>OX336358.1:14873693-16073693 GCA_946902875.1 Nematopogon swammerdamellus
AAAAACAGTAAAATACAATTAAAATTTACATAAAAAACACAATAATTGTGATTGAAAATATATATGTCTTCTCGCGGCTACTACCTGTGTATTATCTGTACAATATTCTTCATATACCTTTCATTTCGTTTTACTTTCAATGTCTAAGAATAATTTAATAATAAATTCATTCAATAAATTATTAAAATATCTAAAAACGTTTCTTGTGCTTCCTTGTCAACCGCAAAATTAGAAGTTATTTTAACACGATGAAGCGCCCTGCCACTTGAATTATATTGTAAAGTACGCTAGGAATGGATATCCTTATCCTTACCTATAATAAAATCCAACGTCTGCTTTCTGTCTGAGTGTCTGAGTGTCTGAGTGTCTGAGTGTATGTCTGTCTGTCCGCTTATAACTCGAGAACCACTGAACCAATTTTAATAAAAAAAAATTCTACGGATAGCTTGATTCTTCCCATCAACTATAGGCTACTTACTATCACGCTAAATGGCTTATGAGGTTAGCAGTGAAGTGAAATATGAGAGCGGGCGGAGCCGCGGGCACAGCTTGTACATACATACGTTACAAAATTACAGCTATCTGAGTAGATTGAATTCTCGCCATTTTGGCGCTTTTAACACCTAGTGAGTGTCCCGGGAACTAAATTTGACGCCTAATGGATTGCGCGTTCTTTGAAGGGTGTTTATCGTGATTGTGGTTGTATTTCGTGTTGTTTTAAAGTTGTGTCTGGGTATTTTTTTTTTCAAATATATCTACATTATTAATATACATTAATATTAACATACATTATGAAATATTAGGTTTACTTATATTAGTTCAAATATATCAATTTTACAAGGTAAGTTATTTTTTTTTATTCTTATTGTATATAAAAATTGTACTGACTTCAAATTGTTTATAATAATATTATCATTAATACAAGTTGAGTTTATACATTTATATATAAACTCAAGTTGTATTAATGATTTGACTGAACTCAAAAAAATATATCTAAGGTTTCTTACCCGGTTCTAAAAATATAAATAAATCAACCAAACACGCCGGATTATAATACATAAAAAATGTTCCGTGTCGGGGCGGTACTTTAAAATCATAGCCCCACTGCATCTCTCCCCGTTCATGTCGTAAAAGGCGACTAAGCTATAACGAAAAGATGCCGTGCTAAAGAGCGACAGGATAGCCACCTCTCACCTTGGCACGGTACTTCCACAGAGTCGCGCAGAAAGTGCGTATTTGTGCCTTACTCGCAGCTAGATATTTATCTTGCCCGAATACAAATATGCTTAAAAAAGTTTGCATAAAAAAAAATGGCGCAAATCAAATCCGTACTAAAATATTTGCCCAAAGTCATTCCAACGTACTAGTTTAATAGAGCTCAGTGAAACTGTCTTGAAATACGTCGGCCATTTCTAAAATTTACCCGGGAATTAAATTTCCATTAGATATTCAATATTCATAGTTGTCATGAATATTCAGATCTCTCGTTAAAGTGGACATTACAAGATTTGGTCCGCCAATAGAATTTTGAGTTTTATTATGTTATAGCTGTGCCCGCGGCTCTGCCCGCATGAAAGTCGGTTTAAGAGGATACCCATAGCTGGCTGCTTTGCATAGAAAAAGGTCGAGGCCGAACCACGGTCAGCCTCCAACGGTCGAACGGCCACCCATCCAAATTGTGACCGCGCTCAGGTGTGCTTATCACGAACGACAGTCGACCGATCGCACCACTGAGCTTACCTAGGCAGACGACGATTATACCATAATTTTGTTTTTTTTTTAATTGAAAGCGAGACATGTGGCGACGAGCCACCTATAAGGTGTCTAACGATGCCCATGGACATTGGATCGTATATGCGGGGGTTGCGAATGCCATGCCGGCCTGACAGGTGCCTATTCACGCCCCTCTTGAATCAGCCGAGACTATACTTGGGGGGAAATATATGGTCAGGGAGATCGTTCCAGAGTTTACCGTAGTTCTAGTCCCGGCTCTGTTGTTTTTAGGGTTCCGTATCCGGTACGGGACCCTATTACTAAACCTACGCTGTCTGTCCGTCCGTCCGTCTGTCTGTCTGTCTGTCCGAGGGCTGTATCTCTTGAACCGTAATAGGTAGCCCATTGAAAATTTCACAGAATATGTATTATTAATTATTAAGGCCGATATAACAACAAATAATAAAAATAAGAAAAAGTAAAAAATTCACCGAGGTTCCCATAGAAGAAACCAAAAAGTCTATGCGCGCGCGCCATCTACCGAATAGAGCGTGAAGTATTTTAACTAATCATGACATTTAACTAATATGAAGCATTTCAACACGCCATAGATGGGGTGAGTGGCGCTAACCATGGCATGGCGATACGTAACCCTCGGTGCGCGAGTTCGACTCGCACTTGGCCGGTTTTTATACCTTGAAGCTTTGTACTATCAAAATGATTCATGCGGGAAATTGAACAAAGGGAAAGTTTGTTAATATAATAAACGGGACTTAACCATCGTAGTCTGTGGTTAAGACCTATCTCTAGAATATTAGCAGTATTAAACTGAAGTAACATTGTCATGAAGTATTCTGGGACTAATTTCCGAATTAGAAGCAAGGCTTTAAACTTATGTAAATTTGGCTCCATTATTCACTAGCTTGGTCCGTGTGTCTGTTATTGTTAGATGCACAGATAGAAAATATTTAATTTTTTTTTTTATGGAAACTGACACGGTTGGCTACATCACCTACAACGTCCGTGATGTCAGCCCATAACACCGGGTGAACTAGGTGCCATGTCAGTGCTTCCCCCTTTGATCGTGCCGGCTACACTGAACTGGTCGGAAAACACAAACTATTTACATAGCCGTTTAGACCGACGTTTCATTCAGTGCGGTGGTACCAATCCGGGCGGGTTAAACCCTACCACCAAGTAAGATTAGGAGGGAAAAGAGGATTGCTCCAAAATTATTCTCGAGTCCTTCAAGAGGGGCGTGAATGGGCACCTGTTAGGCCGGCATGGCATTCGCAACCCCCGCATACGACCGAATGTCCGCGGGCGTTGTTAGACACCGTATGGGTGGCTCGGCGCCATATGTCGCGCTTTCAATAATATAAAAACAAATAAATAATTTTTTTTTTTTTTTACAGATATAAGCACAACATTTATACCGTGTATACGGCGTCGGCTGCTCTTGCGAGAGACTCGACCGAGGTTCGAATCCAACCGGTGTGCACCAATGAGTTTTCCTGATTTAAAAAAAAATACGCGCATAACTTCACCCACTGAAGTCCATGGTACGGTACTATTTCGGTTCATGGAGTGGGGGGTTAAGAGATTTTATCAAAGGAAATTCTAATACTGGCACGTGACCAGAAACATTTTCTAAGTGGTCGAACCATATGACATACAATCACAGAAATCATACCAACGTTCTATGCAAGCAGATTCAAACATCGAACTTCACAGAAACAGAATCCCGTTATGTCTAATCATTATGAATTTCGAACGAAAGCGCAAAGTTTAACGGCCGTATGAATAAAATAAAGAAGAGCGACTAGACAGTATTATGTCATGCCAAGTTTGAGATTTGAGAATGAAACTGGTTAGGACTTGTTCGTACGTATTATATTTGGCGATCTTGCTCGATATCTAATGAATGAATGACCGGATCATTACGTCTTAAATTATGAATTATGCAAGATTTAATAAAAAAACTGTATTAGAAAACGCGGCCTACGCCCCGTCTGTCTCTCTGTCCCGTAATAGGTAGCCGGTTGAAATTTTCACAGAATATGTCTTATTATGGCGAATATAACAAATAATATAAAATAGAAAAAAAAAACCGGCCAAGTGCGAGTCGAACTCGCGCACCGAGGGCCCCGTATCGCCATGTCACGGCCAGAGCTACTCACGCCATCTAGATGGCGTGTTATGAAATGCTTCATATTAGTTAATGTATATGCTACATTACAATAAATTGAAATTTATTAATCAAAATCATGACAATATAACAATAAAATTAAACTAAAATTAAGAAATAGGAAAACTAAACAGCTGTCTAACTAATGCTTCATAATCTATTCGGTAGATGGCGCGCGCGCATACACTTTTTGGTTTCTTCTATGGGAACCCCCGTGAATTTTTACTTTTTCTTATTTTTATTATTTTTGTTATATCGGCCATAATAACACATTTTTTGTGAAAATTTCAACGGGCGATTATTACGATTCAAGAGATACAGCCCTCGGACAGACGGACGGACGGACAGACAGACAGACAGACAGACGGCGTAGGCTTAGTAATAGGGTCCCGTACCCGATAGGAAACCCTAATAAAAAATTAAGAGAGGTTCCCATACTAGAAACGTGTTTTTTTTTTGTGGCAAGGTAACCTCGGCGCGCGAGTCCGACTCGCACTTAGCCAGTTTTTGAATGAAAGTACGTATCCCAAGTTAGTTATATTTTAAACAAAAAAAACTCTACATGATTCCTTACCGGTTCTTTTATTTTTATAGAAAGCGTGACATAATGGCGCCGAGCCACCCATGAGGTGTCTAACGACGCCCATGAACATTCGGCCGTATGCGGGGGTTGCGAATGCCATGCCGACCTGACAGGCGCCTGTTCACGCCACTCTTGAAAGAAAGAAATAAATATATTAATCTGATTCTAATGAAACAAAATCAAATGAAATGTTTATAACATTTTTTTTCCATAAAAAAAAAAATTTACATAATATACATAAATTTTGCGGTCCCTCTTCCCTAAACTAGCTTCAAACTCGTAACTGTAACTAGCGTAGTAACTGTAGTGAGCGTACTTTAATTTACTTGGGTGTATATATTTACATACATATATTTAGCCTAAATGTGGGATGGATGGATGTGATGTGTTGTGAGGTGGTGTGTTGCAGTGGCGATTCCTGGTGCTGTATATTGCGTTGATTCTGGCTAAGGTTTTTTTTTTTAACAATTATTTATTTATTTATTTATTTATTATTAAGAAAACATACAGCCAATAACAGTTACAGTAGGTACATTGTTTTATGCAAGGCGTATGGCCAATTACATGTTTCCCTGTTTAGTCATTTATACATGTTTAATTGTTTATACATAACATAACTATTGTTAGGAGCTTAAGTTACCTAAATGGGCATACACTTTGATCTTTCTAAGTATGTGGGTATGAGGGTGTGTAGGGTGTGTGTGTGTGTGTGTGTGTCAGGGTGTGTGGGTGTGTGTGAGGGTGGGTATATGTGTGTGAGGGTATGTGTGTGTCAGGGTGTATGGGTGTGTGTGAGGGTGGGTATGTGTGTTTGAGGGTATGTGTGTGTTTTGTTTTTGTTATTTTAATTATCATAACTTACGCGTTAACTTATTCCTACCACAATGACTTCTAAAACTGAAAGACGATTTCGATATAGTTTATATAGCTTTTGTTTACAAAGCAGTCACGCACACGCTGCGCAGCGCGCACACACACGCACACACAACACACCTATTTGTAGTCGCTATCGTCATCCTATCGTGTCACTAAATGCGCTCCCCGCTGCGCCAACTCGAAAGGCTGATCAGCGGATGCGCGCGGGACGGGGTGACATCGGCCGCTTGTATGGAATACAATGGCGCTTCAAATGTAGCCAACCGGCCAAAGAATGCCTTGATGTGTTATCATTCGTCGCCCGCGTTTGACGCGCGCTAAATTTCAAATTATGTAACGGGGGGATTGAAGTTTTATCTTATTCATCGTGGGTTATATGATAAATCATCACCTAACCTAACCTAACCTAAGAGTGCTTTTTAAGAAGCCTTTTCGTTACAACACACATGCGCTGCTTTCCGAGACAGGGATTTTATCAATTAGACAGCTATTTATTTATAGAAAAAATTATTGGATACTTTAAGGAAACGGAGACCCATGGAATCGTAGACAGGCCACGTACTAGAAATTGTGATGACACTCAACCTCCACAAATGAAAACAACATTTGGACAACGGTCAAAAATATTTTTAACTGCCTATATTTATAAACAGGCTAAAGCAGCGTGTAATTTTACTGAGAAAGCTGGTAAAGCACGAAGAGACTCAATTAGAACCTGGTTAAATAATCTGGATTACCACGGAACAGAGCAGCTACTGGAAATCTTAAGTTAAACATTTATACATTTGAATTGATTCATGATTCGTAATGCTTTATGTTTTTCTTTGAATGTGTTATTTATTTATTAAGTTTAGTATTAAAAATCTGTAACTAAATATATATATATATATATATATAGTATAAATATATATGTACCTATATAAATTATAACAATAAAAAGGGGAAAAAACAGAATAGTTAGATTTACTCACATCTTGTATTTATTACACTTATTTATTACATAATTTAGATTTAGACGGGCGCAAATGTAAATGTAAAAAAAAAGAAGTTACGGATAAACTCCTGCAAGACAGAACTTTCTAGTGCAGGAGAACTGAAATGTATGTATGTTTAAATAAATAAAAAAAAAAAAAAAATAACCCCGATATTTTTTATAATATAATTATTAGGATTTTATAATATAATTTAGTCAGCCTCGATAGCTCAGTGGTGCAGACAGTCAACTGTCGCCATGGAATTTCAAGCCACGCTGGGTGCTGACCGCTTGGATGGGTGACCGCTGACCGTTGGAGGCTGACCGAGGTTCGGAATCCTCGTAAAACTGTAGGTCTCTTCCCTCCTAATATTATTTGGTGGTAGGGTTTAACCCGCCCGGGTTGGTACCACCGCACTGAATGAAACGTCGGTCGAAACGGCTATGTAAATAGTTTGTGTTTTCCGACCAGTTCAGTGTAGCCGGCACGATCAAAGGGGGAAGCACTGACATGGCACCTAGTTCACCCGGTGTTATGGGCTGACATCACGGACGTTGTAGGTGATGGAGCCAACCGTGTCAGTTTCCATAAAAAAAATTTGGATAAAACTCCAATCCCGTTGATTGACGTTTTATCCAATTCATCGTGGGTTATGTAACAAATAATATAGCGCTAACCAAGCCAACTTAAAGGAATCGCCACTGGTGTGTTGTGGTGTAATGTGGTGTGGTGTAGTATAGTGTACTGTGATATGTACTGTGAGTTTATGTTTAGTTTTTTTGTAAATACATGCATTGTGTCTTTCAATTTGGCCAAACAGGTTATACAGGGAAATAAAAATAATTACACACCTTTACAAAAAATTGTTTTATATTCAAAGAATGGAGGTACTTTCTTCGTCTTAAAAATTTCTTAAGGAGTACCCGTAAAAATATAATGGGAAAACGAAACTCTACACGTCAAACAGTAATCAGCAGTAATCAAAGCTGTAGCGTGCAAACGAAAATGTGATCACAAATTTTCGGTCACAACTTGTGACTATAGTTTGTCAGTCCCGGTGTGAGTTCGTGAATGCTCTCAAGAGTGTAATTCTAATATATTTATTAGTATCATGGCAATAAATAGTTTGGACGGGGCATACATGTTTTGTTGATTTTTTTTTTATTATTTATTCTTTATTTATCCTCTCTTGATATTTTTTTCAATGTGCACTAAGTCTACTTCACGAAAGTGTTTGCCATTTGTCGAGAACGTGAAAGAAAAGTTGCACAGAAGAAATAAAAAAATATACAACGTGTCCCAAAACTCAACGTCAAGCGGAAACCAGGGAGTGGGCCAGTTTATGACTACCCAGGGGAAAATAAGAAAAAAAATCGCAGTCATTTGTTTTTTATTATATGAGCATTTTTCGAAAAACGTTGAAAATTTTACTTAATATTTTTTTGTGATAAAACTATGGGCATTTTGGTTTTTGTTGGGATACTGATCAATAGCAGAATGATTGATTAGGCTACCAATAAACAAAAATTAACAAATTATATTTGCAAATTTATAGTCGTAGTACTTACCTAAAAATGTTGTACGAGATGTAAATTTTAAACGTTCTTTTAAAAATGCTCATATCATAAAAAACAAATGAATCGGATTTTTTTTTTCTTATTTTTCCCTCTTAGTAAAGTTTGAGAGAGATGGACTTTTATATATGTACAAATATAAAAGTCCATCTCTCTCAAACTTTACTCACGTATCTCGGCGGTGCTGGATCGACGTCCGATCGTGAACTTAATCACCGCGATGGGTGCGGTCAGAACTTCGATTGATGACCGTTCGACGCAAAACTGTAGGTCCCTTCGCTTCTTACCTCACTAGGCGGAAGGGTTTAACCAGCCCAGGTTGCTACGAGTCCTTCATCGCAGGAGAGTTTTGCTGCAGCTGTGACGGACGGCACTATGCGAGTTTTCTCCCTAAACAGAGATTATTAACCTGTTTTGGTGTTTAAAAAAAAATAACCAGGGTTAAATTACAGAATATGCGTCGCTACGCGACGCATCTTCTCTAATTTAACCCTAACCTAATGTTGAGGCGGTGCATGTCGTTTTTGTTAAACTCCCGTAGTGCAGTTTGGCTGCTACCACAGCAGCTGCGTCAAAGCTCTCCTGCGATGAAGGAATCGTCAGGTTGGTACCACCCACAGAGCAAAAAAGTCCGGTCTTGGGCGGTGTGGCCCGATCGTTGTTCTGTGGTACCAACGCACTGAATGTAATATCGGTGGAAGCGGCCATGTAAATAGTTCGCACTTTCAGTCCATTTCCCAACCATGACAGGATAAAAAAATCGTATGACTGAAGTAAATGGAATAGCACAGAAATTATTTATTGCACACCAAACAGTAACAAACAATGATACATGACGATAGCATTTAGAAGGACATAACACATCGAAGCAAAATGAACAATAAATTAGCACAGCCACCCATGGTGGTTAACATAAAAAAACCGGCCAAATGCGAGTCGAACTCGCGCACCGTGGGTTCCGTATCGCTATGTCATGGCTAGCGCCACTCACGCCATCTATGGCGTGTTATGAAATGCTTCATATAAGTTAAATCACAGATTACTAAATAGTTGTTAAATGTCATGATTAGTTAAAATGCTTCTCACTCCATTCGGTAGATGGCGCGCGCGCATACACTTTTTGGTTTCTTCTATGGGAACCTTTTTCATATTTTGATTATTTGTTGTTATATCGGCCATAATAACACATATTCTGTGAAAATTTCAACGGGCTACCGTAATGGTTCAAGAGATACAGCAATCGGACAGACAGACGGACGGACGGACGGACAGACAGACAGACGGCGTAGGCTTAGTAATAGGGTCCCGTACTGGATACGGAACTAGTAGTGGTTTCTTCCATGGATGGTATGTTTGCCGACCAAATTTTGGTAATAGGGTGAAATGTACCTATGTGGATACCGTGTCTGGTTATTTATTTCTCTGATTAGTATAATGTGAGGCAAATCTGAGGGAGATTGAATTAGTGAGTTTTAGACCGTGTGGCCGCCCTTCTGTTGGCAAACTAGTTTCATCAGGCTATCGGCAATTTTGGCACTAGAAGTCCGCCAGTCAGTCAGTCAGTGAGTCAGCGTATAAGCGTCCACTGATGGACATACGCCTCTCCAATTTTCCTCCAGTCATCCCGGCTTGCTGCTTTATTCCACTCGCACTTATTTTTTAGGTACAACGTCAAATATTATATTTTGTCACAAAGGGGTGAATAAAGCATTTCGTTAAGGAGCATTTTGTCATTTTCGTGATAATACAAAATATATAGAGGTACCTTTACCCTTTCACAAGCATGCTCCCCCAGCCTATTTGGAGAAGAAAATGTAATAATAGACTTTTATGTATGAACCCAATATGTATGATTATAGTTATGATTTAAAGTTTGAACGGAACCGGATAGAACACATTGTGACAAGTTCGAGTTCGAGTGCAGTCTAACTGACATATAAATAATCAATAATAATACAATGCCGACTGGCTTACTGACTGATACCTACATACATATACGAGTACATACCACACAGGCTGTATCCCGACAATCAGGGTAAGCAGAGTAATCGGTGTTGTGCTGCAAGTACTCTGTTATATTGCAACACAACATCGACCAGCACGTTTAGCAAAGTATTCGGACAAGATAACGCAGCAATTACGGCACAAAGACCCGCCTGCTACACGACTTGGCGGAAGAACCGTGCCAAGGTGAGAGGTGGCAAACCTGTCGCCCTTTAGCACGTCTCGCCCTTATCCCTTATTCGCCTTTTACCACATGCACGGGTAGATACGCAGTAGGTCGATTCTTTTTAAGTACCGGCCTCACACAGTACTGATACATAATTATAGCAAAATAATCCAGTAACGATAGTCGATAGTGCTTTGGATTACGGTAACGAATATGAAAAAGTCCCACGTCTGTATCTACGTGGTTGTACGTTGCACCGTCTACGTGACAGACACGCGGACAGATGTAACAGTTTGATAAACGTTCGAGTTCTCACGAACCGGTTGGTGAGTTGGTATTTAAGGTTAAGTTCAAGTGATAATTCGCAACTGCATTGCAGAAGAGTTCTTTCTATTTGCTTTGTGGTTTGCCGATTGAGGCGAAATATATGAGAGCGGTAGAAATAAACAAAGAACAAACTTGCTAGGTGTTATGAGTTGACATCACGGATGTTGTAGGTGATGTAGCCAACCGTGTCAGTTTAAAAAAAAAACTAGAGTCGGTCCATGGCTCCGTTCGCGTGAAATTCATTTTTATGGTCCAGTGCCTCAAAAGGAAAAAACTACGATGCGTGGAAGAAAGAAATTGGCTACAGATGTCCAACGTTCTGACTTAACAGCGGCGGGTGGCCGTGTGGTTTGGGCATCGGCTTCTAATGCGAGAGGTCTGAGGTTCGAATCCTGTCGGCGGTCTAATGAGTTTTTTCTGACGAAAAAAATTACGTGCATACCTACACCTGCTGCTTCACCGTTCGGAGCCGGTGTAAAACGGTAGGTCCCTTCCCCTGCACCTTACTTGGTGGTAGTCTCAAATTGTAGCCGACTGGGTTGGTACCACCGTAGTGGATGTAAGATGGCCGCATAGCTGCCTCGGGTGTGTTCTCCTCTAGTCCAGTAAAGCCGGCAATCCAGGGAAGTCTCCGGTATGGCACCTACCTTCTCGGAGGTGATATTAACTGGTCAGAGCATGCGCTTTTGCCCCTCCGACTCAGCCACCCTACCGGATTACATAAAAAAAAGACTTTTTAGGGTTCCGTATCGGTTGTACAGGACGGGACCCTATTACTGCCTACGCTGTCTGTCTGTCTGTCCGTCCGGTAGCCCGTTGAAATTTTCACAGAATATAATTTTTTTTTTTTTTATGGAATCTGACACGGGTTGCTACATCACCTACAACATCCGTGATGTCAGCCCATAACACCGGATGAACTTGGTGCCACGTCAGCGCTTCCCTTCGGTCGTGCCGGCTACACTGAACTGGACGGAAAACACAAACTATTTACATAGCCGTTTCGACCGACCTTTCATTCAGTGCGGTGGTACCAACCCGGGCGGGTTAAACCCTACCACCTAGTAATATAAGAAGGGAGTCATATCCCTTAGTCGCCTTTTACGACATACACGGGAAGAGATGCAGTGGGGCTATTCTTTTAAAGTACCGGCCCCACACGGTACGAAATGTATGTGTCATTATGGCCGATATAACAACAAATAATAACAAAAATAAGAAAAAGTAAAAAATTCACGGGGGTCCCCATACACGTAACTAAAAAGTGTAGGTATGCGCGCCTTCTGCCGAAAACAGTATGAAGCTGCGCTGACCATGACATGACGATACTGAACCCTCGGTGCGCGTGTTCGACTCGCACTTGGCCGGTCTTTAAATGATAATGATGTACCGTGTGGGGCCGGTACTTTAAAAGAATAGCCCCACTGCATCTCTTCCCGTGTATGTCGTAAAAGGCGACTAAGTGATATGACTCCCTTCTTATATTACTAGGTGGTAGGGTTTAACCCGCCCGGGTTGGTACCACCGCACTGAATGAAAGGTCGGTCGGAAACGGCTATGTAAATAGTTTGTGTTTTCCGTACAGTTCAGTGTAGCCGGCACGACCGAAGGGAAGCGCTGACGTGGCACCAAGTTCATCCGGTGGTATGGGCTGACATCACGGATGTTGTAGGTGATGTAGCCACCCGTGTCAGTTTCCATAAAAAAAATTAAAAAAAAAAATGATTCAGTCAGTATCACAGTACCTAGTACCGACCATCCCATAGACCCCGTATATTATTTCTCTATGGACCATCCCAATATCGCATTCGAGAATGATTCCAGGACAATTCCAGGAACAATATTATGAACACGAACCAAAGCCAATATAAATGATCTCACTATTCTCGTGAGATTGATTAAGGGAACAGTTGTGAGAATAGCAACATCTGATGTGACAATATAATTATTCTCTCCTGCCAGGCGTGAAATGACATCCTCTTGGCGATGTAGGCGTGGCAAGTCGTCCCATTATGCTGTTCTCAGAATCATGGGAAAGGTTATTGTTATAAAGCTTGTGTATTTATTTATGGAACTACACGAGACTACGAGTGAACATATACCACAGAGCATCAAATACCTACCGCTCAAATACCTACCGCTCGCGCCCCCTACTAGAGGCGCCCTAAGCGATGATATTTGAAACCTAATAACCGTACGCTGAGCTGCTAGCGCTTCGTATGTGTGTGTGTGTGCTAGTATTGACACTACACACAAAGAGGAGCAAGTTAGGCACACGCACAAAACAAATGCACACGCACAACACACATATGTAAGTCATAGGCCACGCCTACAGGCTTCAACGCCGTTGTAGAGAAATCGCGCTCACGGCGCCTCTAGTAGGGGCGGGCGCGCGCATTTCATGCTCTGTGACATATACTTTGTCAGCCTAGGTAGCTCAGTGGTTCGGTCGGTCGACTGGCTGTTAAGCAACCTTGAGCGCGGTCAGTACTTGATCGCTCGACCGTTAGAGGATGACCGTGGTTTGGATTCCGCGTAAAATTGTAGGTCCATTCACTTCTTACCTAGTAGGTGGTAGCGTTTATCCCGCCCGGATTGGTACAACCGCACTGAATGAAACGTCGTCGGTCGAAACGGCTGTGTAAATAGTTCGTGTTTTCCGTCCATTTCAGTGTAGCTGACATGAAATGAAAATTCTTAAAAATGTTCCCAATGTTTTACCGAATAAAAAAAATGTAGGATGTTATGTAGATTAGACTTCGGACTTAGTTTAACGTCGGAATCGAAAACGAAAGTTGTTACATAATTATGTGGTCGCTGAATATTAATTCGATCATTTATATACTTATCTTTTTTTAATGAATCCCGTATTGGCGGCTGACTCAGAGGTTCAAAAACAGTGAACAGTGGACAGTGTGGCCAGTGCGGCCGCATAGTCAGTGCACGTTCGCCGACATGGCACCCCGACATCATAATTACTGCTGTCTCATAAAGCGGTGGTGCGACTGCTTTCGCGGTAAAAATTGCCGCCATAGTTACACTCGCTGGCGACAAAAATGGCGGACGGGAAAAAGTCCTTTGACGTAATCCTTCACTAGGTTTATATTGCCAAGTAAAAATTAATTATATTAAAATATACTTTCATTACATAATAAAAGTGGCAAAAGCCGGATTTAAAGCCTAAAGATATTCTCTACCAGTCGTGCCTGGGATTGTGGGTAAGGTGGATTGGATAGTGTCAAATAAAAAAACAAAAATTAATTCACTAATCTGATTTTGTTCACGGCTTTGCCTGGCTTGGTCGATTTTTTTTTATGTAATCGGGTATGGGTGGCTGAGTCGGAGGGGCCAAAGCGCATGCAACGACCAGCCAATATCACCTCCGAGAAGGTAGGTGCCATACCGGAGACTTCCCTGGATTGCTGGCAATACTAGAGGAGAACACAACCGAGGCTGCTATGCGGCCATCTTATATCCAGTACGGTGGTATCAATCCAGTCGGCTACAATTTGAGCCTACCACCTAGTAAGGGGCAAGGGAAGGGACCTACAGTTTTACACCGGTTCCGAACGGTGAAGCAGCAGGTGTAGGTGCACGTAATTTTTTTCGTCAGAAAAAACTCATTGGTACACGCCCGACCGGATTCGAACCGCGGACCTCTCGCATGAGAAGCCGATGCCCAAACCATTCGGCCACCCGCCGCTTTGAAATATACTTTAATTACATAATAAAAGTGGCAAAAGTCGGATTTAAAGTTTTTATGTTTTATGTAAAAAGTTACAGTTTTCATACAAACTAATTGATTTATTTTGTGTAAAAGGATCTAAATGTTCCGCACGAACGTGGGAATGAAAAGCGCGTGGTGAGTGAGCGAGCAGGGACGAGTGCGCGGAGAGAGGAGATGCGCGGCGACGGCGCGCCGTGAGTTTTTCTATCCCGACCGTTCCTTCGCCTGGACCCTCCCCCCGCGCGCGTCAAATTACACTAGACGAAAACATACATTTCAAAAATTTATATCTCGAAAACTAGACACTTTAGAGAAAAACTTTATTTACTTTTTTCTCTCGGAAAAACATGAGGATAGCGCTGGCGAAATTAATGTACTGGCCGTTACAACAACCTGTATGTATGCATGTATTGCTGCTCGTTGGCTGGTACTGCCGGACGCAGCTCGGAGGAACTTGCCTCCATTATTCCATGCCATCCAACCTATCTTCGTATAAGTGTATTAGTCAGCCGAAGAGACGACGACCGTTTTGGAGTAACCGCATCCTACACTGGCGGCCGTGGACATGGATGTGCTATCAAACAGTCTTCTTTACGTTTTGTTTATAGACTTCCGGAGATACCAGCCTTCCGGCTACAAAATCCAGACGTCTATCCCTGCACTCTTGCGAGTCATGTATGCCAGATCGAGGCCCCATAGCTGTACCGTTCTTCCGAAAAAATCCCATGGGAACACAGACTGTGATCTTTCCGCAGCCGATCCGAGCCACCACCCGTCCACCCGAAGGAACCCCCGACCGAAGTCGAGAGCCGGGGGTGAAGCCTTCACTGCCACTGGGGTCCGCACCCTATCCAACCACAGCCTGTGCCCAGGGCCTCAGCACTTTGTTCTAGTCGCAGCTTTTGTTTTCACCAGCTAAGTGCATATGACCACCACCTAATGTGTACCGGGGATCCACCGGTCGTGGACAGGCCGTGGACAGGAAATAGCAGTGTGGGAAGACCACCCGCCAGGTGGGGCGACGACATCAAGTACGTCGGCGGAAAGCAGTGGTTCCGTACCGCTGAAGGCCGAGAGGACTGGAGGAAATTTGGAGAGGCGTATGTCCAGCAATGGACGCTTAAACGCTGACTGACTGTATTAGTTTACGTTATAGTTTTCTTTTGTTTTTTGTTTACTAAAAATTGTGTCTTTTTAATTTAGCATCATACATTTTGTTTTATACAGGGTGTTTGGTAATTCGATACATTCCTTCTAAGGGGTAATTCTAGAGCTAATTTGCAACTAATTTTACTATTCCACTCTGGGTACTTAATCAGGTATTTTCTAATAGCTGACGAATGAGAGACTACATTAAAAAAATATGTGCGCTGAAAATATCCGTAATCTCAGAAATAAAAGGTCATAAATCACAGGTTATGCAAAAAAAAACCACAAAATTTATTTAAATCGAAGAGGATTACTAAAAAATTTATGGAAAAACTTCATCATTTCATAAGCTTTCAGAAAAGGTACAAATGTTGTACACTTGCACACAAGTTACATTTTTTTATCAGATATCAAGTATCAGACTCGTGCTCAAAATGAACGAAAAATGAAACGTCTGACACAGAGAGAACGTTTTAGGGATCGGCCGTTTTGTCTCTCGCCAAAATTAGTAAATTAGTAATTAGTAAAACGAATTCCACGTTGTTGATTCCTTGTGGTTGTTCTAAATTGTTCGTTATTTTCTGCAGTAATGGCTGCATTCACTCGTGAAGAATACGCTGATATTCTGTTTTGCTATGGATTTTGCGACGGCGGCGTTGACGCTGCGGTACAAATGGAATACGCGCATCCTTACCCTGATCGTCGTATACCTAATGTAAGAGTGTTTTCTGGGACATACGGGTGCCTCCGAGAAATCGGCAGTATTAACCGAAGGCATGCAGATGCTGGCAGACCAGGTGTTATTCCGCCTGAAGATGAGACAAAAATCCATATACATTTAATACATAATAATTATGTATCATGTCATGATATAATGTCAATAGAAGAGTTAGCTAAAATAATTTCCTGTTAATCCACCCACAGTAAATAAAAATACAAATCCTAGGGTTCATAATTCAAAAAATGGCCAGACGTCAATGTATGTACAATTTATGCTTTATCTGTTTGTCATTAGGCTGTCTGTTTTCTAATAAATAAATAATTAAATAAATAATATTGAAGAACTATAATTAATTTGAGTTAAACTAAAGTGTGTTCAGTTTCTGAGACAAGTACTACGGAGATTTTTATTTTATTTTATTCAGTAATCATTAATCAATCATGCAGTATAAGGAAACAATTAATATAAGATATTTAACAAACTAATATGGTATGGTGTACGTATGGTGTTTTCCGTCCAGTCCAGTGTAGCCGGCACGACCGACGGAAAGCACTGACGTGGCACCAAGTTCACCCAGTGTTATGGGCTGACATCACGGATGTTGTAGGTGATGTAGCCAAAGGTGTCCCATATATATATTTATAGTTCCTATATATATATTTATATTTTTCTTCTATCTAATCTTCCGATCGTGCTGGCCACACTGAACTAGGCGGAAAACTCGTAACCGCTCCGGCTGATCTTTCGTTCAGTGCATGTGTAGCCATGCTCCAGCCACGTCTATGTGTAGCCTCAAACCTGCGTCGAAACCTGAAACTGCCCGGCGCGGCCTTCTCTCCGCGATTCACTTTTACTCACCCGGCGCGCGCCGGGCGCATTGCCATTCCAGAAGCGAAGCGACCTACGTGAAAGCGAGCCGGATGCGCGGGGGCATTCTGCGTCGACACTGCGCTCGCGCTGGGAGGGAGCGGTCGTCGGCCGGGTTATCGATCTAAAGTGAGTGTAACAGGTATGCTTTGTTTACTTTTCTGCGATGGATGAGGCGGGCTTATGGCAGAATGCGGTTTCTTACAATTAATTTGCTCTTAAAGTTATGTTCTGTCTTCTTTTTTTTTTATTGCTACCGAACTGGGTGGCTCTGCCCGAGGTCGCAACCTCAGGCGCAGCCAATTTCACCCCCGAGGAGGTGCCAGTCCGGCTTGGAGGTGGACTAATGTTGCTGGGGAAAGGCTATTAACCCGCGATTTGAAGATCCGTGGATTGTAGGAGTGAGGTATTCTGTATCTTTGTTAGTGGCTTTGTGTGCAATAAAGTAATTCTGGTATACCACCTAGTAAAGGGCAAGGGAAGGGACCTACAGTTTTACACAGGCTCCGAACGGTGAAGCGGCAGGTGTAGTTATGCACGTAAATTTTTTCGTCAGAAAAAACTCATTGGTACACGCCGACCGGATTCGAACCTCGGACCTCTCGCACGAGAAGCCGATGCCGAAACCACTCGGCCACCCGCCGCTTAAAATCATGTTGGAAGAATGGATGGTTGGAGACTAATGAAAAAAATTTATGAATCTATGAAAATTATGAATGTCAGTGGGAAAGGTCACCCTGCATGCACGTACCTAAACAAAATTGAGCATGGCATGTGCTCAAAAAAGGTCAAGTGCGTGGTACCCGTAACCGACGAGCATGTCTGAAGAATACTAAGAGAGTGGAAGAAGCGGCAGAGGTGTGTCAGGGTCGTGGCGCGTGGAGATCCGTTGTTTTTGCCTACCCCACTGGGAACTAGGCGTGAATTTATGTATTTATGTAAAATGAGAAACTTTTGCATCCTACTAACCTAAAAAAGTTCTTCAGATTGAAATGCATAAAGATCTCCTGTAATGGTACAGTATCTTGAGTCAGCCTCGGTAGCTCAGTGGTGCGGTCGGTCGACTGTTGTTAAGCAACCCTGAGCGCGGTCAGTACTTAGATGGGTGACCGCTCGACCGGTGGAGGCTGACCGGGGTTCGGATTCCCCATAAAACTGTAGGTTCCTTCCCTTTTTGCCTTACTAGGTGGTAGGGTTTATCTCACCCGGGTTGGTACCACAGCACTGAATGAAACGTCGGTCGAAGCGGTTATGTCAATAGTTCGTGTTTTCCGTCCAGTTCAGTGTAGCCTATATTAAATGGAGGGAAGCACTGACATGGCAGTTCACCCAGTATTATGGGCTGACATCACGGATGTTGTAGGTGATGTAGCCAACCGTGTCAGTTTCCATAAAAAAAAACTGTACATACGAATAATTTTTCTACAACCACAAATGCTCGAGTTCAAAAACCTAGTAGTGTTCATTGTGCACGCACTCACAAAAGTTTGATCGGATTTCATTAAAGAGTCGATCAACATCAACAAGTTATGATTTCATGTCGGCACTCATCTCCAATTTCAATTGCACATTATCCTCTCATAGATCCGCTTGATTTCACTCAATTACATAACCGCTTGAGCCTTTCAAATTTTTTTTCATCTCCGGTGACGTAGCATTTCTCCGCATCCCTGACCGACGATCAAGTGCACGATGCAGACGATGAAAGTGTATATAAGACCGACCTAGTCCGCACGGAGCACAGTTACTGCGCTGCTTTAGACGCGTTAAGATGTGGAAAAAGATCGCTTTCGTCGCGGTTCTAGCGGCCGCGACCGCGCTGCCGGCACAGGATTCGAGCCGCACCGAAAATGAACTCGAAGGATATTCGGACTGCTTCCGCAAGGACTCGACCGCCTGCCTCAAGTACAAGTTCCTCTCGTTCGTTGACAAGATGCTGGGACAGAAGGAGACGTTCTCTCTCGCCGAAGGAGTCACCGTCGTCAGAGCGGAGGATGCGACGCCCGAGACCGGAGCGCCTAGATCCCTCGACCCCGCTGCGAGATTGAAGAACTATTTGGAAACCCATTCGATTCGCGTCGAGCTGAAGGGAGGCGATGTCATGGACGCGGTCAGCAGTGCCGGACGCGCCTTGGAAGAGACCGTGGACGCATTTGGAGAGGACGACGCAACAGAAGAGGGCCGAGGGAAAAAGAAGAAAGCTGCAAAGATTCTGGGACCTCTTTTGGCCGCTGTGGCTCTGAAAGCGGCCGCGCTGGTTCCCCTCGCTCTGGGAGCGATCGCGCTCATCGCCGGAAAGGCGCTGCTTATCGGAAAGCTGGCCCTAGTGCTCTCCGCAATCATCGGACTGAAGAAGCTGCTCTCACAGCAGAAGCACGTGACTTATGAGGTGGTGGCGCATCCTCATCATTCTTCGAGTCACAGCAGCAGCCATTCTGACTACGGCGGCGGCGCCAGCTCTGGGTACGGAGGCGACAGCGGCGGGTACAGCAGCGGAGGCGGCGGCGGCGGTAGCGGCGGTCACGGCGGCGGAGGCTGGGGAAGATCTATCGCGGAAGAGGCACAGACGCTAGCGTACTCGGCGCAGAAGCCTTAGCGGTCGACCCGGTTTCCTGGCAGTAGTCGATGTGACCGGATTGCAACGACCCGGTAGCCGCATTATCGCCGGATTCCAACCCCCCTTTAACTTTAAAGTTTGTTATTTAATGTGCGTATTTATCGTGTATGTGGTTTGCGTGAATGGCGAAGAATGCCTTAGGTTAGAAAACACTTTTCTTCTCTCTGTCTCTAATATTCGTATGCAATATGTCTATGTGAGTATGTTATCGTGTACAAATTTAGTAATAGTATGTACAAATCTAGTTTATGTTTATGTACAAACGGACTGTGCGATATAAATATGTTTCGTCGTTATATATAGTTCATTCGGTTCCGAACCAGTACCTGGCTTTAATATTTAGCTGATTTAAGAATAATATTGTAAGTTTATTTTATATTCTGTTTATTTTATTTTTTGTGTATGTATTGACATATTTATTTGTTGAGTCAATGCTTGCCATAATGATAACTAGTTCATCTGTTCTTGTCTATATCATTTCTGATCGATCACCTATCACATTCATACACTTTATCTGTCTCATCATAACTGTCGTAGCGGCAATCTTACTTTCTCTTCATCATCAGAATCATATTGTTGAGAGCTATTATACAAATTATGGTGTTTACAGGTTGTTTTATATTATAAGCCAGCAGCAACAATATCTGATAAAAGAAATGTTATTGTTAATAAAAATATAAAAACATATCAATGGTTTGATTTTATAATCTTTTTATATCACTTTTTTTTTTAATACTTTATTCGGGACATTCTGTACAAGTATTTGCTGTAAATAAAAAAAAATAAAAAATAAACCTAAACATAAACTTATAAATAAAAATTTCTCTTCCAGTTCAGGCGAGGTAGCATTAGTCCCTAGGGCGCTTATATCGTTCCCTCTTTGAATTTCTAGGCTTATGCGGCGTATAAATG
Source organism: Nematopogon swammerdamellus (assembly GCA_946902875.1). Lineage (NCBI taxonomy): Eukaryota > Metazoa > Arthropoda > Insecta > Lepidoptera > Adelidae > Nematopogon > Nematopogon swammerdamellus. The sequence goes on from OX336358.1 coordinate 14,894,092, forward strand.
TATTTATTTTATTTAAAGTACCTACCATGCTTTTAGTAGAAACTTATTTAATTACTGAATAACCTAAGCAAACAAATCCTCGACTTTATAATAAAAAAAATTGCCTATCATTAAACAAGTGATTTCATATCACTAATCGTAATACTTTAATAACACTTTAGTAAATTTATTTCCAATAAATCTGAAAGCAGAAATCACGTTTATCTTTATTAAATAAATAAATATTTATCTGTCAAGTTGACAAAATAAATAAATTTCAACACATGAAATACTATATTAAATACTTTCCAAAAATTATTGTGCTCAATTTAATCTAGTTTATTAATTTCGTTTGCTTATTCTCTCTCACAAAAGTACTATGAATTAATTCTAATTGTATTAAACCTATTTATAGCTAAATTAATACATATTCAGCGATCCCTCAATATTCTCAAAGTTATCATATAATAACAATGTATTAATCCTTTTTTGTTCCTATTGATGTTCAATCGAGATTGCCTACAAGTTGTACTCCATTGTTGAATTAAACCCCTATTCACAGAGTAATTAATCGTATTGTGTTTTTAATCAGAACCAAGGAACTGGGTAACCTAGAGAGTCGTTGCAAGTCGATGCTTGCAACGTGTACATCGACACGCGGAACGGGCATTGCGCATATTTTACCTCCTTATCAATATTTGGTTGACACGCACACAATTCGTAGCAGGCAGAAGTGAAGCCTTTTTTTTTGTTATTGGTATTACTCGTAGGCAAATACAATATAATATGTATTGCTCTAAGAGAGGAAACGTTTATTTAAAATAAAGTATGCACATAACTAACAAATAATAACATTAAACTAAAAACTATACTAAATCTAAAATAAATCTAAAATGTAACTACTTAACTAAAACTAAAAAAAAAAAAAATCATAAACCTACCTATAAAACCCACTAACAGACCTATAAAACCTATAAAAGAAAACTAGTAACCCTCCTCCAGGTAAGACGATGCGGGCACGGTTCCGAGGATGCTAGCGACATTACCTTGTTGGATGGCCACACTAATACGCTGCCTCAGGAACTCGAGCGATCATTGCTCTTGAATTCGTCATCTTACATTCCGAATACCGACTATAGTATAGCAATCAACAAAAACAATGACAAGGGCTGTACAGAACCAAGAGACCTGACATAATTGGCTAGACTAGATCACCTACATACTAGACCCGTTATCAGCCCAACTCACCTCGATGCACTAGGCGACATGTCAATGTCACCCATTGGTCCCGCCCCGGCTACACTGAACTGGACGGAAGACACGAACTATTTACGTAGCCGTTTCGAAGGGCCTTTCATTCAGGCGGTCGTACCAACCAGGGCGGGTTAAACCCTACCACCTAGTAAGGTATGAAGGGGAAGGAACTACAGTTTTACGTGGAATCCGAACCGCGGTCAGCCTCCAACGGTCGAACTGTCACCCATTCAAGATTTGACCGCGCCCGGGTGTGGTTATGATCACAAATGACAGTTGAACGAAGACACCACTGAGCTACCGAGGCTGTCAAATTAATGAAATGAAATTAAATAACATCCTCGTCCTCCTCGACTGGACGATGGCCCTTCCTGGTAATGTAATCAATTTGCCACGGCTTGCACTCTGCAAGTTTTCTCGGGAATTTAGGTCATAGTCAGCCTCGAGAGAGAAAGGTGTTCCCAAACAAGAGAGAAAATCAAAATTGGTCACGCCGCCGCCGCCATCGCTGCTGGCTTGCGTTATAGAAGCAAATTTTGCTTATTCCCCATTCAAATGTCATGATGAATGGCTTTCGTTTCGATGCGTCATACTCACGGGGGAGAGAGCTGAGAGGAGCTGAGCAAACTGGGTACGACGCCACCAAGTGGGGGCATACATCCTCGATGTAGAAGTGGCATTTTTATTTTTTTTACTTATACTTTTTTTTTGGAATGGTTTTTTTATGGTTTCTGTAGCGATGGGCCAATGGTTCAGTTGACACACCCAAATTCACCTCCCCTCGCGAAAGCTCAAGTCAAGTGTCAGCGGATTTGCGGGCATCGCATTACATTAGTCACGATTAAGGAGTGAATGAGTGTCGGCGACACCAACGCATGTAGACGGTATTGTTACTTGGACGGAATAGTTGTGCCTTCCCCGCTGCCACCCAAACTGACGACACATGTTTTATAGATAGGTAGATAGGTATAAAGTATTTTATTGTTCCAAAACATTATACAGAAAAAGCACAATATAATTATATAATAATAATTTAGGTACTTACAAGAGGTGTTCGGACTTATCCCTTACAGTGATTTCTTCCAGTCAACCAATATTTATTTACAAGAACACGTATTAATAATACATGAACTAAAAAAAAATAGGTGTTTCCCGGTTTATGTTTCTCGTGAATCAATGTGAATTTCATTTTAAGCAAAACTATGCGGCTCTGTATAAGACATAAAAATACTTCTACTTAGAATATAATTTTCCACTAACTTTTATTAAAATTATATTAAATAAGCAACAACTCCTCTACACTGTCACCTCCGTGGTCATGCTCGAAGTCTCGAAGAGGCTGCGTATGTATTTTTGTTTCTCTCATTGTTGTTCTTGGCGCGGAATTTCATTATTGAAAGGGCCCTGAGGGTCGTTTAGAAGATAAATGCAAGTGTTTTGTATTGAATACCTTCTGACCTGATCGCTCGGAAAGTTGTAGGTAGAAATATTATTATCAACGATTCTACAAAGGGGTATTCCTTATTCTGTGTAAAATATAATATTTCATAACATAAATATTTTTTCGAATTAGAATATTTCGTAATATCCAAATTTTTTCGAATGGATAAACAATATTATAGTTGTACCTAATATAAATAAATTCAATATTCCGAGAAAAAATTATATTTCATAATAACAATGATTTTTAGAATTACAATATTTTCATAATATGCAAATCTATTCGAATTTTAATATAATGTTTTTAGGTTAAGTATTGCAATTTTAGTTAGTTTTAAGTTCTTAGCTGCCTACTGTTTGATTCCTATATAAAAAATATTTAAAAAATTAACATTTAACATTTTCTCATTGAATGCAAAAACAATATCATAATTTAATTATAAATAAATTAGGTAGAGTAAATAGGGACTCATTAGGAACATTTGAAATAAAAATAATGAGATAACGACATGTGGTGGTTTGTGACAGAAACCAGTAGTATAGTAAAAATGTTTTCACTTTGTCATGAATTGCTGCATCTGTCACAAATCAGTAAATGCGTGTCTAGGCAGTGGCAAAAATTTTTTGTAAAGTATAGTGCACATTGAAAAAATTTCCAGTGAAGTTTCTTGTCAGTTCTTCTTCGCTGTGATAATCGAACTGGCGGAATGTTACAATGTAAATATGACAAATCTGAGCGCAGTGTACTGCCAATAGATGCTAAATAAACAATAAACAATGAACAATAAGGTAGTTAAAATTGCAATAAATTTAAATATAATTGATCCATTAAAAATAACCTGGAGGAGGGTTACTAGTTTTCTTTTATAGGTTTATTAGTAGGTTTTATAGGTCTGTTATAGTAGGTTTTATAAGTAGGTTTATTTAATTTATTTATTTAGTTTTAGATAGTTAGATTTTAGATTTTGTATAGTTTTTAATTTAATGTTTAATGTACTGTGTGGGGCCGGTACTTAAAAAGAATAGCCCCACTGCATCTCTCCCCGTGCATGTCGTAAAAGGCGACTAAGGGATAAGGACAAGATACCGCGCTAAAGGGCGACAGGCTCGCCACCTCTCACCTTGGCACGGTACTTCCACCAAGTCATGCAGCAGGTGGTTCTTCGTGCCTTACTGGCTGCTTGATCGATCGATGTCTTGTTCGAATACGTTGCGAAACGTGGTGGTCGGTGTTGTGCTGTAATTTATCAGAGTTCTTGCAGCACAACACCGATTGCTCTGCTTACCCCGATTGTCGGGATTCAGCATGTGTGATATGTATATGTATGTATGTATGTTTCTATTTGTTAGTTGTGCATTATGTATATTCTTTTTTGTCAATAAAGTTTAAAAATAACTAATAAATCCCAATACAACTCAAATTTTCTTCATAAGTCTTCGCAAAAGCATTCTTATCTAACATTACTCGCGTAAGAGAAAAAAAAAACTATTACTAGCGCTCTAACCTTGACCGCTATTCGCCTACAAGAGTTCTCGAAAAAGGAAAAATGAAAGCAAAGTTACGCTACACCTGCCCGCGCGCCAGACGTGAAAATAAAACTAACTACTCGGGTAAAACCAAAGAATTAAAATGGATAGAAGCGCTCGTAACACATCGGAGAAAGCGAAAGTTGTAAATGACGTGCAAAGACGAAATTACCACCTAATGTTTTTTATTACTCGAATACGGCGAATCCAAAGGAGAGTTATGATTGTCACAGCGTACGTATACCGTGTCCCAAATCTCAAAGTCAAGCGGGAACCAGTAGCCAGTAGTAGGGAAGCAGTAGGCCAGTTTATGACTCACCCCCAGTTATTTTTCCATGACACACCCAGGGAAAAGTAAGAAACAAAATCGGGGTCATTTGTTTTTTATGATATGAGCATTTTTTTTTAAACGTTGAAAATTTTACTCAATTTTATGATCCAACTATGGGCATTTTGGTTTTATTTGGGATACTGATCAATAGCAGAGTTATTTAAGCTACCAATTAACAATTATATTTGCTTAAATGTGTGTATGTATGTATATTCGTTTTTTCCCCCACAGAGCCTAAACTACTTCACCGATTTCAACATATGAGGCATTGTTGGATTCATCTCGACAGTCCGCGTGACATACATTTTCTTGAAAAATTCAAAATGAAAAGTGAAGTATATAATTATATTCAATATTATTATGATAATATCATTTCCCACCTTTAGACTTCTTTGTACAAAACGAACAAAGCCACTGAATTCTTTAGCGACTGGAAGAAAAGAAGAAGTTGAGTTTATGTAACGCGGTTCGTTTTGAGCACATGTAGTGGCCTCTATACAGTTGAGTTCAAAATGAAAACACTCATGCGAAGGACCTTTCGTTGTATCTTAGTGTTGTAATAGTCCGTCGATTGGTGATAAGTACTGATAAGTCGTCTCGTGGTCCCAGTGTGAGAACCACAGAGCATCAAATGCGCGCGCCCCTCCTAGAGGCGCCCTGAGTGCGATTTCTCTACAACGCCGTTGAAGCCTGTGGGCGTGGCCTATGACTTACATATGTGTGTTGTGCGTGTGCATTTGTTTTGTGCGTGTGCCTAACTTGCTCCTCTTTGTGTGTAGTGTCGATACTAGCACACACACACACATACGAAGCGCTAACAGCACTGCGTGTAGTTTTTGGGTTTCAAATATTATCGCTTAGGGCGCCTCTAGTAGGGGGCGCGCGCGGTAGGTATTTGATGCTCTGTGGTGAGAACCATACAATATATTTTGTTCTCTTTTTAGTTTTATTATAAGGAAATTGGCACCAGGATTCTGAAGGATCCTGTGACCAGGAGTCCATCGGACAATCACACACAGCCTCCACCCCACAATCACCACCCCTCGAGAAACAACATTTTTTTCTTCAGACTTTTGAAAGCCTCAGGTCTCAGGAACACACTACTTCTTTGTTATACTCGTAATATGGACTAAAATTTTCGGAAAATAAATTGTTTTTTTTTTTTTTTCATTTATAACTTGTATTTTTAAACACTTCGTTATTCAGCTGGAATAAAAGACTGATGAAACCTGTGGGACGTATGAAAGGAATTCTATAGTTTTGTTTTGTAGCAGATTGACTGGAAGAAATATAATTTGTTATTATAGTATAATTTGTTAAAATTATTATTCTTATTTGTTCTCTGCCACTCCACACTCATTCATGATAACCCAAAGGTTGGCTGGAGGAGAAAGCCTACGGCGTTAAGTTGTGCCTTTTGCAAAAATTTTTTTAAGGCACTAAACATATTTTGATTTGATTTGATTTTGATTTGAAGAAATTGCAATTCTCCTATATTTAATTAATATTATTGCACCGCAGAAAATTATAAATAATATTTTTCTTCTCGTGTTAGCAATATTTTCTTTTGTTGTGGCTGTAGGTGTACCTACATATTGGGTCGAAGGTACTTTTTTCCTCTGTACTGAAAAAAATCTAAAAATTTAATTTTTTGACGTCTAACTTTAGGTATTTTGAAATGTAAAAAATCTAAAATGTCATTGGTATGGAAAAAGTGGAAAAAAATATTATCAAAATAAAAATTCGTAAAACAGTAGTTGTTCAATTTCAGACGTAGAATCAACCTATGAATGTAACACCGCGATAAGAATGTACGTATAAGTAACTCGAAAGCCTTATTACCAAGAGATTTACCCAAGATTTTCGAAATACAGACATCACGAAGTTTTCCAGAACACCACCTTTTAAAGAGATCTCGCATACAGGTCAATGAGAGATCTACGATAAATGTATTTCTTCAATGAGTTTATTTAGTGCCACAAGGATACATTTATAAAAAAAAAGTTGTTTGTATTCCAATTTTAAATGTGACTGTAGCAAGTAGCAACTACTGGACACGTTTCACTTAGTACTTTTCTATCAAAAGCACTGGAATAAAAATTTCACGATTCGACGAAAGGCTGCAAAGAGGACTTTGAGAAGTAAGTTGCAAAGTTCTTTTAGTACCTACTCAAAAGACTTCTTTTGTGTAGATAAAAGTCCGGTTTCAAAGAGTTTTAACTATAAAAGAATCAATCTCTAAGTGCCGAACTCTAGAGGAGCTTTTTTATGTTTATTAGGTAGTTCTTATTGTACATAGTGTAGACAAGTGTAATAAATATGTCAAAAAATTTATGAAAACATTAATTCAATTCATCTCTACGTTACATCTAAAAAAAAATCTGTGTAATTTTGAACGTCAGATTTTTTTTACGTTTTACCATTTCGTAATATGACTTTAGCAGCTTCTCGAAATCGCTTTTTCGCTATTCGAAATCATTCCTATGTCGTACGGCGAAAATATGCAACGGTCTTTCGATGAGTGTGTTCCCTGGGTAACACCTGTTATATAATATCTAAGTGAAGTCGAAATATTATAAAAAAATATGTGTTTTTTTAATTAGGAATGTAAATAATATAATATACAGGATATTCGGCATATCGACCGACAACATTTTTTTGTAGGTAAGTGGGGTCATTTGCAACGTTTTGACCCATGGTTTTATGACCTCCCAAAGTCCCGAGAACGAGTAAAAAGTTGACAGAATCTTAATTTCTTAATTCATAAAACAAAAAACTAACAGCAATTGAGTGCTTCATTTTCTTTTAAAAAGTTCACTAGTTTACGCCCTTTCCAACGGTATACCATAATGTCATACAAATAATTCACTATGTGGTCAAAATTAGGCACGGAGACAGAACAGAACGACAACGCGGGCACTAATCGGTGGTCGCTTCCCGTATTGAGAGCGTTTTCGGGAGCATTTTCAAATTTAGAGCATGTACCGGTCGCGCGGGCTCTCTTGCAAATTATCTCTAATTTTGTCGTTCTGTTCTGTCCACAGACTAGGGAAAAATAAAGTCTGTGGTTCTGTCTCTGCGCCTAATTTTGGCCACATAGTGAATTATTTGTATGACATGTAGTATACTGGAAAGGGTGTAAACTAGCGAACTTTTTAAAAGAAAATTAAGCTATAAATTGCTGTCAGTTTTTTTTTAAGAATTAAGAAATTAAGATTCTGTCATATTTTTACTCGTTCTTGGGACTTTGGGAGATCTTAAGACCTTTTCATGGTATTAACTTCATCAAATATATTTTTTTTCTAGAACAAGGATGCATCGCAAAATTTAATAAATTTTATTTCGAGCTGATAAAATCATAAACAAAAAAGTTACAACGGCTTAAAGCTGGGATTTTGGTAATTTAAAAAAAAAATCGTATCTCGATACCACGTGACATTTGACAAAAGGTATCATGGGTCAAAACGTTGAAAATGACCCCACTTACCTACAAAAAAAATTGGTCGGTCGATGTGCCGAACACCCTGTACTAAAAAATAATATTTACAAACTGCTACAGAACAGAACAGTTGAGGAGTGAGGGAACAAAAGGTCACACGTCCAAATTTGACAGCTGTCGTTTTTTTTTAAATCGTATGCAAAATACTGGATTACATCGATTTCCGCTTTTATTTCGTTCAAAAAGACACAAGAATGCATCTATTTTTGACTTTGAAAATGAGATTTTCGAACAGAATGGCACATGTCCACAAAAAATATCAAGTTTGAGAGGAAAATTTTAATTTTTCGATTAAAAGGACACTTTTTCTACACAAAAATGGATACTAATAAAATGGTTTAATTTGTATGTGTTCAATGTTCTTATTTTTCCCCTTCAACATACCGTTAAAAAATCTAATTTTGCCATCATAAGGGAACATGTCCTAGCAATGTCAAATCAAAAAGGCACATGTCCATAGTTTTTTTTTTTCTGTCGAATTATAAGCAAAATAAAAAAATAAAAACAGCATTTGACCAAGTTTTTGGAATAGATAAGTAAAAAAAAATCATTACTAAGTGACTAAGGGCCATTGAGATAAACAGTTTTTTGCGGTTTCTGAAAAATTTTAAAGTCAGGACATGTGATCTTTTGTTCCCTCACTCCTCAGTTATTATAATAATTTTTCCTTGCCACACCTGCCCAATAAACTCAAGGCGAACATGGTTGGAGTAATCTGTGTAGTTCATTCATTGACAACTAGCGACGCTGTGGCCTATGCTGTGGCCGTTCACCGCACTGCGTAGTAACATTGAACTTGAACCGGACGTAAACAAAAATGGCCGTGAAAATGCTTCGAGCACTGGTGGCTAGATGGCGCTGCATGAATATGTTCTCGAACGCCAATGAAGCTTGAAATGGTTGCGTTCGCGGAAACGTTCACCAGATCAAAATATGAATGTTAAGTGAAATGCTTTCTAGAAAGTTGTCTATTGTAGAGGCTGATCAACAGATGGCACGATTTTTGCTATGAGTAAACAAGAGGCAAGAAAACACTTTCAGAAATTTGTAAAATATTTCATGAGATTTTTACTCTGTGGTTGTATTAAAAATGTGTTTGTAGGTTTGACAAAAACATTTATAGTAGGTATAAATTCAGTCTTCACTGAAAGAAATTCGCCGCGTGTGGTGGCGTGCCTTGGGAGAGGCCTATGTCGAGCAGTGGACCGATACAGGCTGATGATGATGATGATGATGATGAAAGAAATTTTACATTCGTTAAATATACGATCACGCTGTGTACAATCGGTGTAAGCAGAGTAATCGGTGCTTACGCACGCCACGCTTAGCTGATTATTCGGACAAGATAACTATCAAGCAGCAAGTAAGGCACGAAGACCCCCACCTGCTGCATGGCTCGGCGGGAGGAACGCGCCGAGGTGAGACGGAGCTAGCACGGGGAGATATGCAGTGGGACTATTCTGTTTTACGTTTCTGACCCACAAGGCACTATACAAATGCCATCGTTTTAGGGTTTCGTATCCGGTACGGGACCCTATTACTAAACCTGCGCCGTCTGTCTGTCTGTCCGTCCGTTCGTTCATCCGTCCGTCTGTCTGAGGGCGGTATCTCTTGAACCGTATAGTTATCGCGTTGAAATTGTCACAGAATATGTGTTATTATGGCCGATATAACAACAAATAATAATAATAAGAAAATGTAAAAAATTCACGGGGTTTCCCATTGAAGAAACTAAAAAGTGTGTGCGCGCGCGCCATCTACCGAATAGAGTATGAAGCATTTTAACTAATCATGAATTTGAACTAATATGAAGCATTTCATAAAGACGCCATAGATGGCGTGAGTTGCGCTAACCATGAAATGGCGATACGGAACCCTCGGTGCGCGAGTTCGACTCGCACAGCGCACTTGGCCGATTTTTTTATGGACGACCGGCACCGGTGGATTTGCCCAAAAGTTCAAATGAAAATTAAGACACAGCCAATAACACCACTTCTCGCGAAACCACACTCAGAGAGGCGCCCTACCAGCTACAAGGCGGACAAAGAGGTCGTTGTCTAATTTATTAACACCCCTTTTTAAAGACTCCCAGGTTACAGGTGGTGGGGAACACACTCGCCGGAAGATCGTTCCATATTTTCGCCGTACGAAATAGGAACGATTTCGAAAAGCGATGCGTTATCAGAAGTTGTGTGTCAACAACATATCAATGTTCCGAGCGAGTCCGGCGGGTGTAACGGATACGCATCTGGGCAGGAGGGATGAGGGAAGCCTGTTCTTCGGAACATAGGCAATGGTATATATTTGTCGTCATAATTGTACTGGTACTGTGTGAGGCCGGTACTTAAAAAGAATAGCCCAACTGCGTCTCTCCCCGTGTTAGTCGTAAAAGGCGACTAAGGGATAAGGACGAGATTCCGTGCTAAAGGGCGACGGGATAGCCACCTCTCACCTTGGCACGGTCCTTCCACCGAGTCGTGCAGCAGGTGGGTCTTTGTGCCTTACTCGCTGCTTGACAGTTATCTTGTCCGAATACTTTGCTAAACGTGGTGGTCGATGTTGTGTTGCAATTCAGAGTTCTTGCAGCACAACACCGATTACTCCGCTTACCTTGTCGGGATACAGCGTGTGTGGTATGTATGTAATTTATCGTTGCGTGCAAGACTGGCAGAAAATGCACTCTACAATAAGTCCGTAAGGTTATTATTATATTTTTCAGTGGTATCCTGTATACAGGTTACCACTGAAAAATATAATAAAACGCAATACAGTTTAATAACCGCACATTACTCAAGCCATGCATAAAAAAAAACAAATGCCGCGTGCCTACATAGGTCGATAAGATTTCTCCTCAATGCGGTGGTACCAACTCAGCTATGCCATTCAGTGGATACAACCTTCATACATATCTTATAGATATGAACAATATTATATCTCGCTTAGTATGCATTAGGGGCATACGCACGCATTCGCACGCAGGTACACTTGTGTATAGGGTGGTCCGCGAATTGTTATCAATATCAATATACTAATGCGTTTGTAGACTCTATGTATGATACTAAAACTAAATTGACGATTTTTAGAAATATTTTCTGTATGTATGTATATATGTTCCTCCATAACTCTCAAACCGATCATCCGAATTCGATGAAACTTAGTACAAACACATTTATCTATACGTGACACAGGATAGGCTAAATAAAATTTCCAGTTGCTGTTACGCTAAGATCTGGCTCTCATCATCATCATCATCATCATCAGCCTGTATCGGTCCACTGCTGGACATAGGCCTCTCCCTCATACAAACCGTTTGCTCTATCCCGTTCGATAACACCCACGAAGAAGAACTGGCGACTTTGAAGGGTATTTGATTTATTTATTTTTTGTATAAACTTTATTACAAGTATTTAGTGACTATCCATATAATAGAAAAGAAAGAAAGAATGTTTATTTTCCCAATTTAAATTTAAAATACGTCGTTAATATACATTTACGAGTGTGAAGAGAAAAAAGGATCTGGCACAGCCTATGCCGCGACACTCCAGTACTGAGGCTGTGTGTGCGGCGCTGATTTTAAGCCAGTGCAGTGTGTCGACAAAGTGTGTTAATTACAATTTTATACAATTTTACGATTTTACATAATAATTTTAAAAAGCCTCGCCTACTACTATAATAACATCGCCTACAGTCTTTCGAAAACACAGCTTCGAAGTGCAAAATTAATAATTTTACTGAGAGTTTTGACTACAAAGAATTATTGTTTTATGGAAACTCACACGGTTGGCTACATCACCTACAACGTCCGCAATGTCAGCCCATAACACCGGGTGAACTAGGTGCCATATCAGTGCTTCCCTTCATTTCATGTCGGCTACACTGAGCTGAACGGAAAACACGAACTATTTACATGGCCGTTTCGACCGACGTTTCGCTCAGTGAGGTGGTACCAATCCTGCCGGGATAAACCCTACCACCTGGTAAGGTAAGAATAATGTATGGCTTGTATTTAACTAGCATGTACTTAGTATTCTTAATATGATTTTATCTTCAATTCTCACGCTGAACTCTTTTGCTACTACCTACTTATGTAAATTCCACTATATTAATCGAATCTCAAACATCTAACAAGCGGCGGGTGGCCGAGTGGTTTGGACATCGGCTTCTCATGCGAGAGGTCCGCGGTTCGAATCCCGTCGGCGTGTACCAATGAGTTTTTTCAGACGAAAAAAATTACGTGCATACCTACACCTGCTGCTTCACCGTTCGGAACCGGTGTAAAACTGTAGGTCCCTTCCCTTGCCCCTTACTAGGTGGTAGGCTCAATTTGTAGCCGACTGGGTTGGTACCACCGTACTGGATGTAAGATGGCCGCATAGCAGCCTCGGTTGTGTTCTCCTCTAGTCCAGTATAGCCAACAATCCAGGGAAGTCTCCGGTATGGCACCTACCTTCTCGGAGGTGATATTGGCTGGTCGGAGCATGCGCTTTGGCCCCTCCAAATCAGCCACCCATACCGGATTACATAAAAAAAAAATCCGAAGTTTGACTGTAAGAAATCTCTGTAAGGGATAAGTCCGCCTTTGCACCTTAAGTAAATTTTCTAATGTGCATACCTACTTGTTACTGTTTAATTTAATGTTTACTGGAGCAATGAAGCATTTTCTATCTATATTTCTTCTATATCCATATTTCCGGACCACCGTGTACTCTGCGCGCAATCCGTTGCAACAGGTAGGTGGAGATGTGAGCACCGAGCAGTAGGTCACCGGGTTCTCGCAGACGAGGCCACTATAGACCGCGCCGCGCCGCTCCCTGTGTGGTAATCACCGCCGCCGCCGGTTCCGACCCGGTCGAGTCGGTCGTTGAAACTGAAGTGTTGATTATAGACGTTGATCTTATGAGAAATTGTCAGTGTTTTCCGTTCAGTTCAGTGTAGCAGATGCGACAGAGAAGCACGGCACCTAGTTCCTACAGGAACACTGGGAAATGGGTGGCATCATGTCATAAGTATAATATATTATCAGGTGATTTAGTCACTAATGTCACTTTTTTTTTTATGGAAACTGATACGGTTGGCTACATCACCTACAACTACCGTGATGTCAGCCCATAACACCGGATGAACTTGGTGCCACGTCAGTGCTTTCCTTCGGTCGTGAACACAAACTATTTACATAGCCGTTTCGACCGACCTTTCATTCAGTGCGGTGGTACCAACCCGGGCGGGTTAAACCCTACCACCTCGTAATATAAGAAGGGAGTCATATCCCTTAGTCGCCTTTTACGACATACACGGGGAGAGATGCAGTGGGGCTATTCTTTTAAAGTACCGGCCCCACACGGTTTTTTTTTAATCTAGTTAATAATTTATTGTAGTAATCAATATTAATAATAAAACTGTAAGGGATGATCATGGAGTGAGTTACCTTGTTTTATGAGATATTGCGTTTGTAGACTCTATGTATGATACTAAAACTAAATTTACGATTTCTGGAAATCTTTTCTCTATATGTATGTTCCTCCATAACTCCTAAACCGATCATGCGAATTCGTTGAAATTGGTACAAGCTCGTTTAATTATACGTGACACAGGATAGGCTAAATATAATTCAGTTCCGGTTACGCTAAGATGTGGCTCTCATACAAACCGAATTGTTCCGTGCGCCGAAATAAAGGTACGGTAGCTGGCCTCGCCCTTAGTTAGGTACTTGTACTTACTTTCATCGAGAAGGTTTATTGTTTACCTGAACGTAGCTCGGCCTTCTTTCTTACTTATTTTCTTCTTTTTAAATACGAATTTCACGCGAGGGAAGCCGGACGGGGGCGGGCAAAAGCTAGTTTTTTTATTATTTTATTTCAGAAAATTAATGTTAATATTTTTCATTACATTTTATTAAATAGTTTAAACGGTTTAAAGGAAACATGGGCACGGCACCTTGTTTTGACAGGAACAAGGTGTAATTGGCTAACACCAAGTATGTTGTTAGGTCAGCCTATTACAGCTGATATCAGGTTCATATTAATAAAATAATTTTAAATCATTTCAATGAAAAATATAAAAACACATTTATCGATTTGACTCCTTTATTATATATTGTATGTTTGTATATATCTTTGTACATGGGTTAAAATCAGTCAAAATAAAATTAAACAAAAACAAATCTAATTAAAATAATATAGGTGGGTACATATATAAATACTAAGTAGGTAAATACAATAAAACATAATAAAAAACAATATTTTAAGAAGACATATTTACAAACTAAATTACGTAGACATGTAAAATATTAAATTAAACACATTTTGAAATCATAAACAACAAATTATATACAGATAGTTAAATATTAAAACCAAAGTATTTACAATATGGTACAAATAATTAATATAATAAACATGATATTATGCATTAAATAAACTAATTAACAGATAATAAATTATAAAAACATATTATAAAATATCACGAAATCAAGAAATTATACAAATATTTAAAAACATAAAAAAACTAAAATAAAGAAATAAAAATAAAACATAAAAATAACATTGGCCATAATGAGCAATACAACTCGTACAGTTGCAATACGTAAGACAAGAAGCACTCGTTCTTTTAACAAATAAATTAACAAACATGTCAATAAATTAATTTTAAATAATCAATAAATTACTAAACCTAATTAACTTGAGGTCCGAACCAGTTACTCTTTTCTTACACCAGCGAGAACAGCATGTTGTCAACAAGCCAGCAAGACTGTTGCCCATAAGCTAACAAGATAGCTGTCAACAAGCCGGAAATACTGTTGCCAATAAGCCAGAAAGACTGCCATCAACGAGGCAACATGACTGCCAACACGACTGGTGTCAAGAATGCAAGGTTTTCTTTAGTTCGTGGAGTACGCATTATAGGCGATATCCTGGGCGTCCTGTGAGGACCTTCCCCAACCCCCATGACCGCCATGGCTGCTACTATAATGCTCCTCGTGATGAGGATGGGCAACAACCTCGTAGCTTTCGTGATGCTCCTGTTTCGAAGACAGCAGCTTCTTCAGGAGGATCAGACCGGACACCAGAAGGGCGACCTTGCCGAGAAGGAGCGCCTTGAGCAGGGCGAAGGCGATCACACCGAGGAAGAGAGGGATGAGAGCTCCAATCTTCAGCTTGATGAGGGCCAGGATCGGGAGGAGCTGCTTCAGCTTCTTTTTCTTGCCACGGCCTGCAAAAATAATATTATTAAAAATAGTAAAGTTGAATTGAGATCCGAACTAGCCAACAAGGCTATTATCAACAAGCCAACAGAACTGTTTTCAATAAGACAGTAACACTATTATCAACAAGCCAGCAAGGCTGCTGTCAACAGGCCAATAGCTGTTGTTATTTGTTGAAGTCCTTTGAAAATGCATAGAACGGTAACATTCGAAAGGTTTAGTCGTCATCTTGTATTGCATCTCTCTTTTCCTTTATAACACTGTTATCAGTAAAATTATTTTTATAGGAATATTTTATTAAATCATGCAGAATCGTTGAAATATTTTTCAACAAGTCAATTTGTACAGCAAGACTGCTGTCAACGAGACAGCAACAGAGTGTTGTTATTCGTTGAAGTCCGTTGAAAATTCATAGAACGGAAACATTCTAAAGTTGTATGTCGTCATCTGGCATTGCATCTCTCTTCTTCTTTATAACACTGTTATCAATTATTTTTATACAATTATCTTATTAATCATAATTAACCTTCTTCATAAGTTAAAATATTTGATCATTGTTGATTGCCTATTGATTATTTCACTACCTACATCTCTTATATACGAATACATTCTTCACTAGACCAAAGCTGAGTCCATGACATCACTATCGTAACTACAAATCTTTAATTTCTACTTTCTTTTGCTCTATTATGGAGAAGATAGATGATAGTTAATCGTTGTTTATGTTGAGATGAATTGGCCATTATTTATTAAACTCAAATATCAGCTCTTGCTTACCACATAATTTGAAAAGTAGGCGATAATTGAGGCAGGGCATTGTGGCATCTATCAATGAATCAAATGCTTTAGTGAAAATAAAATATTGTTTTTAATGAAACGAGATTTCAAGTGACCCGACAAAAACGTAACAAGTGAAACTTCGTTAAAACAAGTGCGAAGGTAGTCAATTCCTACTTATGAACCGGTTCCGAATTAACATATCCGTTTGATCATTTCGACCGGAAAATATTCCGAAAGTCGACGCGGCACCGCCTCGAGCGAACTGGCCACTTTTACAAGCGATTTCGAACGCAATCGAGTAACGGAACGAGACGAGAAATCCTCAGAAACCTGGTTTCGACGACTGGTTGTGCAGAGAACCTTTTCCAGTATTCAGAACCAGGGCTGGAGTGAAATGGGACTGAGTCATTCCAATCTAGATGTTTTGATAAGCTGGAACTTTCCAAAAGCTGAGTCAAACCTGTTTGGAATTGTTACAGATTGAAATACCACTGTAAATGATAAATATTAAAGAAGGTCAGTTCAAGAATACCACCAAAAACGGTCTTTTAAAAAGACACGTCATTCTCTTAAAATATTTCGTCAACTTCGAAAGTTTCAACTTCATATACTAGAATATACAACAACACTTCTTATACAAGTTAGAATGTTAACTTTCGATCTTTTCTGCCAATCACTGCATGATGTAATCTATCAAAATTACTTTCAATTTCAACCAAAATCTTCAACTATTAAGATATACAACTCCAATGGCCATCAATCTCTGGGCCAGCTACATACAATGTCAATAGTAGAACTAGGTTGGCGGGATCTACTGCTTTTCCAAGCATCCTCTTGGAAAGTGGACAAGCCTTGTTGCGAGGCAGCCTTTCGTAATGAAACCGCAGTTTTCTAGACAGTGCTAAGAACTTTCAAGCCATGATTGGACACATCCGTTAATGGGATTGAGAGCTAGAGTAAGATAGGAAGCGTGTTGCTCTAATCGCCGCCTATTACCTTGTTGAATGGTGCGGTTGCCTCCTTTTTTTATTAATCACTACTAAGTGAATGAAGTTGTTTACAAATAGTTTTCTACAATTGTAAGAATTTCTGTGCTGTAAGTTGATATTTCTACCTTGAAATTCTAGGAGTATAAAAAAGTACTTGGACCTTTAATTAGGGCATTCCTCGGGTGATTTGAAGAAAAATCAACATAGCATTACATTTTCTCTCTGAAGACTATTATCATACAAAAGTAAATTAATTGAATTTTAGCCTCGTGACGTGTACAACGTTAAAAGATTTAACTGCAACAAAACAACACAGATTTAACAATCTGCCTTTTTGGACTTCATCATGCGTCTAGTTCATCGACGTAGTTATTTACATGCAAGGTAAGAATAGTTTTGGGTCATTGGACCGCGTTGGGCAGAAATTCCTATTCGTACTGTGGGATAATTTTTTATACGAAAATCAAATCAGTTAATATTTCATATGGGGTAGGTACATACAAATATTTTGTTTATAAATTTGTCTCCAGAGGCTCGAGACAAATCTGGTAAAAGGTCTACGGTTATTCTAGACTGTTACTCGTACAACCTTTATAACGAAGATCGCATCGTCATTGGCTTAATTATAACGACAGTACGCATTCTAAATTTGAAATTAGTTTACGAGTATCTTAGCAATATTATTTTCATGTCGGCGTGCACGTCAACAGAAGAAGTCAACAAGAGAGCGAATACATTCACAAATTCATTCACAAACTCGCGAAGCAAACAAAGCGACCGCACCTTGAGCAGTTAAACATAAAAGCACATACCAGTTGGTAATTAACACAATTACGTGAAGTACGAGTAGATACGCAGCTAGGTTTTGATATTAAACTCGTATAAATGTCTGATGTTTCCTCTCATGGTTAGGTGGTGATTTCTCTTCATACCTTTCATTAGATTCTATGGATTATTAATGAGTAATTTTAGATGCCATAACGTTTGTTCAAAAACAAACAGAATTATTTATGGCTTGCGACAATCTGAAATATTTCTTCAACTGTTTAATTGTCGTAAATAATAATCTAAATAAATAAAATTTGGTTGATGCCTAGGGGATAAATGTGGTATGGAAACTTACTATTAAAAATAAGGTTTGATTTCACAAATCAGCACTATGCAACAGAAATAAATACTACTAATGAAATCACACATAAAAATGCACTTTTATAAACTATACACCGGTTTCGTAATTCGATTATTCCATTTGCTATTTATTATTTTTGTTATGGAAACTAACACGGTTGGCTACATCAGTTACTTACTACACCGGTGATTTCATGATTTCACCCTGCCCATCACACCTTTGTCAACTAGGTGCCATGTCAGTGCTTCCCTTTGGTCGTGCCGGCTACACTGAACTGGACGGAGAACACAAAACTATTTACACGACCATTAATTCAATGCAGTGGTGCGAATCCGGGTGGGTTAAACCCTACCACCTATAGTAAAGGAAGAAGGGAATGGACCCACGTAATATTGTAGTACACTTACGTGGATTCCGAACTACTGTAAGTCTCAACGGTCGAACGGTCACCCAGACAAGTTCTGACCTCGCCCAGGTGTGCTTAAGATCACGAACGCTGGTCGATCGATTTCACCATTGAGCTACCGATGTTGACTACTAAATTAAAACGTCACCTACACCCCAAGCAATTTTTATGCTATTAGAAGGCCCAAACCTCAATTGCAAGATTACTTTTTCACAAGAGATTTCGCCAATGTTATCATTATCTCCCTGAAATGTGTATGTAAATATTCTTCTGTATCTCTGAGATAATTTTAAGATTAGTGGAACCATAATCAGAGGATGAACCACCTTCCCTTATTTGGACCTCAGAGTAAAAGACGACAGAGATGCAAATAGAACATTTTAACTTTAAAATTGTATTAAAGAGAAAAAGACAATGATAGACAGCTTTCCAACTGACCACACATAGAACAATTCAAAATTGATACTTGCTGGCCAATTAAAAACACGAAAGTCGACTTGTGACTAATAGTTTCCAACGAAGACGCCGCGGAAGCATAAAGCTTTCTCTCAAACCAGATCATACGCATGTCGTGTCCGAGGCAAGGTCTAAGGATAAACCAGTTTGGAAGCCGGTGTAGCATCTGGGTTGGTGGGAGGAATGCAGTCTGCATATCACTCGGTGCTTATAGACAGAAGGAAACGACACAGACAGAAGAGCAAGTGGTGCATAGTTTAGTCGTTAATACAATGATTTCTCCCGAAGAGATCTGGGGTTCAAAATTCGATGAACAAAAATGCTCAGTTGAAATTTTAGCATTTGCGAATATTTTTCAAATTTTCACATATATTTTTATATGACCAGATATGGGAGGCTGAGTCAGAGGGGCCAGAGCACATGCTCCGACAAGCTTCAGCTCCGAGAAGGTGCCATACCGGTGACTTCCATGTGGATTGCTGGCTAGAGGAGAGCGCGCTGAGGCTGCTATGGGACTATCTTTCGTACAGTACTCTGATATCAACCCAGTCGGCTACAATTTGAGCCTTCCACCTTATGTAAGGGGCAATGGAAGATAAGGAGAGAATTTTATGATCGTATAAAAATCTATTACATTTATTGATAATTTTATTCAGAGATATACAGGTATCCAATCCTATGTTTAGACAAACCAGACCTCGGCAAAGATGCCCAAATAAGAAAGGAGTAGAGGTGAAGAATGAGATCAACCAGCGACGCATAAAGGAGATGGAAAAGGAAAGTTTTAGAATGAAAGACAAAACAAAAGGCGATATCATCGTGGAATGTCCGAAGAACTGCGTAAACAACCATTCAATTCAAATTGGTTAAGAGTCCATACTACCACATAGAAAGAGCGGGATAGAGCGATAGAGAATCAGCGAAAGAACGAAAGGTACAGTCTTACACGATGATGTAATAGTAAGTCTAAATTTAGTAGTTTTTTCGGTGTTTTGAATGAAAAAAAAATATCTTTTAAACATGTAAAACTTCTTTATATTGAGAGCAGGTTATTATGCAAAGTTTCATGATCTAATTTGTTTTTACCAAGTGATTTATTTATTCAAGAAAATATAAACGTAATACAAATAATGAAGTAATTTAAACATACCTCACAAACATTAAAGTAACCATCAAAAGGGGCGTTTTCAAAAACTTCCAGAATATTTATGTTAACTATCTATCTAAAGAAATACAAAGGCAGACGATAGTAATGTGGGGGAAAATAGACTGAACGCAAAATAATCTTTGCCAGTTCATCAAAAATTAAGTTAACATTTGTTTTAAAATTGAAATAATAATAATAAACTGCAACAAAGTCTATTCAATATAGCATAAAAGATAATATAAGAACATTTGAATTTCATACATAAACCTATGCCAATGACGACTATCTAACAGCAGATCTTCCCAATCAAATAATATTTTAAAAATGTAAGAGAGAGAGAGAGAGAGAGAGAGAGAGAGAGAGAGAGAGAGAGAGAGAGAGAGAGAGAGAAAGCAAACACTTTACTAGTGCCAAACGTATAAAATCAACAGAATCGAGTCACAAATTGTGTAATCATACTCAGACTAAAGAAAGCTTAAATGTCTGGTCACAAGTGGAAGAGATGTGGATTCAGATGACGTGAAACTCAAACACACTATGACATAGTATATCATCTCATGGTTGAGTGCCCACTGCGGTCTAAGTTATGTTACATGCGCTTTTACTAGATAATACTTTATGTCATTTTTATTTAACAGGTTATGACAGGTTAAAACAAAAAACGTAATTAATAGAACATATCAGGCAGATATATTATAAAAAATAAGGGTCCTCTTTTTATTTATAAACATTTTAAATTCAATTTAAATGTACCTATTCTATCAGTAAAGTTTATTTTCAAATACGTGTATGATGCCATACCTCAAAGTGAAATAATGGAACCTTTATAGGATTACTCGTTCGGTTGTCCACCCGTCCGAATATCCGTCACTTAAGATATGATTTTATAGAATAGGTTTTCTCCTTGCATGTTTCAATCAAATAATTCCACGCATATTCATTTCTATCAAGACATTGGACATTATGTATTCAAAATAATAAGTGGCGGTACAAAAAAGGCACTAAAATAGAAATCAAACGGCTCTAAATATTATGTTATTTTTATGCAAAACATCCTAAACGCTCTCACTGATAAATTATCAAATTTTATGGAAATTATGTAAACATGTTGACGCGAAGACCAAGTTTCGTAATTACATGTAAATTTGAATGAAATTTACATTTTTCTACGATATTACGTTATTGACTTTCGATTTTAGATCTGGTTGGAACTTTTTTTGCTCTCAACTTAACCTTCAATGTCCTATAACATTCAAAACAAATTATGTTTTATAAAAAAAAAAATACTTCGTGATGTGCTCCAATTATTCAAATATGGATCTTTTTTAATTCGTAATTTTGCTGTACAGATAGTTACAGTACGTATAATACGAGCACTTTATTTATCTTTGTTATTTTCTCAACACTTTAAAAATGTGTTTTTGTAAAACAAATTATCTTGTACATACGTTTTAAAAAAAGTTTGAGTACTGGGACTCACTGTTGAAGTGAGCTGGTTACTCGAATCGCGACCGTAACGTGAGATCAAATCTCAATTCACTCCAGCAAAAGCATCCTCAGGGTCGCGGTATAAATATGTACACATCAACTAGTGAAATACTTTGTAAAATCATACCTTCTTCAAGGGATCTCTTCATGTTCTCAACCGTGGATCTCGGCATACGGAGTTGGATGACATGATTCTCCATGAAATCGGCCACGCTGTCCACAATCCTGGACTCTACGAGGGATTCCCTGGCAGTCGGTTCTTCAGGGAGCGGCTCCAGAGCTCTGGCAGATCGAGGGGAACCGGTTCCGAGGAGGGTGATTCCATCAGTGAGGTTCAGCTCTCGGGGAATCGCAAGCGTTTCCACATATTTGAGTGCCCGCTCCTGTAAGAAGAATTTTGAAAAGCTTTATACATGTTTTAGAATTTTTGAAAGAGTAAGAGAAATCAATTTTAGATTACACTAATGAAAGAACTTAATATCATTTGTAATAATATGATTTGAATATAATATAATTTTTATAATTGTTTTGTGGAACGTGGCAAGGGTAGCTACTTCACCTACTACACCCATGATGTAAGGGAACTTTGGTGAACTTTTGAATATAAAATTTTGACATTACAGAAACTTTGTATTATAAAAGTGTAGTATGATTCATTAAATAATTCTGCATCTAAAACGCGCTAAAAGGTAAAAATTAAAATATGAATTGAACCAGACGAAGCAAATAGAACCTTTGTTATAAACGATAAGTTGAAGGTGTGAAGACGAAAGCTCAACCCGAAAAATCGGGGCACGTAGGTTCACAAGCAAGCGTGAGAAAAGTTGTTTTTTACAAAATAATAAGATCACAATGAACACGAGAACCATATTGTTAAAGCACGAAAGTAATGTTCGGAATTCTTTAAAACATATCAACTACTTATCAAATGCACTACATTCTTGCCCCACTGACTTCAAAACAAAAGAAAAAGTTAAAACCGCTTTGGTGTACCGTGATTAGATTCAACCACTCTTTTATTTTTATTCGTCTGCCGCCACAGCAGACGGGCAACGAACTGAATCTTGTTCTCTTTTTTGTTTTACTTCTGTTATATCATAGACTTTTATTTTTTAGACTAGTTCACTCTGTTTATTTTCTATGTGATAATCTACGAATGTATGTTGTGGTGTTTCTCTTTTTTATTTCTTTAGTTAATCACTGTGTGTTCGTAAGTTACTGATGTTGATATTGGGTTTTTTTTCTTCTTCTTTGTTTATATTGTTTTTATATTTACTTAGTTTTGCGTGATTTCAGTCACTATGACTACAATGGTTTATTTTCGATTCTCTAGATTTTGAACCGAATAAAAAAATTGGATTGTTTAATTAAAAATGTTTTTAGGGATATAGAACACTTGAAAGTTTTTGATTTGTATTGAATAATTTTTACTTATTCCCCTCTACCTAGGCCGATTGTTTTTATGACGTAGACTTTTTTTTAAATTCCCCAACACTTCACTTAGCACACCTTAAGACACAGGCCGTAATCCCCTTTGCTGCAGTCATCGACCAGGTTGAAAACTGTCCCGATCGAATCGTCCCCTTCGTAGCCGATGGACTTGCAGCTCGCCGCCGCAGCCAGCGCGAGTATCACCAGGGTCTTCATGTCTACGGCTGTGATGGTGGAGTGTGATGGCTGCGTTGGGTGATAGTCGTTTTATGCGCGATCCCCCCCACTCGTCGGGGAGGCAATTCCAAAATGCGCGGCGAGCTCGCGCGGTTAACTGTGATGTAGAGTTGAAAATTGTGTAGAGAGGCGCAACAGGCGAGAGGTTCGTTGGATTTATTCCAATCAAGGATTACTACATTGTTGACTGGAAATAGCTTCTTGAAATAAGTTCACCTTTGCGCACTGTGTCTATGTTATTTTTTTTATGTAATCTGGTAAGAGTGGCTGAGTCGGAGGGGCCAAAGGACATGCTCCGACCAGCCAATATATCCTCCGAGAAGGTAGGTGCCATACCGGAGACTTCCCTGGATTGCTGGCTATACTGGACTAGAGGAGAACACAACCGAGGATGCTATGCGGTCATCTTACATCCAGTGCGGTGGTACCAACCCAGTCGGCTACAATTTGAGCCTACCACCTAGTAAGGGGCAAGGGAATTTCGTGTCTTTATATTATGCCGGTGTACCATCAAAATTATATATTCTAGATTCTGATAAATTCTTAAATTTGTCAAGTCTAATTTGGTGAATAAGGCGCCATGTCATTGCTTCCCTTAAGTCGTGCCGGCTACACTGAATTGGAGGGAAAACACGAACGATTCAGATAGCCGCTTCGATCTATTCAGTGCGGTGCTTCCAGGAGAGTAAATCTGCTGGCATGACAGCTTACTTGGGTCTAGGTTCACGGGGCGAGGTGGACTTCAAATCAAATCAAAATAAAAAAATATACTAAGAGATGCCTTAAGGTTCTTTATAATATTAGGCCCTACCTTTCGGAAAATGTAAGAATATTGCTCACAAATGCTCTGATCTTTCGCCCTTTGACTAATTGTGACACGGTATATGGGCCCGCGGCTACTGTCCAAGACGTCACGGGCAATACAATATGTCGCGTAGACATATCACTCCTTTCATCAATGAAAAAGGAATATTTTAAAATTAAAATCAGGAGAGTTTTTCATTTAGTTTGCCCGATTTATCAAAAATATCAAAAGATCTTGATGAAAAGCTTACCTGGTTCCGGTGTATGTACGACAATGACATCTATAGGTATCCAGTTATCATCTTCTCTTCGCGCCGCGTCATGTCTCAGCAGGCTTTGAGTGGTATGTCTGATACTGCAACCAAGTGCTGGAAATCTGCAACCAAGTGCTGGAAATCTGCAACCAAGTGCTGGAACAATTACATGTCAGTTAGTCAGCGTGTAAGCTTCCACTGCTGGACATACTGTACCGTGTGGGGCCGGTACTTTAAAAGAATAGCCCCACTGCATCTCTCCCCGTGTATGTCGTAAAAGGCGACTAAGGGATATGACTCCCTTCTTATATCACTAGGTGGTAGGGTTTAACCCGCCCGGGTTGGTACCACCGCACTGAATGAAAGGTCGGTCGAAACGGCTATGTAAATAGTTTGTGTTTTCCGTCCAGTTCAGTGTAGCCGGCACGACCGAAGGGAAGCACTGACGTGGCACCAAGTTCACCCGGTGTTATGGGCTGACATCACGGATGTTGTAGGTGATGTAGCCAACCGTGTCAGTTTCCATAAAAAAAAAAAATACTCCTCTCGTGCGTCGGAGGATTGTCTCGCTACACACGATATCACAATTACATTTAAAAAAATTCATAATTGTATACATTATAATTTAAAATTATTTTATCCTAGCTATTGCCCGCGGCTTCGCTCGCGTGAAATTCGAGTTTAAAAAGAAGAAAGTAAGTAAGCCCGCTACCGTAATTTTATTTCGGCGCGTTGAACAATTCGGTTTCTATGAGAGCCACATCTTAGCGTAACCGGAATTGAATTTTATTTAGCCTATCCTGTGTCCCGTATAGTAAAATGTGCTTGTACTAAGATTCATTTAATTCGGATAATAGGTTTAAGAGTTATGGAGGAACATACAAACATACAGAAAATATGTCTAAAAATCGTCAATTTAGTTTTAGTATCATACGTAGAGTCTACAAACTCTGTATCTCATAAAACAAAGCAACTTACTCCATGACCATCCCTTAGAGATTTATTATTAGTATTGATTGATTGATAAACACAGGTTGGAGGCACAGGACTTGACTTATTGTTTATTGTTTTAATAGTTCAAAATTCCTCCAGTGGAAATATCCAAGCGAAGAATAATACTTACAAATCAACTTCGCAGTGTCTACTGCACCAATTGCTCCTTCGCCGGGCTGCCATAAGTGCCGCATATCATAATAATAACCGGCCAAGTGCGAATCTGACTCGCGCACCGAGGGTTCCGTACCATCACGTAATTGGCCGGTTTTTTGTATATTGTTTATTAAGCATTCATTAGACAGCATGACTGTACTCGAATTTGTTACAATTTGTTCTATCCGATTCGATTACACCCACGAAGAAGAACCGCGACGGGTAAGAAACTTCGCAGGGCTTTTTTTTCGGATAAGGTTTAGGGAGCTAAAAACATAAATGCCGAAAGACGATTTTAAATGGAGAAAGTTAACTTCCGTCTCGTATTAAGTTTCCCAATAAATAAATAAAAAATAAATGAAAGATCAAAGGCAGGGTTCTCACAAGGGTGGGCCATACGTTTTGGCCCGAAACGTCGGAGCCGCATAGCTCTGAGAACGAACGCGATCAAACCCGTTAAACCGTTTGCAGCTCTATGGTTCTTTACGCGTTTACCACAAGAGTATCGCTATTGGTCGACTCGTCCGTCGCACTTTTTGAATGAAATCGATCATTTTTTAGTCAATGAAAGTTTTCACTATCAATATTCATGCGTGTGTTACGTAAAAATGTTTTCTAAAATATAACGAAATAATTTCACACCGACTCCGACCGTAGTTTTTACTCTATACACGTTTCTTCAAACTTGCTCGGCGTTTTATGAGATTTGTAAGAGTTTTATGATGCTACCATTCCAGTCGCGATTTTTGAGAGTAGGTACATCCAGTTTTAAAGTTCACACCGAGTGTTTACTATATTTTGACCCGTGCGAATAACTGCAGGTACAGAGATTAAAATTAAAAATTAATTTGGTAATGTTTTTGAAAAAAATTGTCACAGAAAATTACGTTAATTTAAATAAACTTTTCTGTGTCTTACAAACTGTCTACTGTGTGGGGTCGGTAATTAAAAAGAATATCCCCACTCCATCTCTCCCCGTGCATGCCGTAAAAGCCGACTAAATAATTTTATAAGGACAAGGTGCCGTGCTAAAGGGCGACAGGGTAGCCACCCCTCACCTTTTCGCGGTCCTTCCACCGAGTCATGCAGCAGGTGGGTCTTATGCCTTACTTGCTGATTGATAGTTATCTTGTCCTAATATATTACATTGCTAAACGTGGCGGTCGGTGTTGTGCTGTAATTTACAGGAGTACCTGCAGCACAACACCGATTACTCTGCCAACCCCGATTTTCGGGATATCGCGTGTCATATGTATGTACGTCTTGCAAACGTAGGGTGTAATACAGAAGTGCAATTTGTATGAGAGTTACTTCTGTTTTAAGCATTTGAATATTTTTTTCACGTTTCCACCCAAAGAATGTTGAAAATTAAATTGGTTGTTGCCTTGTGTAATGCGACATACATCCGTCAGGTTATAGTTATCTGTCGGTTAAAGTGGCATATCTCATACAGTTAACAGGAGTTTTGTTTGACAGGAACTTCATTTGGGAATTCCCATTTCAAGGTGGTGAAATTGACCCTATGAGGAATGCCACTTCAACCGACAGAGAAATACTTAGTACCAATCAATAGAAACGACCAATAGAAGGAATATAATTTTTTTTAATAAATAAATAAATAAATAAGTATATAAATAAATAATTAAATTAATTAATTAATAATAAATATGTATCTTTAGATTTTTAATATGACTTATTAGTTATTACATTTCTTTAATTAAAAATGTTATCACCGACCGGTTTTCGGTTGACCGAAAGAAATAACTTGCAGTGATAAGTCCGTGTTTGCGCACTAATTGTATTTCTTGTTTCTTGCCGTGTTCTTCTTTCAATTGTGTGCAATAAAGAGTTTTATATTCTATTTTTTTTTTTACCTTTGTCATACAGTCGACAGGAGTTAATCGGCAACTACATTTTAGCTGACGGTGGTGAAATCGACCCTGGCTCACCGACGCGCTTACCGGGTAACAAGAAAAAAAAATAAGAAAAAAAATTGTTTTTTCAGAATAATGAATTTTGAATATAATACCGTTATGTCTTTTCAGTTAGTTACACCGCGTAACCGAAAACATTGCTATAATACTTATACATACTATCAACTCCCATGTGCCCTTTATATAAGGTCTTTCAAAATTAGTATGCTAAGGGGGGGGGGGGGGGGGGTTCTGTATCGGAAATAGATCACTTTTTTACTTTAGACACATTTTTTCAGAAATAGTGGAAAACCACAATTTTGGTTTTATTAGAATGGAATGGACAGAATAGAAATTTGATTTTTTTTTTACCAACTTACACGTGTTAGTTGAAGACTTTTTTGTTACTGTTATGAAACTGTATCGATTAGGCTATAAAAATCAACCACGTATTTTTGTATTTAAATACATAAAAAGGTTGACTGTAAGAAATCTCTGTAAGGGATAAGTCCGCCTTTGCACCTTATGTAAATTTTCCAATGTATTTGTTACTGTTTAATGTTTACAAAAAAATTTATATAGGTTTTACTCCCTATATGATACAGAACCCCTCCTTAGCGTACTATTAACTATTTTGAAAGACCTTGTATACAATATTCTCTGGATGGAAATTCATTCTGCCATTAAGTCCGCCTTTTGCATATCAGAAAATTATACGCAATAGAATCTCAAACCTACTTTGATTCTTTGTACTAGAAATCGTACCGTATTAACCGTAATACGTATTTCTCCTACGTCGTTGAAAGCCTTAAGGCATTTTCACCTAAAGTATCGACCGGCCAGATCCTGTGAATACATATGGGCATATTATGCGTGCAAGCTTTTTTATAGATCGCTTATTGTGACAAATCGTTTGCGACGTGTGTGGGTGAGGTCTTTGCGGCAAATGAAAGTATAGTATTTAAGTTCGGAAGTGGAGTAAAGGTGTTTAGTTCCGTTTTGAACGTAGAAGATTGAAGTACCTACCAGGGTTGTTGCGAACATCAGCATCAGCATCCGCGGAACTTCAGCATCATTTTCAACATCAGCATCGCATCAACATCCGCATTGATGGATGCTGATTATTAATGCTGATGTTCGAGTCGTGACATGACCGCGGAGGAGCGGAGCTTATGGCACATGTTTTTATTTTCGCTTGCGAGTTCTGAGTTCTGACCAATAATTGCTAATATAATTTACAAACCTTTTCGGAACAGACTCGAAGCAGAAAAAGTAGCACATACAGTTCACAAATAGTTCCAAAGTTCCATCCAATACTAATAATTTATTTGCTAAGATAATTAATAAACTGGTAAGTACTGGTATCAGATTGATTCTTTTTTTTATAAAATGTCACAAAATTATTAAAACAAAATCTTCTATTTCAATACCAACCAAAACATTGGATATAAATTCATAATCCAAATCCAAAAGTTTATTGTCAAAAATATAGCACGATACATTATTAATATTGAGCACTAAAGATATTCTATCTATGGAATATTCATATAATTCAGTATTTTTCCCTTTTTTTAAAGATTTTTTTAAAAGAAGAAGAAGAAATAATTGACGTCAGCATCAGCATCAGCATCCGCTGATGTCAATGATAAAATATCAGCATCAGCATCAGCATCCGCTGATGTCAATGATAAAATATCAGCATCAGCATCAGCATCCGCTGATGTCAATGATAAAATATCAGCATCAGCATCAGCATCCGCTGATGTCAATGATAAAATATCAGCATCAGCATCAGCATCCGCTGATGTCAATGATAAAATATCAGCATCAGCATCAGCATCCGCTGATGTCAATGATAAAATATCAGCATCAGCATCAGCATCCGCTGATGTCAATGATAAAATATCAGCATCAGCATCAGCATCCGCTGATGTCAATGATAAAATATCAGCATCAGCATCAGCATTAGCTGATGTGAAAAAATGTGCATCAGCAACAACCCTGGTACCTACAGTATTCGGCAGTGAATATGAACGCCGAACTTTAGAAAGAGATGACTCCGGTTGACGCAATCCGCGGTCTAGAACCACTGCAACTTCGTAGGGATGTCGGCTCCCGAAGTGCATTCTATCGCTTATTCCACGGGGAATGCTCGGAGTCTACTACTACTCGGAGCCACGTCTTCTTACTGGCAGCATGGTATAAAGCAAAATCTCTTTTCCCCTATAATAATGCACAAGTAGTGTGCCAACTTCATCCAACTGTAGGACGAAGTGTTGGGGATGGATAAAAAAAAGGAACCGACAGCTTACCCGGTGATGCGGCAGAGCGGTGCTGTGTGGTTTGCTGAGTGGACTGTAAATGGATGGCGAGGCTCCTTCCCGAAATCGTTGGTTGATCCTGGCAGGACTATTTAGAATTGCGCACTGGGTTAGCTGCTGCAGTCAGCTCGTAAAATCTATCCGTTCAGTGTTGTTCTTCGGTGATGGGGTGAAAAAACGATGCAGTCACCTCTAGATCGATCTTGGAAGTGAAGTATTGAGAGCTACACTCATAGTTGCGAAAAATCTAAAGTGAGGCTTGCTGCCGATTTGAGGGTAGGTAAAATAATGGAGAAAATTTGGTGACAGAGAGACAAGGAAAGGAACAGGTCATGATAGGTGGACAGTGCACGAGTTGGCACGAATCAGATCAGGACCCATGAGAGTATAATACTAAACTAACAAAATTTAAAAAAAGTAGAAGAGAAGACTATAATGAAAACAAAACTAAATCTACTTATGTCAAAACAAAAACTAACGGTGAAGATAGAACAAGTAGTATATTTTAAATTATTCAGATTTTCAGGTTTTTTTTTTTAGGAAAATTTACCTCACCACTGTTCTCGTGATATCGACCCATTAAAGTTTGTTCTTGTCAAACTAGGTGTTATGCCATACCTACATGACTGAAGGGAAGCCGTCTACGGACTAAACACAAAACTTTTTTATTAATAAATATCTTTTCCTATCTCCTACAGTCCACGTATCTTCAAATTACGGGTGGCCCGCAAATGGTTTTCCCCCAACAACTCTAGTCCGCCTTCAAGCGGGACTGACACCTCCATGGGCGTGAAATTTGCTGCGCCTGTGACTCCAACCTCTAGCTCAGCTATACAATCCGGTTACGATGTAAAAATGTCTAATTATTATATAACAAAAACTTACTCGCAGACAAAGTGGCGGCACTCCGGCCGCCACGCAATCTGGTCGTGGCATCCGAGATAACACCACATGAAAAAAAATCGGCGACCAGACAGACTGAGTCGCTACTCAGTGTCGGATTAGCTATATATCAGAAGTATTGAAGTTATGTCGACACGAAAGTATTTTTATGTGGTTGCTATAATTGCACGAGTATCGTATTTGGAAGAATCCATGCCACGTGGCTCACTTAAGGGTCCAGTATTTTTTTTTACGGAAACTGACACGTTTGGCTACATCACCTACAACATCCGTGATGTCAGCCCATAACACCGGGCAAACTAGGTGCCACGTCAGTGCTTCCCATAATTTCATGTCGGCTACACCGAACTAAACGGAAAACACGAACTGTACGAACCTACCTAGCTAGGGATTATCCCGCCCGGGTTGGGCGGGATAAACTCTACCACCTAATTTTACGTGGAATCCGAACCACGGTCAGCCTCCAACGGTCGAGCGGTCACCCATCCAAGTACTGACCGTGCTCAGGGTTGCTTAAAACTACACTGGGCAAAAATGTGAGGAAGGGCGCTCGAAATACACAGTCCGAATACAGAATACACACTATACATACATACATACATAGCGTCACGCCTATTTCCCGGTGGGGTAGGCAGAGACAACGGATCTCCACGTGCCACGATCCTGACACACCTCTGCCGCCTCTTCCACTCTCATAATGTTCTTCATGCATGCTCGTCGGTTTCGAGTACCACGCACTTGACCCTTTTTGAGCACATGCCCGATCTGGTCCAGGTACGTGCGTCTAGGGCGACCCTTCCCGGCTCTTCCACTCACATTCGCCTCATAAATTTCTTTCGTTAGTCTCCTATTTACACCATATTTTTGTAAATTTATGTTTCGAGGGTGTGGCGCTGTATGTCAGCAAGTATGTTTTCCGAATCTTTGAATATGGGTGTCTTCGAACGTTTCATGAAAAGGCTTATAGCCTAGCAACAGTCTGCAAATCGGCTGGCATTATATTGATTGCTTCCGAACTGGGTGGCTCTGCCCGAGGTCAAAGCCTCAGGCGCAGCCAATTTCACCGCCGAGGAGGTGCCAGTCCGGCTTGGAGGTGGACTAATGTTGCTGGAGAAAGGCTATTAACCCGCGATTTGAAGATCCGTGGATTCTAGGAGTGGGGAAAGATATTCCCTGGGAACCCGTTCCACACCTTTGCAGTGCGGCAGTTCGAAGAACTTCTGTGGACTACAAAGGGGTGTAGCATGTAGATCTGGCATGGCGACTCACTGAGCGTGAGTGAGAGAGGAGAGGTGATTTTGACTCTGGTGTACCGAGGCAAAATTTTTAGTGAGAAAATTGGGAGAGAACTTCTACGGGATTAAATTTCCGGATATAGCCATGCAGGTTCTCCTACCTCACACAAAAAAATGGCCTTGCCATTGTGAGGGAGAACTGAGCCAGTGTCACGGGCACTTTTCCGACAGTAACTGCGATGGAGATTTTTTACTTTTAGTTGCTATCGGCCAGGTGCTCGTGTGTGTGGCGTCTGCGGGGTTTGCTGTAAAAGTTTTTATTTATTTATTAATAAATTTATTTATTTATATTTTATTCGTTTATTGACACATTTCTTTTTTTATATTAATTTTACATAAAAAACTTAAATCTAAAATTAATATAAAATAACAAAATGGAATTTCCACCACCGGCGGCGGCGGGGTGAACCCAGGCTACCGATGGTCGGACCCGAGAGAGAGAAACCTTCGGACAATTCGAGCGGTGTCGAGCAAGACCGCCTTCTGCATCTGACCCTTGATCCTCTTTATTTATATTATTATTATTATATTTTTCGTGTTTATTGGTAGAACCTTTTCTTTTTTATATTGTAATTAGCTTTATGTATTGTACATAAAATCATAATCGTCTTAATATTTGATGAACACGTGCCGTTCATTTCTCACAAAATATCAAGTTTCGTTCACATAGAAACAAGTTTCCGAGCTGCCTATTAGCATCATCTAGTCCAATTTAACTGCCCTAAGCTATACCTAGCTGTATAGTCTGTGGACGACTGTAGAAGATATTCAAAATGGCAGATAATTTTTTCAAAATAAAAAAAAAAACTATGTGGCCATTGCTTGACTGTTGCTCGTGATCATAAGCACAGCTGGGCGCGGTCAAAACTCGGACACGTGACCGTTCGACCGTTGAAGGCCGATCGTGATCCGGATTCCAGGCAAAACTGTAAGTGCCTTGCCTGCTTCACCTTAGTAGGTTGTTGGGTTTAACACGCCCGGATTTGTACCACCGCACTGAATGAACGGTCGGTTGAAACGACTATTTAAATAGTTCGTGTTTTTCGTCCATTTCAGTGTAGCCGGCACTGCCGAAGGCAAGCACTGACATGGCACCTAGTTCACCAAGGTGTTATGGGCTGACATCACGTTGTAGGTCATGTAGCCAACCGTGTCAGTTTCCTTAAAAACTGTTTAAAAAATAATATTTTTGTTTTATTTATTTATTTATTGACTTTCTATTCTATTAATATTGAAAACTAGCTGAGCCCGCGGCTCCGCTCGCGTGAAATTCGTATTTCAAAGAAGACAGTAAGTAACTGAGGGCGAGGCCGAAGGCCGAGCTGCGTTCAGGAAGACTATAAACCTTCTCGAAGAAAGTAAGTAACTAAGGGCGAGGCCCAAGGCCGGGTTGCGTTCAGGAAGACGATAAA
Organism: Nematopogon swammerdamellus; assembly: GCA_946902875.1. Taxonomy (NCBI): domain Eukaryota; kingdom Metazoa; phylum Arthropoda; class Insecta; order Lepidoptera; family Adelidae; genus Nematopogon; species Nematopogon swammerdamellus. The sequence continues at coordinate 14,927,434 of OX336358.1, forward strand.
CCATATCTAAGAAAGTGAGTAATTAAGGGCGAGGCCGAAGGCCGAGCTACATTCAGGAAGACCATAAATATTCTCGAAGAAATTACGCAACTGAGGGCGAGACCGAAGGCCGAGCTGCGTTCAGGAAGACTATAAACCTTCTCGAAGAAAGCAAGTAACAAACGGCGAAGCCGAAGGCCGAGCTGCGTTCAGGAAGACGATAAACATTCTCGAAGACAGTAAGTAACTATGGGCGAAGCCGAAGGCCGAGCTGCGTTCAGGAAGAGGATAAACCTTCTCGAAGAAAGTAAGTAACTGAGGGCGAGGCCGAAGGCCGAGCTGTGTTCAGGAAGAAGATAAACCATCTCTAAGAAAGAAAGTAATTTAGGGGCGAGGCCGAAGGCCGAGATGCGTTCAGGAAGAGGATAAACTTTTTCGATGATAGTAAGTAACAAAGAGCGAGGCTGCAGGCCGAGCTGCGTTTAGGAAGACTATAAACCTTCTCGAAGAAAGTAAGTAACTGAGGGCGAGGCCGAAGGCCGAGCTCCGTTTAGGAAGAGGATAAACCATGAGTCAGGCCGAAGGCCGAGCTGCGTTAAGGAAGAGGATTAACCTTCTTGATGAAAGTAAGTAACTATGGGCGAGGCCGAAGGCCGAGCTGTATTCTGGAAGACGATAAACCTTCTCGATTTCTCGATGAAAGTAATGGCGTTTAGATAAACGATAAAACTTCTTAAATAAAGTAAGTAACTAACGGCGAGGCTTCAGGCTAAGCTGCATTCTGGAATACAATAAACCTCCACGAAGAAAGTAAGTAACTAAGGGCGAGGCCACCCTCCCACCCCATTTATTTGTTTTGAGTAGCTATAATTATGATTTTCCTTTAAAAAAACCGATATTCCCATACAATCTTTAACACTCCGTTTCCGTTTCTCCCTCTCCCTCTCCCTCTCCCTCTCCCTCTCCCTCTCCCTCTCCCTCTCCCTCTCCCTCTCCCTCTCCCTCTCCCTCTCCCTCTCCCTCTCCCTCTCCCTCTCCCTCTCCCTCTCCCTCTCCCTCTCCCTCTCCATCTCCCTCTCCCTCTCCCTCTCCCTCTCCCTCTCCCTCTCCCCTCTCCCTCTCCCTCTCCCTCTCCCTCTCCCTCTCCCTCTCCCTCTCCCTCTCCCTCTCCCTCTCCCTCTCCCTCTCCCTCTCCCTCTCCCTCTCCCTCTCCCTCTCCCTCTCCCTCCATCTCCCTGCCTCTCCCTCCCTTCCGTTGAGTCTGGCCATCATCGATACTTGGAGTAAATATGGCAACCCCAAAGATGGTAAACAGACAGACATACATACAGACAGACAGAAAGCAGACGTTGGATTTTATTAAAGGTAAGGAAGAAAGGAAAGGATAAGGATAAGGGTGATTCCATCGCTCTACCTCCACCTCCCCTCCCGCCCCTCCCTCACCCCCCTCCCTATATGCCTCTACTTACTACTTCCCCCCCCCCCCCCCCCCCCCCCCCCCCTTCAGGATATTGTAATGTCATCGGTTCTTACTCGGGTGAATGATTCCGTGTCCGTTACATACAAATATTGCCAAGTGCTCTCATATTTCACTTCACTGCTACCCTCATAAGCCATTTGGCGTGATAGTAAGTAGCCTATAGTTGATGGGAAGAATCAAGCTATCCGTAGAATTTTGTTTTAAAAAAATCGGTCCAGTGGTTCTCGAGTTATAAGCGGACAGACAGACACTCAGACATTCAGACATTCAGACAGAAAGCAGACGTTGGATTTTATTATAGGTAAGGAAGGATATTTTAGCAAAAGTCAATTAAAGTTTTTTGGTATTATATAGGAACAATTTTATAATTTATTTAATAAATAATTAATTTATTTAATGTCGTCTGCTGGTAGACGCAACTGGCGTCCCGCAATCAAGGGCCTACTTCATTCAAAGGGTAAGCCTTGCCATCCAGCGGGGTAATGCAGCAAGTGTTCTAGGAACATTTGAAAATGCCCCTTTTGATAGTTATTTTAATGTTTGTTAGGTAGGTTTATTTCTTTAGTTATTAGTATTACTTTTTTGTTATTTATTAAATAAATTATTACATAGTAAAATCTAATTCATTTCCTTTATTCGAACACAAATACGTATTTATTCTACGCATGTACTTAGAAACGGTCCTGGGAATACAATCAGAGATCAGGCAATACCGGCTAGATGGCCAGATTGCTGGCTATGATCAAGTGTCTACTGCGTCGCTGCGTTATGCGAAGAAAGGAAGAAAGAAAGAAATCGTTTATTGTATATCAAACGATTTCTTTCGTTATGCGAAGTGTTACCCTTATTGTAGAGAATATCGTCATCTGCGTGTGTGAGCTGATTGGCGCCGTGGCACCGCAGCGCTCTCCATGGCGCATACATACATACTACACACTCCCATCCCTACAATCAGGGTAAGCGAGTAATCTTAATTCTCGCCGGCCCTAAAACGGACGTTGGATTAAACGCAGGTTAGGTCTTACTTGGAGTATTGCCCGCACTTGTGGCTTGACTCAGCCAAATATCAGCTTGCGCCGCTACACTCAACCCAGCATCGTGCCGCGCGACTTGTGGATGACCCTCTGGTGGCCCGCGACTTAGAACAACTGTAACTTCGTAGAGACGTCGGCTCCATAAGTGTGTTCTATCGTCTATTTCACGGGGAGTGTTCGGAGTTCGGAGGAGCTGTTTAACGATATTCCGTCGTCCCCGTTCCACCTCCGCACTACGCGTACTGGGCAGGGGATGTATCCCTATACAATCCACCTACCGAGGTTACACACCAACCGGTTCTGTAGGTCTTTTATTCACAGAACCGGGAAAAAGTGGAACCCACTCCCTGCTCATCACCTGCTGGTGGTTCAAAAGGGGCGTGAAAAGGCTCCTGTCAAGCCAGCATGGCATTCGCAATACCCGTGTATCACAGAATGTCCATGGGCATCGTTAGTCACCCAGTCGTAAGTGAAAAGATGCTACATGTCGCGCGTTCCATAAAAAAAATCTGTGTTGTGCTGCAAGTACTCTTTGTTTTTATTAATTTAATTTAATTTCATGGCGCATCTAGCAACTCATTCTCTGATCTGTGAATCCAACTCACACATTTCCGACAATAATAATAGCAAGCCATTGTTTTTATTTCACAATGATATCGTATAGGTAAGTATGTGTTTATGTTAATTTTAGCGTTTAATTTCTAATGCTTTAATGAAAATTAACAAGTATGTGTGTATGAGTTTTATCCTAACAAGTAAGTGTTTGATGTTTGGAAATGGGCAAATGGATACACTTTGAAGAATAAATACTTTTTTAGGGTTAGGTATGTATCCATACGATAGGCTATTACTAAGCCTACGTCGTCTGTCTATCCGTCCGTCCGAGGGCTGTATCTTTTGAACCGTGATAGGTAGCTGGTTGAAATTTTCACAGAATTTGTGTTATTATGCCGGTTAGCCCAAATGACAAAAATCAAAATCCGCCCGGCGCCATCTATGAGAGTTCAAATTAAAATGTATGAATTAGCTGAACCATTGCATAAGTTAAAAAAATTCGCATAGATGGTGCTATCCCGATATAAATGAAATTAAACCAGCACATCTTCGCCGCATTTTCGGTGGAGACGATGGGGGCATGGTCTGAGGAGGCAAAGCGGCTCGCGAAAGACATCGGGATGTCCCTGTACGCTGCTTCAGGAGAACAACGTTCGCTCGCGTTCCTGAGGCAGCGTATCAATGTGGCCATCCAGCGCGGCAACGCCGCGCCGCTAGCGTCCTCGGTACAGTGCCCACATCGTCACACCTGAAGGAGGGTTATTAAGTTTTGTATTGGTTATAGGTTTATATTTTATTTTGTGGTTAGTTTTTAGTTTTTAGTAATTTTTAGTTATAGTTTTTTAATTAGTTAATTGTGTTTAAATTTTATTTGATAGGTAGTTTAAGTTTATTTAATAATTTTAATTTATTACTGTCAAATTTATATTAATAAAGTTTTTATTTGTACTTTAAAAATGAAATTAATATTAGGTTTGAAATAAAAAGCGTAAGAAGCTTCGCTTCTATCGGGTGTCCCACGACGACGCTTCACCTTTTTTATTTTGTCACTAGCTTTTGCCCGCGGCTTCGCTCGCATGAAATTCGTATTTAAAAAGACGAAAGTAAGTAAGCCCGGTACCGTACCTTTATTTCGGCGCGCGTAACAATTCGGTTTGTATGGAAAATACATTTAAAGAGAAAATATATTTAAAAATCGTCAATTTAGTTTTAGTATTATAAATAGAGTTACAATCGCAGTATCTCATAAAACAAAGTAACTTACTCCATGACCATCCCTTACAGATTTATTATTAGTATTGATAATTTAAAACGACATTTTATTTGTTTGAATATCAAATAACATGGCGAAGGGACTATACCCACTCGTGTTTGTTCCGGGTTAACATTAATTTTTTATAAAATTATGCGTAATATGACTTTCTCCGTTCACACGCATTGTCGGTGTTCTGACGTGGTAGCCGCTAAGCTCAGCTGCAGTAACAACGTACGGACACAGCTCAACATTGTGACATTTGTGTAATTCCATATTCTGGGAAATACATCAATAAGTACTAATAATAAAACTGTTAGTAAAGGATAGTTATGGAGTAAGTTACTGTTTTATGTATGAGATACTGCGTTTGTAGACTCTAAGTATGACACTAAAACTAAATGGACGATTTGTAGAAATCATTTCTGTATGTATGTATGTATGTATGTATCATCATCATCATCATCATCATCATTAACATCATCATCATGATCATATCATCATCATCATCATCATCATCGTTAACATCATCATCATGATCATATCATCATCATCATCTTATCATACTAATAATAAATCTGTAAGGGATGGTTATGGAGTAAGTTACTTTGTTCTGTGTGTATGTATGTATGTATGTTCCTCCATAACTCTTAAACCGATCATCCGAATTCCATGAAACTTAGAACAATCCTATTTTACTATACGCTAAATAAAATTCAGTTCCGGTCACGCTAAGATGTGGCTCTCATACAAACCGAATTATTCCGCGCACCAAAATAAAGGTACGGTAGCGGGTTTACTTACTTTCTTCTTTTTAAACACGAATTTCACGCGAGCGAAGCCGCGGGCAAAAGCTATTAGTATATAGTACCTTGACGAGAAAGTTGATTGGTTTTTGGTATTCATTGTACTTTTCGCAGTAAGTAAGTTCTTGCCGCCTACACGGAGCTGGACGGAAAACACGAACTACCTTGACAAGGAACTTGGTTTGTTTTTTGTATTCATTATACTTTTCGCAGTAAGTAAGTTCTTGCCGCCTACACGGAGCTGGACGGAAAACACGAACCACCTTGACAAGGAACTTGATTGGTTTTTGGTATTCATTGTACTTTTCCCAGTAAGTTCTTGCCGCCTACACGGAGCTGGACGGAAAACACGAACTACCTTGACAAGGAACTTGATTGGTTTTTGGTATTCATTGTACTTTTCGCAGTAAGTTCTTGCCGCCTACACGGAGCTGGACGGAAAACACGAACTACCTTGACAAGAAACTTGATTGGATTTTGGTATTCATTGTACTTTTCGCAGTAAGTTCTTGCCGCCTACACGGAGCTGGACGGAAAACACGAACTACCTTGACAAGAAACGTGATTGGTTTTTGGTATTCATTGTACTTTTCGCAGTAAGTTCTTGCCGCCTACACGGAGCTGGACGGAAAACACGAACTACCTTGACAAGGAACTTGATTGGTTTTTGGTATTCATTGCACTTTTCGCAGTAAGTTCTTGCCGCCTACATGGAGCTGGACGGAAAACACGAACTACCTTGACAAGGAACTTGATCGGTTTTTAGTATTCATTGTACTTTTTGCAGTAAGTTCTTCCCGCCTACACGGAGCTGGACGGAAAGCACGAACTACCTTGACAAGGAACTTGATTGGTTTTTGGTATTCATTGTACTTTTCGCAGAAGTTCTTGCCGCCTACACGGAGCTGGACGGAAAACACGAACTACCTTGACAAGGAACTTGATTGGTTTTTAGTATTCATTGTACTTTTCGCAGTAAGTTCTTCCCGCCTTCACGGAGCTGGACGGAAAACACGAACTACCTTGACAAGGAACTTGATTGGTTTTTGGTATTCATTGTACTTTTCGCAGAAGTTCTTGCCGCCTAGACGGAGCTGGACGGAAAACACCAACTACCTTGACAAGGAACTTGATTGGTTTTTAGTATTCATTGTACTTTTCGCAGTGAGTTCTTCCCGCCTTCACGGAGCTGGACGGAAAACACGAACTACCTTGACAAGGAACTTGATTGGTTTTTGGTATTCATTGTACTTTTCGCAGTTATTAAGTGAACAATAGGTCAGTAAGGAATAGGCAAACCGGGAGTTGGCGAACAAGAAATTGGCGAATAAAGAATTATTGGCGAATCCAGAAGTTGGCGAATTTGGTGCGCTCGATATTTTCATAGTCGCTTCGACTAACCTTTCCTTGGGCCCGATGGTGGTGTTGGACGGTTTAAACCCTACAAGTTCTAAGGTAAGGGAAGGAGGTTTACAGTTTTACGTAGTAATCGAATCGAATCGAAACGAATCGCCGATCTTTGTATCTAGTAAGCTAGTATTAAGTTTACGTAGCTTTTTTTATGTAATCCGGTATGGTTGGCTCGGTCGGAAGAGTTAAAGCACATGCTCCGACCAGCCAATATCACCTCCGAGAAGGTAGGTGCCAAACCGGAGACTTCCCTTTGGATCGCAGGCTATACTGGACAAGAGGAGAACACAGCCGGGGCTGCTACCCAGCCATCTTACATCCAATACGGTGGTATCAATCCAGTCGGCTACAATTTTAGCCTACCACCTAGTAAGGGGCAAGGAAAGGCATCTAAAGTTTTACACTTCTTCCAGAGTATTTCCAAACGGCGAAGCAGTAGATAGGTAAGGCTGAATCTGAATCTGGTGTAGGTATGCGCGTAAAATTATCTGTCAGAAAAAAAACACATTGGTGCATGTCGGCCGGAATCGTACCTCAGCCCTCGAGATCAAGAGTCCGAGCCGAGACCGCGCCGACCAACCTTCGCTCAAACAATGAAACATTATGAAAATGTCAGTTGTGACAGTACACCAGAAAGGTAAATCTTGTGATATACCTAATTAATTGACTCTTCCCATCAATGCGACTATTTTAGTTAATTATTACGAGATAGTTCCGTAAATGCTAATTCGGAAGCGTCAAGAAGACACCTGTGGCCATAAAATTTAAAAGTTTAGAACGTTCATTGTTTGACATTGTCTACATTGCATACAATTTGCATACAATTTACAATTTTTAGATTTAATCTTCTCAATGGTGTTTTCTTATTCATTTTTATTACATTAATACCTTGTATTTTTAAAAGTAGAAAAATTAAATAAAACAGAATGAAACTAACTTAAATATATACAAATTACTATATTTAGTAACTAAGTCAAATTAGCGTATCGCTAACAATGATATGATGATATTCTGTTGCAAATTAGTAATTAAATTGCAACTTTAATAATTATTAATAAATAAAACTAAATTAAAATAATTAATATATGATTATATTATAAAGTCTACATATAATAATGATTTAAATATTTTTTCTAGAAGAAATTTTTTATTTATAGGTTCATGTTTAGTTTTATTTTGGTAGATAGGTAAGTTTTGTTTTAGGTTAGTTTTAATTAAGAAACAGTACATATGGTTTATTTATCGTAAAATATTTCGTCCAACTCGGCCGACTCCGCCACAGTTGCGCTGGTTGCGTATTGGGCACTGTGGCGTTGCCCGTTTGAATGGCTAGGAAAGGAGAAAACAATTTGATGTTAATAATTTGTTTTTAACTTTATTTTTATGTTCACTATTAAATTTACCTACAAACTGACTATTTACTTTACTTACCAAAGTTTTAGTGTTGAAGATAAAAATAAAAAAATAATTTAATTTTAATTTCAAAGATAGTCATATAATTTGCAATGTAGGTATTCAGGTACATTATAAGTAGGTATTATAAGGAAAAAAGAACAACCCGGGACCAATGATATGAATGAGATCTGCAATGATTTGCAATGTCGGTTTTCTGCACACTATACAGGTGTAAATTCGACCGCATTCCTTACCACGACTGGATTACTTGTTAAATAAGCTTCAAAAAAGCTTATGACATGCACTTATTTAATAAAAAAACAGTGTATATTATGTTATTTTTATCTCAAAAAAAATTTACATAAAATTTTTTTTTTTGTCTAATAATATTTCACCTGGTCGACGACTTAATGCCCGCTTCAAACTTTGATTGTGTTCGCCCGTGGGCCAAAGCTCGCATTACCAAATTATGCGCACTCTCCGTTTCTAGTGTCGTTGACTCGCGGGGCCCACGGCCGAGCCGCTTTCGACATTACGTGGGCTTTCGCAATATTTGGCGAATCAACTTAACTGTATGTGATTAATCAATTAAAAGTATGTGAATATAGCAAAATATTATGCCAAATAAAATAGAATGTATTAATAAATAATATTACAATTTGATGAGAATAATTTGCAATTGGTCGGTACTTAAAAAGAATAGCCCCACTGCATCTCTCCCCGTGCATGTTGTAAAAGGTTACTAAGGGATAAGGACAAGATGCCGTGTTAAAAGTCGACAGGGTATCCACCTCTCACCTCGACGCGGTCCTCCCACTCCACTCAGTCATGTAGCAGGTGGGTCTTCGTGCCTTACTTGCTGCTTGATAGTTACTTTGTACTAATACTTTGCTAAATGTGGTGGTCGGTGTTGTTCTGTAATTTACGAGAGTACTAGCACAACACCGATTACTCTGCCTTCCCTGATTGTCGGGATACAGCGTGTGGTTATGTAGGATATTTAGTCAGTCAGCCAGTGTTGCAGCATGAATAAAAAACAGAATAAAAAAGTAAAAAATTAAGGGGATAATACAAGAAAATTGTTATTTCAACGTTTTTTGTTTGTGGTGCGAAAACCTCGGTGCGCTTGTCCGACTCGCACTTGGCAGGTTTTTTTATTTTAATATTAATTGTATATTTTAGATAGATAGATAGATAGAAAATTCTTTATTGCTCCAGTAAACATTAAACAGTAACAAATACATTGGAAAATTTACATAAGGTGCAAATACAGAGATTTCTTACATTCAACCTTTGGATGTTTGAGATTCGATAATATATTGGAATGTACATAAGTAGGTAGTAGCAAAAGAGTTGAGCGTGACAATTGAAGATTAAATAATAATAAGAATACTTATTAATAATACAAGTAAGTACATGCTAGTAAAATATAAGCCATACATGTTAACACATATAAATTACTAAATATATAGAATATTATATACTTACAAATATACATACATACATACTTGTCCATCTCTACTTGTCCATCCATATTTTATAGGTTAAGTATTGTAAATTAAGTTTAATTTTTATGCATTAAAGCCAATCCTCCCCTTCCCTTCCCAATCAGAAAAAAATTTGGTATATATTAAAATATTTCTCAGCCTATTGTCAGCCTCGGTAGCTCAGTGCGCCTAGGTCGACTTTTGTTAAGCACACCTGGGCGCGGTCAGTACATGGATGGGTGACCGCTCGACCGTTGGAAGCTGACTTTGGTTCGGATTGCACGTTAAACTGTAGACCCTTCCCTTATTACCTTACTAGGTGGTACGGTTTATCCCGCCCGGGTTGATACCACCGCACTGAGTGAAACGTCTCGGTCAAAACGGCCATGTAAATAGTTCGTCTTTTCCGGTGTAGCCGGCACGATCGAAGGGAAGCACTGATATAGCACCTATTTCACCAAGGTGTTATGGGCTGACATCACGGATGTTGTAGGTGATGTAGCCAACCGCGTCAGTTTACATAAAAAAAAAAACATTTCATTTTGAAAATATTTTTCTTGTCGCTGTGTACTCACATCTAACAGAGATGTATATCGTTCTAACTTTTACTTTTAACAGCCCATTGTTCTCGCTACATTGAGTTAAATTAAACCATATAACGAGTTAATTGTATGTGACCAATCCACCGCGCCTGATCCAGGTGGAATCTAGTAAGAATCTAATTAGCATAAACGTATCGTGTGGGGCCGGTAATTAAAAATAATAGCCCCACTGCATCTCTCCCCATGCCTGTCGTAAAAGACGACTAAGGGATAAGGACAAGATGCCGTGCTAAAGGGCGACAGGCTCGCCATCTCTCACCTTGGCACGATACTACGAGTCACGCAGCAGGTGGGTCTTCGTACCTTACTTGCTGCTTGATCGATTGAATCTTGTTCGAATACTTTGCGAAACATGGTGGTCGGTGTTGTGCTGTAATTTACCAGAGTTCTTGCAGCACAACACCGATTACTCTGCTTACCCCGATGGTCGGGATTCAGCGTGTGTGATATGTATGTATTATTATTAATAAGAATTGAATTTAAGTCTACTGAATTTATCCGAATCAGGTGATTTATTACCGTGTGGGGTCGGTACTTAAAAAGAAAAGCACCACTGCATCTCTCCCCGTGTATGTCGTAAAAGGCGACTAAGGGATAAGGATAAGATGCCGCCCATAAGGGCGACAGCTAGCCACCTCTCATATTGGCACGGTCCTTCCACCGCACCGAGTCATATAGCAGGTGGGTCTTCGTGCCTTACTTGCTGCTTGATAATTGTGTTTTCGGACTACTTTGCTAAACGTGGCGGTCGGTGTTGTGCTGTAAATTTACAAGAGCACTTGCAGCACAACACCGTCTAATCTGCTTACCCAAATTCTCGGGATACAGTGTATGTATATGACTAATCATTAAAGAAAGCTTCGAATTTTAATTATTGGTAGAAATTTATTTTTACAGATTTGCTTCTTGATTTTGTTTTATTAAAGTCATTAAAGAGTGACTCTCTGTGCGAAACTTAAAAGCTTATTCTGCCAAACGTGACAAAACGTAGTAGCCAATTTAATCAAAATGTTCAGGAGAGCCAAAAAAAAAATTTTTTTGTGAGCCTTCCAAAACTGAATAAACTTTGACGTGTTTATAGAGCCAAAAATATTGTATATAATTATCGTCGTTGCGCCAACAAATCGTGCTATGTGCACTTTTTTAAATTTTACAGGAGACAATAAAAACCGTTTTTTTTTTGTTTGACTGAGTCATTGCTTTAATTTTTTTTCAGTGATGCATGGCTACGATATCTATATTTTCAATAGGATCGCTAAAACATGTGACTAATCGAAACATTAAAACAATTGTGTTTATTTGAAGTATGTAATTAGAAAGAGATACTCATCATAACACTATTCATGTTACTAACTAAGGGAATTTTAGAATTGCCATACAAAATTTAGTGTTGCAATAACGAAACCATTGAAAATACTGATTTTTTCAAAATACTGAAATATTTATTTTCATTGAAAATAAATATTTTTTCAAAACTGCAGTGTTCAAAATGGATCCAAAAATATGTCATGTCAAATCTGCTATGTGTCATCAATGTAGATTACATAGAATATAGTGCCACCAGGAAGTTATGATGCGTGGGAAATATGCAAAACTGTCTGCATGTCGAAAGTTTGTCGATAATTGTATGACTTACTAACCTAAATTAACGACAAACTTTCCATCGAAAGTTCACATCCCTTCTTATCAATGCAGACAGTTTTTCATATTTTCAGGTTTGTCCACCATTCTGTCTCAAAAAGTGGATTTCTCAAAAAAGTACACATAGCAGGATTTGTCGGCGCAACGACGATATATGAATAATATATCGTATTTATTTTACGTATCTGCTAAATTTTCCATCACGGTTGACATGTTTTTGCAAAAAAATCTTCACATACATGTGTAATTTTTTTAACTAAAAAACTTTTCTCAAAATATATTTTTTTTTATGGAAACTGACACGGTTTGCTCCATCACCTACAAAAAATGTTTTATGGAAATTGTTTTTATGGTAATGTCAGTCCATAACACCGGGTGAACTTGGTGCCATGTCAGTGCTTCCCTTCATTTCATGTCGAGAAATTAATTACACCATTCCTGCATAATATCACGCCTTTTTTTTCAAAATGGGGTAGACAAGTTAAGGGCACTCTACTTTCGCACTTGTAATATTTTTCATATAATTCGTAATTCGTGCCGTATGGGGCCAGTACTTTAAAAGAATAGCCCCACTGCATCTCTCCCCGTGTATGTCGTAAAAGGCGACTAAGGTATCCCTTAGTCGCCTTTTACGACTTGCATGGGGGAGAGATGCATTGGGGCTATTCTTTTTAAGTACCGGCCCCAGACGGTACTTTTATGTATGTAACATGATCCCTTTACCGAATAGGAAAAGTGTCGATGACCTTGGAATCACTTGATCTTGATCAAAACCATCTTTTGAGTCGGAGGTTAAAATTAAAAACTATTTAAAAAAATATAAAAACCGCCTTCAAAAATGTATGAAATAAAAAAATTAAAATCGAACCCTAGAGTTGAAGGCGGTCGGTTATTTTTGCTTGCTTTGGCACCACCGCCTTCAACTCTAGGGTTCGATTTTTATTTTTTTATTTCACACATTTTTGAAGGCGGTTTTTATATTTTTTTAAATAGTTTTTTATTTCACAATTTTTTTAGTAATTTTTATTTGCTATTAATGTACTCGGCGGAATCCGCCTCGCTTTCCCATCCGATCTTGACCAAAAAAAAATGGGACCACCTTGGAGCTATACTGAACCGAACACAAAAAGAATCATCGAAATCGGTTCACAATTAGTGAAGATATTGCTGAACATACATAAAAAAAAATACATACAGCCGAACATAGAACCTCCTCCTTTTTTGAAGTCGGTTAAAAAGTAGAATGCATACAAATTGTTGTTATGGCAGATGAACATTCATATCTTTCATAATAAAGAGATTATGAGCATAGAACATAAATAAATAATTATACTAATCACTCTAGACATATGAGGTCGCACGGTTGCTACTTGTGGATTTCTTGTGGCAGCACGCGATCTCGCTGTATCTATGCATAGTAGGCAAGTTGGCAACAGATTTGTGTTCAATTTTAATTAAGAAAAATAATAAAAAAAACTTTTTTTTTTTATTTAAACTGGCACGTTTGGCTAAATCACCTTCAACATCCGTGATGTCAGCCCCACTGGTGAACTTGGTGCCACGTCAGTGCCTCCCTTAGGTCGTGCCGGCTACACTGAACTGGACGGAAATCACAAACTATTTACATAGCCGTTTCGACCGATCTTTCATTCAGTGCGGTGGTACCAACCCGGGCGGGTTAAACCCTACCACCTAGTAATATAAGAAGGGAGTCATAAGGACAAGATGCCGTGCTAAAGGGCGACAGGCTCGCCACCTCTCACCTTGGCATGGTACTTGGCACCGAGTCATGCAGCAGGTGGGTCTTCGTGCCTTACTTGCTGCTTGATCGATTGAATCTTGTTCGAATACTTTGCGAAACGTGCTGGTCAGTGTTGTGCTGTAATTTACCAGAGTTCTTGCAGCACAACACCGATTACTCTGCTTACCCCGATTGTCGGGATTAAGCGTGTGTGATATGTATGTATGTATGTATGTACATACATACATACCGCACTCTCAATATTCTCCCTTTGCGTAAATGCACTTTTTCATACGATTAAACCAATTTTGAAAACTTTTGTGCCACTCCTCCGTGGTGACCTCAGAAACGTGTTTTTCATATTCTTCGACAGCCTCTTCTGGTGATGAAAATCGTTGACCGCGTAATTGGTTCTTAACTTTTGGGAACAGAAAAAAGGCACAAGGTGCCGTCACCTGTTACTATGTCCCACACCAAATATGAAGCGCCTTTGCTGAATCTGGTAAGCATGGCATTGCACCAAGTGACGCGGTGCGTTTTTTGAGCCTCGGTCAAATTGTGTGGGATCCACCGCGAGCACAGCTTTCTCACACCCAAATGTTTGTGTAGGATTGATTGTATTTGACTCATGCCTATGTCTAAGGATGCCCGAATCTCATGGTAGGTCACATGCCTGTCTGTTTCGATCATACGGCGCACAGCATCGATGTTTTTGTTGTTCACAGCGGTGAACGGGCGACCATCGCGAGATTCGTCACTGAGATTGACACGACCGCGCTTGAATTCTGCAAACCAGCAATAAATAGTCGTCTTGCATGGTGGTTCATCGCCAAAAGCAGATTGAAGCCGAGCGAGGCTCTGATGAGCTGTCAAATTGCACTTAAAATCGTAGAAAATCATACTACGAAAATTTTCCCGGGTTAAATTTATGTTAATGTAGACACGCAATTTTTAAAATGGCGCCACAATGGAAAAACAATTGACAGTCAGATGAAACAAACTGCATTTTACAGCCAAAGAGTTCCATTTTCAAATGTTGTAATTACTTTTTAAATATTGTTTATGTAAGTGGCCAATTCCGGAAACTTTTAGTGTGCCCTATGTATGTTAAATATCTATATTTTATGATATAATAAAAATTTTGATTTGATTTGATTTGATTTGAACTCGAAAACAGCTTTATCTATTTACATAGGGCTTTCACTGTTACATACTGTCACTTCTTGAGATGGGTTTAATCTATAAATCATAAAGCTTCACCATCGGCGGCCTGAGCTGTGAGGAAAACTTCACGCGAATCGAAGCCGCGGGCAAAATCATGTAAAAAATTAAAATAAATACCTACAGATTTTTAGGGTTCCGTATCCTTACGGGACCCTATTACTAAGTCTACGCCGTCTGTCTGTCTGCCTGTCTGTCTGTCCGTCTGTCTGTCCGAGGGCTGTATCTCTTGAACCGCAATAGGTTGTCCGTTGAAATTTTCACAGAATATGTGTTATTATGGCCGATATAACAATGAATCATAAAAATAAGAAAAATTAAAAATTTCACTGGGGTCCTCATACAAGAAACTAAGAAGGGTATGCGCGCCATCTACCGGAAACAGTATGAAGTAGTTAAAAAACTAATCATGAATTTTAACTAATATGAAGCATTTCATAAAACACGCCATAGATGGCGTAAGTTGCGCTGACCATGACATGGCGATACGGAACCCTCGGTGCGCGAGTTCGACTCGCACTTGGCCGGTTTTTTTTTTCATAATCTAGATCACTCTGATTATGACTTGGCATTCATATTTTACTAGAACGAACTGGTGCTATAATATTAGTGATCCAGTTTAATAAATTTACAGTTAGTTCGATTTATTTAAAGAATTGTATAAATGTGTGTTCATTTGGCCACGCCTATTTGCATGGCCTTCTTTCAAAAGCTTCCGACTTTCATTCCAACCTTACATGCTAATGTGTGTAAATATGTCCTGGGTGATCTTCTAATAGATATTTTACATGTGTAAACATAATAATTTGATAAGTTTTTAAAATTTCTGAACATTCTGTTCAAATTCTTTAATCCAATACCAATAGTTTATATGTAGATGCAGGACCGAAGTATGTAAGCATTTTTTGAATATTTGATTTTGAATGATAGGTTTAATATTGTTGTAAATTTTTTATTTTTTTTTATTTCTATAGTTTTAATTTATTTTAAGGTTGTCTAGATAAGCGCACAACAAATGTCTACTTATTATTGTCCACAACTACCTCTGCGAGACAGATATTTCTAGTGCACATCATAAGTTTGAAAAAAAATGTGTTTAAAAATAAAAATTATAATAAAAAAAAATTAAGAAAAGGGCATAATTTTGTCAGAAGACATTTTCTTTGTAGTCTTAGTAATAGGCTTCCGTAGCCCTAAGGTACGGAACCCTAAAAATGACGCCGAAACGCAAGCCGCTAAGTTGACACTCAAACTAGGAAGCTGATTTTCAGCGGCTCCCGTTTTCGCCTCTGATGGCGAGTGTCGACAGACGGACGGACAGACAGACCCCTAACCAGTTTTATAAGGGTCCTTTCGAACGTACCCGTCTATGGAACGTCAGTTTGTTAGCCAGCGCGTATGTGTGTGTATGCTTCCACAGCTAGACATAGGCTGCTCTAATTTTTTCCCACCCAGCATTTAGCGAAGAGAGAGGAACGTATGGAATTCCTAAAATAACAAAAGTGAAATGAGTTGTGAAACAAAATGTTATTGTAAAATTTATTATGATTTTAGACCGCATAACACAGAACATAATAGCTGAAAAAAAACTGTTTTAAAAACATTGCACCGACTTCAAAAACAACTAGAACTGAAAAGTGTTAAATCATATTTTGATTCATATTCGGACCCTTGAGTTGAAGGCGGTACAAAATCACACCTGAAAATTGATAGATGCATCTCTTTTGTGCTTACTCTTGTGTGTGTGTGCTTTTATTTCACTCTTTTTAGTTATTATTACATAACAAGTTCTGCGTATAATTGGGCGTTAAACCGACCCGACGACGTGTTTTTCCAGTGATTGGTACACACTTAAAAGTCCATATGATTTTAGACCGCATAACACAGAACATGATAGCTGAAAAAAACTGTTTTAAAAACATTGCACCGACTTCAAAAACAACTAGAACTGAAAAGTGTTAAATCATATTTTGATTCATATTCGGACCCTTGAGTTGAAGGCGGTACAAAAGCACACCTGAAAATTGATAGATGCATCTCTTTCGTGCTTACTCTTGTGTGTGTGTGCTTTTATTTCACTCTTTCTAGTTATATTACATAACAAGTTCTGCGTATAATTGGGCGTTAAACCGACCCGACGACGTGTTTTTCCAGTGATTGGTATACACTTAAAAGTCCATATCTTGAAAACCACTGAACCGATGTTGATGAACTTGCACTGTTACCTAAGTTGAAGTAAATGTAAGTCAATAAAAAAAGAATGGTTACAATCCCATTAGTTTTGGAGTAATAGGTACGTGGACAAACATACATACATACATACGCTTAAGAAATTTGGCACACCTGTTTAGAAGCCCACATAGACTAACTATACGAATATTTTGCAATTCCAACAATATTACATACATACGTGTCGAATTAATAACCTCCTTTTTTGAAGTCGGTTAAAAATACCTCAAGTTTCGCAACGATTGGGTGATTAGTGACGTTTTCAAAACGTGTTCATTCATTCATATTAAGCTCGCGCCCAAAATACTTCGGAATTTAATAACTAAAAAACTCTAAGCGAGTTTGAAAGGAGCGTGCGATTGGAAAAGAGTAAGAGAGACCAAGTGGCGGCTAGTTCCGGTGAGTACTTAACTGATTAAACAAAGGCAAGTGACCGGTTCCGGTCAAGTGTGTATTGTGTCAACTTTCCACATGGTCCCTTCGTGATCACCATGTTACCTAATTTTGTGAACTGTGAAAAATTTTGACTGGAAGAAATATTTGTAAAGGATTAAGTCCTCCATTTGCAACTCATCCATTTTTCGAGCAATAGAGTATTTCTGTCTATTTATCTAAACGTGAATTCATGTATAGGACAAAATCAATCTAAAATTAAAAAACGGCCAAGTGCGAGTTCGACTCGCGCACCGAGGGTTCAGCACTACCGAGTAATTGTTCGGTTTTTATTACTTGTTACTTTAGAGTTTGCTTGCACTATAATTACACCAAGTTTGACGCTTGTAAGTACTATGTATAACCATTTTTACGATAGACCAAAAACAAAACAAAAAACTTTAAAAAAAATATTTCCTTGTATGGGTATCTCCCTTAATTTTTTGCTTTTTTTATATTATATTTTCTTTGTATATCCACCATTATAACATATTATATTCTGTGAAAATTTCAACCGGCTACCTACAATAGGTTAAAAAATACAGTATTTTAAAGTTAGGACAGACAGACGGACAGACGGACAGACGGACGGCGTAGGCTTAGTAATAGGTGTCCGTACTGGTAATGAAGCCTAATAAGTTATCATTTTCTGCATCCTTGTATTAAAAATTTATAGAAAACTGTAAATGCTTCTTTCATGGCATATTTTCCATATTTTGCAAAGTTTACATATTTTTACTGAAAAGTACATTTTATCTAATATTTAGCAAATCAAGATAGTAGATAAATCTAAAATTTAAAATCAAACCCAACAAACACTAACAAATATTAAAAATCTAAAAAACAACATCTAGCATCCAAGGGCGTTTGTTCCCAACGGACCACCCAATCCGTCCACCTAGGTGGTCGGTTAGGAATTTTATTCCTATCAAAACACCTATGTATTAGAAATATTTGAACTAACCGACCACTTGATTTGTTGTTTATGTCGAAGACAAATTGTAGAATTTGCCGTTTTTCAAAATGTTGTTGTAGACTGTTTCTACAATTTGCCTTCGACATTTATACTATGTGAAAATAAAATCACATATAATTGTAATAATACATTTAATTGTAAATTTCATGAAAGTAACGCCTTTTGTTATTTTTTCTGCAATAAAGGTCAGAATACAGTCACCGTAATTAAAGTGGAAACCCGAAAGACTACTTGGTAAGACTACTGGGAACGGTTCTAAAGTACCAGGGCAGCAGAAATTGAAAGGAGGTTTCCATAATTTTATATAAGTTATTTATTATGAAACATTAACAAACATAAAGTCGCCTTGATTATTTAATGAATCTGAAAAATATTTATGGTTTGATGTGATTTCAGACCTATAAATTCTACAATTTGTCTTCGACATAAACAAAAAATCAAGTGGTCGATTAGTTTTGATTAGTCGATTTTAAACGACGGATTAAACTAATGTTAATTGAAAAGAGTTATTATACTGTTAAGGATGCGTTAACTGACCGTAATTTTATATAAGAGTCTGACTACTGTTTTTCCCACTAACAACTTTGACAATTGGATACACTTTGTATCATTAGATTTTTAATATGACTTATTACATTTCTTTGTAATAAACGTAAACTAATTGTTTTTATTTGACTTGATATATGAAGTATCAAAATTGACGATGGCACTATACACCAGATATAGGTAATGTAAATAGGCAGAGTGGTCAGATTCTTGAGTGTTCATGGTTATGCTGTAAATATTAATGTTCTTGTGAGCGGTAGTATGCGTTAATTATTGTAAATTACTTGAATTATAACACTTATATATATGGTAAAGCCTGACCAGGAATATAATATGAGAGCTGTCAAAATGGAGCCACTTTTTAGATTTATATAGCAACATTCAGTATAGTACGCACATATTGAATTGGCCGATGTTTTTATTAAAAATGTACTTTTGCACTGAAATACACAATAAGATATACAAAATGTATTTTAATTTAATGCATCTTTGATATTTTTTTTTATGTCAATGTAAAAAGAACTAGCCTTGACATTTACATGTTCATAACATTTTTTCCATGTATCTGCAGATATGTCCTCAAGCAAAGTGTACAAATTATTAAAAAAATTATTAATCGACCTTGCTGAAACACTAAACTTTTTAATCAAAATTCTAGTTCAGAAAAACTTAACCTAAGCTATTTTAATTCAAACGTTTCGTTGTTTTGTAAAGTCAAAAAGTGTTTTTTGTTCAGAACGAATAATATTTACGTCCCTCTTTTGTTTGCTATTCGGTAAATAGATGCTTGAGATACACCTAGATAGAACAAAAAATAATTACCTAATTGTACATTACGGCGGCCAATTCATGACAATCTCACTACAATGGTATAACGTTTTACCTAAATGTCAGTTCAGAAGCAATTTTGACATTGACAACAGATTATCAAGCAGCAAACATAATTGTGGCCAGTGTAAGAAATTAGTTCCAACGAAATTCCGCAATATGGCGGCCCCTCATATATTCCTGGTCAGGCTTTACTAACAAAACATTGTGACTTGCGAAGTTTGTTTGTCAGTTCTTCTTCGCATTGAATTTAGAACTGGCGGAATTTTCGACATGTCCAAGCATAGGTTACCTACCTATGGATGAAATTATACAATAAACAATAAACAATAAAAAAAGTTCAAATATTTCTAATACATAGGTGGTTTGATAGGAATAAAATTCCTAACTGACCACCCAGGTGGGCAGTGGTGGTTTGATAGGAATAAAATTCCTAACCGACCACCTAGGTGGACGGATTGGGTGGTCCGTTGGGAACAAACGAGGGTGACCGGTCGTTTTTGAAATTGGCTATAACTGAAACTCCAACCCCAAGGTCAGTCATTCAAGCAGGACGCAGTAATAATGTAATACCCTAAAAATTGTGTTCACATAGCACATTATGAGGTTGATAGAGAAGTGGAAACTTTGTATACAGGTTGTTATAACGGCCATGGTACATTAATTTCGCCAGAGCAATCCTCATGTTTTTCCGAGACAAAAAAGGAAATATTCTCTAAAGTGTCTAGTTTTCGCGATATAAATTTTTCAAATTTATGTTTTCGTCAAGTGTAATTTGACGCGCACGGGGGGAGGGTGCTGGCGCGAGAACGGTCGCGGTCGAAAAACTCACACCGCTCCGCGCCACCGCGCATCTCCTCTCTTCGCGCACTCGTCCCTGCTCGCTCACTCACCACGAGCCTTTCATTCCTACGTTCGTACGGAACATTAGATCCTTTTTACACTAAATAAATCAATTAGTTTGTATGAAGACTGTAACTTTTTATTTAAAGGGAATTCAGAAAAAAGTTACTTGACTTTTTCAAAACTATTGATCCCAATAATCATTTCCTAAATTTGTAATGGCCTAAAAATGTAGTGGCCGTTACAACACCCTGTATATGCGAATAGTAAATATACACACATGTTTGAAATTGTATATTCAAAATAACTAAAAGATAACATAACAATTTAAATAACAGGAAGAACTTACATATTATGAAAAATAAAACTAAAACTAACCTAAAACAAAACTTACCTATCTATCTAACAAAATAAAATTAAACATGAACCTATAAATAAAAAAAATCTTCTAGTTCAGTATGTCAGCCTCGATAGCTCAGTGGTGCAGACAGTCAACTGTCGCTATTGAATGATAAGCAACGCTGGGCGCGGTCAGTACTTGGATGGGTGACCGCTGACCGTTGGAGGCTGACCGAGGTTCGGATTCCTCGTAAAACTGTAGGTCCCTTCCCTCCTAATCTTACTTGCTGGTAGGGTTTAACCCGCTCGGGTTGGTACCACCGCACTGAATGAAGCGTCGGTTGAAAAGGCTATGTAAATAGTTTGGGGTTTCCGACCAGTTCAGTGTAGCCAGCACGATCAAAGGGGGAAGCACTGACATGGCACCTAGTTCACCCGGTGTTATGGGCTGACATCACGGACGTTGTAGGTGATGTAGCCAACCGTGTCAGTTTCCATAAAAAAAAAAACAAAAAGTTCAGCCGAGGCAGCCATAGTTCCTAGGACGCTTACAGAATTACGCGCTTTGTTTGAAATCAAACAGATGATATTATATAGCGCAACACCCTAACACATTTTCTCATAAAGAATATGGGATGCTGCTTAATAAATTATTTAAGTACAAGCGTTATGCCGACTCGCACAGTACTGTATTAAAATACGGTCATTTAACAAAAATATCATTTAAAACCATTAAGAGAATTCGTAAAAACTGGTGACAATTATATGAGGTGTAAAAAAACCGGCCAAGTGCGAGTCCAACTCGCGCACTGAGAGTTCCGTATCGCCATGCCATGGTCAGCGCTGCTTCATACTGTTTTCGGTAGATGGCGGGCATATACTTTTTAGTTTCTTGTATGGGGGCCCCGTGAATTTTTTTACTTTTTAATATTTTTAATATTTGTTGTTATATCGGCCATAATAACACATATTCTGTAAAAAATTTCAACGGGCGACCTATAACGGTTCAAGAGATACAGCCCTCGGACGGACAGACAGACGGACAGGCAGACGGCGTAGGCTTAGTAATAGGGTTCCGTACGACAGATACGGAACCCTAAAAAAAGAACAGGTGACATAATAAAATGTACGTGTAAACTATATCGGAAATGTTGATATGTAAATCGACTGAATAGCTGAAAAGATAATAATGAATGCAGACGTCATAAGGTCACATTACGTCCTAAATACCAACCCCAAGAACGCAGACACTTCGGTACCATACCAATAACGGATACATACCAATAGGCCAACTAAAACATTAACTGAGAGAAAAGCCACCGGAACCAGTTCCAAAGCAAACTAAATATGCAAACCGCATAAAATGGAAAACGCTCAATATTTAGTAAAACTAAAAATTCTGAATTAATACTACAGAGCCCATATGAGAGGTACCGTTAACGAAATGTTCCGATCTTGTTATGAGCAGAGCAGAGGTGGGGATACCACTAATTTATAAAACTCTTGCACGGGCCCACCATCTCGCCAAACACTTCTTGACATCTGTGGATGTCAGGGCTCGGAAGACATTAAAAACGCCAAAATGAAAATGAAAGTTGTTTTGGCGGTTCTGGCGCTCGCCGCCTTCGTTCGGGCCGAGGAGGGCTCCGACAACACGATCGAGACAGTGCTCAACTTCGTCAAGGACTGCGATGTAGACTACTCCTTGTGCATCAAGGTTAATATTTTTCCGTGAAAGTGATAGTGCGGTAGCAATCTCGATGAGTGAAAGTGAAATTTCGGGATACCGTGCAATGTTGTGTCCAAGTGTGGAGTGAGATCGAAAGCTTCGTTGAGATCTTATCGCGTCACGACCTGACCCGATCTATTGTTTAATTAATTTTAGTTTGTGCTTCAACGCATTGTCTGAAAAAGACGATCGTTCGTTTGTTTGGCAGTTTTTTTTTTTGTATTTTATTTTTTTATTATTTGTATATTATTTTTGTTTAGACACTTGAATCTTCAACATTGTTAATCCATTTAGAGCATGCTCAAATTAGGTTATTGCATTTCGTCACTATTAGAAATACAATAATTTCACATTCCAGAAAGTCTATCGACATTACTAAATAAATTATTACTTCCTTACAGGAAAAGGTACTCAAAATCGTTGACAATGTCAGATCAGCGAAAAGTCTGACACTCGTCAATGGAATCACCCTCAAGTCTGATCCAGAGAAGAGGACAGGGAAGAAAGCCGACCCTCTGCCGACGGATCCTGAGCTTAGGGACTCTGAACTCAACTTTAGAATAGTCGACGGTATCGTCGGTTTGGCTGAAACTCACAGCCTAGAAGTAAACCTTGGGGACAATGAGAGCCCGGAAGGTATCAAGAGGTCCCTGGAGGAAGGTGAGTATATTTGAATATAATCATGTTGATGTAATTAATACTTGTATGCTTGTAGTGCTGCTCTTCGAAGGATAATGAGAAGCAATTGAAGGAGCCGAAAGGGCTCTTCTCTAGGAGAACACAAATTAAACACTAATGATAAGGATGATGCAACTCATAATCAAGAATCTAACCTTTGATATAACCATAAATTTACAGTAAAATATTTTTGTATTTAATTTTATTTTATTTTATTTCGAAAACTTACAGTTAGTACAGAGTAGTAAACTTGAGTAACACTAATAAAAAAAAACCAGAAAAGTGCTCAAATGAAAAAGTATAAAACTTAAAAATATTAATTTATTAAACCTACATACACGTTCCCACAAGTAAGGGTATGCTTGTGTAAGTAAGAGTGTTTATAAGACTATCATATGTTTACAAATAAAGATGACATAACATTCAATAAGAAAGCGTTGTAAAAAGGTAAATAAATGCTATTAAATTTAAAAAGTACATCTGGTCTGGAATTAATTGCGACTTGGCAACAGTCATAGTGACGCGTCCCGCTCGGGAGTGATGTTAATTTACATCAACCGTGGGCCCGGGCACTCAAATTATTTTATAGATTGAAATTGTATATTGCCCCAAAACAATTGCTCACAAAGAAAACACAGAAATTACAGTTACATAAGGTGCAAGGGCGGGCTTATCTCTTGAAAGAAATATCTTCGAACCTACCATTAGTTGTTTGATACCGATATTTATTACAATATGTTTAGGTGGTAATCAGAAAGAAACACAGAAAATAAAGGAAGACATTTTTCGGCGGAATTATTGACGTATCGAAAAATGAAATTACTGCAAATTAATGAAATTATACATTTAACAATATCATTGACGCATTTAGATATATCACCTTATAGAAAAGAAGAAAGAGAAAAATTACATCAGACACATCCTATGCTGAATCTAAAGATTAATTTCACTAGATTCATCGTTGACTTTTTAGTCCAGCCCCCATCAAATAATAAGAATTTTGAATAAAAAATTTAACATTTTGTTTCACCCACAGGACGAAAGAAGAAGAAAGGAGGTAGCGGCCTCGGCGCGATAGCAGCTCTCCTTATGCTGAAGCTCGGTCTCAAAAAACTCCTGCTCATCAAACTGCTTGCTCTCAAGGCTCTCATCGTGGGCAAAATCGGTCTCGCGCTCGCCCTCATACTCTTCCTTCACCACATCTTCAACCAGGGCCACACGAAGACAACGTACGAAGTCGTCCCTCATGCACACCATTCGCATGAGGCTCACCATGAGGTTTCGCACCATCACGGCCACGAGATCCACACACCGCACATCGAACACTCGTTCTCGGGCCACGGCGGTGATCACGGGCACTACGGCGGCGGTCACGAACAGCATTTCTCGAGTTACGGCGGTGGAGGCGATTGGAACAAAAATCTCGACGAATCACAAAACCTCGCCTACAGCGGATACTCTGGCCATAGTAAAA
This sequence comes from Nematopogon swammerdamellus, assembly GCA_946902875.1. NCBI lineage: Eukaryota > Metazoa > Arthropoda > Insecta > Lepidoptera > Adelidae > Nematopogon > Nematopogon swammerdamellus. The sequence goes on from OX336358.1 coordinate 14,952,111, forward strand.
AATAGAATTTTTAAATCCGCTTAGTTGAATGATGAACCAGTTCAAAATGTATTTATTTCAATACTGTTACCAAAACCGTGCGCCTGATAGTATTCTGCTCAAATTCTGTTAGAATAAGTAATTTATTTAAAAATAATACATTTATTTATTAAATATTTATTAATGAGAGAATAAATCGTTGAAAACATAACCGAGTTCGCTTTCATTTACTCCATGACGTTTCCTGCTTTCTACATGATTTGAATGAATGGGTATTCACACATATGAATAGAAATCATTAAGATCAGTGAGAGTGCTTTCGATGGTGATCTTTTGTCGGTAACAAGTGATTATATCAAAGTATTGAAAGTAATAGATATTTGCATCACCATCAATAATCATTATCACCGCACACGTGGAAAGCTAAGACTCGTTGAAAATTAACAATAAAATTGAATTCGATATCATCATTGCGCCGATAGGTTCCAACCCACAACAGTGGATAAGCGTTACTTTATCTTAAATTAATCTACGAAATAAGAATGTGTAAAATTAGAAATTTAATATATGCACGGCGAAAGCGCAAGAGAGAAGCCAGATTAACTGGTTCTGCGCTCATTGGACCTGGGGTAATGCCCTTATTGTATGACATATGAATGTGAAATGCACAAAAAGAATCAAGGAGGGCAATTTTCGTATATTTGAATGCTAATTTTATCCGATTCTATTGTTAAACAAAACAAGCTATTGTGTTTTCAGTGAAGTTAATTCGTATGTTGTTATTTTCTTAGAAAATGTAAACTGATTGGATGTTTTTATAGAAAGCGCGACATGTTTCGCCGAACCAACCATAAGGTGTCTAGCGACGCCTATGGACATTCGGTCGTACACAGGGGGTTGCGAATGTCATGCCGGCCTGACAGGTCCCTCATTGCTACTAAAGATCTAAGGCAAATTTCCAAAATATTTTTTGTATAATTTTTTTTTTATATTAGGATCGCAATCAAACTTAGGTACTATTCCGAAAAAGAAAAATTTCCTTAGAAACTCAAGAAAATAAAAAAAAATGGTATGAGTATTTTTTTTTTTTGTAAGCTCGACATAAATGGCGCTGAGGCACCCATAAGGTGTAGACACCTAACGCCCATGAACATTCGGTGCTGTAACATGTGGCAACGCCCATGAACATTCGGTCACATGCGGGGGCTGCGAATGCCATACCGGCCTGACAGGTGCACAGTCACGCATCTCTTGAAGGACCCGAGACAGTACTTGGGGGGAAATATATGGGCAGGTAGAGCGTTCCAGAGTTTACCGGCGTTGGCTACATCACCTACTACATCCGTGATGTCAGCCCATAACACCTCGGTGAAACTAAGTGTCATGTCAGTGCTTACCTTCGGTCGCGCCGGCTACACTGAACTGGACGAAAAACACGAACTATTTACGTAGCCGCTTTCACCGGCCTGCCATTGAGATACTTACCATCCTGATAATGATGACAACGAATCAGCTATATCTTATAAATTCATTCGTTTAGAACAGCGGACTGCAACCCGCGGTCCGCGGGCCGCATGCGGCCCGCGAGCGTCCTCCTTGCGGCCCGCGAATCTAACCAACGGGAAAAAAAATCCCGTTGACCAGACTAGTCTGACCATCAGTCTGACCATTGGGAAAAACTCCGATTTTTTTGTAAATAAAAGTCTTATCATTCGGAATTCAATATTCACCATGGTGCTGAGAAAAAGTCACCATGGTGCTGACATATCCGAAAACGGCTAAAGCCCTAAACTTTTTACCAATTTTCAATCGTTGTTAAAGATATAAGGTTCGGAAAAGGCCGATTTTATTTGCTAATAAAATCAATTTATAACAAAAAATATGAGTTAAAAAACTCATTTTTTAAAATCGGCATTTTTTCGGACCTTATATCTCGACAACGATTGAGAATTGGTAAAAAGTGAATAATGTCAAAGATGTAGAGAATTTTATCACCTCTTATTCCGTAATTGAACAGTTTTTCCTATGATGCACCTTTTTCGATATATAAGCGAAAAACCGAAAAATGGGACCTTCTTTGTGCCCCGGAGCGCACCCCCCAGTGGTTGGGACTTTTAGTATATTTACCTCCTAACTAGTCAGAACAAAGTTCCGAAGTCAAACTTTCTGCTTTCGAGCTTTCCGGCTACACCCCTTATTTGAGCACTCATTTACTACGCTAATAGGAAAACCGGCCAAGTGCGAGTCGAACTCGCGCACCGAGGTTTCCGTATCGCCATGTCATGGCTAGCGCCACTCACGCCATCTAGATAGCGTGTTATGAAATGCTTCATATTAGTTAAGCCATGATTAGTTAAAATGCTTCATATTCTATTCGGCAGATGGCGCGGCGCGCAAACACTTGTGGGTTTCTTCTATGGGAACCCCCGTGAATTTTTTACTTTTCCTTATTTTTATTATTTGTTTTATATCGGCCTTAATAACACATATTCTGTGAAAGTTTCAACGGGCTACCTATTAAGGTTCAAGAGATACAACCCTCGGACAGACGGACGGACGGACGGACGGACACACAGACAGACAGCGTAGGTTTCGTAATAGGCTTCCGTACGGGATACGGAAACCTAAAAAAGTGAAAGAATCACCACACATAGCTTCATCAGTATATGTATGTAGTGCGAATTACAGCATTAATTTTAAGCGCGCTTAAATAATTGTTACGGCCGTTTATATCCGAAGAAAATTGTAAATTTTACCTCACTTTCAATTTCATAAGAGCTATAAACGATACTTCACACCTGCGTTATTATAATTTTATAATTTCTTCCAATTGTAAATTAATATGGCATGGCTGTAACAAGTGTGTCGGCGCAAAGCAGGGGTTCCGTACCGCCGAAGGCCGGGAGGACTGGAGGAAAATTGGAGAGGCGTATGTCCAGCAGTGGACGCTTACACGCTGACTGACTGACTATGACTGACTATAAAATTTATACGTTTAAGGAATATTATAAAACTTTAACTATGTCACCGTATTATTATAATTATTTTTTATTTTTATTCAAAGCGTGACATATAATGAAGGGAAGCACTGACATGGCACCTAGTTCACCCGGTGTTATGAGCTAACATTACGGATGTCTAAGTGATGTAGTCAACCGTCAGTGTCAGTAAAAATAAAAAAATAATTAAAAATATAAATGTGGCGCCGAGCCACCCATAAGGTGTCTAACGACGCCCATGGGCATTCGCTCGTATGCGCTAGGCTAGGCGCTGGTAGGCTACACTGAACTGGACGGAAAACACGACCTATTTACATACATAGCTAGTTTCGACCGACTTTTCATTTAGAGCGGTGGTTACCAAACTGGGCGGGTTAAACCCTACCACATAGTAAGTTAAGACGTGAAGAGAACTTCAGTTTTACGTAGAATCTGAACCACGGTCAGCCTCAGACCAACTGTGACGGGGGATCCAATCGCGTTAATCAATACTTATAATAAATCTAAGGAATTGCCAGTGAGTAAGTTAATTTGTTTTATTAGATATTGCGTATGTAGACTCCATCCATGTATGATACTAAAACTAAATTGACGATTTTTAGAACTCTTTTCTGTATGCATGTATGTATGTTCCTCCATAACTCTTAAACCGATCATCCGAATTCGATGAAATTAGTACAAGCACATTTAACTATACAGGACACAGGATAGGCTAAATAAAATTCAGTTTCGTTTACGCTAAGATGTGGCTCTCATACAAACCGAATTGTTCCTCGCGCCGAAATAAAGGTACGGTAGCGTGCTTACTTAATTTATTTTCTTCTTTTTAAATACGAATTTCACGCGAGCGAAGCCGCGGGCAAAAGCTAGTAAACAATACACTATTACGCATTACAATAAGAGTGCTATCTCTTGATCATGCGCAGGTAAGAATGACAGAACACTCGCCACGAGTACCTATTACTACTGATTACGAGTGCGGTTCGATTGCGCGTCTTGACTCTATAATCAATGCTGAACATTGAACTCAATAGCAACTATAAATGGTAGAGAGAGACTGATTTTGTTTTGGTTTGACTTTTTTAGGGTCCCGTTGCAAAATTCGAAAAAATGGACACTTATGGAGGTACCGTGTGGAGCCGGTACTATAAATGAATAGCCCCACTGCATCTCTCCCCGTGTATGTCGTAAAAGGCGACCAAGGGATATGACTCCCTTCCTAGATTACTACACGGTAAAAAAGGATTGCTCAAATTAAGAAAAAATATTTTCTTGGGTCTGTTGTCTATATTCAAAACAATTTCATTTTATCTCTAGAATATTAACTTAAATTATGATTTTCTGTAGCCTTCATTTTAGACTACGATTTTGTCACTACATTATCTTAAATTAAAAAAACTACTTTTAATCTAAGAAAGGTATTACTTTTATTTAAAACTAAGTAATTTTATCAATTTAAATTCCAATATAGTCTTGAGGCATCGTCATAGCATTTTTGCTACAACACAATCATACTCTTAGAAAAAAATACAAATAAAACTCTTACTTTGAGTTAGGAATCTTAATACAAAAAATAAAATTTTGAATTAAAAATATATAAGCTATCCAGTGAAAGCAATGCTCTCCTTATAATGTTGCCCATCACTTCAAGGCAATTCAAATACATTACTTCAATCAAGCGTGTTTTAGTCTGGTTTAACATATTTTTATAATCTTAGATCAAAATTGTCAACGTGTTCAGGACAACAACAACAACTTCAATGTCCAATGTCCCTGCAACTTAATTATTTTTTTAATTGTTTTAACTCGAGAGCGAGAATATTATTTAAAGAACATGTTTTTTTAAACTTTTCATTCGGTACCTATCTTCATTCAAGTTAGCCATGCTTACCTACAAAATAATATATTTTTATTGTTTTAAATGGAGCACGATTGTTTTGTTTAAAAAATTATTCGGCAAACTCAACTACTACTAATTTTACAGCAGAATCATCATCATGTTGAATCCATCCATTGTTCTCGATAGCGTGCGCCGCGCCGTGCGCCACCATTTACGATCTTGTCATCCACCCATTCCCGGCCATATAAAAGATATAAGTATAACATCATAATTTGGAATAAATAATGTTTTCATTTTAAGAGCCAAGGATTTTGTATTATGACAATAATGTATTTTTAAAACGATGCAATTCGGTAACTTATTTCAAGTTAGCAGTACTAATTTCAAAATACTAAATATTTTCATTGTTTTAAACGAAGCACGATTGTTTTGATTTAACAAAATGTCTTTCTCCGTGTTTTTGCATGATATAACGACTATTCAGCAAACCCAACTACTTCATTGCATAGAATCATCATCATCAGGCTGAGAACATCCAGTGCTGTATGTAAGCCTCTCTCGGGGTGCGCCACCCACCCACCACACACGATCTTCTCGTTATCCATCCAATCCCGGCCATATATAAAACATCCGAAAGTTTCCAAACATCCCAATTCAGTATCTCATTTCAAGCGGACTATGCTTAATGTAATTTTAGAATTTTGTTAAATCAAGACCAAAAATGTTATTTTAAGATAACCACGTATTTTAAAATGATGTAATTCCGTATCTTCATTGAAATTCGCTATGCTTATTGTAAAAAAATAAAAAAATAATTAGTTTTAAACGAAAAACGATTGTCTTGTTTTGAGAAAATTATTTTCTCATTTTAAGATAACCACGTATTTTAAAATGATGTAATTCCGTATCTTCATTGAAATTCGCTATGCTTATTGTAAAAAAATAAAAAAATAATTAGTTTTAAACGGAACACGATTGTCTTGTTTTGAGAAAATTATTTTCTCCTTGTTTAACGGCTTAACCGTGGCTTAACCAATCATAGCCAAGCCCTATATCGAAAAAATACGTAAGTCTAAAAATTTACATTCCTATATAGAAATTAATGCGAACGCCATATGAATTTCTGTAATTTTAGAAATCATTATTTCAGATGTAGTAGCATTGCTTGCTTTCCATCTTCCCACACTTGCTTTGAATCAGTCGTGCGTGCGTGGTAGAGGAATGGACGGATGCGATGTATCCCTATAGTGGCCGGCCGGCACGGATCTTAACCCCTCTGCAGTTCGTACGTTGCGCGCGAGTAGTTCTGCGCAGTAGCAAAAAATAGGTCAGTTTGGCGGTGAGAGAGGTGCGGGCCGAAGGGAAGAGTTCAACTTCTGCGTCGGTCATTAAGATTATACTACTCACAATTCCGCCTTTTCTTATAAGTTTACTATCAATATTACTCACCTTGCATATTCAGTTTACATTTTAACATGTTTTGAAATTTTTGTTTTTTTTATTCATTAAATTTTTTTAAATGTTAGAATTTTTTTTTATTTGTTTCTCAACGGAGCTTCCGTTTTGCCAAAATGGCTACGGAAAATAATAAAAAAAAATTTGCGCCTTTGTGTTGGCCACCCCCTGCTTGCAGTAGGGTGACCTCAATGACTATGAAGGCAACAATGACTTACTTCACTTTTGTACCTTGTTGCCGTGTCGTAAACTCGACCGCACGCGCCGCTTAATTTTGTTATTGAGGTCCGTCCCGGGTGAGTTTGGCCGCCTGGAAAGCCAACCTATTGTGAATATTGTAAAATCGAAAGAATTGTGTTGAAAAAGATATTGTATAAAGTGCGAAAACCCCGGTGTAGTTTTAAGCCAGTGTATAGATTTCACATCGGTCTGTGTAGTGTGCGTTTGCCTTTTTCAACCGGGCACGGCCCGCTCACGTCGAAAAGCTACGTCTTGAAGTTACTAAAGGTAAAAATAGTTATTCATAGTTTAGATTTTATTGTATCACATCACTAATACATTAAACATGGCAACATTATTTTGCAAAGTGACATTAGCTTCTGTCAGTTTACTTCATCTGATTAAAAGTAGGATTCCTTCATCGCAGGAGAGTTTTGACGCAAAGGACAAACTGCACTATGGGAGTTTTCAACGAAACTTAACAAAAACGACATGCGCCGCCTCAAGATTAGGTTAAGTTAGGTTAGGTTAGGTTAGGTTAGGTTAGGTTAGGTTAGGTTAGGTTAGGTTAGGTTAGGTTAGGTTAGGTATTTGACCGTTGGGTCTTCTGAAGAAAAGTCCACGAATTTTATTCGGTGAGAAAACAAATACCAACCATTCGTAAACTTCTGGATGTACTAGAAAAACAAGGGAAAACACAAAATAACTGCTTGGAGAGCCAGATATTCGCAAGAAAAAACCATCCAAAACAATATGCCTATTGATCACGACTATCATAATACGTGTACAACTGAAATCACAGCGAAATCAAGTGATCATACTTATTGTAAACCAGGATTTGAATAAAAGCAATTAGTTTTGAGTAGGTACATACTCATTTTTCACATTGAAATTGCATCCTCTATTTATTTCGTTACCGTTTCGTGGACGTCTTGTGGCTGATATTAATTGTAGCAAAATAGCTATTCTAAAATAGTCAACCACATATGACGTAAAATATCTTGACTTAGGGCCCGGCCACATCACCACGGCGCGGCGCCGTCACCGCCCTGGCGCGGTGCGACGGCGGCGCCGCGCCGTGACAACACCGTAGTAGGTAGTAGTAAAGTTCCGGTGCAATCGTGAATGCCGCCGTTTTATTTGATGTTACACTCTCGAACCGTTCCTCTACTAAGAATATCAATAAATCAGTATCAATATTGTTTGCACAAAGCAACATACGAACTGAACTGTTCAAGAATGAAACATCAAATAAAACGGGTACATTCACAACACTGGCAACAATGAAACGACGGCAGCGCACCACTTTTACAGATAACTTGGTCGGTCTGTAATTTCTTTCCTTTGTGATTAGGTGATTAGGTTGTGTTAAAGCCTCTTAAAATTGGTGTATATTTAAAAACAAATTATTAAGGTTTTCATTTTTAGGTTATGTTTGACTGGGTCTCTTATTCTGTCCAGTCTATTCTCGATACCTTGCTATGTAGGTACTTACTTAGTAATAAGTAATTAGCTGAATTATTTATTTTTGCCGCGTTCTCTCGTGGTCATATTAGTTGCTTGCTTCTGGTTGCTTGGTTCACTCGCATCTCAGCGCAGCGGTGGTAAGATATCTGGATCTACATCTGTGATACTCTAAGGTGCACTGGATCTACATCTGTGATGCTCTAAGGTGCAACAGTATATCTAAATAAATAATCTTTGTTTGAGTAATAGCCTATTAGGTCACATTCATTTAGAAGTCAATAAAGCTTCTTTTAATAATAATATTTTTTACGTGGCTTTTATAAATCTAAGCAATTATTTCAATTATTTAGACAATTAAGACAATTATTCCAAGCAGATTTACTAATATCGTGTTTATGACGCTAACAAACAAAGTCAAATTTTATTTCGCCATTGCTCTCCCGAAATTTTATTAGTTCCATGACTTAGCCGTTTTCTCTCCGCACGCAGGAACGCGTTCGCTCGCCCCCCCCCCCCCCCCCCCCCCCCCCACACACACACACACTCGCCTCATCGCCTGACGAGTGACGGACGCCATCGCCATTTAGGGTAATCTGTGCGGACGCCTCGCGCTTTCTGTCTGTGGTTCGTCATCGTGGGTGCGCGTGCGAGCGTTATTCGTTGCGTCATCGGTTATTTCTGCTGTTTTACGGACACTGGATGAACGTGAATGAACGTGAAACGATGAGCGAATTCCTAACGACCCTACCTCAACTACTGGAGTGCTGGAATGTGCCGCCCGACATCATCCAAAACTTCATATGTAAGTACCTACCTACCTAACTTTCTATCTAACTGACTTTCCTCTGCAATGGATAGTGCGTAGCTAACTACATAGGTGTGTTATTTATTTGTGTATTTCTTGTTCTCCGCGCCTAAGCCCGCTCCAATGCAGGCCTTTTGCGCGTCCTACGGCCTTAGTCCAACCAGCCGAGTTCTTCCAGGAGGCGGCACACTCTCCTTGGGTCTTGGCACGCCTCTCGAAGTGTAGTAGGGCCTCCCAGCTCCTTCGCCCTTATGTCTGCCAACTCCTCGCACTCCAGCAGCACGTGGGTGGGTGCTTCGTCCGCCTGCAGGCATGCTCTGCACAGTGGACTTTCCGTTACTCCAATTACATAGAGGTGCCTGTTAAGTGTACAGTGACCAGTAAGCATACCTATCATGACACGTAGTTTTGATCTATGGACACGGAGCAGCGTCTTGACGAGACGGAGGTCCGGCTTCGCCATCGCCTCCCTCGCCTGTCTGCAGTCGCTGCCCGCTGCCCATCTTTCTATGTGTAGTTTATACGTACGTTTGTGTATCCAACTTTGATTGTGTGGCAGTAGTACTAGAGGTTCGGGTTCTTCGGGGGTTTTTTTTATTTTTTTTTATGGAAACTGACACGGGTGGCTACATCACCTACAACATCCGTGATGTCAGCCCATAACACCGGATGAACTTGGTGCCACGTCAGCGCTTCCCTTCGGTCGTGCCGGCTACACTGAACTGGACGGAAAACACAAACTATTTACATAGCCGTTTCGACCGACCTTTCATTCAGTGCGGTGGTACCAACCCGGGCGGGTTAAACCCTACCACCTAATAATATAAGAAGGGTGTCATATCCCTTAGTTGCCTTTTACGACATACACGGGAAGAGATGCAGTGGGGCTATTCTTTTAAAGTACCGGCCCCACACGGTACTTTAAAAGAATAGCTGCTGCTGGATCCCCTCTTAGCTCCTAGCTCCTGGGGTTTTCAATGAAATTAATTATTTTTACAATCGACGGCTGACCTGAAAAATAAATCTTCTATTTTTAATACCGACAGTCTTTGATAACTTAGATGTGTCTTTTTCAGCACAAGGGATCACACTAAACCATTTGAAAACACTGTATGAAGACGGAGATGCACTAAAAGAACTGTGTCCACTCTTGAGTACACGACTGGACTTAAAATGCAAATTAGCAGAATACCTCACGTCGATAACAACCACAGAGACAGCATCATCAAGTTATACAATCGAGTACTCGCAAGAAATTCCAAATGTCGATGCCGACAAAGAAAACAACTCGCTAAATTTGAGCAATCTTGTGGATCACGACTTTGAAAAATTGTTGTCACAACCGACTCCAATGCCAGAATTTGATCTCAGAACACTATTGACAACATCTCCCGGTGGTAACAGTGTCATAAACTTCTATAATGCATATGGCTTCTTGGATGACACCCGGAAGAATCGTCTGACTGACATAATCATCAGATTTTTGTTCACATATATAGTGAAACAGTAAGCTTTTTTCCTATTGCATACATAATATTCATTAATACATTATTCATAAAAACCGGAACTCTGAACTCTGAAGGAATGCGGCTGCATCGGACTGTGCCTTCAAAGCTGACAAAAACCAATAAATATAAATTATATTACTTATGTATGTCTTTATGTTAGTGTAGGTATATTTGTATATTATTATATATATATAATATATGTAAATTATTAATACATTATTAAATTAGGTATGTATTTTTTGTATAAGTACATATGTAATTTATAGGTTATTTTATTATGTATTTATGTACGCTTACATGACACTATCATATCCCTAGACAGGCTAGAATAAAATGCCCACTGGGGCATTAAGTCGTTGCCTATTGTACTTGTATTTTGGTGTGCAATAAATAATAAATAAATAAATATACATATGTACACACGGTGTTGCAACCACCACTGCAATTTTTTTGACTGACTTAAACTGACATTAGGTATTCTCCATAAGAAAAAACAACTTCTCCTAAAAAAAATATTGAGGAAAATAAAAAGTAAAATTTAATTTTACATTTTCCGTATATAGGGTAAAGTAAAAAAACATTCTTAAAATGAAAAAAGTCGTAGAACAAAGCTGTTGACTTTTCATGTACAGAATCAACCGCTTTCGGATTTTGTGGTTGGGGGTTGAACACTGTATAAAAGAATGTGTCATATCCACCATCAGTTTTTTTATTTAAGTAGTGTAATTTGTGATTTCATGTAAAATGTTAGCTTATACGCTTTTTGGGTTTCAGTAAAATTACATATGAAGACTATAATAAACTCGGATCTAAAATAATTTCGCTGTTCCCGAGAGAAAATCTTGGAACATATTTCACACGTCCCATCAAAAAGTGTGAGTCTACAAAAGGAAGATCAATCTACGCAAAGGGAAAATTAGTAGACAAAGTAAGAAACCTGATCTCTAAATCTGAAGTAAGAAAAAGGAAAACTCGCGACGACGAAGACGGGGCCTGTACCAGTTCTGCAAAGCATCCCACCACTGATGCCGTGGTGAATGGTGAGATAAATCTTGTTGTTATTATTTTTAGCTATTTGTTTTTTTTTCACAGGTACTCAATGCCTGCCTTCAGAGGCAGATAATTTTTAGGTGATACATTCTTCCAATTTGGATGCACAGCAATTTAAGAAGTGTCTTTCGCTCTTATTATAAACTTAATAACAACTAGCGCCATCTATTGGAGCGCTTTCTAGAGGAAGCAATATTTACTTTCTGTCAACCTATAAAAAAAATATGTTTTGCAAAGTTTCATATTATAGTGTACCTGTACAATAGAAATTTTCTTTCATGAAACAACGGGCATCGTTCCCATGATGGAAGCTGGTTCCCTTGGTGGATGGCCACACTGATATTTCAAAAGATTACTGCTTTCCGAATGTACCTATACCTTTTTTTCATTGTAGAAGACTTCAAAGAAGACATACTATGGATCAATAACCACAATGAACCGTGGGCACAAGTTCTAGAAATTTGGAAAAAGACTTTTGATATCCGAAGAACTCAGGTGCTGTCCGGGGGCACTGTCCATGAATTTGTGGAGAAATGGAAGATACTAAATGATTTAAGGAGTGACACTTTGGTAAGTTCCTAAATTTTTTCATTTATACACGGTGGTAACTATAATAGGCGTCATAGCCGAAAGGGGATTATTCTAGGTCATATACTAATGCTGAAAAAGTATATAAATTTTTTTTTTGCTCTTTTGGTTCAAAATTTTAAATTTCTGAATTTGGTATAAAAACAGTATTTGGTAATAGGAAACGTACTGCATTAACAAAAAAATGTAAATAGGGTTATTTTTTAAATTAAAGCAAAAAAATTATATTCAAATTGACACGGTACAATAGCAGTACAACAACGACGACAGAACGTAAATTGTCGCTGGGGTAACATATATTGAATAAAATATGCAAAATAATTTTTATTACTTTAGATTTTATTTTTAAATACTAAAAATGATCAGTATACGAAATAGTTTTAGGGTAATATTCTGATTCCTTAGTTACATAGTTTGACAAATGATGTAGTACCTATATAATCATATAATTTTGTATTACATTTTCAGATCAACTTGGACTTTGATGCCGTCTATCCAAACAAATCTGTTTGTTTTCATCTGAACTGGACACCATTCTTTAAAAAACTATTGGCGAGAAATAAGTCTCTCCTGAAGGATGACTGCAGTAAAACACTTCTTGAGGAATTGGAGACCATGCCTGAAGAAGGTATAATATGAATCTCATTTTATTACTTACGCTCAGTCAGAATGTAGGTGCTATATTTTGTCTTGTCGTCACTGATGGTTTCAAAGAAAGCTATAACTTAAATCTTTTGTTTCGTGACTGATGGTTAGTACTGACTTTACCTATCCATATTCTATAGGATGCCTCCAGTGATGCTTTCGAAGCTCTCTCCATGTTTCTCTATTATTCGTTCCGTGTGACCGTAGCTTTAATGTGGCAAAACGTAAATCACATAAGACATCATTTTCATGGTACCTCATGCCAAACTTTGTTACGCTTAGTGCATCGGTCAGTGCAGCACGCACTGCAAACGTGGAGTGATAGGTAAACAACTAACATCAGACACTAGGAACTAATCTTGAGTTTTGCGATTTCATTTTTTGTTATACATTGTAATAAATAAATTATCTTGAATTTCAGACAAGAAAATACCAACACAAGTAGCACTCCTTGCATTTCTAGTTCCTCCGAAAGGACGCACGGGAAAGCGCTGGAAATACTCAACTGCGGAGTCCATAGAAGGCCTGATGATCAATGTAAAAGTAAGTATTTTACAGTATTTTAAGGATGATACCAAGTGGTGTGTGTGTCCGGTCCAGCGAACTTACGCCTCAACCGTTGAATCGATTTCTTTGAAATTTTCGTATTTAATTAATATTTTCATCAGTTCTTACACAGCTACAATAGTTATTCAACTTCATTTACAGCAGCCTAATTCTACCATTCACGTGGGCTTCATCCTTCAGTTTACTTTGAGCTTGCGCGGAGCTCAGGCAAACATGGGCTTTCTGCCGCTCGCAGTGAGCTCGCTCGCCGCTCGCTCGCCTAGGAGCTGTCAAAACTGCAAGCAACAGATAGAAAGAGTATGAAACCACTATGGTTAGTTAGACGTTTTGACGGCGAATTTATAATCTGTGGCTTGCATTTTTTATGGCTACCATGTCATAAGATAATATTTTCAGCTTGCGCGGAGCTCAGGAAAACATGGGCTATCTGCTGCTCGCTATTGGCGGCGAACCATGTCACCTAGGAACTGTCAAAAGTTTTGTCAATTACCCCCGAAATTTTTTAACTGACATCAGGGGCTTAATTCTATATGAAACTAAATAACTTTTCCCAAAAAAAAAAAAAATTTTAACAAAATACATTTAATTTTTTCTATAATTTTTTTAAATACCTATTCTAATTATTAGAATAGGTATTTAAAATAATTATAGAAAAAATTAAATGTATTTTGTTTAAAAAAAAAAATTGGGAAAATTTAAAAACATTTTGTTCAAATAAAAAAGTCGTAGAATAAAAGTTGTTCAGTTTCATGTACAGAGCACCCCTTTTCGGATTTTCCACCCTGTAAAATTGGGAGATTTAATAAATTTAAAATTTCTTGCAGGACGCCGGGGACATCGATACAACAATTGAAAAAACCAAAGAAAAGTGCAAACTCCGGAAACTAGCTGTCCAGCCTTACATTATTGTACTTGGCGAAACATTGCAATCCTTCAGCAAACTCTACATTATAGTTGATGACATAAAATATGCTTTCGACTCCGCACACAAGGCATTCGATACCCTTTTCAAAATGTACCATGTACTAAATGCTAAATATCCGTGTATGAGCAATCACCTATACCTGGTTGTACAACGGTGTGTCTACAATATCAAGACAGAGTATGATGACGTTGCTCCATACCTACTTGACATTCTTTCACTATAAGTAATCTAACTTCATCTTCATAAACATGAAGTGCGGTAAGTGCGGGAAAGATTTTCTTAATTACAAGAAATACATTTTTCACATCGAATATGTACACGGAATTCAACATAGTTTTCAATGCTCCGAGAACAAATGTAATAGGATATATCATAATAAATTTGCCTTGAAAGATCATTTAACTGCGCAACATAAATTATTTGAGGGACGTAAAATAAATAGCACTAAAGTAGAGAAAAAAAAAGATAAACTCTTACCTTTGAATGCAACAGTAGATCTTGGCGACATGGATATGCTTAGTCCAAATAAAATACCCGTACCAGCAACAGATCCACCAAAAATTGAACAGAAACAAACCATTGAAAGTATTCTTGAAACTAAAGTGACTGAATTCAAAGTCTTACTCAAATCTTCAATCGAAAGCTTTATTTCACAATTGCATAGCAAGTTGAACTTGTCTAGGGCAACAATTCAATCCCTCATAGATATAGTAGATGAAATAATTTTGAAAGATATATTAGGTTTGCTTCGGCACGCTCTGGATGTTTTACTTGATGAAGAGTGGTCCAAGATCAGCCCTGTTGTCTCGGAAAAAATAAGTTTAATGTTTTCTTTATTTCAAAGTGCATTTGTTCATGTTAAATCAGAATATAAAAGATTAAAATATTTTAATTCTTCAAAAAAATTGATAAAACCAGTTGAAATAAAAATTGGTGTAGTGAAAGAGCAAAAACGCCAGCGTGGAAAAATTGTGTTAAATTTGAAGCATAGACTAGCCTACATGATTCCGTTGCGAGAAACCCTAAAATTATTTTTTGAAATTCCCGATGTTTTCAGAGTAATTCATGAATATCAGAACAATATAAGTAAGTCGAATGAAGCTTTAAGAAATGTTACACAAGGATCATTATGGAGCAATAAAATAAATGTTCTTCGTAAGGACTGCACTTCTATAATACCCTTAATACTCTACTATGACGACTTTGAAAGCGGAAATCCACTTGGGAGCCATGCTGGAAGCTACAAAATTGGGGCCGTTTATGTGTCAGTTGCCACAATACCTCCAGATTTTGCTAGCAGATTAGAAAACATTTTTCTAGCCTTAATTTTTCACACTAATGACAGAATAGAATTTGGAAATAACGCAGTGTTTCAGCCTTTGATATCAGAATTTAAATTTTTAGAAGACAATGGCATCAACATTACAGTCAATAATATAAAACATACAATAAAATTTGCCCTTGCTGCTCTTTCTGGAGATAACTTAGGTTTACATTCCATTCTTGGATGTTTTGAAAGTTTTTCATCTACATATTTTTGTCGATTCTGTACGGCAACTAAAAATGAAACTAAAGTTCTAACCAATGAAAATGAGGCATATATTCGCTCCAAAAATGATTACACCAAACATCTTGATGAAAAATTGGGAGTAAAATCGCTCTGTATTTGGCATTCATTAAAAGATTTTCACATGTATGACAACCTTACATGTGATGTAATGCACGATCTTTGCGAAGGAGTGCATCGCTACAGTATGGCGTTAATAGTAGAATACTTTGTGACAAACAAGGTGTTTTCATTAGAACATTTAAATTCACGAATCAAATATTTTCCTAACCAAAATTTTGAAAAAAATTGTCCTCCTTCTGTAACTAAGCAACATTTAATAAATAAATGTATAGTTTTTTCAGCAACAGAAATGTTATCCTTTGTTCGAAATTTCCGATTTATTGTTGGAGATCTGGTTCCTGAGGGTCACATAGTGTGGGGTTATTATCTCATGTTGTTTGAATTAACAGATATACTAATGTCCCAAACATTTACCCCTGCAGTACTAGAATATTTGAAAAACTTGATTGAACGCCACCACAAAACCTACCGAGAGGTATTTAAAACAGATCTTAAACCTAAATATCATTTTTTAACACATTATTGCAGAATAATAGAAAAAGTTGGACCTCCAATACTAATTAGCGCCTTTAAGTACGAAGCTAAGCATAAAGAATTAAAAACGATTTCTCAGTCCACTAGTTCTAGGAAGAACTTGCCTTATTCTTTAGCTATGAGGATGCAATTGAAGTATTGTGAAAGATTCATGGCCATGAAGGATTTCAATGATAATATAAACTACGGTAAAATTACACAGTATGATAAACAATCAATGGAACACGAGATTCCTGAAGGTTATATAAGCGTTGCGTATTATCAAATAAATGGAGTAAAATATGATATATCTAATGTTCTTGTCTTTCAGTATATGGATGATATTCCATTACTATACAAAATAAGAAATATATTTGTGTCAGAAAATGGTGATAGCAATGTTTATGTACATTGCTCTGTTTTAGAAAGTATTTGCTATAATGAACACTTCCAAGCTTTCTTAGTAAAAGAAACAAATAATACTGTTTTTGTAAACCTCAATGATTGCTATTCACTAGCACCCACTGTTTTACGAAATATCCAAGGACATTGTTTATATGTATCTCTAAGTAATAGTTAAACCATTAAGATAGGCTATAGTATTTTTAACTTTGCGCTGTTATTAACTTATTTTACAATTTATGGATTGACAGCGTGAAAAGGACATACATAAGTCGACGTTGGGCTTGTTAATCCATAAATTTTAAAATAAATATAGGGTATTTAAAATGTATATATAGGGTGTTTGATGACCATAGGTCATAAAGCAAACCAGGTACTCCTGAGCCTATTTGGAGTAAAAAAGTTACATGATATTTTGTTCTACGGTGAACTTTTTTTTTTCCATACTAAACTAAATAAAATTTATTTAGTTTAGTATGGGGATAAAAACAAGTTCACCGTAGAACAAAATGTCATCTAACTTTTTTGCTCCAAATAGGCTCAGGAGTACCTGGTTTGCTTTATGACCTATGGTCATCAAACACCCGGTATATATAAGGTCTTTCATTAGTAGGTAACTTTACGCTAAGGGGTGTAAAACCTGTCTACTTTAAGTTTGCCGGTACGTGGGGTGCGAACCTCCTGCTCCCGCCGTTCGCCGCAATCCCCGCTACCCAGTTCGGTACCGATAGCAACGCCGCCCTTGCAAATAGCTAATTTCAAAAGCTTATTTTTTTATTCACCCTATCTGATAGGTATTCGTGAAGCCGTATAAAGTCAAGCCACCGGGAAACTTTGAAGCAGACAGGTTATATGTGTATCAGATACTGATCACGTTCCCATACCTTTTTTTTACGATTTAAAAACCTACTCCTCAAATTTAATACGTAAAGTGCGCGTATTTCACCTTAATAAGTATTTTTTTTATATCGTAAAAAAAATTGGTATGGGAACGTGATCAGTATCTGATACACATACACCCCTTTTAGCGTATCGTTACCTACTATTGAAAGATCCTATATATAGGCTACAGTAGGGTTTATGAATATAGAAATTTTATAATAAATGTTTTTTGTAAAACAGTAATTGGGCAAGAGATGCAAGAGGCAAGAGGGTTGCATTGTACCAGGTATAGTTACTACCTATATCTAAGTTCTTAATAGTTATAGATTGTAGTTTTTCGTTTATTTTTGACAGAATATTCTATTTGTTAATAAGTAATTATTTTTCGTTCAATGTCACTAGAGGCTGAAATTGTTTCCACTGAAAATGTTTGTTTTGCCGATTTTATTTAAAATTGTGTGAGCGAATACAAAATGCTGTCCAATTTTGAAACACAATTAATTTATAATATATTTTTTAAATTTAATGGCATTAACGCCTAAACTCGTTTCCGAAGAAAAATAAGATATTGTTTTCCAATTTGGACTAAAATTATTATTCCAGTGAATGTGTGTCACTTTGATATTACCTTATAATTTATAATACATAAATACAACTGAAAGAATATGGGAAATATTGCGTCCAAATTTGAGCCCCAATTTTTTTAATTAATACCATACTTTTCTTCTTTTATTAGTGCCGAAAATTGCTTCCATATAAAATAAGAATTGGTTGTTCCTTTCTATTTGGACTAAAATAATTTATGCAGGGAGTGTGTCGATTCGTATATTAGTTGTAGTAGATTTTAGTTTATGTATGAGAGGATATTTCATTAAGTATGTACCTATAATAAATTACAACTGAAAGGATAAGAGAAAATGTCTGCAAAATTTTAGAGCTTTGTGCTAGACCCGATCGAAAACTTTCGTTATATCCAAGCCGATAGCCTTCTTTATATTATAAAATGTGCTTAGAATATAGAATATAAAAATTTTATATTGTCTTATTTATAATGTACATCTACCTAAAAGTGACCAAAGTACCTAATAAACAGTTTAAAAATTATTGATTTTTATTTTTATCCTTTGTCTTTAGTTAGCTACATAAGTTGAATTTAATAAGTACACCTACTTTCGAATTTAAAATAAGTGTTCTTGGCAGCTACAGCCAGTTCAGGAAAAAATAAATTTAAATATTTAATAAATTAATGATAAATTAATTAAAGCGATATCGGTGACAAAATTTATTTACTGTAAATTTACAGTAAATAAATTTTGTCACCGATATCGCTTTAATTAATTTATCATTAATTTATTAAATATTTAAATTTATTTTTTCCTGAACTGGCTGTAGCTGCCAAGAATATTTCTTTTTATTTTGAAAGCATACATTTCTTGAATTAAAATAGAAAATGAGTTATATCAAGAGAATAAATAATCTTATTCTGAATCACTTACTCTCTTACATCAAAAAGTAATTTTAGTCTATTCTAGAAGTGAAAAACTCCATTCAAAATTATGGTTTAATAAAAACAAAACAAATTATTTTATTATAATAATACCATTTACTCTGTATAACACTGAATATATTCAGTTGAAATACAATTAATTTTATTTCAAAGTTAAAAAGATTTCATTGAAGAAATCAATTCATTAAAACAAAATATAAACTTTTTATTTTTAAATTGGCAAAGTTTTAATTCAAGTTTTAAATTAATTGCCTGAAGAAAATCTTTGTGTCACTTTAGCAATACATTTTCTTAGAATAAGAAATTTAATGTTTGCTTTAAGTTGACGAACGTCCACATTGAAGAACAGATAATCTTATTCCAAGTAAATGTAGCATTATAATGATAATAACATATACTCTATACAACACTGAATATCTTCAGTTGAAATACAGTAAATTTTATTTCAAATTCATAATATATGTATTGGAAGAAATCAGTTCATTAAAACAATATATCAAATGTTTATTTTGAAGTTCACAAAGTTTTAATGCAGGATTCAATATATTTCACTTTAATATTATATTTTCTTAGAATAAGAAGTGTAGTGTTTACTTTCAAGTTTACGAACTTTTAAATTGAATAGGTCATTATTAGATGGATTCCAGTAGAAAATTGCATTGAGATTATAATATTCTTATATTTACACGGTGCTAATTTCAATGGTAGAGAAGCTTGATCTCTCAAAGAAAGAATATAATTACTTGTAGTAATGCAAGAATTTCAAGAATATAATTATTTAATTTTAAGTAAATGATTGTTTTCCGAGTATTGAAATCGCGCATTCACTTAGACCAATGCAATTTGCTTTATTTCGAGCAATCCTTTTTTTCCGTGTAGGTGGTAGGGTTTAACCCGCCCGGGTTGATACCACCGCACTGAATGAAAGGTCGGTCGAAACGGCTATGTAAATAGTTTGTGTTTTCCGTCAAGTTCAGTGTAGCCGGCACGACCGAAGAGAACCACTGCCATGGCACCAAGTTCACCCGTTGTTATGGGCTGACATCACGGATGGTGATGTAGCCAACCGTGTCAGTTTCCATAAAAAAAAAACTTATGAAACTTAATAAATCAAGTGTCATTTCATTCTATAGTTATTGTTAAGGGAATTTCAAAAATATATAACAGAGAAGTGACAAATTGCAACAGTAAAAACCGTATGTAAATTGATAAAGTGGTTCTCGAGTTTTATGGACATTGGGTCGTATGCGGGGTTTGCGAATGCCATGCCAGCCTGACAGGCGCCTATTCACGCCCCTCTTGAAGTATCCAAGACAGAGTACTAGGGGGGAAATATATGGGCAGGGAGAGCGTTCCAGAGTTTACCGGTTCTGTAGAGGAAAGATATGCAGAATTGATTGGTACGCATCCGCGGTAAGTCCAGCGTGTAGGGATGCAATCCCTGCGCAGTGCGTGTGGTGCGGAGGTGGAAATGGGACGGCGGGATAGCGTTAAACAGCTCCTCCGAGCTCTCCCCATGGAATAAGCGATAGAACACGCTTAGGGAGCCGACATCCCTACGGGAAATCACTGTTGAACAGTGAACTCAATAGCAGCTATGAATGGTAGAGACGGATTGAGCTTTGGCGGATCGGATGGAAACTGACACGGTTGGCTACATCACCTACAACATCCGTGATGTCAGCCCATAACACCGGGTGAACTGGTGCCACGTCAGTGCTTGCTTCCCTTCGGTCGTGCCGGCTACACTGAACTGGACGGAAAACACAAACTATTTACATAGCCGTTTCGACCGACCTTTCATTCAGTGCGGTGGTACCGACCCGGGCGGGTTTAACCCTACCACCTAGTAATATAAGAAGGGAGTCATATCCCTTAGTCGCCTTTTACGACATACACGGGGAGAGATGCAGTGGGGCTATTCTTTTAAAGTACCGGCCCCACACGGTACAATGCTCCGATGCTCCGATCAGCCAATATCACCTCCGAGAAGTTAGATGCCATAACGGAGACTTCCCTTTGGATAGCTGGCTATACTGAACTAGAGGTGAACACAGCAGAGACTGCTATCCGGCCATCTTACATCCAGTACGGGTGGTATCAACCCAGTCGGCTACCATTTGAGCCTACCGCCTAGTAGATGGCAAGGAAAGGGACCTACAGTTTTACACCGGTTCCGAACGGTGAAGCAGCAGGTGTAGGTATGCATATAAATTTTCTCGTCAGAAAAAACTCATTGGTACACGCCGACCGGATTCGAACCTCGGACCTCTCGCATGAGAAGCCGAAGCCCAAACCACTCGGCCACCCCCCACACCTAGTAGAGGGCAAGGGAAGGGACCAACAGTTTTACACCGGTTCCGAACGACAGTCGACCGAACGCACTCATGCGTTAAACAGCTAGGAGAAGCTGTTTAACGCGATCCCGCCGTCACCTTTCCACTTCCGCACAACGCGCACTGGGCAGGGATTGCATCCCTATACGCTTGACTTACCGCGGATGCGTACCAATCGGTTCTGCAGATCCTTCCTCCACAGAACCGGTAAACTATGGAACGCTCTCCCTGCCCACATATTTCCCCCCAAGTACAGTCTGGGGTCCTTTAAGAGGGGCGTGAACGGGCACCTGTCAGGCCGGCATGGCATTCGTAGCCCCCGCATGCGACCGAATGTCCATGGGCGTCGCTAGACACTTTATGGGTGGCTCGGCACCACATGTCGCGCTTATATAAAAAAAATAATAAAAATAAACTACTCAAATATCGAGGCTGCCAAACTTAACTATAAAACAAACTTACTTATTTATAAGTTTTTTTCCATATATTCATATCTTAATAATTCAAAAACTATTTTGTGAGAGTAAAATTAATATACTAGATGCTTTCACTAATAGAAGATTTTAAACTTGTGCGCCTAGATTGAAACAGAAGGCAGCAGTTAGAAAGTTGCACTAAGCAGTGATATATCAATTCACAGGCGTATTCCTAAAGAACGGGCAGATTTTGTACTTGCCTGATAAATATAGTTCACCCGGTTCATAAGCTGACATCACGGATGTTATAGGTGATGTAGGCAACCGTGTCAGTTTCCATAAAAAAAAACTCAATTTTATTAATTCAGTTTCAGCAGATGTTTATTTCTTTCCGCAGTCATGGATGCCCATGGATGAAATTTTCTATCTCGCTTGGGCACCCACGTCGTTGGTGGCTCCCGGCAACGCTGCAATGTCGTCCGGCTCGCCTGTCCCTGGACGGCTTTTATTATTCATTTATTTTTTTAGGTTTAGATTTACATTTTTAAGATAGTTTAAGATTGTTTGTTAGTTTTATACCTATAATAATAGGTTCATATTTTACGTTATTTAATATACATAGGTTTTTTTAAATTGTAAATTGTAATATGTTTTGTTGTTAGGTACATAAATAAATTTGTTTAATCATACATACATATCACACACGCCGAATCCCGACAATCGGCGTAAGCAGAGTAATCGGTGTTGTGCTGCAAGAACTCTGGTCAATTACAGCACAACACCGATCACCACGTTTCGCAAAGTATTCGAACAAGATTCAATCGATCAAACAGCAAGTAAGGCGCGAATTAATATGAAATACTAAATTATTTGTTTCCTATCCCTTTTCGTTATTAAATTATAATATTATATAATTATAAAAAAAAAATACATCCTCGTACGAGCGGCTATGCAAATAGTTCGTGTTTTCCGTTCAGTTCAATGTTTAACCGGTACGATAAAAGCGAATAGAATGCTTTTAGGCATTGAATTCGCCTTTTGCTAACGTAAAGTGTGTTTTGATTACATTTCATTCAGTACGGTTCGGCATAATTTTGTTTGTAATTTGGCAATGCAAAAAAGAACCGAATTAAATTGCTGTCTCATTGTTCAACGTTGGTTCTATACGTTATTTTCTATAGGGTTTGTTGTATTAACTTTCCAACTATCAAAGAAGCACTTTTAGGACTTTGCACCTATTGTAAAAAAACAATTTTATTGCCCACTTATTCTTTATTAGATTCAGAATTATTTATTGAGATATATTATTTATATATATATATATATTATATATATTATATAATATATATATATATATATTATATATTATATATTATATATTATATATTATATATATATTATATATATATATATAATATATATATATATATATATTATATATTATTTATTGAGATGATATATACAGACAGAGCAGTGTTATTAAAGGATTTTTATTTGAATTTTCAAATATAAAAAAAAATATTTAAGTCTTTACCTACTTTCAAAATCTGAATATTTTTTAATAAGGATAATTTTTGAAGGATCATCACAATGAATTTACAAATTTCATTTTCAATAATTTATTTAAACTTAAATAAAGGTACTTGACTTTAATTCAACCAGCTATTTGACATATTGTAACACACAACATAGAATAATAAACAAAAACAATATGAAACAATATTTCTTTGGAACAAAACAGTCGAACACACAATTCATTTGAATAAATAATAAATCATTCACTTCATAAATAATAAATAAAATCACAGAGATAAATAATTAAATAATTAACTAAATATATACATATACTTTAACCTGTGCAGATAACACTATTAACATTCTTTCTAGAAATAATCTTCATGAGTATTTTGCAACTTTAAATAAATAATCGCATTTACAACAATCATTAAAAAAAAATTATATAAAAAAATTACAAAAAAAAATTATAAAAAAATTTAAAGAAGCCTGACATGGCACCAAGTTGCGCAAGAGCTTGGTGTAATGGCTCACATCACTATTCTAGCCAGTGATGTAGCCAACCATGTCAGGTTTAATAAAACAAATCCAGGTATTCATCACGCGCGCACTATTCTAAAAGAACCATTCGCTAACTTAAACTAAAACTCAAATCTAGGCTCATTCATCCTGAACATTCATAGATCTAAAGATTCCTCTAGGCCTTCACGTGGCCAGAATAGGCCAGATCCTGAGCATCGATGATCTTTGATCTAATGTTTCCTCTAGGCCTTCACATGACCAGAATAGGCCAGATTTTGAGCATCAATGATCTTAGATCTATCCCACCCTTGATCCCAACCGCCTCCGCCGCCACCGGACCATCCGTGAGAGACCGGCGGGGACCAGCCGCTGTGTTGATGCTTCTCGAGAAGTTTCTTCAAGAAAGTCGCCGCAATCACGATGAATGTGATCTTTGCCAATATGACAGACTTGAGCAGAGTCACCGCAATGATGCCGAGGAATACGGGAACGAGCATGAGAAGTTTTGTCTTTAGGATTAGCTGCAGTATGAGTGCTTTCTTATCCTTCTTCTTGCCGCCTTTTTTACTACCTATGTCGCGACCTGGAATGAAGTAGATAATTAATGTAGCAGAAATATAAGTACAGACATAAATTTTTTTTTATAGTAAGCTCGATATATTGCCGCTCCCATCCGTCCATAAGGTGTCTAGAAACGCCCATTGACATTCGGTCGACGCGGGGGTTACGAATTCCATGCTGACCAGATAGGGGCACGCCTCTCTTGAAGGACCCGAGACTATAATTGGGGGGAGATAGATGTATATGTGGGCAGGGAGAGCGTTCCAGAGTGACCATAATCGACATATTTTGCTACAAGAGGTCGACTTATTTGCCTCACAACACCGACCACCATATTCAGCAACGTATTAGAACAAGTAAGAACATATTCAGTGAAATTTTAAGGTCATAATTCGGACGTTTTTCATTACTTATCATATTGTTACTAATATTGGCTTCAACGATTCCATATTGTCTTGTCACGAAGACTCAAAGTCAGAAACAAAATTGGCTAGAACTAATTGTATGATCTGAAATGTTATCAAATTTAAATTAAGGATGTAGGTCCCTGCCTGTTTCGTAGTTTTAAACGTCTGAACCTGACATTTTACGTGAACATCTTCATGCTCGAATTTTCACTTTATGAACGATAGCTAGTTTTATATCAAATTTTAACAACAAATTACTAGAGTACATTTTACAAAAGTCCTCAAACTACCAACCTCCTTCGAGAGATTCATCTTCAGGTTCTGATGCACCAGGTAGCTTGAACTGAAGTACCGTGGTCTTCAGAATATCTTCAACATTGTCCACTAGTCCTTCTTCGATCTGGGCCTCTCTTTCACTAGGATCTAATGCTGAGACCTCGTTGCTTCTGCCTAGTCTGTTGGGCTCCGAGTTGGTTAGGATGATGCCTTCGACTATAGGCAGTTGTTTCATGGATCGCATTCGGTCGGTGATCTTTAGTGCTTTCTCCTGGAAGAATGTGTTAGGTTGTAGGTAAACCATTGTTTTTCAATGAGTTTTTTATGTAACCCAGAATGCGTGGCTAAGTCAGAGGGACCAGAGCAAATGCCACCAGCCATTTAACTTTAATGATGGTTAAACTGAATATTGGGACTAATTTGGTTTATGTTAGATAGAAATAATATTAGATGAAGCTCTGTTAGAACTATTATAGTGGTAGGGTTTAATTTGATAGGTTGGAGGGTTTAACCCTCTCTGCTTGGCACCACCCCTCTGAATTAAAGCTCGATCAAAGCGGCTAAGGGAAGCACAGACATGGCAATTAGTTCACCGAGGTGTTATGGGCTGACATCACGGATGTAGTAGGTGATGTAGCCAACTGTGTCAGTTTCCATAAGAAAAATAACTCCAATTGTTCAAAATGGTCATGAATTTGGCCGTTAAAATAATAGAAAGAATTTAATTTTTATATAAATATGGAATTATTTCAACTTTTAATTGATATCGTAATTAAATTCTCATTCTCAATAGTTGTGAAAATTCAAATAAAACAAGAAAATTCATAAATCTATAACAGTGTTGAAATTTTATTTTTATATGAAAAAGGCATTAAAGAGAAGTCCTGGTTCTTAAACATGTCAACAAAAACTGAACTGAAATGAATGAGACTGAAGATCTTTTGCGAAATAAATAAAACAAATATTATTTCACTATATTTTATATTGCACAAAATTTTAAGAAAAATTATATGCCATAAAACAAAATAGTCAATTTTCTTTTGAAAAAATTGTATTAAATAAATTTTTTTTTTTGTTTTATACTTTTTCCCCTTACCTATTTAGTCTTAGTATAATACTTGTGAATGTTGTTATTTCAGAAAAAAATATATTTAATTCCTCTGAGAAGGATAATAGTCAAATAGATGTTACATGAACCCTAATCCTTGATTTTCAAAAATCACTAACAAACCTTAGCGCAGAGGAGTGCGTGTCCCGATCCCAAGCATTCACTGACAGTTTTCCACAAAGACACTTCATTAATTGATCCACTAGAAGATGACACCGGGCCACAACTCGCGGCCGCCAGTAAGGCAAGCAACGGTAAAATTCGCCTCATTATGCCTTTACTCTGCTCGCCACTTGGTCCGAATGTTAGGTGAGATATGTTGAAATCTAGAAAGATCAGGTCTTTTTTATATATTTTCCCCACTCGTTATTCAAATGAATATGCCGAATTTTAAGATGTTTCTATCGGGCACGCTGTATCGGCTTCTAGGACGGGCATATTCATAAGAAAACCACGAAGGGCTTTTTTTTTATTTGAATAGAACTTTAGCCGTCTTGCGACTATGCCAGCCCCATAGTACCTACCTATTAAACAATTCTTCAAAACATCTCGAGCCTCAGAGGGCTAGAGATGCTTGGAATTCAGCATTTTTCCTTCTTTCATCAGGGGTTCACCTAATTCCCTGTTGATCCCAAAAAATGTATTGTCCAGATCGGAGTTTTTCATAGCTTTTAATGATAGTGGTTATCGGAATGTTTCGCATATAATTATCCGGAAAATATCAGATTGCAGTGACGAAAATTGCAATGAAAAATCGGTTGAACCCTTCTTGAATTTATATACAAACATACAAGCTCGTGAAATTAAAGTCGCCTATTTATTTAAAGGTGCACAATAAAGAATATTTTGATAAGATTTGATTTGATTTTATTGTCCAGTTCAGTGGACAATAACTTTCAATTCAATTCTTTAGAGTTACTTTTAAAATCAATATTACTTCGTATGTTTAATATTAGCTACTAAGTGTCTGTTTCTTTATATATTTCTTATTGCAAGTATCATGTTATAAATGGGTCTTAATTGGATGTTTCTAGTAATTAGTTGTTGATGTAATAATGCAATGGAAACTATTGTAATCAAATAAAGCAAATCGTTTGTATGTATATCGTTTATTACGAGCACGAGGTATTCAGGTCACACATTCGAAGCACACATAAATACTTAAAAACAAAATAAATAAGTCTTTCAAATAAATATCTCATTCAGCGCGATCAAAAACCTGACCATAATCTCATACATCCCATCCTTAGACGGATTTCACCTTCGATGCTACAAACCCCAGTGGAACAACTAGCCTACTTCCTAACATGCCCAGAGTAGGCAATGTTCTGAGAGTCTACATTCTTGGATCTTCCCCAACCAGAGCTGGACGAATCATAGCCGTGTTCGTCGTGAGAAGGTTGAGCGTTGAAGTTGTACGAAGGTCCCGATGATGACCATCCAGAGGAGTGTCCGCCGCCGCCTCCGCCCTTTGAGATCAGTCTTCGGATGAGGCTGACAGAGGAAGCGAGGAAGGCGATTTTGCCGAGCAGCAAAGCCTTGACTGCCACGAAGGCAATGACGCCGAGGAAGAGGGGGATGAGCGCGAAGAGTTTCATCTTAAGCAGCAGGATGAGGGGCAGCAGCTTCTTTATCTTCTTCTTCTTCTTACCACGACCTGTGAAACGAATACGACATTTTAAAATTAATCCTTTTTTTAGTTTAGGGCTTTTAAACAATGATTTGTTAATATCAACCCCATAGCACTCATCATCAATCATCCAGGGCCCAGACCCTAAGGAATAGAGAACGCTCAAAGAAATCCAACACCATTACTAAATCTCTCTCACTTGGGCTCGCTAACAGAAAATTAATCCTTTTGTATGGTTGTATTCCAAGTAAGATTTTATATTGAAAATCATAAGGTCCTTTTGAGAAATTCGGTATGGTTGGCTAAGTCAGAGGCGCCAAAACACATGCTCCAACCAGCCAATTTCACTCTCAAGAAGTTTTTTTTTTTATAGAAACAGCACATAACACCGGGTGAACTAGGTGCCATGTCAGTGCTTCCCCCTTTGATCGTGCCGGCTACACTGAACTGGTCGGAAAACACAAACTATTTACATAGCCGTTTAGAGCGACGTTTCATTCAGTGCGGTGGTACCAACCCGGGCGGGTTAAACCCTACCACCAAGTAAGATTAGGAGGGAAGGGACCTACAGTTTTACGAGGAATCCGAACCTCGGTCAGCCTCCAACGGTCAGCGGTCACCCATCCAAGTACTGACCGCACCCAGCGGCTTAACATTCAATAACGACAGTTGACTGTCTGCACCACTGAGCTATCGAGGCTGACCGTTGCTCATACCGGAGACTTCTCTTCCCATTGCTATACGCTGGACTCTAGATTTCCTCTAGGGAATCGTAGACGAGGCTGCTGTGCGGCTATATTTCATGCATTACGGTAGATAGATGCAATGTCGAAAATAAAGAAACAAAATACGTTTCGACCAGGATTCGAACCTGAAACTTTGGCACGAGCCGTTAACGAAATATTATTCTAATAATATATCTGCAAATAATGTTGTTTGTATTTAAAAACCAAATGTGTAATTATACGTAAAATCACAATACTGCAGTAAAATTTAAAAACAGAAGTCATAAATGTAGTCAATGAAATAATGTATTCAAAGTGTATTCAATAGAATTATTAATAACTTCTTAAGTCATCACAAGCTTGAGAAAGTTCAAGTTGTTTAAACAAAGAATTAGCCGCACCGATCCAAACATAACAAAGATGCTTGAAATTTGTTTTCTAAATCTTAAAGCCAATATTTGATTGCGTATTTGAACTAACCTTCTTCTTCAAGAGCTCTCGACTCGTCTTGGCTTGATTCTGTTGGCAGACGAAACTGGATCACGGCATTGTCCAATAGATCTCCGACGCTCTCGGCTATTCTCTCGTCGATTTGGGCTTCCCTGGCCTTCGGGTCATCGGCCAGAGGTTCATAGCTTCGGGCAGACCTTGGGGAGCCGGTAGTGAGTATTGAGAGACCATCCACGATGTCCATCTTCTTTCCTGTGCTGAGGCGCTCGGTGTATTTCAACGCCTTCTCCTGTGAACAAAAAATATTTTGGTCACATTTTGGACGTAAAAAATTAATTGACAACACTTTTAGTGATTGATTGGAGACTTTGGATTATAAGCAGTTATGTTATGTGTGCTTTTAGAGTGAACATACTGTAGATTAAATAATTTGACGACGTCTAAACTACATCTGATTGCTATTTTGATTTCATGAAGAAATGTCTTTGAGAATTAATTTATTTGATTTTGTGAATGAAATGAACACTATATGATTTTGCATGTAAGACTTTTCGAACTTTGATTTGAATTCATTAAGTATTTGTTTATTTTTATTGGAATTTGGTTTTACGTTTGACATAATAAATTGTTCACTACTTCATATTGCTATTTCCTTAAAGAAAGAAGTTCTTTAAGTTACTTTATCTTCCGTATTATTTGTGATTCCTTTTCTTTCAATAGCCACTCCGAGCTATTCACTTCTACCTAAACTCTTAACAGATAATCCACATGGCACTTCACGTTTTCACATATCACTTAGCACAACCGTCGCACCTTGAGACACAGCATCGCTTCTCCGTCGAGGCATTCCTTTATTGAATTCACTACGGACTCGGCAGATCCATCTTCACTTTGCACCGGACCGCATCTCACAAATGCCACAACGGCGAACAGCACTATACACTTCTTCATCTTTCCGTCGGTTGCCTGACGGAACAGTGGACGTTCGAGGAATGATGTTTTTCTCATTGTTCATGTCCGTTTTATCCCAAAGCCCCCCACTTGTTGGTTTATTGACAGTAAAACTGTTAAATGCGTCTCTCCGTACACAGCAAAGTGGGACGTGCGTTTGTCGTCTTATCCGAGTCTAGGTAAATTGTTGGGCAAATATTGGATGTGAGAAAGTGAGTATTGACGGACGGCAAAGGCTCTAATGAACGAAAGAAAGAGTGAGATTTTGAGAAAATGTTAGGAAACCTTCAGTCCGTTGTGGGTGTTCGGCGGTGAAGGTTTTTGGTCAACTTTGATGTTGTTAAATTTGCACCTAGTCGTCGGTCATTTGTGGTCAGTTTGGAACAATAGTGCTCAAACATTATGTGATTAACTACGTAACTCAGGATTGACGAAAGTGAAATAACTATGGTTTTGTCATATTATGAATGTGAAATGATTTTAATAATAATTGTTAATGTTTTTAAACACGACGTTTGTCTTGCTTCATATTATATGTATTCATATTCATATGTGAATGTCTATACTTTGCAAAACATCGTAAATAATTTTGAAGTACCACTTCCAGACAACCGCAAGTGGGACTCGAGCGCGACTACCTCAGATTAGACGCTCCTCCAAAGCCCGCAAGACCTTATCGGTTTTAGTTCCGTTTGCGTTAGATTGTATGGTACTGCGGAATCATAGATAATTGTAAATTTTTACACTTACATAATTATGTACCCGCCCGAATTTGTACCACCGCACTGAATGAAACGTCGGTCGAAACGGCAGTGTAAGAGTTCGTGTTTTCCGTCCAGTTCAGTGTAGCCGACATGAAATGAAGGGAAGCACTGAAATGGCACCTATTTCACCCGGTGTCATGGGCTGACATCACGGATGTTGTAGGTGATGTAGCCAACCGTGTCAGTTTCCATAAATAAAATGTAGGCCAGCATTTCCTCTGTAACATAACAAAAGCAAGATTTCGGTATAGCACGTGCTGGGGTTATTATCCACGCAGAATAAAATCCGCGCTAGAAACATTCCATACATGCACTGCGAATAAAAAAATATAAAAACGGCCTTCAAAAATATATGAAATAAAAAAAATCGGACCCTAGAGTTGAAGGAGGTGCTAAAGAAGGCTACAAAAATCACAAAGGATATCACCGCCTTCAACTCTAGGGTTACATTTTTTTTATTTCATACATTTTTGAAGGCGGTTTTCATATTTTTTTAATTAGTTTTTTATTTCACAGTAATTTTGTTTAGTAATTTTTTGCTATTAATGTACTCGGCGAAATCGCTCGGCCTTCGGCCTCGCGATTCCGCCTCGCTTTCCAATCTGATCTTGACCAAATTTCTTTCAAAATAAAAAAAGAATCATCAAAATCGGTTCACCCAGTCGAAAGTTCTGAGGTAACAAACATAAAAAATAAAAAAAACCAAACAAAACAAAAATACAGTCAAATTGAGAACCTCCTCCTTTTTTTGAAGTCGCTTAAAAATCAGCTCGGTTTTGTCACATATTGTACACAGAAAATTCGCTAGGAAAAAAATAGGCACAACATCTGCAGTATCGAAGTTCGCACGTCCGTTTATATAATTTCCATATGTTACAGATTTTGCGGACGAAAATTGTATTTTCTGCATTATATTAACTTTACAACTAGGCATAGATTGAAAAGTGCATTCCTTGGATACGAGATGCTGCCTGATTCGGATTCCTTGTAAAACTGGGGTCCCTTCCCTCGGTGGTAGGGCTCAACGCGTCCGGATTGGTACTGCCACACTGAATGAAGGTCAGTTGAAACTGCTATGAAAAATAATCCGTCTTTCAATCCAGTTCAACGACATAGCACTTAATTCCGACAGGAACACGGTGACTGACATTACGGGTGTAGTCGAATGTGTGGTCAACTATGTCAGTTCCATCTAATAAAAAACTTATAATATAATTTTTATTAACTATCTATTATTTTATTAGCCATTGCAGGCCTATAAATTCAATATTTGCACGGTTTTGTAATATAAAAAAGGAACTGCTATTAGCTCAGCAATAAAAAAAAATCACATAAAATACCATTTTTTATTTTATTTTAATTTTTATTTCTTCTCTATACATCAAGACATTGTCACTGTCACTAATGTTGCATCCTCAGAGTACCAATAGGAGCATTAAGGAGTATTTAAAAAGTCAAACAAAAAATTCACAGATCTCGTGCATTACACGACCTTCGAGGTACATTGAAAATGAACTCAACAAAATAAAAAAAAGTATTGCATTTTATATTCTTTATAATTTTTTAAAAAGACAAACATTTTAAAAAATCTAAACTAAAATTTAGACAGAAAAAGAGATATGCTTGATATTATGTCTAACTAAAGTAACAAATTTATAAATATCAAATATAAAAATATAATATAGGTTAGGTTAGAAGATGCGTCCTATATACTTGCGAAGACAAATCCAACGAGCCCAAACACGATGGGCTTATCATGTGTAGTTTAGGAGTTCCTATGGCTTCCTTCCGGCTCCATCATCAGAACCCAACTAAGAAACTAGCAAAGTCACCCGAGGATCTGTAGAGCCGTGATTTGATTTATCACAAATTTATTTCATACATTCGGATATTCCTCCTCGCTCTCTACGCTGTTGCACTTCCAAAGGTCGATTTCACACTCTCAGCGAAAATGGGAAAAATTTGAGGGGCCACCTACAGCACGAACCATCATCGATAGACGAATGTTTTTTTTTTAATGTAGCCCAAAGTCCAAATCTAAACAGTTTGTTTTTATTTTTCTATATCACATTTTTTTTAGATATTATGAGATTAAGTTGGATAGACATTTTTGCATTTAAAAAAATTCTTTTCACTTTTTCACCATCTTGTAGCCCTAGCCAATACGCATCTTTGGAGCCCTCAACCACTCGCGTAGCTCCAAAACTCGCGACACCAGGTCGATTTCACAATCTAAGCGAAAATGGGGGGCTATACTGAAGCGATCGAAAAAACATTTTGAATTGTAAAATATATTTGTTACCTAGTTTCTTTTTTTTTTACTAGCAGGTGTGGCTGTGCTGAGAGAACAATGTAATCTGTAATATAGACCAATGTATCGTGTAATAAACCTTTTGGGATTCATTGGTTCACCGTTAAGCTCTTCCACTTCACCCTAAAAATATACAAAACGTATGTGCATCTTGCATAAACACTACCGGCCCGTATCAAATCATTACGTATGCATATGATACTTTGTCACTACAGTTTTAAACTTCGAACCTTCCGCTGAAGTCGACAATCTCAACTATACTCATCTCTGTTTAACCAATGAATGAGATAGGCTTATCGATGACAATCTGTTGGATTAGGATGGCGAACTCTGTGATAATTTTTAAAATAATATTTTTTATACTATTTTAGGCAATTTTCGAGGCAATTTCCGTTATGGTTATAGTTTATTTGTTAAGGTCATTGATTCAACATAGCTAACCTAAATATTGCACTGGTCCTCAGCCGCGCAAGTAAACACTTTAAATGTTTTAATTCCCGACGCAAAAGGTGGGGTGTTATAAGTTTAACGCCTCCGTCTGTCTGTCTGAGTGTATGTCTGATTCGGGGGGGGGGGGGGGGGGGGGGGGGGGGCGCTAAGTGAATGAAATATAAAAACTCAGAGCTGCGCGGGTATTTACGCAGCATAGCAGTCCTCCGACTCATTTATGTAAATAAACTATTTTTTACTTTTTAAGGGTCGGGTTTTTTTTTCATTTTTTTTTTTATTTAATCCGGTATGGGTGGCATTGTCGGAGGGGCCAAAGCAAATGCTCCGACCAGCCAATATCACCTCCGAGAAGGTAGGTGCCTTACCGGAGACTTCCTTGGATTGCTGGACTGGACTAGAGGAGAACACAACCGAGGCTGCTATGCGGCCATCTTACATCCAGTACGGTGGTATCAACCCAGTCGGCTACAATTTGAGCCTACCACCTAGTAAGGGGCAAGGAAAGGGCCCTACAGTTTTACACCGGTTCCGAACGGTGAAGCAGCAGGTGTAGGTATGCACGTAAATTTTTTCGTCAGAAAAAAACTCACGCCCATCGGATTCGAAACCTCGGACCTCTCGCATGAGAAGCCGATGCATATGCTGTTGACTACCTCAGTGGGTCGGAGAGTATCATCTTAGACGCACTTGCATAAATCAGATCGGGCATGTGCTACAAACGACTGTTTTCCGTCAAGTTCAGTGTAGCCGACATGAAATGAAGGGAAGCATTGACATGGCACCTAATTCACCCGGTGTTATAGGCTGACATCATGGTTGTTGTAGGTGATGTAGCCAACCGTGTCAGATTACATAAACAAAAATCAATGTGAATAGCCAGCAATTCAAAGGGAAGTGTCCGATTTGACATCTTCTCGAAGGTGATATTACCTAGTTATTTGGGCTTGCGTTCTGTCCCTCTCATACCACCCACCATACCGGATTGCACTAAAGCGGTCAAGAAAGTAGTACTCGCGTAAAGAGGGTTCCGTACCATTCCGTTTTTCGTGAGAACCTTAAGACGAAAAGGAAGTTAACTTTCTCCATACAAAATCTTCTTTCGGGGTTTATGTTTTTTACAATTCATTCTTTGTTCTGTTAATTCTTCTTCTTTTGTTAATTCTTTATTTGTGAATATCTAAATTGATGACTCAATAAAGTTTAATGAAATTCTTGACATCAAAAAATAAAGAATTCTAGAACGTAGATTGGACTGTATATAAGACAAGAAAAAAAATTGTAAAAATTGGATAAGGTTTAGGGGGCTAGAAAACATAAATGCTGAAAGACGATTTTGTATGGAGAAAGTACTTATTGTTTATATTTTAAAAGATGCCCAATATTTCCTTTTTTTTTTTTAATTTTAGACTCAATAGTTTCAGAGACAAGGCGAGGGGGGAATGCTTCATTTTTTTTTTCTGTGGCGCTAATTATATCCAAAGGGATGTGTCGATTAATTTTGAATATTCAGGTGAAGACGTGGGGACATATGGCAGAAATTATTATCACGTAATTGTCAAGCGTATGTGATATGGAATGACGGATATGGAAAAATCCTAGTATTTTTAGTTTTTTACAATTATTTTTAATGCATAGTTTAAAAGAATTAAAAAGAAAATATACGAGATTCGACCCCCTCTCAGATCTTCGAAAAATCGTTAGTCTGAAAGTTCTCACTAATATATTAAAAAAATAATTTAATGTTATTTATTTTGTAATATTTAATATAAAAAAAAATTAAGAAATTGTAATTTTAAAAATAATATTAAAACTTTTAACAATTTTGTCAGCAGTTATACAAAAAATAAATAAAATTTTATTAATTATTAATAAATATATTCATTTAATAATTTTACATTAAATATTAAATTTTTAGATTAAATTTTAAAATTTATATTTATATTATGAAATTAATAAAAATTAAAAAATTAACTGTGATTAGATAGCCTTTAATCAATTAAAAAATAATAAATATTAAAAGAGTAATTAATTATTTATTGAAACTTAAAAAATGTACAGTATTTAATTTAATTTAGAGGAATTTGTTTATTAATTGATAATACACAATTAAATTTTACTTAATTTATTAAATTTGTACATTATTGTTATAAAAATATTTTAATTAAATAATAATATTTTAATTTTATAATAAAAATTAAATCAGATCAAAATATAGTTCTCACGGAAAACAGAATGGTACGGAACCCTCTCCGCGCGAATTCGAAATTCTTTGGTGCATGCCGACCGGAATCGAATCTCGGACCTTGAGTTCAAGAGTTCGAGCCAACACCGTGTGGGGCCGGTACTTTAAAAGAATAGTCCCACTGCATCTCTCCCCGTGTATGTCGTAAAAGGCGACTAAGGGATATGACTCCCTTCTTTTATTACTAGATGGTAGGGGTTTACCCTTAAATAAAATTTTAGGGGTAAATAGTTTGTGTCTTCCGTCCGTAGCCGGCACGACCGAAGGGAAGCACTGACGTGGCTCCAAGTTCACCCGGTGTTATGGGCTGACATCACGGAAGTTGTAGGTGATGTAGCCAACCGTGTCAGTTTCCATAAAAAAAAAACACCGCTCCGACGACACGCCGCTCAAGCTAAAAAGCTATGCTTAAGCAAGTAGACCACGTTGCATCACTGTCCACATTCTATAGTGACGCATTTGAAAAGAATTATCGAACTCGACGAAGTTCCGCCCGTGCCTGTACTCACGAGGAATTTGAGAAAGAAAGTGAGTATAGAATTTTAAATGAAAATCAAAAGTAACACGCATCGATTGGCATACTTTTTTGAGCATTTTAAATATTGGTCGGTATGATATTAGTATCAAATTATGCAAATGACAAAATTAATTGAAAGCGCTCGTCATGTTAACCGTATGGAACATTTTGATTTTGAATAAAGTGATATTATAAAATGAACTGCGGAAAGTCGATAATTATTGCTTGCATGCGAAATTAGACGACTGGTTTTAATTAATTTCGTTAGGAGTGTTTTTTTTTAAGATTTCTTCCTCCTGCCTCTGCTGCTTTAATAGGCAGAAATGCTTTTTTTGCTTATTATAACAAAATTAAAAATAAAATCGGAAACTTCTGAACTTTTAAAATGTATATACATACATACATACATACATACCAAACGCTGTATTCCGACAATCAGGGTAAGCAGAGTAGTCGGTGTTATGCCGCAAGTACTCTTGTAAAATTACAGCACAACACCGACCACCATATTTAGCAAAGTCTTAGGACAGGATAACTATATCAAACAGCAAGTGAGGCACGAAGACCTACCTGCTGCATGATTCTTCTTTTATTAGAAAGAGAGAACCTTAGGAATGTTCCCATATAAATTTGATGAAGTTTTGGTGATAGAATCAATGAGAAAAACATCAAACTATTAAATTTGCAGCACGCGCATGACAAATGCGCGAATTATTCTATACCACGCCAAGTGCCAACCGATTTCGATGATTCTTGGATCAGATATGTTGGAAAGGAGGTACTTCTTGGACCGATTTGGATGCGTTTTTTTTTATTAGAAAGCTGGTTTAACCGGGATGGTTCTTAGCTATGTTTGTAATCAAGTAATTATGAAGTAACAAAAAAATTACATCTCATGGATGGACCGATTTGGATGAGGTTTGGTTTTTTGAAAAAGCTTGGACTATAAAGGTGACAGCTAAGCAAATAAAATATAAATACTCAGAGCTGCGCGGTTATTTACTTAGCGGTCCCCTGACACATTTAAGTAAGTAAACGGAAATATTTTTTTTTACTTTTTAAATGTCGGGGTTTTTAAAATTTGAAATTTAACTTTTATTAACTAATTTTGCTTTGCGTTTCGGAGTAACCGCCTCGGACAGCGTGTGTGACAGACATATAGACGGACGACGGACGGACAGGATACCTGATTTTATAATAGTGCCTAGTCGCTGGCTGACGGAACCCTAAAAAATACAAGGTGATGGAGTGGCTAACTTCATAATAATTTAAAATTAACTAGCTTTAAGAGAAATTTCCCATGACCCCGCTTCCTTTGACCGACCCCACACACGGAATGAAGAAGAAAGTGAGAATGAACTGCTCGTCGCAATCGAGAGCGAGCGACCTTGAAACTCGGTCACTCTTCGCCCGCGCCTCGTCCCTATCGGACGCCTTCACACGACGTCGTTGTGTACGTAAACAAACGTTTTTGACGCGCACCCATTTCGGGCCTTGTACACGTTGATCCAGCGCATTTGTCAGTCAGTCAATCAGCGTGTAAGCGTCCACTGCTGGACATAGGCCTCTCCAATTTTCCTCCAGTCCTCCGGGCCTTCAGCGGTACGGAACCACTGCTTTCCGCCGACGCACTTGATATCGGCGTCCCACCTGGCGGGTGGTCTTCCCACGCTCCGTTTTCCTGTCCACGGCCGCCAGTGTAGGACGCGGTTACTCCAACGGTTGTCGGCTTAGCCACCCGGTGTCCAATATCGACTACTTTGATGCGGCAGATTGCCTCATTACGTACCATATCAAGTAACGATATTCCCAGCATGGCTCGCTCCATTGCTCGCTGGGCAACTTTCAACCTTTGGACGCAGCGCATTACGCTCTTTCAGTGCATTTGTCAATGATATGTCTATTTCACTTCAGAAAGTGCGCTTCTAACGCGTCCCTGTTTCCTCACACCAATGTTGGTCTGTTTGGGCCAATTAGTACTCGTATCTCCTAATAAATAAAGTTATGTTTCTACTGCCACGTCAATATATGAATATTCTGAATATTATGAATACCATACCATATATACCAATATCAGCTAGAGCTGCTTGTTCATAAAAAAACCGGCCAAGTGCGAGTCGAACTCGCGCACCGAGGGTCCCGTATCGCCATGTCACGGCTAGCGCTACTCACGCCATCTTAAATGAAATGCTTAATATTAGTTAATGTCATGCTTCATAATCTATTCGGTAGATGGCGTGCGTGCATACACTTTTTGGTTTCTTCTATGGGAACCCCGTGAATTTTTTACATTTTCTTATTTTTATTATTTGTTGTTATATCGGCCATAATAACACATTTTTGTGAAAATTTCAACGAGCTACCTACGGCTATTACGGTTCAAGAGATACAGCCCTCGGACAAACGTACGGACGGACAGACAGACGGACGGACAGACAGACAGACAGACAGACGGCGTAGGCTTAGTAATAGGGTCCCGTACGTGATACGGAACCCTAAACAATAAAATAAAAAATAATAAAAAAATCTAGTTTGGGACGGTCTTTCCTTGGCCATGGCAGCGTTTTCCTTTGGTCCTGTGGCTACACTGAACTGGATGAAGAATTTTTTTTCATAAAAAAAAAGACATTTCATTTTAAAGAAAATTGAAATAATACTCCGGCAGTGTAAACCGATCACGTGTACACGGAAGGCACAATGCGTGTGGGTGCGGGCGGCTACGCGTCCGAACTTTCGCCGTAGTTATGGGCTATATGTAAATACGAGGGGTGCGGCAGCGACCTGGCAACCCAGTGTGTCATGTACACACGTCATGCGCGCGCCATACATTCCGTACATGCCATGCCTCTACTTTTTAGCTTTCCGTATCCCGTTCGGAAGCCTATTACTAAGCCTCCTCTGTCTGTCTGTCCGTCCTTCCGTCCGTCTGTCTGTCCGAGGGCTGTATCTCTTGAACCGTTATAGGAAGCCCGTTGAAATTTTCACAGGATATGTGTTATTATGGCGGATATAACAACAAATAATAAAAAATAGAAAAAGAAAAAAATTAAGGGGGGTTCCCATACAAGAAATGTGATTTTTTGTTCAATGTTCTTTTTGTGTTGCGGAAACCTCGGTGCGCAAACCTCGGTGCGCGAGTGCGACTCGCACTTGGCCAGTTTTTTTTTTTAAGTAACGGTATGGGTGCTGAGTCGGAGGGGCCAAAGCACATGCTCCGACCAGCCATTATCACCTCCGAGAAGGTAGGTGCCATACCGGAGACTTCCCTGGATTGCTGGTTATACTGGACTAGAGGAGAACACAACCGAGGCTGCTATGCGGCCATCTTACATCCAGTACGTTGGTACCAACCCAGCTACAATTTGAGCCTACCGCCTAGTAAGTGGCAAGGGAAGGGACCTACAGTTTTACACCGGTTCCGAACGGTGAAGCAGCAGGTGTGGGTATGCACCACAGAGCATCGAATACCGCGTGCGCCCCCTCCTAGAGACGCCCTGAGCGCGATTTTTTTTTTTAATAATTTTTTAATTTTTTTCAATATTTGTAAATTTTTCAAAATTTACATACCTATTTTCTTATATTTGAACACGCCTTAAAAGTCAGTTTCAATGTACCCGAAGGTCATGTAATGCATGAAATCTGTGATTTTTAAACTTATTCATATGCAAACCTAGTACTAGAATTTGAATGAGGCAAAAGGTACTTTCAGTGTCGCCGCAGTCGTCAAGCTAAATTATATTTAATTTGTTTCCATGCATACAGGACCGACTTTCACTAGTTACTTTGAATGATCTAAGAGCCAAAGGAAACCATATTACAGAAACGCCGCTCCCACACAATGTATACATTTTATTTTGTCACCTAGCTTTGGTCGGCGTGCATTCCATTTACAACAAAGTTATATTTTTTTATCGGGGAAGTCGGAGGGGCCAAATCGCATGCTCCGACCAGCCAATATCACCTCCGAGAAGGTAGGTGCCATACCGGAGACCTCCCTGGATTGCTGGCTATACTGGACTAGATGAGAACACAACCGAGGCTGATATGTGGCCATCTTACATCCAGTACGACCAACCCAGTCGGCTACAATTTGAGCCTACTGAGACAGTTTTACACCGGTTCCGAACGGTGAAGCAGCAGGTATAGGTTTGCACGTAATTTTTTTCGTCAGAAAAAACTCATTGGTACACGCCAACCGGATTCGACCCTCGGACCTCTAGCATGAGAAGCCGATGCCCAAATCACTCGGCCACCCGCCGCTTGTAAGGAAAGAAGTGACAAATATTTACTGTTTATGTATATGTATATATGTTCTATATTTTATATTAACTGTAGGTATTTCATATGTATTCATGTATACTTTTTAATTATATTGCATTTGCATGTGACTGGCATAAATTCTGTGTGTCGGAACGTGTGAATTCCGTGTGCCAGAACTTGTGAATTCCGCTTGTCAGAACTTATGAATTCCGTGTGTCAGAACTTGTGAATTCGTGAGTCAGAACTTGTGAATTCCGTGTATCAGAACTTGTAAAAAATTTCCCCTCGAAACGCCTACTCAAAAAGTCGATGCCCGCTCCATTCTCTGTAGTTCTCTGTCTAAGAGCATAGTGTAACGAACTCTGTATGTTCACGCTGATCAGAGGCTCTATAGACCGAGCCTGCAGAGCCTGTATATAGTACAAAGGAGTCATCTCTTCACTAATGCACGTGAAGAAGCCTTCGTACTGTCGGAAGAACAAGTTTATTGAAAATGAAAAAATGAAAATGAATAAGTTTTATTTTTCTTGTTTAACACACACGACAGTTTATATAACACATGGAACAATAAATAGACAAGAAAAATTGGACCTGACACAGCCTTGGTCCCTCCCCACCGAGCCCTGGAGCTGATGAGAGGGACGCTGATTATAAGTCAGGCCAAGCTGATGAGAGGGACGCTGATTTTAAGTCAACACCTAAAATTGCATGCTGATGAATTTATTTGACCTGACACAGCCTTGGTCCCTCCCCACCGAGCCCTGGAGCTGATGAGAGGGACGCTGATTATAAGTCAGGCCAAGCTGATGAGAGGGACGCTGATTTTAAGTCAACACCTAAAATTGCATGCTGATGAATTTATTGGACCTGACACAGCCTTGGTCCCTCCCCACCGAGCCCTGAAGCTGATGAGAGGGACGCTGATTATAAGTCAGACCAAGCTGATGAGAGTGACGCTGATCTTAAGTCAACACTTAAAATTGCATGTTGATGAATTTATTTAACGATTTCAATTAATTGGCAAAAGGCTGGCTTGGCGCCTCTCTGAGCGTGTCAGTCAGTATTAATTCGTTTTCGTTTTTACGTGTTACTTTTATACGAATTCCGTTCTAATTGTGTAGTCAACTTTTATTTCATTGGGCAAATAAATTGCTGCTCAAATAAATAAATTGATGCTTGTGCTAATAATTTTAAAATGATTTTATTTTAATTTATTTTATTTAGGTCAACCCGGATCGTAGCAGTCTCTTGAGAGGTTAATAATTTTTAAGGTTTGTTTGTTTTGTTTTAGTTTAGGTAATTTTTAATTTGATAGGTAGTTTTAGTTCGTATTTTAATTAGTAATTAGCTTTAATTAAGTAAATTAAACCAAAAAACCGCGCATTTACATCGACTTTATTTTTCCTTAATGTTTTAATTAATTAGATTTAATATTACTTGAAAAAAAATATTTCATTGGTGTTTGGTGTGTACTATAAGAACTTCGATGGGTGTGTATACCAATCTATTCATGTTCTTATTTTTAATTTTTATCAGTTGACAATACTTTTGAACTTGAAAATATCTTTTCGATCGCTTCAGTATATTCCCCGATTTCCAGCGAGAGTTCGCCCTGGTGTCGTGAATTTTAAATGATACGTGTCAAATGACGTGTATCAACGACGGCTACAACATGGTGAGAAAAAAAAGTTTAAGACTTTTTGAGACAATCGCAAAAAACCGCTTAAAATAGCCGTTTTTAGGGGGTTTAAAAAGGGCACCTTTAAAAATATTTCTAAATATATATTTTAAACTTTTATATTTTTATTATATTGTAAATTGACTCAATATCTGGGAACGTTTATATGATTTTTTGAAAAAAAAAAGTGAAAAATTTGGGAGTTATGATTTTTTTTAATTTTCCGTTACGCGTGTTACGAGTCGTCTTTATCTTGCAGTGTTGAGTTGATTTAATTGTTTTTTTTTAATGTTTGACTATTTTTGAAAAAAATTCAAAATTGACATATTTCTTTTATATTTGAATACGCCCTAAAAGTCATTTTCAATATAACCGAAGGTCATGTAATGCATGTACACTTGGCGTCGGCAGAGACGGGGCTTCGGCGGACTTTTCAGAAATTTATTTTTTGTAAGTTTTCTGGATATTAATTTTAGATTAGTTTTAGTGTATTAGTGTACTTATAGTTGTATTTTGTAGGCTGTTGTGTATTGTGTATATTTTAGTCAAATAAACCTACCTATTGTATCCAAAATTGTAATGCATGAGATCTATGCATGCATGTAATGTATGTCGTAAAAGGCGACTAAGGGATATGACTCCCTTCTTATATTACTAGGTGGTAGGGTTTAACCCGCCCGGGTTGGTACCACCGCACTGAATGAAAGGTCGGTCGAAACGGCTATGTAAATAGTTTGTGTTTTCCGTCCAGTTCAGTGTAGCCGGCACGACAGAGGGGAGGCACTGACGTGGCACCAAGTTCACCCGGTGTTATGGGCTGACATCATGGATGTTGTAGGTGATGTAAGCCAACCGTGTCAGTTTCCATAAAAAAAAAAAAAAATTAAAAAAAAAAATCTATGAATTTTTAAATAAATAGATGAACTGATTTTTCTGCGTTCTCTTAAACGGATGAGCGAAAGAAAGTGATAACTAAAATTGAAATCCTTTTTGCGGACAGTACAGATAAACTTTCTAAGCAAACCGCTAAGTAGGCGAGGCGCAGTTCGGAAACACATAAATATACAATAAAATGCGTCGCGACAAGCTCACAGTCCCACGCTGGAATGTCTATCCGGTTTTGCCTTTGTGTATAACTGTTTCCTAAAAACCGGAGATTCGAGAAAACTTTATTTTTGTATAGAAAATACGGTCGTGCACGGTCAATTTAATTTGTTTTCCTAATCTGCGCGATACCGTAAGCATTAATTATAGTAAATTCCGATCTATGTTGATTTTCTTCAAGTTGTTTCGATAAATAGGTGCCATGTCGCAGTGGACGAAGTCTAGTGAAGTACGAAATTCGAAAATATGTTAACTCTGTGTTTGTTTGTATGTTATTAATAATTGATGTTGCATTTCAATTAGTACTGTTTGTTATAAATGTTTGAGAAATATATATTATTTATTACACCTTGCTAAAAATAAAATGAAAAGTGACCATGCAAACCGCCTTATTCCAAGTTTTGGTCAAACAATTTTTTTTTATTTTGAATTAAGTACATCGGATCTTTTAAATATTGC
Organism: Nematopogon swammerdamellus; assembly: GCA_946902875.1. Classification (NCBI taxonomy): domain Eukaryota; kingdom Metazoa; phylum Arthropoda; class Insecta; order Lepidoptera; family Adelidae; genus Nematopogon; species Nematopogon swammerdamellus. Next base: position 14,995,774 of record OX336358.1, read on the forward strand.
CAGATTAAATGGTTTAATTCCTATCAAAAAGGCAGACATAAATTGAATTTCCCGATCAAACAGACTCATTTATGACCAATTTCTGTTTTTATAGGGCGATTAACATACTGGTGTATTTTCTATGTTAAGGTCGCTTTGTTTTCAGCGCCCCGTGCAAAATGGGTTATTTCCATTCCAATATTAAATAATGAATGAGTCAAAGTTATTGTCGATTGATTTACGCCAATATGTCACTCCTCAAATAATACAGATACTTAAAAATGGCAGTAGAATGTATATTTTATAAGTAGTAGAACCATACCTTTATTGAAAAAATCAAATATATATTTATATTCTTTTGACAAATGACTACCGAAGCTGTTGTAAATAAATGAGTTTATTCTTCAATATTGGTGAAATATAAAATTTTAAAGAATTACTTACAAAAAATAGGCAACTCCTGTTTCTTTCTAAATGTTTTCAGGATAGGAGATTACAATCAAAAAAACAATAATATGTATTTTAATATGTACAAAATTAGTTTTAAGGAAATGTGTAACTAAATGAATAAAATAAAACGATTAAAATATTCATCACTATTTTTATTTCAATTTCTTATCTGATCGACTCAATAATATCAAACACTCACACATACACACACACACGTACACACACGCGCTAGCCTCGCGAAGATAATATTCTAACACCAATTTCATAAACACCGACATTGACAATATTTTTCAAAATATTTACATCAATATTTAAAAAAAAATATTATCAAAAATAATACCATGAACATATAACATAAATATTATGGCAACCGATAAATAAAAAAAAAATACAATTCTCGTGCGCCTTACGAAACTAAAACAAAACTAAACAAAAATATAGTCTTTGGGAAAACTTAAAAATTAAACATACATAGAAAATCTACTAGATCATCACTCTCCTGTTTTAAATATACAACTGTCAACTTATGTACACTAATATTTTTAAAATACATATAAATAGATATTATTATTTATATTATTATAATAAATGCTCTAAATACATCTGTAACAGCTCAGCTAAACTCATACATACAAATAATAAATATGTACACACATACCAACATATAATACCATACGGTCTCTTTTTCATACATAAATAAATCACCTCATATTTTCACACGCAATAAATTAAATAAATTACTTTACAATTCCATAATCTACGTCTGCTTGGCGTGGGCAGAGTATGCGAGATTCTGCGCCTCGTCCGACGATCTGCCCCAGCCGCCACCGCTCTCCCATCCGTGTTCCTCGTGCGCGGGCTCCGACCAGCCGTGCTTCTTGGAGTCGAGCAGTTTCTTCAGCAGCGCCAGCGCTGCAGCGATGAACGCTACCTTTCCCAGCAGGAACGCCTTGACCACTACGAAGGCGATGACGCCGAGGAACAGCGGGATGAGGGCAGCCAGCTTAAGTTTGAGGAGAGCCAGCAGTGGAAGGAGCTTTTTAAGCTTCTTCTTCTTCTTTCCGCGACCTGGTAGAAGAAGAAAACGTTGTGAGATCTATTCTCTATACATGAGATAAAATTCAACAGTATGCCTGTACGTTATCCCGTCCCGGGTCGGTACCACCGCACTGAATGAAAGGTCAGTCGAAACGGCTATGTAAATAGTTTATGTTTTCCGTCCAGTTCAGTGTAGCCGGCACGACCGAAGGGAAGCACTGACGTGGCACCAAGTTCACCGCGGTGTTATGGGTTGACATCATGGATGTTGTAGGTGATGAAGCCAACCGTGTCAGTTTCCAAAAAAAAAAAATGGGCATTATGTGATGCACGGGGATTGCGAATGCCATGCCAGCCTGACAGGAGTTCTGTGAATAAAAGACCTACAGAACCCGTTGGTAGATGAATAAGTACAAATATTTTTTTTCTTTGATCATTAGTTTATTTTTCCGTTCAGTTCAGTGTAGTCCGTACGACCAAAAGTCAGCACTGCTATGGCACATATCATGGCCAATCATATCAGTTGGAGAAAATAAGTTATTTTTCGCCACGCATGCCATGTTTTTTTTTTATTGATAGCGCGACATGTGGCATCGTTTCACATACAAGTAGGTGTCTAACGACGCCCATGGACATTCTGTGATGCCATGTGCTACAAGTACTCATGTAAAATTAAAGCACAACACCGACCACCACGTTCAGCAATGTATTAGGATAAATAAAATATTACCTTCTTCTTCCAAAGCGCCGTCATCGATATAACTCTTAGGCATCCGCAGTTGCACAACGAAGTCGTCGAGGAAATCCTGAATATTGTCCACGATGCGGTCATCGATCTGGTTCTCTCTGACCTTGGGGTCAGTCGCCAGCGGTTCGTAACTCCTGGAGGAGCGCGATGAACCTGTGTTCTTGAAGGTGATTCCATCTAAGGGAGTCAGCTCCCGGGCGCTTACGACATTTTCAGTATAGCTGAGTACTCGTTCCTGTAATGAGAAAAACATTTTATTAATCATTATAATTTAATCAATTTTATCGACAATTTAAGATAATCATTTTCATATGACCGTAATGAGTAAAACTTCATCAGCATCTAAAGGGCGTATCGGTACACTGCTGGACATATGCCTCTCCCGTGGTAAGCCACCACGCATTGTCCGTTGTTGAAATCTAAAATAGCTTTTGCATTATTATATTATTATGACCAAATAAAAAACAATTTTGCGAAGTGAACTTATAAATAAAAAGAGTTTAAATAAATTACGTTTAAGGATATCGCAAATAGTGAATATTTATATGCATACTAATGAATACTATCCACTTAGCAAGATGTATTCGTATTTTGATTTCTAGAACATTTGAAAATTGCTTAAATATTTTTAAATATTTAGAGTTAAAAAAATATTCTATTTTCACTGTATAAATTTATGTTTAAACATACGTTATTTCTATTTTATTAATCAGAAAAGCTTGAGGCAAACGCACCAAATATTTTCTATTCATTAAATTGGTAAATATGTGACGCGTCGAGTATTTTGACATAATGAAATATGTTTATATATTTTATTTTATATTTATATATTTGATTTATTATTTATTAAAACTTATTCATTCTAACCATTTCACAATTTAAACAAAAAATTGCTAAACAACACAATATTTTTATCAAATAATCAATTAATAATCAATCAATCATTGTATTTAGGTTTTTTTATCTCCTAGCTCACGATTGAGAGCAAGTTCAAAAGTTGGCGGGCAAGGTGAATAGTTGGCGGGCAAGGTGAATGCAATCGTGTGGCCACAATAATCGCGATGTCATTTACTTGTAAAACTTGTTAGAGGAGTTACGGCTGGTTACTGTTCGTTTTGTAACAGTTACGTCATTCTTATACGAGTATGTATGTTACTTTAATCGACATTTTGTTTGTTATAATTAAGATTTATTTTTATTTTTCATTTTTCATTAATAAGTTAAAAATCACATTTGAATACGCTAGAAAGACCTGCCGATTAATATCGGAAATGTTTAGTTTTATTTCATCATATTTAAACTTCGAGATAAAATAAATAAAGTCCCGATTAGGGAATCAAATTTGTCGTATGAAAGTGTAATCAATTGTCATACTAGATAAGAAAGTTTTGTATGTGTCTTGTACCAATTCGGCGTGACGAAATTAGTGAATGATTTATGAGACCGGCGGCGGCGCCTCTAAAAATTGTATCTTCGAAGCCTTTGAATCATACATCACTTTGAAGTCTGGCACAAAAGGTCACTCCGCTATAGGTGCACTGTTTTTAAACAACATTCTGCGTTTAAACCGTTCTTTTTTTTTTATCACACTCCACCCTCCCACCGGCGAACTTTTGTGCCACACTTCACTGTCACTTCACTGTCACTTCACCTTCAAGCAGAGGAAAAAATTCCCATCCAAGCAGTCCCTCAGTGTCCTCACGAACTTAGTCAGGGGTTCCTCCTTGACAGGCAGCGCCGTGGCCGCCGCTATCAGCGATATTAGGAATAGGAGCTTCATTTTGCACCGCTGTTCCGTCCGAAATCCAAGTCGCACAGTGAGCAGTCGAGGCCCGCTAGACAGTTTTATTTCTCGCCTCCCCACTACCAATTACCATACGGCACGCGGTGACAAAAGAGATGGCGGTTAAGAATTTTAGTAAATTCTCGCATATGTGTGCGAATGATTAAGAGTGTGTGTTTCGGAACGGTGTTCAGCTTTTTTTTTTGGAGGTCAGTTTGTTAGAAATCTCGACCCCGGTCTTGATCTTAGATGGCTAATTAAGCTGCGGTTATGTAGGCTGGGTGAGCGACAATTTTGTCTTATGACATACATAGTACGTACATTGTTTCAACTGCAACTGTTTGTATGGCACTATTGTTTATTGTTTAGTTAGCATCTATTGGCAGTACACTGCGCTCAGATCTGTCATATTTACATTGTAACATTCCGCCAGTTCGATCATCACAGCGAAGAAGAACTGACAAGAAACTTCACTGGAAATTTTTTCAATGTCCACTTAGTCTATACAAAAATGTTTGCCACAGCCTAGACACGCATGTGCTGATTTGTGACATGCAGCAATTCATGACAAAGTGAAAACATTTTTACTATGAAATTGTATGGACTACTGGTTTCTGTCACAAACCACCACATGTCGTTATCGCATAACTAATTAATTACATTCATATCGCATCATTAATTATATTTATTTATCATGTGATTCTGACAGCTTCTGAAGTATATAGGTATTATGTAAAAAGTTCGGTGTATAGTGCCATCGTCAATTTTGATAAGACTTTTATCAAGTCATTATTTGATTTTGTTAGTAAGCAAGTAACATACTACAATGTAGTATAAAATGTCGAGGGTAAAAAAAAAAATAGATACACAAGTACCCATTGTCTTAGAGTTAGTAGTAAACTGTTTGTATGGCACTGCAACTGCAACTGTTTGTATGGCACTGCAACTTCAACTGTTTGTATGACACTGCGACTGTAACTGTTTGTATGCACTGCAACTTCAACTGTTTGTATGGCACTGCAACTGCAACTGTTTGTATGGCACTGCAACTGCAACTGTTTGTATGGCACTGCAACTGCAACTGTTTGTATGACACTGCAACTTCAACTGTTTGTATGGCACTGCAACTGTAACTGTTTGTATGGCACTGCAACTGCAACTGTTTGTATGGTACTGCAACTGTTTGTATAACACTTCAACAGTTTGTATGGCACAGCAACTGGAACTGTTTGTATGACACTGCAACTGTAACTGTTTGTATGGCACTGCAACTTCAACTGTTTGTATGGAACTGCAACTGCAACTGTTTGTATGGCATTGCAACTTCAACTGGTTGTATGGAAGTGCAACTTAAACTGTTTGTATGGCCCTGCAACTTCAACTGTTTGTATGGAACTGCAACTTCAACTGTTTGTATGGCACTGCAACTTCAACTGTTTGTACGACACTGCAACTTCAACTGTGCGTACCGCACTGCAACTTCAACTGTTCGTACCGCACTGCAAGAACTGTAATTCAGTTCTGTAACATGAAATTGTCATTTAAATGTCGTACTATCTCAGTAATGATGATGTTAGTTTATCATACCTTGATGAAATAGGTGCCATGTCAGTGCTTCCGTTTGGCCCTGCCGGCACCACGTTTAGCAATGTATTACGACAAGAAAACTATCAAGCAGCAAGTAAGGCACGAAGACCCACCTGCTGCACGACTCGGTGGAAGGACCGTGCCAAGGTGAAAGGTCGCTAACATGTCGCCCTTATCGTAAGGACAATATTCCGTGCATTAGGGCCTTATCCAAACGTTCACACAGTTCAGGGAATTCACACGTTCTGACACACAGAATTGATGCCAGTCAAATATAAATGCAATATAATTAAAAAGTATACATGAATACATATGAAATACAGTTAATATAAAATATAGAACATATATACATATACATAAATAGTAAATATTTGTCACTTATTTCCTTACAAGCGGCGGGTGGCCGAGTGGTTTGGACATAGGCTTCTCATGCGAGAGGTCCGAGGTTCGAATCCGGTCGGCGTGTACCAATGAGTTTTTTCTGAGGAAAAAATTTACGTGCATACCTACATCTGCTGCTTCACCATTCGGAACCGGTGTAAAACTGTAGGTCTCTTCCCTTGCCCCTTACTAGGTGGTAGGCTCAAATTGTAGCCGACTGGGTTGGTACCACCGTACTGGATGTAAGATGGCCGCATAGCAGCTTCGGCTGTGTTCTCCTCTAGTCCAGTATAGCCAGGAATCCAGAGAAGTCTCCGGTATGGCACCTACCTTCTCGGAGGTGATATTGGCTGGTCGGAGCATGCGCTTTGGCCCCTCCGACTCAGCAACCCATACCGGATAACATAAAAAAAAATCCCTTAGTCGCCTTTTACGACTTGCACGGGGAGACATGCAGTGGGGCTATTATTTTCATGTGCCGGCCCCACACCACATGGTACATTGTAATATATTGTCGTATTTTGTACCGTGTGGGGCCGGCACATGAATAGCCCCACTGCATCTCTCCCCGTGTATGTCGTAAAAGGCTACTAAGGGATTATATCCCTTCTTATATTACTAGGTGGTAGGGTTTAACCCAAGTACCGTGTGGGGCCGGTACTTAAAAAGAATAGCCCCACTGCATCTCTCCCCGTGCATGTCGTATGAGGCGACTAAGGGATAATGACAAGACACTGCGCTAAAGGGCGACAGGTTAGCCACTTCTCAGCTTGGCGCAGTCATTCCACCTAGTCACGCAGCATGTGGGTTCTTCTTGCCTTACTTGCTGCATGATAGTTGTCTTGTCCGTATACTGTGCTAAACGTGGTGGTCGGTGTTGTGCTGTAATTTATCAGAGTCCTTATGGCACAAGACCGATTACTCTGCTTACCCTGATTGTCGGGATACAGCGTGTGTTATGTAGGTATGTATGTAGGGTTTAACCCGCCCGGGTTGGTACCACCGAACTGAATGAAAGGTCGGTCGAAACGGCTATGTAATAGTTTGTGTTTTCCGTCCAGTTCAGTGTAGCCGGCACGACCGAAGGGAAGCACTGACGTGGCTCCAAGTTCGCCCGGTGTTATGGGCTGACATCACGGATGTTTTAGGTGTTGTAGCCAATCGCGTCGGTTTCCATAAAAAAAAATCCATGCATAAGGGCTTTATCCTTATCCCTTAGTCGCCTTTTACGACATGCACGGGGAGAGATGCAGTGGTGCTATTCGTTTCATATGCCGGCCCCGCACCAAATGGTGCATTATAATATTTATAATATATTGTTGTAATACATTGTAATGTCTATTGTTACTGAAAACTGACGCGAGCTCACTCCTACCTACCCGACTCTTAATTTGTAAGTAATTAGGTGAAAGACTTAGAGAGGAAAAGTACAAGACAATGCGATTATTACATACCTTTTTATATAGACCGAGAGAACTGTGTCACGAAAGTTTACATTGAAAGTTACCTACAATTCTTATCAGCGTTGGAAATTAACAAAAAGACATGCGATGGGAAACGCAGTGTTTGATTTCGTTTGATCACTTTCTTCGTTATTTTTAATTATTAATTATGTTTTTATTTTAATAATGTTTATTAAGAAAATTAAGAGTGGTACTAAATACTTAAACTTCACTAGGTATCAATCTACTTTCAGATATTTTTTATGCAAACCAATTTTTTTGTTTATGGAAACTGACACGGTTGGCTACATCACCTACTACATCCGTGATGTCAGCCCATAACACCGGGTGAACTAGGTGCCATGTCAATGCTTCCCTTCATTTCATGTCGTCGGCTACACTGAACTGGACGGAAAACACGAACTATTTGTTTCGACCGACGACGTTTCATTCAGTGTGCTGGTACCAAACAACAGGGGTGGCTGTGTCGAGGGACCAATGGTACAGTCGACAGAGCCAAAAACCCCTCTCCTCGCGAGAGCGCGCTCAGTGGCCAGGTGCCATGCCAGCAAATTTGCTGACTGTTGCTACGCTGTCTAGCCCGTTGATACGACGTTTGAAGACAAGCAGGTTAAAGGATTCGGGAAACACACTCGCCGGAAGACAGTTTCAGACCCTTAGCGGTGCGGCAAAGAAACGATTTTGAGAACAGATGGGTTCTCAAAAACTCTTCTGGCTTCTCTGACCCAGACACCCATACCGGATTACATAAAAAAAAAATATCATCCATACTAATAATAAATCTGTAAGGGATGGTCACTGACTGAGTAAGTCACTTTGTTTTATGAGATACTGCGTTTGTAGACTCTATGTTAAACCTGTCAGTCAGTCAGTCAGCGTGTAAGCGTCCACTGCTGGACATACGCCTCTCCAATTTTCCTCCAGTCCTCCCGGCCTTCAGCGATATGGAACCACTGCTTTCCGCCGACGTACTTGATGTCGTCGTCCCACCTGGCGGGTGGTCTTCCCACACTCCGTTTTCCTGTCCACTATGTTAAACCTGACACCTGACAAAAGGTATCATGGGTCAAAACCTTGCAAATGACCCAACTTAACTACAAAAAAAATTTGTCGGTCGATGTGCCGAACACGCTTTGATTAATAATCAGCTAATTTGGAAAGACAACGCCTTTGGAATCATCATAAAGCCACTTTCGCTATCTCTCACAGGTGTCAGCTATTGTCAGACGCCACAACCGTCTGCAGTTGTATTTTTTTTTCTACAGGTGTTAATCGGAACATAAGGTGCCAGGTGTGAATTGCAAAATGAGGTGTGAAAATCGCGCACCAGAAAGGATATGCTGTCACGAATTTCTTCTCCGGCGTTGCGTAATGTTTTGTCAAGTGACTAATGTTATATTCGCAATAAAGAATCACTTTCTTAGTTTTTTTTACTTAATCCAATATCACCTCTGAGAAGGTAGGTGCCATACCGGAGACTTCCATGGATTGCTGGCTATACTGGACTAGAGGGAACTCAACCGAGGCTGCTATGCTGCCATCTTACATCCAGTTCGGTGGTACCAACGCAGTCGGCTACAATTTGAGACTAACACCTAGTAAGGGGCAAGGGAAGGGAGGGACCTACAGTTTTACACCGGTTCCGAACGGTGAAGCAGCAGGTGTAGGTATGCACGTAAATTTTTTCGTCAGAAAAAACTCATTGGTACACGCCGACCGGATTAGAACCTCGGACCTCTCGCATGAGAAGCCGATGCCCAAACCACTCGGCCACCCGCAACTTATTTATTTTTACATATGACACGCTGTATCCCAACAAACGGAGTAAGCAGAGTAGTCGGTGTTCTGCTGCAAGTACTCTTGTAAATTACAGCACAACACCGACCACCACGTTTAGTAAAGTATTAGGACAAGGTAACTATCAAGCAGCAAGTAAGGCACGAAGACTCACCTGCTGCATGACTCGGTGGAAGGACCGCGCCAAGGTGAGAGGTGGCTAGCATGTCGCCCATATGCACGGGGCGTCTTGTCTTTATCCCTTAGTCGTCTTTTACGAACAGCACGGGGAGAGATGCAGTGGGGCTATTCTTTTTAAGTACACACCCTACACGGTACTTTTGTGAAGTGGAAAAATATTTTTGGCCACAGATTGGCGAGTTTTTTTGTATTAAAACCAAAGTCGACAGCGTAATTTTTTTTTCAAATCTTCTTCCTCTTCGGTGTTATCCGAACTGAATAGAACAATTTTTTGTATTCAGTGCGAAGTTCGAGTGCCATAAGAATGCATACTCAATAAGCAATAACCATAACAAATTGTTGTTTATTGTATAACTTCATCCATAGGTAGGTAAACCACGCTTGGAAGTGTCGAAAATTCCGCCAGTTCTAAATTCAATTCGAAGAAGAACTGACAAACAAACTTCGCAAGTCACAATATTTTGTTAGTAGCTTATAAGTATTGTATTATAGTAACTTACAATTAATTAACCCATACTACCGCTCATAAGAACATTAAATTACAGCATAAACATGGATACTGAGGAATCTGACCACTCTGCCTATTTACATTACCTATATCTGGTGTGTAGTGCCATCGTCATGAAGTCAAATCAACAAAAACATTGTAAAAGCAAAAAAAAAACAAAGAAATGTTATACTCAGGGGAATACTCGGAAGAGTTCTTTGACTCAATCCCGCCGTCCCCTTTGCACCTCCGCACAACGTGCACTGGGTAGAGAATGCATGCTTCTACGCTGGACTTACCACGGATGCGTACCAATCGGTTCTGCAGACCTTTCCTCCACAGCACTGGTAAACTATAGAACGCTCTCCCTGCCCACATATTTCCTCCCAAGTATAGTGTCGGGTCCTTCAAGAGAGGCGTGAATAGCTGTCGAGCCGGCATGGCATTCGCAATCCACGCGTACAACCAAATACCGCGACAAAATACCAGCTTGCGCCTCTGGACTCAATCCAGCGTCGAGCCGTGCGACTAGTGGGTGACCCCGAAGTGTCCTGCGATCTAGAACCACTGCAACACCGTAGGGATGTCGGCTCCCTAAGTATGTTCTATCGCTTATTCCATGGGGAGTGCTCAGAGGAGCTGTTTAATGCGATCCCGCCGTCCCCTTTCCACCTTCGCACCACGCGCACTGGGCAGGGATTGCATCCCAACACGCTGGACTTACCGCGGATGCGTACCAATCGATTCTGCAGATCTTTCCTCTACAGAACCGGTAAACTCTGGAACGCTCTCCCTGACCATATATTTCCCCTCAAGTACAGTCTCGGGTCCCTCAAGAGGGGCGTGAATGGGCACCTGTCAGGCCGGCATGGCATTCGCAACCACCGCATACGACCGAATGTCCATGGGCGTCGTTAGACACCTTATGGGTCATACCATCACATGTTATCACGCCATACGTCGCGCTGTCAATAAAAAAAAAACACCGAATGTCGAATGGGTGTCTTTAGAGACCTTATGGGTGGCCTGGCGCCAAATGTCTTGCTTTCAAATTCAAATTTCAAACTTATTTATTTTTCAAATCCCTTACATATACAATACACAAACATTTTTTTATGTGTCATTAAGATACATACATACATATCACACACGCGGAATCCCGACAATCGGGGTAAGCAGAGTAATTGGTGTTGTGCTGCAAGAACTCTGCTCAATTACAGCACAACACCGACCACCACGTTTCGCAAAGTATTCGAACAAGATTAAATCGATCAAGCAGCAAGTAAGGCACGAAGACCCACCTGCTGCATGACTCGGTGGAACTACCGTGCTAAGGTGAGGGGTAGCGATCCTTTCGCCCTTTATTTTTTATTTTTTTTATGTAATCCGGTATGGGTGGCTGTGTCGGAGGGGCCAAAGCGCATGCTCCGACCAGTCAATACCACCTCCGAGAAGGTAGGTGCCATACCGGAGACTTCCCTGGATTGCTGGCTATACTGGACTAGAGGAGAACACAGCCGAGGCTGCTATGCGGCCATCTTACATCCAGTACGGTGGTACCAACCCAGTCGGCTACAATTTGAGCCTACCACCTAGTAAGGGGCAAGGGAAGGGACCTAAAGTTTTACACCGGTTCCGAACGGTGAAGCAGCAGGTGTAGGTATGCACGTTTTTTGTCAGAAAAAACTCATTGGTACACGCCGACGGGATTCGAACCGCGGACCTCTCGCATGAGAAGCCGATGCCCAAACCACTCGGCCACCCGCCGCTTATGCTTAGCATAGCATATAGATGTGGATTGAAAAAAATGTGTAGGCGCAACATGTGCCACTGACATTTCAGTGCCGCTGATTTGAAGCCTAATCTTGAAAGTACCTAACTAAAAACCAAAAGTGACGACAATGTGAGTGAAAGGTAAGTAGTAAAGAAAGAAAAGATAGGCGAAGTGTTAAAAAGATGAATGAATAGTGTTGAATAATGCTGTGTTGTGTGAAGGTAGTAGGTGTGAGTATTTATTAAATTAGTTAATAAAATTATTAGCTTTAGTGGTTGATGGTCTTCTGTGAGAATGTAATTTTTTATAATATTTTTGAAGGATAGTTCCTTAAAAAAAAATTGGTTGTCTGTAAAGTCGGTTTACGGACGATAGTTTTACGTGATAACGTCATAAAGAAACACAGCTATAATAATTACCGTATTTTTTCGTACGGCACCCCTATCGCTTCCGTACGCCGTACATTTGTCGATTTCTAGCCTCGATTAACGTACGATACGGCAATTACCGTACGTTTGGCAACACTGCCGCTTGGGCCGATTGTGCCTCTCTATCGCTTGTTACGCGCTCTCGCTTGCACACACAGGCTCAGATGGAACGTGACACTTTTTCGTGCGTGCAGCCGGTGTTCATCAATTTATAAGACGTTATCACGTCAAAAACTGAACAAAACAAAACATTACGGAATTCAAACCCGGAACCGCCTGTTCGGAAGTGTCGTCACACCTGATCATATCCATAATATTTTCATTTATATTTATAAACTTGTCTAGTAGGTATTAGTAGTAGGTAGGCATGCATTGCTTCATTCTCACAACTAATGTGAATTTCCCTTTATACTTATGCATTCAGTCACATGACACCTTCCATGTTCAAACTTCGTGCCAATTGCCTTGAGAATTACTACCTCACTAAATGCAACTTTTGGCCAATCAATTGTATACTCTATTCCTCTACACTTGGGTTCAAAATGGCAAATGCATTTTAACAGATATAACGTTATTACAGGATGTATAAAAACTCTCACTGCGATGGTCTAAGATTACCTTAGTTTTGTCTCAGTGAATAAGCAAATAGATAGCTCTGTAATACTTTGTACTAATTTATAAGCAGCCGATCCCTCCAAATGCGCCCACTGCATATCTCTCCGTGCATGTCGCAAAAGGTGACTAAGGGATAAAGACAAGATGCCGTGATAAAGGGCGACCGGACAGCCACCTCTAAAGATAGCACGGTTCTTCCACAGTCATGTATTAGATATAACTTTACTTGCTGCTTGATTGTTATCTTGTTCTAATATTTTTCCTAAATGTGGTGGTCGGTGTTATGTTGTAATTCAACCGACATATTGCAGCACAACACTGATTAAAACGCGCGTGTTGGTTCTACCGCACTGAATGAAAGGTCGGTCGAAGCGGATATGTAAATAATTCGTGTTTTCCATTCAGTTGAGTTTAGCCGACACGACCGAAGGGAAGCTTCCTTTAATAATAATAATAATAATGTCTAGTACCACCACCTATCGCTCGTAGCTTGCCTCGCGTCGTCTCGGAGAGCTCCGTAGCCACGGCCTGCACCCGCCGGCGTGCTTGGAGGCTTGCCTCCCGCCGCCGGCGGTATTCCGTTTATTATTTTTATATTAATTTTGAGTATATGTGGTGTATTTTTATAATCTGTATATTTAAAAAAATTAATGTAAATATGTGAATGTGATAATAAATGAATAATAATAGGACTATTATGGCTAATAGACCTGACATAGTGATAATCGACCGGGAGGCGCGGCGCGCAGCGCTCGTCGACATCACGGTGCCGCATGACGAGAACCTTGTGAAGGCAGAAAAAGACAAGATGTTAAAATACATCGATCTGTCTCATGAGGTTACCGACATGTGGCCCGTGGACTCGACGATCGTTGTGCCCATAGTCGTGTCTGCGCATGGGCTGATAGCGAAGAGCCTCGACCATCATCTCAAGAGGCTCTCACTAGAGCCACTTGCTTGGATCAAGGGTCAGATGCAGAAGGCGGTCTTGCTCGACACCGTTCGAATTGTCCGAAGGTTTCTCTCTCTCGGGTCAGACCATCGGTAGCCTGGGTTCGCCCCGCCGCCAGTGGTGGAAATTCCATTTTGTTATTTTATATTAATTTTAGATTTAAGTTTTTTATGTAAAATTTATATAAAAAAAGAAATGTGTCAATAAACGAATACAAATAATAATAGAAGAAGAAAAAGAGCTGTCAAACCGACATGTCGGAAAAATTTTCTCTTGAAAAAAAATTGTGAAAGTTTTTGCCTGGGACGAACCAGCCGAGCTGCCGCCCACGCGCGGACCCTTCTTCAGCGGCGCAGCGGCCCGCACGGTTGGAGGCACCGTGCCGGCATCACCACTGCTGCCGCTCGGCGTCCCCGGTACACTCCACCAACCCGACATGCCAGGCAACAGAAGCGGCTGCAGACCACCCGGGACGCGACGCGCGTGATGGAGAGCAGGCTCTGCAGCGACGGCCGGCCGCCGCCGCGCTCGAATTCAACGCCGCCGCCGCCACCGCTCGCCCGCAGCAGCACTCTCCGCCCACCGCGTCGCCTTGCCTACCATCGCTCGGGTCGTCCGACACGAGAGCCGCCGTGCTTCTTCACATCCCACACGCACACCCCACCACCCAGCTCCACGCCGCGCCGCCGGTGCATTCTATCGACGACGAAGGTGGAGCGTTGACGTCGGCCGAGCCCTAAGAACTACGGCGAGGACGGCGTCCACCATCGGTCAGCTTGGGGTCATCGGGACCTCGCGTCCCGTCTAGTGCCCCCGCTACCGGTGGTGCAGTGCACCGATGAGGCGACGCGTGCGCGAAGATGAAGACGTTTAAAAGAGCTGCGCGACGACGTCGCCGTGCAGTCCGGCGGATACGGAGCTCTCCGAGATGGGGGTGGTGGTGGCCTACGTGTCTAGTACCACCACCTATCGCTCGTAGCTTGCCTCGCGTCGTCTCGGAGAGCTCCGTAGCCACGGCCTGCACCCACCGGCGTGCTTGGAGGCTTGCCTCCCGCCGCCGGCGGTATTCCGTTTATTATTTTTATATTAATTTTGAGTATATGTGGTGTATTTTTATAATCTGTATATTTAAAATTAATGTAAATATGTGAATGTGATAATAAATGTACTAAAATAATAATAGGGCCCGACCATCGGTAGCTTGGGTTCGCCCCGCCGCCGCCGGTGGTGGAAACTCCATTTGTTTTTGTAATAATTTAAGATTTTAAGTTTGTAAATATGTAAAATTAATACAGAAAAAAGGGATAAATAAATAGATAAAATAATAATAATATGTTTATTTGTCAGACACAAGGATCCACATTGTAGGGAATTGTAGGGAATGGGCATTGTAATGGATTAATTATTACAAAAAATAAATATATGTAAATATACACAATAATAAACACCCACCCATTATTTTCTCCTCCGCGAGTGGGTACCCAACATAATATGTTCCCACTCACGGAATATTGAACTGTAACACTATTGTGTGAGACCTTGCACAACTACGTTGTCACTTTTGGACAGACTTTGTCTAAATTTGTGTAAGTACTCGGGTTCGCATAATGGCACAAAAATCAAAAACTTCATTTTCGGCAATCTCTCCCCGTCGCATGTCGTAAAAGTCGACTAAGGGATCGTCAGCCTCGGCAGCTCAGTGGTGCGGTCAGTTATTGGATGGGTGACCGCCCGACCGTTGGAGGCTGACCGTGGTTCGGATTCCACGTTAAACTGTAGGTCCCTTCCCTTCTTACCTTACTGGGTGGTAGGGTTTATCCCGGCCGGGTTGGTATCACCGCACTGAGCGAAACGTCGGTCGAAACGGCTATGTAAATAGTTCGTGTTTTCCGTCCAGTTCAGTGTAGCCAGCGCGAAATGAAGGGAAGCACTGACATAGCACCTAGTTCACCCGGTGTTATGGGCTGACATCACGGATGTTGTAGGTGATGTAGCCAACCGTGTCAGTTTCCATAAAAAATAAAATAATAAAAACATGGTTGATGTACTGCATGCATGCAACTTTAAAATAAATAATAATAGCATTTTTCTTAAGAAATATACTAGATCTCATGCATTTAATCATTTAAGAAAATAAATATGTTCTCATCACCACATTGATTTTGACATGGTTTTAGTGAAAACGAAATTTACATAAATATAATAAATTCGTTGTATTTGACAATGGACCCAATATGCTGACTTTAATATATTTTAGAATACATTAATTCGAACTCGGTCAATTTGATGCAAGAATTTCATTAAACCGGTCGAATTCAGGCGTCCCTACCGGTCGTTAAGCAAACCTTAGCTTATTTTTAATTCGACATTTGAAGGTTTAAGACGTGCACTTTGGGAAACGTTGGGGTAAGTTTTCAATTTGCTTATTTATTACCTAGAAATGTAAACTGTAAACTTTCACCTTCGTTTTGTTATCTTTTTTATACTTTCATAAAATTCAGATTATCTGCTGTCTGCTTTTACTTTTGATAACCTAAATTTTTGTATGGAGTTTTCTGATGTTATGACTAAACGAATAACTTTAATAGTTTTATTAGTTTTTGTTGTATTTGTAGTTTACATATTGTGCCCTTAACTCAAACACCAACATAATATCCCTAAGTTCTACCATTATTGCTTTGCCCTGCCCACATATTTCCCCTTAAGTGCAGTCTCGGTTCCTTCAAGAGAGGCGTGAATATGCATCTGTGAGGCCGGTATGGCATTAGCAACCCCCGCATGCGACCGAATTTCCATGGACGTCGTTAGGCACCTTATTGGTGGCTCAGTGCCACAATGTATAACGTAACTAAATGTGATAATATACCGATTTTTATTACCAAGATACCAAAAAAAAATTTTGATAACTTCTCTGGTGTCACCGCGAATGAAAAGAAACCTCTGCGTTGAAATCTTTTTCATACAACATTTTTGAAAGTGTTCTATCCGTGCGTAGAAGTTACTTTTCTGTGTCAAAATAATATTTTTTTAGTTTTCATAAATGTAGGTATTTAATTAAACATATTTATAACAATGTGTTTTATATTTAAATTATTTTTCTATAAATTTTCTAATGTAAGATTAGATCTTTTTACTCTTTGGTAGTCAATAAATTATTTGAACATTGTTTTTGTAATAATATATTTCGATACAGCGCCATCTAACGGCAAAGAGTGGAACTTTTCTCTGAACTTGAAAATTAATAATGCAAACACTCTCAAGTCAAGTGCAAGGTCGTTCAACCGTACAGCTCCATCTGTGATCAGTTCTATTAATCATTTAATTCTTCTTTCACGGCCACGACTTGATTCATGGTTCAGATTACATATCTACAGTTTCATGTATACATGAAACTGTAGACCCCTTCCTTACCGTACTAGGGAGTAAGTGTCCAACTTCCAAACAATAATTATTATAATAATAAAAAAAATCCGGTCGGCGTGTACCAATGAGTTTTTTTCTGACGGAAAAATTTACGTGCATACCTACACCAGTTGACCTGCTGCTTATCACCGTTCGGAATCGGTGTAAAACTGTAGGTCCCTTCCCTTGCGCCTTACTAGGTGGTAGGCTCAAACTGTAGCCGACTGGGTTGGTACCACCGTACTGGATGTAAGATGGCCGCACAGCAGCCTCGGCTGTGTTCTCCTCTAGTCCAGTATAGCCAGCAATCCAGGGAAGTCTCCGGTATGGCACCTAACATCTAGGAGGTGATATTGGCTGGTTGGAGCATGTGCTTTGGCCCCTCGGACTCAGCCACTCGGATACCGGATTACATTTTTTTATTTTTTTTTATGGAAACAGACATGGTTGGCTACATCACCTACAACATCCATGATGTCAGCCCATAACACCGTGTGAACTTGGTGCCACGTCAGTGCTTCCCTTCGGTCGTGCCGGCTACACTGAACTGGACGGAAAACACAAACTATTTACATAGCCGTTTCGACCGACCTTTCATTCAGTGCGGTGGTACCAACCCGGGCGGGTTAAACCCTACCACCTAGTAATATAAGAAGGGAGTCATATCCCTTAGTCGTCTTTTACGACATACACGGGGAGAGATGCAGTGGGGCTATTCTTTTAAAGTACCGGCACCACACGGTACAAACATAAAAAAAATAAAAAAAATACATAAATAAAAACCGATAATTTTGTGGTGGTACGGAACCGTCTTCGGTGCGCTAGTACGACTCGCACTTGGCCGAGTTTTGTGTAAAATAATTCTGTATGCACAATACACAGGTGTAGTGCAGCCTGCACTACACCTAGGGTTACCATCCGTCCGGGTTTCCCCGGACAGGGTCAGGGTTTTTAGGGTGTCCGGGGAAGTCCGGGCGGGTTTTTTTAATCGTCCTAGGTTTTTAAATACCGCGCCAAATGTCCGTTACTCGGGTCTCGTCTCGGCTCGGCCAACCCATACTAGTTATCTTCCATACAGTGCTAAGAAAATTGCTACATTTTTATTTTTGTCATATTTTTGTCCAGGTTTTTGTCCAAAATGTCAGGGGTTTTAGATTTTCTTGTCCTCGTTTTACCAACATGGAGATGGCAACCCTAAGTGCAGGTAACTATACGAGTATAATCGTGAGCGCATGAAGTTACGGACAGGGTGTCCCATATCGTGACTACCGTTGAGCGTGAGTCTCGTCACTTTCTTTATTCCAATATATGCTGAAAGAAATCAAAACAAATAGACCAGGCATGTTATACATTGCGTATCACTTATTTCATCGCCGACTTTTTTATGAATCCCTACATGGTTGGATATATCAACTACTACACTCGCGAAGTCTGCTCGTACACCTCGTTCCTGCTGTTGCTAGGTGCCATGTCAGTGCTTACATACATTGGGATGGAAAACGTGGATTATTGTCATAGCCGTTTCGATCGATCTGCATGAGTGCGACGGTACCAATCCGGACCTACCACATAGAAAGGTGAGGGAAGGGGCCTACACTTTTTTACGTTATTATCTTTGTAAGTTATAAAAATAATAGATAGATACAAAATTATTTATTGCTCCAATCGGACGTTAAGACCGCCACTGATCGCTGTTCTGTGCTGTCAAACTTTACTGTGTAGTGAGTACATAATATTTTGCATAATATTATGTACAGAGTACTTTGCGAAGGTCTTGTATGTGTCTGTGTTTGCGAGTTGTGTGTGTGTGAGTAGTCAACGTTAACTGAAGTTCATGCGAGAGAAGACGCGGGTAAAAACTAATGTGCGAGTGCACACAATTTATATTAGACTGTTCGAAAAACGCGTGTTTATAAAACACGTTAGTCAAACAAACAAAAGTCTAAAGATGTGTGAGGTGTAGTGTGTTGTTGTGTGGTGTGGTGCATAGTTGTGCGTGTGTCTGTCTGTGTGTGCGGGTGAGCGTGTGAGGGTGTGTGTGTGTGTGTTTGTGTGTTTGTGTTTTTTTATTATTTTGTTTTGTACATTATTTACACTTCTTAAATATTTTATGTTTTTTTATGTATTTATCTAATATATTTTTTTTTTATATTTAAAATGAATAATATGATGTTATATTATATTATAATTATTTTTTGGGTGTGGTTTAAAACTATCGACTCCATGTAGCTCGTTAGCGATATGGAGTCACATGCTGTGCCACATCCTTTCCCTGTCACGGGGATGGGGCTACTATACCTATTTTTAGATTAGAAAGATGTATTATGTTTATGTATCACGATGTATCACTGTACTCCTGACTGTGAAATAACGCTTTTTTACTTACTTACGTGCACATCATTGGCAACTTTTACGTTATCTTCGTTGATGCCCCTTCCACCCTTTCAATTCTTTGTTTTTATTAATACTATGTCTGTTTCCGAATTACACGCACTCGCTTCCTTGTTCCGAGAACGCGGCGGAGGCACGGCGGTGCATTTGTGAATAAAAGAGAAAGGTTATATTAATCATCTTGGAAAGACAATGTCGTACCTTATTTCCTCCTTTTTCGTCTTCGGATTATATACGAGTATTTTTTTTTTCATTACGCGACATGAAGGTAGTTGTACTTTTTGGACATTGATAAATTATGTTCGTTTACGCTTTTAACACTCTTTTTCTGTACTATGAGTTTATTTTTATTTTTATGGAAACTGACACGGTTGGCTACATCACTTACAATATCCGTGATGTCAGCCCATAACACCGGGTGAACTAGGTGCCATGTCAGTGCTTCCCTTCAGTCGTGCCGGCTACACTGAACTGGACGGAAGACACAAATTATTTACATAGCCGTTTCGACCGACGACGTTTCATTCAGTGCGGTGGTACCAACCAGGGCGGGTTGAACCCTACCACCTAGTAAGGTAAGAAGGGAAGGGACCTACAGTTTTACGTGGAATCCGAACCACGGTCAGCCTCCAACGGTCGAGCGGTCACCCATCCAAGTACTGACCGGCCCAGCGTTGCTTAACCATCAATAGCGACAGTCGACTGTCTGCAGCACTGAGCTATCGAGTCTGACGAGTTACCGCTGTTACATATTATCGTAATGTTTCGGTTACGCGGTATAATCAAAGCGACTTACAATCGTCGACGTTTCGTCCCTCGCTCCGGGGACATCGTCAGGCCGGACTCGCGGAATTGCGACGAACTGGAAGACACCCGACTGGGCTTGATAAATTGTTTATTAGAAAATGTATCGGCTTTACTTACGGTCATCTCCGAGCAGGGATGTTACAAATGTTCAAATCCTCATCCGCAAATGCGGAGCATCCGCATTGATTTTGACATCCGCATCTGCATTAAATAGGTCTTTATCTGAAAGACCTATTCGCTGATAGACAATTCACGTTGGATGACATGAAAGCAAGGTACCTAGTAGGTACCCAGTACCTACGTATTTAACTAATATAGTTTTATGTATTTAATTTAATTTATAATTTGCGATTTCTACGTTTAATTAACTAGTATGTACTTATATGTAGTGTATATTATAGTTTATCATAGTTATTTTCTATATATTATATTTTACATTCCCACATTCAAGTCTTTTGCTACTACCTTCTTATATCTCACAACATACGACTCTCAAACATCCAAACGTTGACTGGGAGAAATCCCTGTAAGGGATAAGTCCGCCTTTGCCCCTCATGTAAATTACTTATCGTTTGTTACTGTAAAATGTTTTGTAGCAATAATGTATTTCTATCTAGATAGATAGCCGAAAGACAAGTCGATGCGTAACTCATGCGAATGTGGAGGTGAGGTTTTCTTATTGAAAATTGACTTTTCATTAAATACAATAGCCCAATCTTAAAATGTTCTTACTAAAAATTTGATTGATCAATAAGAGATATTAAAAGCTTAATCTCTTTATTCAATTACTTAAACTAACCGTCTCTTCGAGCAATCTTTTCGACATCCGCATCTGCATCCGCGTCCGCGGATGTCAAAAAAATCGCATCCGCAACATCCCTGTCTCCCAGCTATGTGACTCGACGTTTCGGACCAAACGTATGGGCCGTTTTCATAAGCGCTCTGCCTGGTTTTCTGATTGGCAGAGAATGACGAATGACAGGCTATTCATCCAATTGTCCTATGGAATGTATATTCATATTTAGAACTACTGTTGAAAGATTTTTAGACGTTTTGATTTTAGAACATACCGTTTAATTTTTAGACAATGAAATTTAAAAAAACCTAATCTAAAAAAACGTTACATAATTCAACGGATTGCAGATTGTGCCTAATTGGGTTTCAGAGTCAAATAATATAATATGTACAATGAATTTTTATCAAGATATTTATTGTGATGTTTTTGCAGATCTATTATTATTTGTATGGGAACAAGTGCCTAAATAAAGAAGATTTTATTGTTTATTATTTTATCTCTTTATTTACATATTTACATACCAAAATTTTACATATACCTCTAAAATTAATATAAAAATAAACGGAGCTTCCACCACCGGCGGCGGGCGGAGCGGCGACGGGGCGAACCCAGGCTACGGATGGTCGGGTCCCAAAGAGAGAAACCTCCCTATGCGCGCATTGTCGAGCAGGGCTGCCTTCTGGATCTGGCCCTTGACCCAACCACTCTTCGCTATCAGCCCATGGGCCGATACGACATTTTATTATTAGCTTTAATTCACATTTTTTTTTATTTATTTAGGAAACAGGCAGCCCTCATTTACAAAGAAAGAGTACACAAGAGAGTTTATACTATAATGTATAAAGCGGCCGATATCGGCCGCTCCGTAGGAGAAACAGAGCCACAAAAGTGTTTCCATGAACGGAACATTTTATATAATCTGGGATGATGTGATGTACAAGAGTACAGTGCTCTATTATTAAATATATTTTATAATAATTTATATTTATTTATTTATTTATTTTATTATAAATATAAATGTTTCTCGACTTGCAAAAATCCTTGCCATGATACAGTGGAGGATATCTAAAGATTTCATTTATCTATCAGTGGTATTGTAACCTAAGTATGCATAATGGCTGGGACTGTAAATTATATGCAGTTTGTTACTTTCACCTTCTTTAACCATACTTTATTTATCTATTTTATTTATTTCTCAGCTCGCAACGCTAGAAGACATCGTGAACAACAAACCTATACATTAGGGATAGGAAAGTGTTCTTATACAGGGTGGCCCAGTTATAGTGGTCCAAAAATTTTTTTTAGATGGAGGACATCATGATGACTCATTTAAAAAAAACATTAGTTCCGCGAAAATCAATAGTTTAGAAGTTATGATTTTTTTGAACTTTTTTTGGAATTTCTCTATTTTAGTCACATTAAACGCTCTAGTTGGATATTTATTCCACAAAATCGAATAAAATTTGGTATGGAAGTAGAGGAGACATGTAGCTAGTACGTAATGAATAATTTTTACGTTTACCCCTAGACTGTACTGTTGCTATAGCCCTTTCAGTGATTTCTTGTACAGTTTACATTAAAATTGAATAATTTTTGAAAAATCACTGTGAAAAAAAAAAGTACTACCGGAGATTTGCCCATGCCCTTAAAAACTGCCTATACATCTCACAATTCTGCAGACCAAAAATTGTAGTGGTGTTACAATTGTAACATATTCAAAATTAACATAATGTGTACAAAGTCACTACAATAAAAAGTGACGATTACCTTAATTTTTAAAATCTTTTTTTTTTCAGAACGTCAGTTCAATTACAATATCACATTATTCACAAACCTGTCTCTCACAGCGCTAATCTACACATAAAAAACTATTTAGTAATGTTTAAAAAAAAAAAAAGAATCTAAAAAAAAATTTTGGACCACTATAACTGGGCCACCCTGTATATTACAACTTAATAAAGAGCGTGTGATGAATCTTATATCTTATCTAAGTAAATAAATAATAATAGATTTTCATTTTTCTTTATGTTACTAATTTACATAATGAAATTGGTCACGGAAAGTTTATCAGATGTAAAGATTTGAGTCAAAGCATGTGAAAGTACGTCTAGCTTTCACATTCATGTTTCACGTTTCACAGCGATATATTTTAAAAAGAATAGCTCCACCGCGTCTCTCCCCGTGCATGTCGTAAAATGCGACTAAGGGATAAGGAAAAGATGTGCTGTAAAGGGCGACAGGTTAACCACCTCTACCTTGGCACGGTCGTTCCGTGTCGTGCAGCAGGTGGGTATTCGTGGCTTACTTGCTGCTTGATACTAATACTAAACAATAAAATAAAATCTTGTCCGAATACGTTGCTAAACGTGGCGGTCGGTGTTGTGCTGTAATTTTCCAGAGTTCTTGCAGCGCAACACTGATTACTCTGCTTACTCTGATTGTTGGGATACAGCGTGCAGTATGATTACTTGTTATACAGGTTACTCTTAAAGAGGGACAATAGCTTGCGGTTATAAAATTGGGAGAAAAATTACTGATTTCTTTCAAAAAGGGCGAAAATTGGCCGCCTAATTTCAGTAATGTCAAAATCGAGAAAAAAAAATCCTAATGTTTTTTTATGTAAACCAAGATGGGTGGCTGTGTCTAAGAACCAATGGTACAGTCGAAAGAGCCAAAAACCACTCTCCTCGCAAAACCACGCTCAGTGAGGCGCCATGCCATCAGATTTGCGGACTGTTGCTAGGCTGTCTAGCCCGTTGATACGACGTTTGAAGACACCCAGGTTAAAGATTCGGGAAATACTTGTCAATTTCAAATTAACAATTGACTTTGTTAGATTAATAACATTTAACAACAGAAATGCTATTTAATCACGTCATGTATTTTTTTTTATGGAAAATAACACGGTTGGCTACAATATCATAACACCGGGGGAACTAGGTGTCATGTTAGTACTTCCCTTCATTTCATGTCGGCTACACTGAACTGGACACGGGAAACACGAACTATTTACATAGCCGTTTCGACCAACGTTTCATTTAGTACGGTGGTACCAGCCCGGGCAGGACATACCCCACCACCTAGAGAGGTAAGAAGGGAATGGAACTACAGTTTAACGTGGAATCCGAACCACGGTCAGCCTCCATCGGTCGAGCGGTCACCCATCCAAGTAATGTCGACCGACCGCATCACTGAGCTACCGGGGCTGACAAAATTTTGTTGTCAATTTGTTGATGCACCTTACAATAAAAAGTGTTTAAATAAAAATACAAAATAATTTGTGGAATTCGAATTTTATTTCGTAATTTTTGTACTGATCGCTTCAGTCTCGTTTACTAGCTCGTAGTCATGGCAACAAAAAATAATAAACTTTTAATAATAAAACATAAATACATACATACATACATGCATACATATATGCATAAAAACATACATACATACATACATACACACATACAAGCATACATACATACATACATACATACATACATACATACATACATACATACATACATACATACATACATACATACATACATACATACATACATGCATACATACATACATACATACATACATACATACATACATACATACATACATACATACATACATACATACATACATACATACATACTCACATACATATATTGCTCCCGACACATTTTACCATTTGATAAAAATTACACGTAATACATAGAGAAAACAAACAAAAAATACTTTGGAACATAAAAAACTAAAACTTAAACGAAGATAAAATATTATTTACAACAAATACTAAATACTTATCATAAATATAGACTATATCACAAGGAAATTAACATAACACAAAAATAAGGTAAGTACTAATAAAAAAAAAACAACGAATATTAAAAATGACTTAGATAAACACTTACATTGGATAGGGATGGCGATAGAAACAAATTAAAAATAAGAAATATTAGATGAAAAAATAAATGAATAAGTTTTAAAAACATGAAATAAATATTAACAATCATACTATACGCACATACCTACATATCATAGAATAAACATATACGTACTATGAATATGTAAAACACAAATACTCCAAAAAAATACATGCATACATACATAAATCAAAAATTATAAAAAAATCCATGCACGACAACACCGCCGTGTAACTCTTCTCATTCCGTTTATGTTCAACAATAAATAACGCTTATATTTAACAATAAATTATTAACTTAGATTTTCCTACACGGTCGTCCCTTACGCGTTCTTGATATGAGCACCGTACGCGAGATTCTGCGCTTCGTCTGTAGATCTGCCCCAGCCGTGGCCTCCGCCGCCACCCCCACCGCTTGAGAAGTGCTCTTCGTGATGGTGTGGTGTTGCCACCACTTCGTAGCTCTCATGGCCGCCCTTCTGCGACAGTAGCCTCTTGATGGCCATGAGGCCGGCAATGGCGAGGGCCACCTTCGCGAGAATCAGACCCTTGACCGCGGCGAACGCCAGGATACCGAGGAACAGCTTCATGATGGCCAGAATCTTCAACTTGATGAGGCCGATGAGCGGCGAGAGCTTCTTGAGTTTCTTCTTTTTGCCGCGACCTGGGGGGGAAAGAAGAATTGTTTTGTCAGAGTTTTGTAATTATTATTTTTTCTGTTTCAGATTGGTGCCGGATGACCAGGAGCCATGGAGATGAGAAATAAGGTAAGAGTTAAAAATAAAATCAGTTAAGTGCGAGTTTTACTCGCGCACAGAAGGTTCAGTAGATCCGGGTTTTGTTCCGTGTGGGGCCGGTACTTTAAAATAACAGCCCCACTGAATCTCTCCCCGTGTATATCGTAAAAGGCGACTAAGGGATATGACTCCCTTCTTATATTACTAGGTGGTAGGGTTGAACCCGCTCGGGTTGGTATCACCGCACTGAATGAAAGGTCGGTCGAAACGGCTATGTAAATAGTTTGTGTTTTCCGTCCAGTTCAGTGTAGCCGGCACGACCAAAGGGAAGCACTGACGTGGCACCAAGTTCACCCGGTGTTATGGGCTGACATCACAGATGTTGTAGGTGATGCAGCCATCCGTGTCAGTTTCCATAAAAAAAAATCCGCTATACCATATCTGTCCAAAAACCATATCCGTCCATCTTTTGTCTTTCTACAAGGCAAAATATAAAAATCTTTGGCGCCATCTATTTATTATTCAGTAGCTTGGCTAATAGATTCTTAGCACGTTTCTTGTATATGGATCCCCCCATATTTTTTACTTTTATCTTTTTTTTATTTCATAAATTAAAAATTATCGGTAGGTATCGAAGATAGGTACTAATAAACTCAAGAACGCGGCGTTTTCCCTTTGGATAGCAAGGCACAGCTGCTGGCTAAAGTATATTATAGATATCTATTATTAATACTTAATTTTTTTTAATTTAGTTTATTTTTAGGGCTTTTAACAATCATTTGTTAATATCAGCCCAATAGTACCCATCTTTTCCATCCCTTAGGGCCCAGAGTCTCTAAGGGATAGAGAACGCTCCACGAAGTTCAACAAAATTACTAAATCCCTCTCACTTGGGCTCGCCAACAGATTATGTATGCTAAAAAACAAATTGAGTCTGTCCACCCTAAGTGACGTCTGTAATTCCGTCCGTCATTCCTCGTTCTGACCACACTCCATCAGCAAATGGTACATGTCATCCTCCTTGTTACACCGATCACAATTTGGAGAATCTCTCTTTTATCAGGAATTTAAATTTATTCAATGGAATGTGGCCAGAAGCCACTATGTTATATTCATTGTATAAAAATTTACCAATTTACCATAAAAACAAAAAGCTATAATAAAATCTAACTACAAACGGTGTATTTCCTAAAATATGATCGAAATATTTTTTTTAATTATTGATAAGTAATTAAAAATATTTGTCAGTATAAAAATAACTCCCGATTGTATCCCGATACAGCGTGTAGTAAGTATGTATGTAATTAATTGCGTCATTGGCACCATGCCCCCTTCGACTCAGGGCTTGAGGAGGATTTATTATATTCTTAGTAAGTTTGTTTTGTTTTATTTAAGTTTGTTTTTTATATTGTCTTAGTCAGTTTATTCTTATAATTAGATTAGTTTAGTATTAATTTATTTTTTTGATTGTGATAATATGTATACCTACTTAGTTATTTTGTTTATGTCATATAACTAGAAATGTACTGGTATAATATAGTATATTAATTCATAAATAAAATTGAACAAACAATAATCCAAAACCAAAACCATTTTCAATGAAGGCTAAGTCAACTCGAAGAAAGTCGACTTTCTTCAAAACCCGAGCTGCGTAGCAGTCAGTGTAAAGATCGGGCCAAGTCGGCAAACGCCCGCAACTATTCGATTTCTCGAGTAGTGACTGGCAGCTTTGTAAAGGCATAGGAAGAACCGGTACAAGTGCGCGAGAGTTGTGCGTTTTCACGTACGATACTCCGAGAGATCGCTCAGTTTCTCTTACCTTATTTGAGATTGAGAAAAAAAATATGAAAATACGGTGCACTTTTAAATGCGAAAGAATACTTGTTGGAAAACTAGGACAGGTAATACAGACATGTTTTTTATGGATAGCGTGACATTTGGCACTGTTTCACCTACAAGTAAGGTGTCTAACGATGCCCATGGACATTCTGTGATGCGCGGAGATTGCGAATGCCATTCCGGCCTGACAGGAGCCTTTTTACGCCCTTTTGAAAAACCCAATGGCAATGAAAAAAAGTATTGATACTGTAAGAAATACCAAACGAAAGAAAAAATCAACTTATTGGCACTTTAAGTTATTTGTACTTTTTTTATATAATCCCGTATAGGTGGCTGAGCCAGAAGGGTCAAATCACATGCTGTGATCAGTCAATATCATACCCGAGTGAAAAGCGGATGAGAAAAGCCGTGTTTGAAAACGAATACAAGTAACAAGGAAATTTTTCTCAGAAAGTTAATTTTAGGTTTTATATTATTTTGTATCATAATATGTAATAAATACTTGAGTTAATAAACTTAGACATTTATTGGACGCACATTGATAATAATGACTGATGAATTTCTGGTATTAGTATTCCTAGTGGTATATCTAAAACTAGTATTCCTACAAAAAATATTTTGTTTAAGTATAATAAAGATTTTGGTCGAATTTACTCGTATTCAAACATGGAAGCTCAAACTGGTACAAACCGCTTTAACATACAAATCCCAATATATTCGTTTTAAGTAATTTTAAGTTATTATGTTAAATATTTGCGGTGCAAAAATCTATATATATGTTCCAACTTTCAATTTCCTACAACTAGCCGTTTCAATTGTATTTATGTTTGTTAGTTACTCTGTAACATGAAAATATTATCACTTAATCTCGTCATTTCTATGTAAAATTTTGATAGTGACTCTATGACAGAATGACCAATACGACTAAAATCAATATCCCACAACCAATATTCCTTTTTGGTTCGATTTTTGTTCGTTTGTTAGATTCGCCACAAAAACTTAAAAATAAAAACCAAAATTAAAATGCGCTAACACATATATCCTCACCTCTCGTTCTAACAAAATACAATGAGTTTGGTGAATCAGTACCTGCGCTGCTTACTAATGACCAAAGCCGGTGCGGACTTTCTCCCGGCGAAGGATATGTGAGGCACGACCGGTTTTCTCCGGACCCAGTGTGGGATGGGCGAGCGAGGAGAAAATTATGTAGATGGTATAGAGCAGGGGTGACCAACCGAAAGGCCGAAAGAGACAAATCATACATTTTCATCACCGCTGCACAACAAATCACGCACTAATTCTTTTTAATTATGTTTTGTGTTTGTCATTTAATCTATATTATTATTAGTATCTGTTTCTTATTATTCTTAGTATTCTTATTTAGTATGATAAATATATCCTATGTTTAGGTAATATGTTCTAGTATTTTATCTACATATATATACATATAATAGGCCGGCGTCTTGTTCACTTTATTTTATTGTTTTGTTAGTATTCAGTTTGTGTAATTCTTCTTCTCTGTTTTGCTACCCTTATAATAAGTGGTCATAATTAAGTCAGGTTGACTGGCAGAGATTTCCTAAGGTAATAAGTCCGCCTATTGTACAATTTTTATATTTGAAATCAATAAAGTATATACTTCTCTATTCTATTTAATAAACTATAAAAATAGTAGTAATTCTAAAAATATGTTTTCAATAAATCCCAGGGAGCGATTGGAAGATCGCTCGTATTCTGAAAAGAAGACCAAAAGCTGATCTCGACATAATCTCTCTGTTCTAAATATAAAAGTAAATTAAATTATTTATCATTTATTGATTAAATTATTAAATTAAATATAAAATTTTAAAGTAAATTATGTGACCTCGGGCCCATTGGCCATCCCAGAGCAGAGTTTTCCGATGGTTTAATTCAATATTTCATTCACATTATTGAATTTAACGGTCGTCATTCAAATGTTGTGAAATTATTCACATAAACGATCCAGTTCTGTATGAAAGTAGATATTATCGTGTATTAAAATTTTATTATGTTTCATTGAACGGAGCCGATAAAATAAATTACATTTAATGATTCGTGGTTTACCGTGTGAATAGGGAGATTGATTGACTACTTTAGTAACGGTTAAACTCCAAGGAAATGTCATTTTGTGGAAATGTATGAACGGCATTGTCATTTTAACATTTTACATTGCTTACCGACATATGGTGTGCGTGCACACCATTTGACTGAGCAGCGCGGAGCATACATAATTTATTGCTCCAAACATATTTTCCAGAAACAAGCACATTGTATACACATGATTTCTTCCATTCAATCTCTGGATGTTCGAGAGTCGCATTTGGTGAAATGAAAGTAGCAAAAGACTGAGAATTTAAAATAAAATATAATGAAGTTTACGAATGTTCATTAACATTTAATGCAATGAAGGGAAGCACTGACATGGCACCTAGTTCACCCGGTGTTATGGGCTGACATCACGAATGTTGTAGGTGATGTAGCCAACCATGTCAGTTTTCTTAAAAAAGAAGCACATACGTGGGTAAGTGTAACAGAGATAGACAAACTAAAGGGAAACACTTGACATGACGCCTAGTTGTGGCAGGAAGATGTAACAGGCTGACATCATAAGCGTAGCAGATGGTAGAGCCACCATGTATAAAAAAAAAAAGTTTTTGTACAGTTTTATCTCAGCTACTAGACACGTTTATACCGACTCTAAATATTTAAGTCCATGGGTAAACTCTCACCATACCTCATGGATACATAGAGGACCAATTAGGGGAAAAAGTAGTTTTCTCATGTAGTTGTAAGAGTGGAAATCCGTTGTTCGTGCCTACACCTTTGGGAAAAAGGTGTGGCTTTACATTGTTCGTGAAAAATTGGTTTCTCCCTCGCGCGACTGTAAATGTCGGTTGAGATAAAGGTTTTCGGTAAAATTACTAACATAAATCATGTAAGAAGAATTTAAATATAATAGTTCACCTCCCCAATCCTCAGGTCTTCCAATCGCTCCCCTGAATTTATTGAAAACATATTTGTAGAATGAATACTATTTTTATAGTTTACTAGCTTTTGCCCGCGGATTCGCTCGCGTGAAATTCGTATTTAAAAAGAAGAAAATTTTCAAATCACGCCTGAGGGAACATTACCTGTCGCAACAGTAATTTGTTCTCCTTCGATCCCCGTCCACGGTTGCCATTGTTTTATTGATTCAAAAAGGGTTTTTATTGCTTTTACTTTTCTGTTTTCTGTAGGTGCGTACAATTTGGGACTTGTTCGTTGTGCCCCATTATTATTAGTGCCCTTAAATCTAATGGGTGAGCTGGAAGAGATTGCCATAGGGCAATAACCTCACCCATTGGATGAAGGAAAGCAAAAGAAACTATGTACTTATCTATAAAATGTTATTTAGCTAGATTTTTTCTTCAAAATTGTTAGTTATTTGTTATTGTTTTTAGTTATTATCTAGTTTTATTATTTCTGTGTGTTTTGTTATATTGTTTTTATGTCTTCTTTTCATCCAATAAACGGTTATATTATTATTATTATATTATTATTATTAAAATAAGTAAGCCCGCTACCGTACCTTCATTTCGGCGCGCGGAATAAATCAGTTTGTATGAGAACGACATCTTAGCGTAACCAGAACTAAATTTTATTTGTAGTAAAATGTGCTTGTACTACATTTCATCGAATTCGGAATGGAGAAACATACATACATACATACAGAAAATATTTCTACATACATACATACATATCACACACGCTGAATCCCGACAATCGGGGTAAGCAGAGTAATCGGTGTTGTGCTGCAAGAACTCTGGTAAATTACAGCACATCACCGATCACCACGTTTCGCAAAGTATTCGAACAAGATTAAATCGATCAAGCAGCAAGTATGGCACAAAAAACCCACCTGCTGCATGACTCGGTGGAAGTACCGTGCCAAGGTGAGAGGTGGCGAGCCTGTCGCCCTTTAGCACGTCATCTTGTCCTTATCCCTTAGTCGCCTTTTACGACATGCATGGGGAGAGATGCAGTGGGGATATTCTTTTTAAGTACCGGCCCCACACAGTACTATAAAATATTTCTAATAATCGACAATTTAGTTTTTCATAGTATCATTCATAGAGTCTACAAACGTAGTATTTTGTACCGTGTGGGGTCGGTACTTAAAAAGAATAGCCCCACTG
Organism: Nematopogon swammerdamellus; assembly: GCA_946902875.1. Taxonomy (NCBI): domain Eukaryota; kingdom Metazoa; phylum Arthropoda; class Insecta; order Lepidoptera; family Adelidae; genus Nematopogon; species Nematopogon swammerdamellus. The sequence continues at coordinate 15,027,511 of OX336358.1, forward strand.
CATCTCTCCCCGTCGCATGTCGTAAAAGTCGACTAAGGGATAAGAAAATTCGTCAGCCTCGGTAGCTCAGTGGCGCGGTTGGTTAGTCAACTGTTAAGCAACGCTGAGCGCGTCAGTGATTTGATGGGTGACCGCTCGACCGTTGGAGGCTGACCGTGGTTCGGATTCCACGTTAAACTGTAGGTCCCTTCCCTTCTTACTTTACTAGGTGGTAGGGTTTATCCCGGCCGGGTTGGTACCACCGCACTGAACGAAACGTCGGTCGAAACGGCTATGTAAATAGTTCGTGTTTTCCGTCCAGTTTAGTGTAGCCGACATGAAATGAAGGGAAGCACTGACATGGCACCTAGTTCACCCTGTGTTATGGGCTGACATCACGGATGTTGTAGGTGATGTAGCCAACCGTGTCAGGTTCCATAAAAAAAAAAAAAAAAAGTAGTATCTCATAAAACAAAGTAACTTACTCCATGACCAATGACCATCACTTACAGATTTATTATTAGTTTAATATAATATTTAATTGATATTAGAATATTTTTGTTCAAACTACTCAATACTACAACCAACATTATATGCGCATTTACAAAATTATACTTCAAACTCAAAACTCCGCGCATTCAAACAATACGGTAGATATTTACTCATGCTAACAAGTGCTAAACGCTGTACTTTCCATTTCCGGTAATTCCTTACACTACGTGAACAATACATATTACGAAACATGACGAGTGTTCATGCATTCTGAAGTAATGTATTGAGTAATGTGAAAAGGGTTTTTCGTATGGCGAAATATGAAATTTTTGCTTATATTGTGAATTTAAAACTTTTTATACCAATATTGGTTCTACTTATTTTTATTATTTGATGTCCTTTATTTCACATTTTTATAATCATTTGTATTAATTTAACATATTATAAGTGCTATAAAAAGTAATAAAAATACAAAAAATTAATGTAAACATTAAATAAAAACGGTAATACCACCGGCGGCGGGAGACAAGCCTCAAAGCGCGCCGGCGGGCGCAGGCCATGGCTACGGAGCTCTCCGAGACGACGCGAGACTAGCTTCGAGCGATGGGTGGTGGTACTAGACACGTAGGCCACCACCACCCCTCATCTCGGAGAGCTCCGCATCCGCCGGACTGCACGGCTACGTATTATATTATATTTATTATGTATATTACTAATTAAAAACGTACTTTAGTTTATTTTTTACCCGACTACGGCGAAGCCAAAAAAGGAAGGGTTATGAGTTTGGCGTGTATGTATGTATGTATGTATGTATGTATGTATGTGACTATCTATATTCCACTCTACAGCCTAAAGTACTGGACCGATTTGAATAATTCTTGTGCTATTGGATTCGTCTTATTCACGGGAGTGTCATAGGCTATATAACAATTTTCAAAATTCAAAATGGCGGACGCACGGCGTCAAAATGTCAAATTAGTTTTTCAAAATATATTGAGTGGGGTATCAAATTAAAGATAATTAAATTACGATTCCGAAAATATATACTTTGCTATCTATTAAACTTATGTGTACAGAGAAATAGAGCAAAATGTGTAGCGAATGTATGTATGAATCGTGATTATTCGCGATGAAGCGTGGTCGCCCGCGCCGCGCGCCCCTACACGGATAACGCGCGACGACGACGCGAAGAAGCGACATGGTATTGTTGGTAATATACCTACATACTTACTCACTGATCTACCGCAAATTGTATATAGATAGGTATATAATATTATTATGAGATATACAGTACTATGCTAAAATAAATTGGTATTAAATTTCCATGTACCTAGTGTAAGCATATGTAGTGTAGGTACATTAAATATACCTAATAACTACAATATTTTCGGATGCGACCGAACCGCCGATTGCGGAAAAGTATTCCCAATTTTTTGGGTGCAGTTTTAGCCCTAGACTCGATTAGTTGCCGGAAACCTAGTTACGTCTTTGGAAATGGTGGTGCTCAGGAGGTCCAGGTGCTTCCAGACAAGTATGACGCTGACTTAGAAACTGGCTTGGAAAGCAAAAGGACCTTCAAATCGACCTTCGCAGATAATGCGCAGCACTGAGCCTTGCTAACGTTGAAGGCGTTGGCGTAGCATTCAGGGGGTACATATCATTGTTATGCATACGAGAATACGGAACACGGGTTCTACACCAGTTACCCTTCAACTAGGCGGGATGTGGATGAGAAGAGCCGAAGACTTGTGTCTGAACTTGAGCAAACACTCGGCTCTATTTCCGAATGGGCCGTAGCAAGTTGGTCAAGTTCAATACCTCCGAGATTCAAGTTTGCGCGTTCAGTGCGAAGAGAGCAGCGTTCACACCAGCTCCTTCCTAACAAGGCATGTCACTTAAATTTTGCGACCACCTCGGGATCCTCCGAGTCGAATTTTTGCACGATCTAAACTTCCGGCGTGACATCGAGGGCAAGGCCGTATAAATCGCAGATTCGGTCCTGCTTGGGGTACTGCTCGCACCTATGGGCATGCCTATAGGATGGCTCAGTCAAATACGAGCTAGCGCCTCTGGACTCGATCCAGCGTAGAGCCGTGCGAATAGTAGGTGACTCCCAAATGTCCCGCGATCTAAAATCACTGCAACTCCGTAGGCAGTGCCAGATTAAACCTCGTGGAGGCCCCTAGGCTGTAGAAATTCGAGGCCCCCTCGCAAATTAGCTCCTATATGTATCTATTTAAATTTTTTAACTTGAGTTCACTTTAATAAAATAACTTTATTACTCACTTTTGTAGAGTGTGGGGCCGGTACTTTAAAAAAATAGCCCCTCTGTATCTCTCCCCGTATATGTCGTAAAAGGCGACTAAGGAATATGACTCCCTTCTTATATTACTAGGTGGTAGGGTTTAACACGCTCGGGTTGATACCACCGCACTGAATGAAAGGTCGGTCGAAACGGCTATGTAAATAGTTTGTTTTCCGTCCAGTTCAGTGTAGCCGGCACGACCGAAAGGAAGCACTGACGTGGCACCAAGTTCACCCGGCCGGTGTTATGGGCAGATGGATGTTGTAGGTGATGTAGCCAACCGTGTCAGTTTTGATAAAAAAAAAAAATTAAACTAATGAACGTAACATATTCCGTGCCATTATGGCCAGTGATATTAGACGCTTTTGTGTCATTGTCGATCGATGGCAATTTTTTAGAAGTTTTAACTTCGAAAAGGATCGTTCACCACACCAGTGGCATTTGTTATCATAAGACACCTAGATACATACTTAATGCAGTCATTACGTTTGGGAACGTTGACTGCCCCATATTGTCGCGGGGCCCCTAGATGCCACGGGGCCCCTAGGCTGCCGCCTACTCCGCCTATATGGAAGATCCGGAACTGTCCGTAGGGATACATAGCTAAATCAGAGCCTGTTGAAATACAGAGAGAAATATTTTCCCCAAAGTACAGTCTTGGGTCCTTCATCCTGGGCACCTGTCAGGCCGGCATGGCATTCGAAGCCTCCGCGTGCTACCGAATGTCCATGGGCGTCGCTAGACACCTTATGGGTGGCTCGGCGCCACATGTCGCGCTTACTATAAAAATAATATCAGTAGCTTTAGCCTCGCCTTAGTGGCTTACCTGCTTCGAGTGAGTACATTATTCAAATATGTACACGAACCTGAAACCTCGGTCTTCGGCCTTGAATTGATTGGTTTACCCACTTCCCGAATCCGCTTCACCCCAGCCCGATATTTTTACTTACATAGAGAAAGAAAATCGTGTACTTACACAGCTCAGTCTTCGGTCTTGCTCTGACTGACTTTTCATTTTACTTCAAGACTTATACATCGTTCAACTATACATCATATGTTTATAGATCTCGGACTTTAGTTTCAAATACATAGAAACGGACATATATACAAATAGAAATACATATATACAAATAAACGGACGGATAGTATCAATTTTGTACCGTGTGGGGCCGGTACCTTAAAAGAATAGCCCCACTGCATCTCTCCCCGTGTATGTCGTAAAAGGCGACTAAGGGATATGACTCCCTTCTTATATTACTAGGTGGTAGGGTTTAACCCGCCAGGGTTGATACCAACGCATCGCACTGAATGACAGGTCGGTCGAAACGGATATGTAAATAGTTTGTGTTTCCCGTCCAGTTCAGTGTAGCCGGCACGACCGAAGGGAAGCACTGACGTGGCACAAAGTTCACCCGGTGTTATGGGTTATGGGTTGACATCACGGATGTTGTAGGTGATGTAACCAACTGTGTCAGATTCAATAAAAAATAAAATCAATGTACGAGTTACATAATAAATAACATTTAAAGTATGAAAACAGTTTTTAAAAAAGCCTAAAATAAAAAAAATTAGTTATAAAAAACTAAAACCCGACTACGAAAAAGCAAATTATGAAAAACGTTTAACTAAAAAAGCAAATTATGAAAATCGTTTAACTAAAAATAACAAAATAATGTTTTCCATATAATTTATCAGATACAGCAATTCTCTTTTTATATTGATTTTACCTTAGCACTAACTTTATAAATTTTGATAAATTTATTATTTTTAACGTTCTAAATATGGAGCCGTGGTCGGGCGTTCTTCGTTCAACAAGACAAGTGCGACCGTCGTTGTGCATAGCCGTTGACGTTCGGTATGTACCTATGTATCTACATACAATAATTTTAGATTGGCTCTGACTGATCTTACAAAAATTATAGCGTCCGTAAAGGGGGAACCCCTTCCGATTCCGACTTCCGTCCGATGCCAGTATGACACAATGGCGATGGCCGTCCTAAGTTCATCGCTCTAATAATGCACGACGACGGCCTCACTTGTCTTGTTGAACGAAGAACGCCCGACCACGGCTCCATATTTAGAACGTTAAAAATAATAAATTTATCAAAATTTATAAAGTTAGTGCTAAGGTAAAATCAATATAAAAAGAGAATTGCTGTATCTGATAAATTATATGGAAAACATTATTTTGTTATTTTTAGTTAAACGATTTTCATAATTTGCTTTTTTAGTTAAACGTTTTTCATAATTTGCTTTTTCGTAGTCGGGTTTTAGTTTTTTATAACTAATTTTTTTTAAATCTGGGTTTATTAATTTATTATAATTTAATTTTAATTCACTTCCAGTTTTATTTTTCTCTCTTTGCTAGACGATTGGGACGGAGTTTCCCAACTCCTGGCATCCCTGGACAATCTTCCTTTATTTAGCTTTCTGTCTGTAACGGATGTGCGCGACCCTAGCGGGGTAAAGTAGGTTAAAGTAAAATATAAAAGCTAAACTTTACGATTATTTGTAAAATATATAACAAAAAATTACTGAGTAGAAAAATGGGTATTTTAAAATGCCATGTCAATATAATTCTATTTTTAATTATGTTAAAATAAAACTCTCACATGGTACTCTTAAATAAGTTATATACTGCACTTTGTCAGCCTCGGTAGCTCAGTGGTGCGGTCGGTCGACTGTTGTTAAGCAACCCTGAGCGCGGTCAGTACTTGGATGGGTGACTGCGCGACCGTTGGAGGCTGACCGTGGTTCGGATTCCACGTAGGTCTCTTCCCTTCTTACCTTACTAGGTGGTATAGTTTATCCCGCCCGGGTTGGTACCACCGCACTGAATGAAACGTCGGTCGAAACGGCTATGTAAATAGTTCGTGTTTGCCGTCCAGTTCAGTGTAGCCGAGATAAAATGAAGGGAAGCACTGACATGGTACCTAGTTCACCCGGTGTTGACAGCACGGATGCTGTAGGTGATGTAGCCAACCGTATCAGTTTCCATAAAAAAAACTATGTATAGAACACTTAATTTTTGTCATAAAAAAAATATTTCGTGGAATAATAATTATTCACCTGAATCAATATTATTTCGTCCAAGAATGTAAAACATGATAAATATACGACGATTCAAACGATCAATGTAAAATCTTACACAAAAAGTACAAACAAATAAATAAAAATATAACAAAAAAAACTAAGTAAGTACTCTATTAACTACCGTAACCGCGTCTAGTAACGATTATTCAATCACAACATTACCGCACACGAAAAAGAACATCAGTAGATACTTCTAGTTATGCCGTACAGAAAATAAACAAGTAAATGACGGCACGAATGTTACATAGATAAAAAAGAGTCTGAGGCGAAACAAAAAGGAACAAGTACGCCTAAAGTGTAACGCTGCATATCGCAGACGTGGCCACTACTTGACATAACGAAATTTTTGACTCTAAAATCTACATTATATTATTACTAATTTATTTCTACATTTTCAATTGAACAATAGTTTTGGACTACTTATATCGCTATCGTTCGAAAACCGAATTTTAAAATTCGAATTAATTTTGTGGATACAACTCTGTCGTACGAAAAGCGAATTTTAAAATTGGAATTAATTTTGTGGAGACAACTATGTCGTACGAAAACCGAATTTTAAAATTAGAATTGGAGGCGACTCTTATCATTTGGAAACCAAATTTTTAAAATCGAAATAGCTTTGTGGATTAAATTCCTTTATATTTATGTATTTATTTTCAATCAAATTCATTTAAGTGATTTTATCAATCCAAACTTATTTCATCGGAAGTTTTAGTGACATGTCCTAGTTTCTCGGTCACATGTTTAACAATAAAACTCAAATCAGTCGCTAATACATTATTATTTATGTAGTATCCATAATACTAAACGGTTTCAAATGTTTTTCTTTAGAATCTGTTTCGAATATCTAAGAATATAAATGGACCAGAAACTTCTTTTAAGTTTTCGAAAAAGAGTATTTTCGATCGTGATCAATTTTAATGCTATTACGTTTATATGCAAATACATTGTCTCAAGAATTTAAAGAATGAAAACAGCCACGCCTGAGGCCTCAATTTCTAATATTTCAAGAAACTGCACCAAGAATTCGTCGCCAATAAAGACGACCACACCTGCGATTGGCACAAAATAAATTAAAAATGCAAAAGCACGTAACGATTCGGTTTACTTTCGTCCAATGTCAAAGAAAATAGACCGCGAGCTGACCGACGATGATTCTCTCGACGAGATTATAATGCTATAATATTCGTGCAGTCCACTTTCTTCTGTTTGCGCTTTCGCACTGACACAAATTCAACGGTGTCAAGTGCAATTATGAATTTTCTATGCCTACATTTTGTTATAATTGGTGTTTTATGATTGAACGATCGTCATTAACACATTTACGATCGTTTGATTGATGTTAATTGAAACGCAAATAAAAGTTTATCACTTTTGTTCAATTTCATCTTCATCTTCTTCAAAATCTTCCGAGACGTTTTTATGTTCCTTTTGGATTTCATAGGAAAAGAGATAGTTTTCATTTTTGTCGGAATCTTCCGCTTTTGACAGTTCCGGTTTTTTGTTTTATTGTGATCGACACATTTGTATTATTAATAATTTCAAAACAAGTATCAAATATCCTTGTAGGTATATCTCCATACGTTGACTGCAAATATTTATTTATAAACTTTCAAAAGTATGTTTTAAATCATTTTTATTGTTTACTTAGTTTAGATGTCTATCTTGGCTGATGCGTCTAAATCCGATTTTTACAGTTGTTTGTTGTTTGTTGTTAATAATTTTTATTTATTATCTCCTTCTATATAACTATAAAATTAAACCATCTTACCATCACATGCTACAATATTTTAAATAAATTCAACTCAGAAAAGAATTCAATACATCAAAAATGCTCACCCTCTTCTTCCAAAGAGCGCTTGACGCCCTCCACAGCAGACTTGGGAAGGCGGAACTGCAGGACGTGGTTCTCCAGAAAATCTGTGCCCATGTCGAGAAGTCTGGACTCGATCTCCTGCTCCCTCGCCTCAGGGTTCTCTGAGAGAGGTTCCAGAGCTCTGGCAGACCTCGGAGACCCGGTTCCGACCAGGGTCACTCCGTCAGCCAGATCCATCTCCCGGGCTGTTGCGAAGCCCTCCACATACCGCAATGCCTTTTCCTGCGGAGAAAAGAGTACGTTAGAAAATTGCATACATACTCTTGTGTGCTTGCTTTCGACCTAATTATGGAAAACCAGCAGTAATTACAAAAACAAAATTTAAGACAAGAAGATCAAAGCACTTTATAACGGTGACCTATATTTTCAAGATTCAAACTTGGATGAAATGACATTCAAACAAAATGATAGTTCAATCAAACTGGGGATGTGAACAAACAGCGTCAGAAAGTATTTAGATAATCCAGGGTCAAGAATCCGACTAGATCGTGGATTCACCAAATTCCGTGTCATAAACCGCACTTTGGATTCAAGATTCAAGGACTGCACACAACGTCTGCCGTGCATCCTATCACTTCCCGAAACGTCGGGCAGTATCCAATGATAAATCGAACGGCAGCGATGAATCTTGTCAGCCTCGATAGCCCAGTGGTGCAGACAGTCGACTGTCGCTATTGATGGTTAAGCAACGTTGGGAGCGGTCAGTACCTGGATGGGTGACCGCTCGACCGTTGGAGGCTGACCGTGGTTCGGATTCCACGCAAAACTGTAGGTCCCTTCCCTTCTTACCTTACTAATAGGTAGGGTTCAACCCGCCCGGGTTGATACCACCGCACTGAATGAAACGTCGGTCGAAGCGGCTATGTAAATAGTTTGTGTTTTCCGTCCAGTTCAGTGCAGCCGGCACGACCGAAGGGAAGCACTGACATGGCACGTAGTTCACCCGGTGTTATGGGCTGACATCGCGGATGTTGTAGGTGATGTAGCCAACCGTGTCAGTTTCCATAAAAAATAAAGAATCCACGATAAAAGTCACAAGTCACAAGTTCACTTCACTTCACTCCTAACCTTCAGGCACAGTGTGATGTCTCCGTCCTGGCAGCCCTTCATGACGGACATGACCTTCCCGAGGACGCCAGAGTCCTCGAGGCTGTTCTCGATGGCCGGCATCGCCCCGGCCACCGCCGCCACGATCAACACGAGGGCGAAACTCTTCATGGCTGTGGCTGAATGAAAAGCGCAAGGCTGAATGTGGCTAGGCAGAGCAAAACGTAGAGTTTTAAACCTTTCACCCCCACTTCGAGCGAGTCGCCGCGCGCGGAATAAAAAAATACGTCCAAAATTTCTTTGAGTATACTTTATATGAGCCAGAGGTGTGTTATGGTAATACAAGCGCGTGACTACGCACGTTTTTTGGGTGTTAAGTATTGTTTGGAGAGGGTACACTGGCGAGCGACGCGAACAGCGAAACTAGCTGAGGATCGATTTCACCACCGTCAGCTATAATTTAGCTCACAGGTTAGCTCCTGTCAACTGTATGAGAAAAGTCACTTTAACCAACAGATAACTGTTGGCCGAGATATCTGTCTATTAATAACTGTTGGCCGAGATATCTAACGGAGGTGGCCAACCTGCCACGAGCGAGTATTCCAATAATTGTGAACGTGGAGTCAGAACGCCAAGAGCGAAAGAGAAAGGATGATTGGTACATGTTAGGATATAGAAAAATTATTCGACAAACGAAAAATCTAAATTATTAAATAATTAAATGTGTTGGTATTTATCAATAGTGTCATGGATGTGCTTGTTGCAGCCAAATAGACAGATGCAGTCTGGGATTATTTAAATTGATGTAAAGCAAATAAATCAAACAAGAAAGTTCGTCAAAAGTCGAGTCTGGCGTTGTTGAAATAAAATTAAATGTGTTTTATTTTCCTCTCTATATATTGGGCAATAAATAAGTATATATGGAGAATTATAAAATATAAAACCCGACTATGAAAAAAGTTAGTTATGAAAAATGTGTAACTCAATAGTGCAAAACATTATTTTCCATATAATTTATCATTCCTATAGAAATGTGCTGCTTGCATTTCCTATAGAAATGTTGCTTTGATTTCTTCTATTTCACAATATTATTTCCAAATCTTTTTATGAAATTCTGAAAATATAGCTCCACACATTTTGCTCTTTGGAATCGTAATTTAATTACCTTTAATTCGATATCCCGCTCATTAATTTGATTTTTTTTACATTCTTACGTCGTAGGTCCTCCATTGTGTGAGAAAAATCCAATGACACCTGCATTATTCGGTCCAGTACCTACTTTAGACTGTAGAGGGGAACATAATAGTCACATGTATACATGAATTAATACATACTCGCCAAAGGCAAAGTCGGGTAAAAAGGGAATTAACTTGACTAAAAATTTTGCTGCCGATGGGTACCTTGCAGCTCTGGTTGGTTTCCAGTTGGTTCCTTGAGCTTTAACTGTCAGCGCTTTATAAATTTTGTCCAGGAGTCTATGAGGTATGATCTCTGAATCTCAAACCGTTGCACTTTCTACTATTTTTAGACTTTGTATATATCTACTACCTACTGGGTCGTAGAGTTTAACCCGCACGCTGCGGTAGACGAGTACTCGAATGCAGGTCACCAAAAGGTAGCCAGAAGTGGATGGATGAGAAAAGAGGAAGACCTCGTTTGGTGACGTGCCTTGGAAGAGACCTATGTCCAGCAGTGCACAGATACGAGCTGATGATGAATATAATTATAATGTTATTTATGTATGTATTTGTTTTTTATTTATGTATTTATGTATTTATTTATTTATTTATTCATTTATTTATTTATTTACTTAAATGTGTATCAGCTCACAGGAGCTCATTATAATTCTTTGCACATATTTAATTACAATTTACAAAAATCACATTATCAACATCGACAACAGTACAAATACAAATTGTATTTTATATTCCAACGTGCTACGATACAGCTGCAATGACATCGCCCGCTTGTGTAGCCTTTGTCCTGCATGTGACTGCTCGTCTGTATACACGTGCATGTATGCGAGTGGATGAGTCCGGTTTCGATGCTCGTTTCACTTGCTCCGGAGATGGTGATCAAGTGCCTCGACCGTTGCCTCTTGATACTTTGGCATTTGTCGCTCTTTGGGGCCCGATTACGCCAACACAGACTCATATATCTCTAGCGACCCGATAAATAACGAAAGCTTAAATCCGTAACTTCATAAGTGTTTTCACTTTGTCATGAATTCCTGCATCTGTCATAAATCAGCACATGCGTGTCTAGGCAGTGGCAAACATTTTTGTAAAGTAGACTAAGTGCACATTTAAAAAAATTCCAGTGAAGTTTCTTGTCAGTTCTTCTTCGCTGTGATAATCGAACTGGCGGAATGTTACAATGTAAATATGACAAATCTGAGAGCAGTGTACTGCCAATAGACGCTAAATAAACAAGAAACAATAAAAGTGAAACCACGCCTTGCACTAAGACAAAATGACTCATCTTTAGGTAAATGGTTGTTATCTCTGAGCGTTGCTAGTTGAACGCCATGCCATTGAATGCCGGCGTACCACAGGGATCTTTGTTGTCAACCACACTGTTTCGTCTGAATACCAATGATACTTTGACTCTGAGCAACATTCTGCAGTTCTATCATCTGCAGAACCCTTAAACTCTGCAACGCTCTTCCTGCCCATATATTTCTACAAAGTACAGACTCGGGTCCTTCAAGAGGGGTGTGAAAAGGAACTTTTCAGGCCGACATGGCACTCGCAACTCCGCACACGACCGAATTTCCATGGACGTCATTCTATTCAGTTGGTTTTATAATATAAAATATATTTGTATATTATATGCAATTTATACATAAATATAATATGTAGGTACGCACCTTATTGTATTTATTTTATGTATGTATGTGTGCGTCCATTTATTTCATAGTTTTATTTTTCACACCTATTTTTTCCACTGTATTATCCGCCCTATTCGCTTCTCCACATCCCAAAGGTTAGTTTGTAAAGAATTCTACATTGCATTAAACTCGCCTGTTGTGTTCCATGTTTTTATCGTGTACTTACAATAAAGTATATTTGAATTTATTTGAATTTTTTCCAAGAGCTTCAAGAGTGATCTATCCAACTATACATATGGATGGCTATGATTACTGGTTCGGACATCGTCTGAGTATCGTCGCGACTCAAAAATTGCACATTTTGACGATTGCCACTTGTTCAGTCCGCGGTGATACGTCGACTATCATTTATGAAGAGTTTTTTAAGTTTTTTTTTTTCTAAATAAGACTATGAGAAACATTCATGAAAATTACTTTAAAATCATGCATTCATACATATACCACATAAGAAGCATCACGACAATCGGAGTAAGCAGAGTAATCGATGTTGTACTGAAACAAGATAAAACTGTTTTGTTATTAAATCTAGGTATAGATTATTACAATGAAATGAGTATTTTGTAATGTTTATTATGAAACCTTAAAAAATATGTAGAATGCAAGCAATTGATATTTTATATAAAGATGATTGGCACATATCGGTATAAATTATTTTCTATATAAAATGTTTGTGGTCTCTCTACCTGTATTTTATAACTGGAGCACGGCTTGTCCAATTTATATAAAGTTGTTTTTATTTTTTTTATGGAAACCGACACGACTGGCAACATCACCTACATCCGTGATGTCAGCCCATAACACCAAGTTATGACCAATCACATCAATTCTCTGCAACTTTGAAAGTGGCTGAATAGACGAGTCGAGTAGAAGTCGTGAGAGGAAACAATTTAAATGTTTGCCTTTATTAACGGTTTGTTATAGAATTCGATAATTATTATATAGTGTGTTCACAATTAAGTCAGGTTGACTGGCAGATAATGCCTTAGGTAATAAGTCCGCCTTTTGTACATTTTGTATTGGAAAGCAATAAAGATCCTACTCTATCATCTTTTATTCGACTTAATTTTAAAAGTTTTTTTTTTCTCTTCATCAAAATCTTTATCGACATTTCGTACGTATCCCGTCACGCACATAAAATGCAATATTCAAAATTAAAACTTTCTTTATCACTCGAAAGCTCTCATCTCCTAGGCATCCTACATTCGAGCACGAAATGTTTCACTAAATATTTTTGGAATATTAATTTTGGCAGTATTCCTCAGATGCCAGCGTGTTCGGTCGTGCGATTGTGAAACTCGGAACCGTTACTGTGAATATGGCACCTGATATCGTCGGCTACCATAACTACTACACTAGGTGCCGTGTCAGTGCTTCCTGAAATAAGACGGATTCCTTTTCATAGCAGAGCGGGCCGCCGTTCAGCACGGTGGTATCAATCCGGCCGGGTAAGTCAGCGTTAATAACTGGTCGTGTATCTCAGCAATATTGGTGATGATGAAATGATGAAATTTTACGACAGCAATTAATTTATTTTCTTTGAAACAAATAGAAATCTATCTTTGTGATGTGAACTTTAAATGTGTTGTGACTTTCTAAATATAAATTGTTTCATCTTCATTAAATTTCGAAATCTAATGGACAACAATAAAATAACAATAAATTACATACATACATATCACACACGCTGAATCCCGACAATCGGTGTAAGCAGAGTAATCGGTGTTGTGCTGCAAGAACTGTGGTAAATTACAGCTCAACACCGGCCACCACGTTTCGCAAAGTATTCGAAAAAGATTCAATCGATCAAGCAGCAAGTAACCCACCTGCTGCATGACTCGGTGGAAGTACTGTGCCAAGGTGAGAGGTTTAGAGCCTGTCGCCCTTTAGTACGGCATCTTGTCCTTATCCCTTAGTCGCCTTTTACGACATGCATGGGGAGAGATGCAGTGGGGCTATTATTTTTAAGTACCGGCCCCACACGGTACAATAAATTAATAAATTTAATAAAGTGAAGACTATTTCGAGAGAAATTTATTGTACTCCAGTTTAGACCAATAAAAGATGATCATGTTTTTATATAATATTTTAATTTTTCAAATTACTCATGTACTGACATTGCCTATTTTGACAGTCTGCTTTTTCTACAAATCCATAGATGATATAACATCTAATCAACTCCACTTCTATACAGTGCTACTAGTAGATACATCTATACTATACTTCTATTCTCTTTTTTATTGAGACTGACACGATTGGCTACATCACCCACAACATCCGTGATGTCAGCCCATAACACCGGGTGAACTAGGTGCCATGTCAGTGCTTCCTTTCGATCGTGTCGGCTACACTGAACTGGACGGAAAACCCAAACTATTTACATAGCCGTTTCAACCGACGTTTAATTCAGTGCGGTGGTACCAACCCGGGCGGGATAAACACTACCACCTAGTAAGAAGGGAAAGGACCTACAGTTTTACGTGGAAACCCAACCATGGTCAGCCTCCAACGGTCGCGCGGTCACCCATGCAAGTACTGACCGCGCTCAGCGTTGCTTAACAACAGTCGACCGACCGCACCACTGAGCTACCGAGGCTGATATAGCTATGTTTGTAATCATGTAATCAAGTAATTAAGTAATCAAAAAATGTATTCTCTTAAAAAGTGGACCGATTTGCATGCCGTTTTTTTTTAAAGCTTGAAATAAAAGTTAAATTACAAATTTAAAAAAACCCCGACCCTTAAAAAGTTAAAAATAAATACCGCTTACTTACTTTAAGGAGTCGGGGGACCGCTAAGGAAATAACAAAAAACTCAGAGCTACGCGGGTGTTTACTTTGCGGTCCCCCGACTCCTTTTGGTAAGTAAACGAATATGATTTTTTACTTTTTAAGGGTCGGGGGATTTTTTTATGTATGCGATTGGTATACTTGTTAGTATAACTTTGATTTTGATTTCATACATCATTTCCGTTCTTCGAATCTCCAGTATACCACCCTATAGCCACTTCATAAAGCTCAAATTCTTATTAGACATATCCCACGCCATAACGTCTTCGTTCTATTGTGTATTTGCAAAGCCTTTAAATAACAGTTCATTCTGAAAGTTTGTAATTAGTGAAGTCCCTAACGTCAATCAAGCAAGAATGGCATTCTAAGAATGGTCATTCTCTTTCTTTCTCTCTCTCTTCGCACCTAAAATACGCCGTAGTACTTTTTCTCTCTTACCTCATTCCAAACAAACGAATTCAAATTCCGAAACATAAAAATTTGTCTCGTCATTCTCGAAACTACGTACCTATCTACACGTGCAAGCCTTACAGTTCAAAATGGCACGTCTTTTTAGGCTTCCGTAAGTCTACGTTGTCAGTCTGGTCCATACACAGTCGCATGCACTTTTTGGTTTCTTCTATGGGAACCCCCGGGAATTTTTTACTTTTTCTTATTTTATTATTATTTGTTGTTATATCGGCCATAATAACACATATTCTGTGAAAGCGGGCTACTATTGCGGTTCAAGAGGTACAGCCCTCGGACAGACAGACAGACAGCGTAGGCTTAGTAATAGGGTCCCGTACCGGATACGGATCCCTAAAAAATATATACCAATATTATTTGTCGGCGGATTTATTTTGAGAAGCTCGCCAACATACACCGGCCGCAACGTACAGTGAGGCCAGCGGACCGGGTGCTCGGACAAGTGTGACTCGACGAGTCATACTTTCTTTTTTTTTTAAACTCCGTCTGTCATAGTGACGCAACTTGCTGTTGAACAGTTTCGGTCTGCTGTTCAGACAAAGAAAGTAAGATCTTGTGAGCCGATATGTTCTCAAAAGCCCAATGTCAACAACAAAAGGGCACTGAGTCTCTTTGCGACGAGTCATGCGGAGATAGGAGGACGGGTGGCAGGGAATAAGGGATGCTAGTTCCTCGGAGCAGCGCCGTGATTAGTCCCTGTGAAGCAGACTAAGCGAATCTACAAATCGTCTGTGATTCAGAGATTCAAATTACGTTTGGTAGTTGGCTATATAAAGGGATCTTAGAAATAAAGTCTAAATTCTTCAGAGGCACTCATTTTAAATGTTTACGGATTAACAGTAGGTACTGAAGACTTTTAAAGACCTTATATATAAGTATATATAATAAAAACATTCAATTATCATTAAAATATTGTAAGCTAGAGCGGAAGTTGTGTGTCTTCCAATTGTTAATCTTTAAATTGTTCAAGGGCTGGACTTAAATACAGCGCTGTGTCTAGAGAAATCTTCACTAGACTCAGCATAGGCTGTGTTCAGTCCTTTTTTCCCCCTTTTTCCTTCTGTATTGTTTAAATGTGTGTGTTAATTAGTATTACTTGTCTTGATTGTTTAAATCTGTCATACATATTTAAAAATAATGTAATGCTGTAGGGGAAAAAATACATAATATTTCTTTCTTTCTTTCTTACATAAGTCGACGTTTCGCCGGCTACGTCACGCCAGTTCCTGGAGCCGACGTCTGGTGCCCGTTGTAACAGACGTCAAACTAGTCAACGTCAACGGACACAAGACGTCGGGTAAATTGGTAACACTTATGATTTTATGTTCACCCTGTTATTAATTATACTCATTCTGTCACTAAGTTGTACCGTGTGGGCCCGGTACTTAAAAAGAATAGCCCCACTGCATCTCTCCCCGTGCATGTCGTAAAAGGCGACTAAGGGATAAGGACAAGATGCCGTGCTAAAGGGCGACGGGTTCGCCACCTCTCACCTTGGCATGGTACTTCCACCGATTTATGCAGCAGGTGGGTCTTCGTGCCTCACTTGCTGCTTGATCAACTGAATCTTGATCGAATACTTTGCGAAACGTGGTGGTCGGTGTTGTGCTGTAATTTACGATAGTTCTTGCAGCACAACACCGATTACTCTGCTTACCCCGATTGTCGGGATTCAGCGTGTGTGATATGTATGTCACTAAGTTTTCGCATCTGGTACAACGGACACCAGACGTCGGCTCCGGGAACTCCCGCAGTCCCTGAAGAAGCCCGTGACGTAGCGGGCGAAACGTCGACTTATGTAAGTCTTCAGTACCTACCGCTGTAAATCCGTAAAAAAGTAAAATGAGTATGATTGGTAACACTTTCGTTGTATTGTATTGTTCATTGATCAACGGCGATTAGACTGCACTCGAACTTGTCACAATCTGGTCTATCCGGTTCGATTACACCCACGAAAAAGAACCGTCAATAAACTTCACAGGGCATTTCTTTCCATAGGTAGTATTGCATTATTTTACTGAAATGAAATGAAATGAAATGAAATGAAATGAAATGAAATGAAATGAAATGAAATGAAATGAAATGAAATGAAATGAAATGAAATGAAATGAAGTGAAGTGAAATGAAATGAAATGAAATGAAATGAAATGAAATGAAATGAAATGAAATGAAATGAAATGAAATGAAATGAAATGAAATGAAATGAAATGAAATGAAAATATACTTTATTGCACAAAAAGTGACAAAAGACGGACTTAAAGCCTAAGGGCATTATCTGCCAGTCATACCTGGGATTGTGAGTAGGGTAGATGGGTAGTGCGGAAAATTTAATGAGATTTTTTTTTTAAGAGTTTCAAAATAAACAATAAAACATAGGTAAAAGTAATAATATACAACTAAATACATTCGTGACATACATACATACAAGTTCAAAAGTACATACATTTACTGATTAGTATTATATTAGTATTACAAGTATTTTATTGACTAGCCACATAATAACATCGCTTACAGTCTATCGAAATTTGGCCAATTTGATACCCACACTTTTCCTCTATTAATTTTTTCCTCAAAGTCTTAATTAAAAAAAAAAAAAACTAAAAGAACTGAGTCAACGACTTTCACATTATCAACCAAAAAAGTGAAATTTCATCCTGCTGGTCACTCTCAAAAAATGTTATTATAACAATAACGTATAGAAAGCTCATTCGGGGTAAAAATGGAGACGTTTCCAAAGTAGGCGCCTCGTAAAAATAACTGAATCACACGTACCAGCACTATGATGGTAGTAAAAATGCTATTTAAATAATATCGCAGTTTGTTTTAGAGATATTTTAGTCTTTAACTTTATTCTTAATTGTCAGTCTAGGTAGCTCAGTGGCGGTCGGTCGACTGTTGACCGCTTACCGTGGTTCGGATTCCATGTAAAACGGTAGGTTGCTTTTTAGGTTTCCGTATCCCGTACGGAAGCCTATTACTAAGCCTCCGCCGTCTGTCTGTCCGTCCGTCCGAGGGCTGTATCTCTTGAACCGTAATAGGTAGCCCGTTGTTTTTTTTTTTCAATTTTCACAGAATATGCGTTACTATGGTGGATAAAACAACAAATAAAAAAAATAAGATTTTTTTTTTAATTAAGTGGGCCCCCATACAAGAAACCTCATTGCGGTACCTACCCCACGACCTCATTGAGGTACTGTCATTTTCCCACCATAAATTGCTATCGACCTCATTGAGGCTTCTCTCCGATCGTCCTACATATCTTCGAAATTAAAATTCGAAGACCATGCCACCTGAGCGGATAGGCGGATATTATTGATAGCGGCTAGATACGGAAACCTCCGCGCGCGAGTAAAACTCGCACTTGACAGATTTTTTCTTCTTACCTTACCTTACCTTACCTTATAGGGTTTATCCCGCCCGGGTTGGTACATCTGCACTGAATGAAACGTCGTCGGTCGAAACGGATATGTAAATAGTTCGTGTTTTCCGTCCAGTTCAGTGTAGCTGACATGAAATGAAGGGATGCACTGACATGGCACCTAGTTCACCCGGTGTTATGGGCGGATATCACGGTTGTTGTAGGTGATGTAGCCAACCGTGTCAGTTTCCATAGAAACAATTATATATTACTAGCTGAGCCCGCGGCTCCGCTCGCGTGAAATTCGTATTTCAAAGAAGACATTAAGTAACTGAGGGCGAGGCCGAAGGCCGAGCTGCGTTCAGGAAGACTATAAACCTTCTCGAAGAAAGTAAGTAACTAAGGGCGAGGCCGAAGGCCGAGCTGCGTTCAGGAAGACTATAAACCTTCTCGAAGAAAGTAAGTAATTAAGGGCGAGACCGAAGGCCGAGCTGCGTTCAGGAAGACTATAAACCTTCTCGAAGAAAGTAAGTAATTAAGGGCGAGGCCGAAGGCCGAGCTGCGTTCAGGAAGACTATAAACCTTCTCGAAGAAAGTAAGTAATTAAGGGCGAGGCCGAAGGCCGAGCTGCGTTCAGGAAGACTATAAACCTTCTCGAAGAAAGTAAGTAACTAAAGGCGAGGCCGAAGGCCGAGCTGCGTTCAGGAAGACGATAAACCTTATCTAAGAAAGTAAGTAATTAAGGGCGAGGCCGAAGGCCGAGCTGCGTTCAGGAAAACTATAAACCTTCCCGAAGAAAGTAAGTAACAAAGAGCGAGGCCGAAGGCCGAGCTTCGTTCAAGAAGACTATAAACCTTCTTGAAGAAAGTAAGAAACAAAGGGCGAGGCCGAAAGCCGAGCTGCGTTCAGGAAGACGATAAACCTTATCTAAGAAAGTAAGTAATTAAGGGCGAGGCCGAAGGCCGAGCTACATTCAGGAAGACCATAAATATTCTCGAAGAAATTACGCAACTGAGGGCGAGACCGAAGGCCGAGCTGCGTTCAGGAAGACTATAAACCTTCTCGAAGAAAGCAAGTAACAAACGGCGAAGCCGAAGGCCGAGCTGCGTTCAGGAAGACGATAAACATTCTCGAAGAAAGTAAGTAACTGAGGGCGAGGCCCAAGGCCGAGCTGCGTTCAGGAAGACCATAAACCTTCTCGAAGAAAGTAAGTAACTGAGGGCGAGGCCGAAGGCCGAGCTGTGTTCAGGAAGACGATAAACCATCTCTAAGAAAGAAAGTAATTAAGGGCGAGGCCGAAAGCCGAGCTGCGTTCAGGAAGAGGATAAACTTTTTCGATGAAAGTAAGTAACAAAGAGCGAGGCCGAAGGCCGAGCTGCGTTCAGGAAGACTATAAACCTTCTCGAAGAAAGTAAGTAATTAAGGGCGAGGCCGAAGGCCGAGCTGCGTTCAGGAAGACTATAAACCTTCTCGAAGAAAGTAAGTAACTAAAGGCGAGGCCGAAGGCCGAGCTGCGTTCAGGAAGACGATAAACCTTATCTAAGAAAGTAAGTAATTAAGGGCGAGGCCGAAGGCCGAGCTGCGTTCAGGAAAACTATAAACCTTCCCGAAGAAAGTAAGTAACAAAGAGCGAGGCCGAAGGCCGAGCTTCGTTCAAGAAGACTATAAACCTTCTTGAAGAAAGTAAGAAACAAAGGGCGAGGCCGAAAGCCGAGCTGCGTTCAGGAAGACGATAAACCTTATCTAAGAAAGTAAGTAATTAAGGGCGAGGCCGAAGGCCGAGCTACATTCAGGAAGACCATAAATATTCTCGAAGAAATTACGCAACTGAGGGCGAGACCGAAGGCCGAGCTGCGTTCAGGAAGACTATAAACCTTCTCGAAGAAAGCAAGTAACAAACGGCGAAGCCGAAGGCCGAGCTGCGTTCAGGAAGACGATAAACATTCTCGAAGAAAGTAAGTAACTGAGGGCGAGGCCCAAGGCCGAGCTGCGTTCAGGAAGACCATAAACCTTCTCGAAGAAAGTAAGTAACTGAGGGCGAGGCCGAAGGCCGAGCTGTGTTCAGGAAGACGATAAACCATCTCTAAGAAAGAAAGTAATTAAGGGCGAGGCCGAAAGCCGAGCTGCGTTCAGGAAGAGGATAAACTTTTTCGATGAAAGTAAGTAACAAAGAGCGAGGCCGAAGGCCGAGCTGCCTTTAGGAAGACTATAAACCTTCTCGAAGAAAGTAAGTAACTGAGGGCGAGGCCGAAGGCCGAGCTCCGTTTAGGAAGAGGATAAACCATGGGTCAGGCCGAAGGCCGAGCTGCGTTAAGGAAGAGGATTAACCTTCTTGATGTAAGTAAGTAACTACGGGCGAGGCCGAAGGCCGAGCTGTATTCTGGAAGACGATAAACCTTCTCGATTTCTCGATGAAAGTAATGGCGTGTAGATAAACGATAAAACTTCTTAAATAAAGTAAGTAACTAACGGCGAGGCTTCAGGCTAAGCTGCATTCTGGAATACAATAAACCTCCACGAAGAAAGTAAGTAACTAAGGGCGAGGCCACCGTCACACCCATCCCCCCTCCCCCCCCCCCCCCCCCATTTATTTGTTTTGAGTAGCTATAATTATGATTTTCCTTTAAAAAAAAACGATATTCCCATACAATCTTTAACACTCCGTTTCCTCCCCTTATATGTGAAAATCCAACAATCCTGGACCACTTCGTTATTTTATATATGATGAATAGCTATACTTATGAGTTTCAAGTTCCTACCTTTAAGAAACCGATACTCCCATACAAACTTTCGCATCTCCTATTTCACCCCCTTAAGGGTTGTTTTTGAGACTATGTCCTTCCTCAGGATGCAATTCATCTCTGTACAAAATTTTATAAACTCCTAAAATCTAATTTTGAAATCATTCCCTATTTTAATCTCCCTCTCCCTCTCCCTCTCCCTGTCCCTCTCCCTCTCCCTCTCCCTCTCCCTCTCCCTCTCCCTCTCCCTCTCCCTCTCCCTCTCCCTCTCCCTCTCCCTCTCCTCTCCCTCTCCCTCTCCCTCTCCCTCTCCCTCTCCCTCTCCCTCTCCCTCTCCCTCTCCCTCTCCCTCTCCCTCTCCCTCTCCCTCTCCCTCTCCCTCTCCCTCTCCCTCTCCCTCTCCCTCTCCCTCTCCCTCTCCCTCTCCCTCTCCCTCTCCCTCTCCCTCTTCCTCTCCCTCTTCCTCTCCCTCTCCCTCTCCCTCTCCCTCTCCCTCTCCCTCTCCCTCTCCCTCTCCCTATCCCTCTCCCTCTCCCTCTCCCTCTCCCTCTCCCTCTCCCTCTCCCTCTCCCTCTCCCTCTCCCTCTCCCTCTCCCTCTCCCTCTCCTCTCCCTCCCAGTAAATATGGCAACCCCAAAGATGGTAAACAGACAGACATACATACAGACAGACAGAAAGCAGACGTTGGATTTTATTAGAGGTAAGGAAGAAAGGAAAGGATAAGGATAAGGGGGATTCCATCGCTCTACCTCCACCTCCCCTCCCGCCCCTCCCTCACCCCCCTCCCTATATGCCTCTACTTATCCCCCCCCCCCCCCCCCCCCCTTCAGGATATTGTAATGTCATCGGTTCTTACTCGGGTGAATGATTCCGTGTCCGTTACATACAAATATTGCCAAGTGCTCTCATATTTCACTTCACTGCTAACCTCATAAGCCATTTAGCGTGATAGTAAGTAGCCTATAGTTGATGGGAAGAATCAAGCTATCCGTAGAATTTTGTTTTATTAAAATCGGTCCAGTGGTTCTCGAGTTATAAGCGGACAGACAGACACTCAGACATACAGAAAGCAGACGTTGGATTTTATTATAGGTATAATAAGGAAGGATGCTGTGAACTTCCAAATTTGCTTTCATACTAGCCTGGGTCTGATTTCTTTTTCCTTTGCTAGCTGCCCATTTCATCTTCGGCCAAAATGTATAGAATATAATAGAAACTATTGCGCACAATTTGAAAGAAGAACAGTACACGACTAGGGACAAGAAATACAGAAGTGCGCAAAGGCGGACTTACCACTGCAAGTGATTTCTTCCAGTCAACCTTTGGGTGATGAGGAATAAAATTAAAGAGATATAAGTATCGGTATTGCAAGTTAAAGGGAAGAGGAATATATATTTTATTTGTATGAATATACCTACATGTAACATACATACTACAATACTACATACAAACAATTGTAACCAAATATAAGATAATAAATTTAATTATATTATTAAAATACGAAGATATTAGGTTCAACTACTGGTTCGTGGCCTTCGCCGTCGAGACATTTGGGACGTGGTCGGACGAGGCCAAGGCCTTCGTCCTTGAGGTGGGTTCCAGGATGGTGACCGCAACTGGAAACCCGTGTTGCCTCTCGTATCTCCGGCAACGAGATATTTTGGGGATACGCAACGCGGCCGCCATCCTGGGAACCATCCCGGGGACGACGCCCCTTGAGGAAATATATAATTTATAAGTTAGTTTTTAGTTTTTAGTGGTTTTTTTAGTTATAGTTTTTTAATTAGTTATATTTGTCTTTAAATTTTATTTGATAGGTAGTTATAGTTTTTTTTAATAATTTAATTTATAAATTGTGAATATTAAAGCAATGATTTATATTATTATTATTTGATAATAAAAGAAGAATTTCTATTAAAACTAAACCATCTGAAAAAATAATTATAATAAAATTAACTTTAAATTAAACTAGTGCTTCATACTATACTAATCCTACTTGTAATATGTACATACATACATACCACACGCTGTATCCCGACAATGTAAGCAGTGTAATCGGTGTTGTGCTGCAACAACTGTCGCCCTTTAGCACGGCATCTTGTCCATTCTTATCCCTCAGCCGCCTTTTAAAACTTGCACTGAGGATATGCAAAGGGCATATTCTTTTCAATTACTGGGTCGCACACGACAGCTACTCAATTAAGTTGTAGCCAAGTAAAGTAATGCCACAACCGCAAATCGCTTCACGAGTAATGTATGTAAGTAAGTGGAAGAGTTTCACCTACTTATACATAAGTGACCACAGCTTCTTAGTCCGGTCACACACGGGCTCGATCTAGCATTCCTTAGTAGGCACACTTCCGCGCCTGTCTTTCTCTCTCTTAACTAGCTCCCAGAGAAGTGAAAATTATGGAAAAGGCGTCAACGTCAGCCTCGATAGCTCAGTGGTGCAGTGCAGTCAACTGTCGCTATTGAATGTTAAGCAACGCTGGGTGCGGTCAGTACTTGGATGGGTGACCGCTGACCGTTGGAGGCTGACCGAGGCTCGGATTCCTCATAAAACTGTAGGTCCCTTCCCTCCTAATCTTACTTGCTGGTAGGGTTTAACCCGCCCGGGTTGGTACCACCGCACTGAATGAAACGTCGGTCTAAACGGCTGTGTAAATAGTTTGTGTTTTCCGACCAGTTCAGTGTAGCCGGCACGATCAAAGTGGGAGGCACTGACATGGCACCTAGTTCACCCGGTGTTATGAGCTGACATCACGGATGTTGTAGGTGATGTAGCCAAACGTGGCAGTTTGCATAAAAAAAAAAATCAACGCGAGCAGATGAAGTCATCACAGCCTGTGCGCGCATCAAGGAAGAAATTTTAATAATTTGCATCCCTCATTCCTTGCCATGCATCCTGTCTCCGCAGCTATCGACTCCTTTCGAACAACTTTCTATTGTTTACATTGTAAGTCGTCAGTACCTACCACTGTTAATTCGTAAAAAATTAAATTGTGTATTATGTACGCTCGTTTGAAGTTATACTTCTTTGGCGTGACACTCTTCCTCCCCCTCCCCA
Source organism: Nematopogon swammerdamellus (assembly GCA_946902875.1). Classification (NCBI taxonomy): domain Eukaryota; kingdom Metazoa; phylum Arthropoda; class Insecta; order Lepidoptera; family Adelidae; genus Nematopogon; species Nematopogon swammerdamellus. The sequence goes on from OX336358.1 coordinate 15,051,613, forward strand.
CTCCCCCCTCCCCCTCTTCCTACCACTTCCTTCCCCTCTCTCTTCCCACTTCAATAATATGTAATGGCTTTTGAGGACCCACTTGTCTCTCAAAATCGGTCCTCTGTCGCACCGCTCTCTGGAATTGTCTACTGGCGAGTGTGTTTCGCGATACTTTCAACCTGGGAGTGTTCAAATGTCCTCGTTAATACAAGCAATGTTATAGCCCGTAAATCTGATGGTATGGTGTGTAGCTGACAGTGGTTTCGTGAGGTGAGGTGGATCTGCTTGTTTCATACCCCTCGTTTCTCTCGTTCCCCTCGTTTCCCTCTTTTCATATCCCTCGGCAAAGCCATCGTCCATCCTGGTTCACATAAAAAGGTGCGTGCGCTTATGTTAAACTCATTTTAAATGTTTGCGGATTAGCAGTGGTAGGTACTGAAGACTTACATAAGTCGATGTTTCGCGAGGTAGTTCCTGGAGACGTAGTCTGGTGCCCGTTGTACCGGACTATGCAGTCCCTAAAGAAGCCCGTGACGTAACGGGTGAAACGTCGACTTATGTAAGTCTACAGTATCTACCACTGTTAATTCGTAATAATTTAAATTGAGCATTATGTACGCGCTTTTGAAGTTATACTGCTTTGGCGTGACCCTCTCCCCTCCGCCTCCCCACTCTCCCCCTCCCCACTCTCCCCCCTCTTCCTTCCACTCTCTCTCTCTCCCCTTCAATAATTTGTAATGACGATGACGGTGAAACTTTTTCTGAGTTTACTCTCAATTTTCATAACATATTTTTATAACATATATTTTCATAACGCACCTAAAGAAGTATTACTTCAAGAATCATTATTTATTTCGCTAGGTACCTAGACTATACCTTTTCTACGCTTTTGAATTTTATACATAGGGCTTCTCGTAGATAAATATGTACCTTCCTGTTACCATTCCATAGGTCTTGAAAGTCAAAGAAATGACTCGTGACTGACCAAGTGATAAAGACCTTGGCTCTGTTGCGAGAGTCAATAGGCCAGATAGCCCTGGGCGTGCGCCGCTTGCTTTCTCATTCTAACTGCATTTCCATCAAGAGCTCGAGGTGCTCCAAAGGGCAGATTCTGTGGAAGACTGTTAAGTCTCTCCCTTCCCGGAACTGTTTGATTTTATGAAAATCACGTAAATTGGCGTCTTCACACCTACAATTAGGTGTCTAACGGTATACATGGGCATTCTGTGATGCACGGAAATTGCGAATGCGATGTCGGCCAGACAGGAGCCAAGCAAGCAACTTTTGAATATTCTTTTACGTTTAGTACTGTACGCATTTCGTAGAATTACCTTCCTGTTACCATTCCATAGTTTTTGAAAGACGAAGAAGTGACTCGTGACTGACAAAGTGATATGAAATGAAATGAAAACGTTTATTTATCGCCATTTCGCATTATAATTTTAGAAACAACACAATCTAATGATTTGGTAATATTGGCGACAAATTGGGCTCATCTCAGCGTGTGCAATAGTGTGAACCCATTTTGCCGGGAAATACATTTTTTTTACTTACAGGCTAGACATACATTGATGATAAAAACAATTGTGAGAATAACAAAATAAAAAAGAAAGATAACCTTAAATTCCTACCAAAAACACTAAAAAAACAAATTTATCATAAATATGGAAAACTAACCAGAACTGTATAACAAATAAAATTCTCTAATGCATGGGGATTGCGAATTCCAAGCCGGCCTGACAGGAGCCAGAAAATACTTTCCGAAGGCTCGTCTTAAAAACAGCTCGGCCTCGAGTATCGTAATCTCTTAAGCTGCGTCCAGATCATCTTTTTCACAATTATTATTGTTTTTATCGTCTCGTTTATTGTGTTGTTATTCAGTTGTTGAATGTGATAATTGCCAATGTCTTATTATGAAAAACAAATGTTTCTTTCTTTCATGCTTTCATCTTTTTTGTTTCTGTCTCAAATCTACGCAACAAAATATACCCAAACGAGGTAAATTCTTATTCGTAATAACCATTAATCATAATTAAACTCATTCAATTTCTCTCCGCTACAACGAAGTACATATTTTCAACATCACAAAAAACATTAATAATCGATTCCCAGAATCTTCGCATCCGGTATGCGTGCGAGTAAGACAGTTATATTCTCTTTCTCTCTCTCTTTCCTCTGCCCGACCACTTTCTCCCGGTTCAAGGACAAGCTATCTCTCAAGTGTGTGCCCTATAAGGCCACGCCTCTGGGCTGACAGCTCCTTTCGGTCACAAGAGTAATTTATACATGGTCACTCTTAAGGGGGGGTACTAGGCAAAAGGACTTCGTATTTCCCTAACCATACCCATATTTCAAGTTATTTAACTATAATTTATATGCCTATAGTTAGGTAAAGGTTCAAGGTATAATGTGAATACATTATTTTTAATGTAATCTTATAAATTCCCTTTAAAAAAAAATATGGTTGAAAAGTGGTAAAATCGTTCAAAAATGCCTTTGCTATTTCCCTCGCCATTTTTTACAAATGCATCTAATACGAAAAATGCTTCATTGAGCTTAGAGTCAATAAGACTAAGAATCATCCAAATAAATTTAAGTGCTTACGAATAAATGCGAGCGTTGTATGTATGGACGTATTTGTAACGAATCTAGCAAATGCATTTTCGAACGTTTTTACCACTTTCACCTACTTATTTTTCAGAGAATTTACAATACGTGAAAATTAATTGAATTTTTTTTATGTTTTAGAAAATTAATAATCAACTTTTTTACTTTTACTTTACAATAATCTATTACACATTATACCTTGAATTTTTACCTAACTATATGCATATAAATTTTATTATAGGTATATCTATTGAAATATGGCTATAGTTAGGACAATATGATGTGATGTTTTGCCTAGTACCCCCCCCCCCCCCCCCCCTATGACCAGGCATAGGTTAGTCACGTGATATTTAAAGTGATTATTTAAATTGCCCACAAACTAGTTGTTAGTCCGGTGTCCGTGTTGGAACCCCCCAGTGAACCCGTGTGTGTGCAGTGTGCATGGGTATGCAGCCAAGGTTGCCAGATATCCGGTTTTGGACCGGACTATCCGGTTTTTGAGGTTTTATCCGGTCTCCAAAATAATGAAACAGCGGACACCAAATGTCCGGTTCTCTCTTCATGTAACGCAAATATTTACTTTTTCAGAACATTTTAATACTAATCTTACTGTGCTCTTCGATTTTGCAGTAAGTTCGATCAATTCAAACCTTTTATTTATTACTCTATCTCCCATCCATTTTCAAAAGTAATTCCATTTCGTAAAGGTCATGAAACATTTTGTACATAAAATCAACTTTAATTTTGAACCTGAAAAATCAAATGCCCGTTGATGAAAAATGTCCGGTTTTTTTCAACAAAACCATCTGACAACCCTGTATGCAGCCCTTTAGACAGAACACTTATAAGTATCACTTCCTAACGATTGACACACTTGAAGAGAGGTATTAGGCCATTGAAAGTGGCCGCCAAGTGTCTCCTCCGTGTTACATGCGAAGTCAAAACAAAGGAGACGCCAAGTGCATACAGATGCAACTGACAAACAAACGAACAATGAGGTTGTTATTTACATAAATATTTGTACAGTTGCGCGCGGTCGGTGGTATTTCTTTTATGAAATCCGGTATCAGTGGTTTTTTTTTTTTTATGGAACCTGACACGGTTGGCTACATCACCTACAACATCCGTGATGTCAGCCCATAACACAGGGTGAACTAGGTGCCATGTCAGTGCTTCCCTTCATTTCATGTCGGCTACACTAAACTGGACGGAAAACACGAACTATTTACATAGCCGTTTCGACCGACGTTTCGTTCAGTGCGGTGGTACCAGCCCGGCCGGGATAAACCCTACCACCTAGTAAGGTAAGAAGGAAAGGGACCTACAGTTTAACGTGGAATCCGAACCACGGTCAGCCTCCAACGGTCGAGCGGTCACCCATCCAATCACTGACCGCGCTCAGCGTTGCTTAATAACAGTTGACTAACCAACCGCGCCACTGAGCTACCGAGGCTGACGAATTTTCTTATCCCTTAGTCGACTTTTACGACATGCGACGGGGAGAGATGCAGTGGGGCTATTCTTTTTAAGTACCGACCCCACACGGTACAAGGGGTCAAAGGGGCTAAAGCACATGCTCCGACCAACCAGCATCAACTCTGAGAAGGTAGGCGCCATATCAGAGGCTTACCTTTGGATTAATGTCTATACTGGACTAGAGGAGCAGCCTCATTTTGTCAGCCTCGGTAGCTCAGTGGCGCGGTCGGTCGACTGTTATTAGGCAACACTGAGCGCGGTCAGTACTTGGATGGGTGACCGCTCGACCGTTGGAGGCTGACCGTGATTTGGATTCCACGTTAAACTGTAGGTCCCTTTCCTTCTTACCTTACTAGGTGGTAGGGTTTATCCCGGCCGGGTTACCTCATAATACCATACCTTACCTTAACTGGTAACTTATACCGTAAGTTACCAGTTTTTCATATGAAGAACTGTGCCAAAAACTTCAAAGTCATTATAATCCAAGTACGAACGAGACCCTTCATCGCATCAAATTCAGGCAAAGAAATCAAAACCCAGGAGAGACCATTGACGATTATGTTCTAGCTTTAAAGAAGTTAGCAAAGTCGTGTAAATTTAAGGATATGAACGAGCAGATCAGGGACAAAATAATTGATGGTATAACAAATGACTTTATCCGATATGAAGTTTTAAAGGCACAGAACCAAACTCTGGATGATATAATTAAAACCGCTAAAACGGTGGAAGTCGCTTACAAGGAGTCAGGTCACCCTAGCATTCCAGACAAGGAACAAAACAGCGCCTATACGTTATCAAGAGGATTGCCGACAAGGAACGACAGCAGAAATCCCGGAAGTAGCCGCCAGACAGGTGGCCGGGCGTGGGGCAGCCGGGCGTGGGGCGGCAAGGCGTGGGGCCGTGCGCCAAGTGGACGCACGACGCAGCAGGGCGTGTGCTTCTGCTGTGGAGCGACGGGGCATATGAAGCGAGATTGTGCCCTTCGCGATAAGTTCTGTGAGGAGTGCGGTGTACGCGGCCATTTGTCTAAAGTCTGTAGGAAACGTAATGGTCCGCGTTACAGTGATGTTGTGAAAAGTGCGAAAAAATTAGAAAACGATGTGAACAACGACGAGGACAAGACAGTGAGTAGCGACACCGATGAGTACAATATTTATTCAACAACAGGTCGGTCAAACAAATGTAAAGTAGAGTCCATGTTTCTCAACGTGACAGTCCATGGCAAAAATGTTCAGTTTGAGATAGATTCAGGTGCCGATGTCACAACATTAAGCATGGATTTTAAGTCAAAATTGTTTCCAGAAGTACCCATGGAAGAATGTAATAATGTGGCATTCAGAAATTTTGACCAGTCCCTCACATCCCCTGCAGGAATAATGAAAAATGTTAACGTACAGTACAAAGACAGCAATATGTGTAAATTAGACCTCTATATTGTAAAAGAAGGCATGCCATCGGTCATAGGTAAGGAATGGCTGAAAGCGTTAGGCCTATGGCCGCTAAAAATTGAACAAAATGTAAATCATATAGGACAACTGTCAGCCGCAGCGGCAATAACAAACATAAGAAAGAAATTTGTAAACTTGTTCACTCCGGGGTGGGGTTCACTTAGAGGAAGCGAAATATCCTTAAAACTTAAACCAAATGCAGTCCCCAAATGCCTGCCACCGCGAACTGTACCATTTGCAATGAAAGATAAAGTTAATAATGAAATTGAACGACTCTTAGCCGGTAACAGAATCGCGCCTGTGGAATATAGTGACTGGGGTACACCAGTTGTACCAATATTAAAAATTGATGGTTCCGTACGTTTATGCTGTGATTTTAAAGTAACACTTAACCCCTATTTAGCCATAGATCATTTTCCATTACCGACAATAGACCAAATACTCGCTAAATTGCAAGTTCTTACGTCGTGTTACATATGTGCGCTTCGCGGTCCGCCACCTGAAAGGCTTTTTCAATCCGGTGCGCTCCCAGCTGCACCGCAGATGATAAATTAAATCGCCGCGAGGTGTCGTGTCGTCTTCTTGCCGTCGCCGCCGCCGCCGCGCGCCGCCAGCCAAGCCGTCGTCGGTCTATAGGCGGAGACGTGGGTGTCAAAAATGGCGTCTTCTTTCCGTGCCCCGCACGAATGAAAACTTCGTCCTCGTCGCCAGTTGCTGTACCTCAGCATAGGGATAGCACCGTCTGTGATCCAGCTCGCCTCGGGTAGTACTTGTGATACAATTAAACACTCACAGTTGCTTTGAATATTATAATCAGCCACATAATCACATACACGAACTTATCCGTCGTACCGTCCCACGGTGACTGGCGAGGGGGGAGGCGGCGGAGAGGGAGCCAGTGTGGCCAACACAAATACCAAATATGCCACAGGTACCACCGCACTGAGCTAGACGTCGGTCGAAACGGCTATGTAAATAGTTCGTGTTTTCCGTCCAGTTCAAATCAAATCAAAAAAACGTTTATTGCACATAATTGTTGTACAGAAGGTAGCACTTAATGCCTATGGCATTTTCCACCAGCCTACCCTTATTTACATATAGAACCAGGGTAGGTGCAACAAGACAAGGTAAACAAAACAAAGTCTTATAAAATAGAAAATAGAAGGACAAATAGTATATATCTATATAATACACATATATTATCCATAATAAATAATAAACATATATAAACATATACAAAATAAAACTCAGACATTACACAACACATTATGAATTAGTTCAGTTCAACCAGTTCAGTGTAGCCGACATGAAATGAAGGGAAGCACTGACGCGGCATCAAGTTCACCCGGTGTTATGGGCTGACATCACGGATGTTGATGTAGGTGATGTAGCCTACCGTGTCAGTTTCCATAAAAAAAAACACAGCCGAGGCTGCTATGCGGCCATCTTACATCCAGTACGGTGGTGCCGACCCAAACAGCTACAACTTGAGCCATTGCAAAGTATTGTCTTCTTCGATTTTCTGGCACAATATGACGTGTTCCAACACGCTTTCCAAATCTTCAGAAAGAACGTTATTACTTCACGCACTCTTTTATGCTCGCTTTGAAAACGCTGTTGTTTCGGATATTGTTTGTTGCGTGACATAAGAGTGACCACACAATGTTTAAGAGACATTTATTTAAGAGTCCGTAATACCTCCTTTAAGCCAGCGGTGTCCAACCGGTACCGTGTACCGTGTGGGGCCGGTACTTTAAAAGAATAGGCCGACTGCATCTCTCCCCGTGTATGTCGTAAAAGGTGACTAAGGGATATGATTACCTTCTTATATTACTAGGTGGTAGGGTGTAACCCGCCCGGGTTGGTACCACCGCACTGAATGAAAGGTCCGTCGAAAAAACTATGTGTTTTCCGCCCAGTTCAGTGTAGCCGGCACGACCGAAGGGAAGTACTGACGTGGCACCAAGTTCACCCGGTGTTATGGGATGTTGTAGGTGATGTAGCCAACCGTGTCAGTTTCCATAAAAAAAAAACGTTGACTCCAGAACATGTTAAAAATTGCCTAATGCTGTCATGCCGTCATATGGCCTCTGTCAGCCTCGATAGCTCAGTGGTGCAGACAGTCAACTGTCGCTATTGAATGTTAAGCAACGCTGGGTGCGGTCAGTACTTGGATGGGTGACCGCTGACCGTTGGAGGCTGACCGAGGTTCGGATTCCTCGTAAAACTGTAGGTCCCTTCCCTCCTAATCTTACTTGGTGGTAGGGTTTAACCCGCCCGGGTTGGTACCACCGCACTGAATGAAACGTCGGTCTAAACGGCTATGTAAATAGTTTGTGTTTTCCGACCAGTTCAGTGTAGCCGGCACGATCAAAGGGGGAAGCACTGACATGGCACCTAGTTCACCCGGTGTTATGGGATGACATCACGGACGTTGTAGGTGATGTAGCCAACCGTGTCAAGTTTCCATAAAAAAAAAATATGGATTCATAGATTTTGTAAATTTGTCTGAACATCAAAATAGCCAAGTATCCCATTAAAATTTATAGGTAAACGTCATACATAGGTACTGTCCCTACTTGTAGTGCCCACTGGCACAGATTACTCCACTGGCCTTGATAGAAATATAGAAGTAGCTCTTAAGGCGAAACAAGCAGGACTTCACTGCTCTAATAAAATTGTGTGCAAAATTGTGTGCAACTAGCTTCCAAAAACTCTGACCCTTCAAAAGTCAAAAATAGTTTCTGTTTACTTACTTTTATTTTTTTATGTAATCCGGAATGTGTCGCTGAGTCGGAGGGGCCAAAGCGCATGCTTCGACTAGCCAATATCACCTCCGAGAAGGTAGATGCCATACCGGAGACTTCCCTGGATTGCTGGCTATACTGGACTAGAGGAGAACACAACCGAGGCTGCTATGCGGCCATCTTACATCCAGTACGGTGGTACCAACCCAGTCGGCTACAATTTGAGCCTAGCACCTAGTAAGGGGCAAGGGAAGGGACCTACAGTTTTACACCGGTTCCGAACGGTGAAGCAGCGGGTGTAGGTATGCACGTAAATTTTTTCGTCAGAAAAAACTCATTAGTACACGCCGACCGGATTCGAACCGCGGACCTCTCGCATGAGAAGCCGATGCCCAAACCACTCGGCCACCCGCCGCTTGAGGGAGTCGGGGGACCGCTATGTAAATAAAATACAAAACTCGAGCTGCGCGGGAATTTACTTTTTTTATTTTTCAAGTATTTATTGAATTCTAGCAGTTTTATTACAATTGTTTAATACAATCAAATCATGTTTTAGCTAAATACTCATTAGTACTCAACTTTACCATTTACATACACGGTGTTGCAACCGCAACCGTAAAACCCGAAAGGGGGTGATTCTGTACGTGAAATAGAACAACTTTTGTTCTACGACTTTTTAATTTGAAGAAAAATAAATTTTTTTTCTCCATACATTTTGAGAATAGGTAGTTAAAATTTGTATGGAAAACAAATTTTTTTTTGTTTCAAAAAAATTTTTTCGCCACAGATGTTGTTTAGTTTCACATATAGAATAACCCCCTTATGTCAGTTAAAAATATTACGGGGGCAACTGCAACACCGTGTATAATACGCAGTAATTGTTGCAGTATTATTGATGGAACATAGGATCACGCGAAGCTATTTTTTTTATGGAAACTGACACGGTTGGCTACATCACCTACAACATCCGTGATGTCAGCCCATAACACCGGGTGAACTTGGTTCCACGTCAGTGCTTCATTTCGGTCGTGCCGGCTACACTGAACTGGACAGAAAACACAAACTATTTACATAGCCGTTTCGACCGACCTTTCATTCAGTGCGGTGGCACCAACCCGGGCGGGTTAAACCCTACCACCTAGTAATATGCGAAGAGAGTCATATCCCTTAGTTGCCTTTTACGACACACACGGGGAGAGATGCAGTGGGGCTATTCTTTTAACGTACCGGCCGCACACGGTACAAATGCAATGTGAGATATTACTGACTCTTATGAGAGAAGTTTTGTTTTAAACCATGCTGTGTCTAATTGTAAAATACCAACCAAAATGTTCTGGGTGCGGCTGTTGAGACAGCAGCGGAGCTAGACGAGATAATTCTATTTGATTGATCAACTAATTTTCTCCCTTCATATTTCCCTTTTTAATTTAATTTAATTAGACTCTTGGCACGGTGTTTCCACCGAGTCTTGCAGCAGGCGGGCCTTCATGCCATACTCGCTGCCTGATCTGAGTTATCTTGTCCGAATACTTTGCTAGACGTGGTGGTTGGTTTTGTGCTGTAATTTACCAGAATACTTGTAGCACAACATCGATTACTCTGCTTACCCCGACTGTCGGGATACGGCGAGTGGTGTGTGTGTGTTAATTGGACTTATATTGGTTTAGTTTTTTAGATTTGATTTAATATTCTCATATTAAAACATTGTACCGTGTGGGGCAAAGTATTTAAAAATTATATGACCACTGCATCTCTCCCCGTGCTTGTCGTAAAAGGCGACTAAGATATAAGGACAAGATGCCGTGCTAAAGGGCGACAGGGTAGCCACCTAGCGAGTCATGCAGCAGATGTGTCTTCGTGCCTTACTTTCTGACTGATAGTTATCTTGTCTGAATACTTTGCGAAACGTGGTAGGTAGTTGGTGTTTTACTGCAATTTACCACATTCCTTACAGTACAACACCGATTGCTCTGCTTACTGCGATTTTCGGAATACAGCTTGTTGTATGCATATATGAATGTGAAATTAAATAGGGTGGCCAAAAAGTTGGTGAATCAAACTAGGTAACATTGAAAATAGGGAATTAAAATTAAAAAAAAAATCGTTATTGTATCGTGTGGGGCCGGCACTTTAAAAGAATAGCCCCACTGCATCTCTTCCCTTGTATGTCGTAAAACGCGACTAAGGGATATGAGTCCCTTCTTATATTACTAGGTGGTAGGGTTTAACCCGCCCGGGTTGGTACCACCGCACTGAATGAAAGGTCAGTCGAAACGGCTATGTAAATAGTTTGTGTTTTCCGTCCAGTTCAGTGTGGCCGGCACGACCGAAGGGAAGAACTGCCGTGGCATCAAGTTCACTCGGTGTTATGGGCTGACATCACGGATGTTGTAGGTGATGTAGCCAACCGTGTCAGATTGCATAAAAAAAAGAAAAAAATATTATTAAGGATACTTCTAAAATGGTTTAAGATTGTACCTATCTCTATAAATAATTGTGCCACTCCGCTTTTTCAGGACTAACACCCGTTATAAAATATCTCCCATTTGCAAGATAAATGAATTCTTTAATTTATCGCTTTTACTGGCAGACTGAATATTTTTATTTATTTATTTGTTGTTATTTTTTTAAACTGTTATCTTTCGGAACTTGTGTATCTGAGTATTGTAACCTATTTTGTTTTTCAACTTCTATTGAGAAACTCTGTTATAATTAATTTTTCGACAATATTATAATGGAATATGTGTTTAATCTGGTCTGTAAAAAAAATTATAATGGCGATTTCTATAGCATATAGATACATTGTATCCAAATTAATGCACGTTGAAAGAAATATATTTGACTTGACTTGACATTTTTCACTTGCTTTGAAGCATGTTTAAATAAAAATGCACAATTAATTTTATAGTAACGATTATTATTTATTTACTGACAAGGTTTAAATAAGATACAATAAATAATAATTTACTGAAAATTTGCTTCGATACAATAATAATATTAACAAAATAAGCGATGAGATATTTCTATGTATTTACAAGTTTAGCGCTAAACTGAGTGCTATATAAACTACATAAAATTACTAATAAATAAAAATCACCATAAATAACAAATATCGAGATCAATATATAAAAACAAAACCTGTTCGTATCTATAAATATGTAAATATATACATTATGTACATAATTCATTTTATATTATTTAAATATATAACATAACATATACCTACATAATAACAAATATACAATTAAACAATACAATATAATAAATGCAATTTTTTTACATACATGTACTTGTTATTGTATCTATAATAAATAAAATATTAATGACTATGTTTTTGTAACTCATAAATCGTAATAAATACCATTATTTACAATACATAAATATTATTCGTGTGAAATCATAAATTAATTTATCAATATTACGTTAGATTAAGTCAAAGTACAATCAAACACACTTCAATAAATAATAAATGACAACAGGTGACACACACGCACACACAACACACTCAGTCTTAAAGCACCCGAAGATAATATGGAGCCTGTTCAGACGCTTCTTTCTTCGAACTTTCCACAGTACCGGTTGTGAAATGATGCACGGGAATGCAGCGGCATGCAGCGTCGAGACTCGTCCAGGCGTTAGGCGGCCAGATCTCTCTCCATAGGCAGACTTATACAAGGCTAAACTAGGCGAAATATCTCTTTCCTCTGTGCGACCCATTTTCGAAAAGATTTCTATAAAAGGCACTTTCTATCGACAATGGCTTCGGGGTTCATTTTCAATGCTAAATTCGTCAATGAAAAAGATTTCAGTTCATTAATATCATCCTTCTAATCCTTTAACATTTCTTGTAGTTACTTCTTCATTCTTTTCACCATTTTCATCATTATCTTCTACAGTATGCACTTATATAACTTCAGTCTCGATTTCAAAATTCTCAAAACTCCACTCCTCTGCGCCTTGGTCACAAATGAACTTAAACCTTCCTCACTAATCTGGTCGTTTATTGCTTGTAGGCGCCGTAAGCCATGTTGTGGGCATCCTCGAAAGCTCTGCTCCATCCAGAGCCGCCGTGACCGGCGGACACGACGACCTCGTGGGATTCGTGGCCTCCTCCGGACGGCGCCAGGAGTTTCTTCAGGCCGATGATACCGGCGAGGACCAGGGCCAGCTTGGAGACGATGAGAGCCTTGCCGGCTAGCATGGCCAGGGCTCCGAAGGCGAGAGGGACCATCATCCCTCCGATGAGGAGAGGGATGGCCAGCAGAGGCATCAGGCGTCGCCTCCGACCTCGGCCTTCGTCGAACGCGCGCTGGAGGTCGGAACCGGCTGGGAATTTCACCTGAAATTGAGAAAACATTGCTTTTATAAGTTGACTTACGTTATTGATTGAGCTTGCACTAACTTTATTGAATTGATGCAATCGTATAAAATATTGACAAAGTCTCTTTACACAATGATCACTTTACTTTTGAGCTAGAATAGAATTTTAGAATAGAATAGTAGTCAAAATTCTCAGTAATATTGTTAACCTTGCTCTCTAACAATATTTTCGATAATTGTAAACGGTAAATACATACAGGGTATTTCAAGATAGGCTTGAGAAACTTCAGGAATAGAAAGTACTTATTATTAGAAGAACAAAATCCTTATCACTCAAATCGGAATTCCGTATTTTTTTTTCATACAAAAATTTAAAATTGGAATAAAAACTCGATGAACAGTGAGTTTGGGGAGATTTGGCAAAAGTGCTGTTTAGGTCTAGGGAGTGCAATGACCTAGTCCTGTCTACATGTCATTCAAATTTAAATGTTTAGAATTTACCTACATGCAGTTCAGTTCTACTAGTTAAGCATGCAAGTTAGTCATTTTATTTTTATTTAATAAAGGTGGACGTTAACCGTCCACCAAATCTCGCTTAAACTATTTTCACCAATAAAAAGTACTACAAAATGACCGAATCTGGGAAAACGTTTCAGAGCTTTTCGTCTTCAAATATGGACCTCTTTCGAACCCTGAAGTTACGAAACCCTAACTTGAAACATCCTGTATAATGGGGAGCGGATAGTCACTAAATATTAAGATCGTTGTAAAAACCAATCAAATCTGATATAAAAAAAACTAATAGTGACAAGTTCGAAAGTAGACTAACGTATGAATGCTCAATGGAAAATATGCAATTAGCAGGGTGTTACGTACGAATTGTGATAGATGTAGCTGGAAAAGATTGTTCGCGCATTAGACGATAACGGAACGGAAATTCCTACGGGACGACCACGGCACAATCACAGCACAATCACGGCACAATCACGGCACAATCACGGCACAATCACGGCACGACACCAGTGGCGATAAAAATTAATGGAATGCCGTGACGTTATGACGTTGCCGTAGCCGGCCGGTGCGAAAGCTGTTTATGTTTTCTTTCATACATTGTTGTGTTCCACTGCTGTGTGACATTACCGTTGGCGTCCCGTCTTCGTCGTCCAGTGCGCAGGCCATCGACGATCATAGTTAATATAGATAGATAAATGATGGCAGGAGGATCACACCCGATATTGGTTTAGTGAACAGTGGATCAAATTGTACAAAAATGGAAAATTTTGCAGAAAATTTAAAATTATTCCTAGTATCTAGTAGTAAATTCTGTGTCCCATTGTTATTAGAGTAAATATTAAGTTATTTTATTATTAATTACAGTGTTATCGTTCAGAGTGATTAGTATTTTAATATGATTTCTGAGCTTTTAATATGAGCTTGTATGCAATTATTTAGAACTACCGAATTTTTTATTATTTGTAGTGAAAGAGTAAATGTTAATGATTCATATATAGCACGATGGATTTTCCACATACAATGCTCGGTGAAATAAAATACTTTTGACTTGGACTTTGACTTTCTTCTTATTAGCAGAATATTCCAAACCAGAATTTTTTAAATGTATTATGAAAATATCTAAGATGCAAATATTGAAAACCACTCAATCTATTGTTCAACAAGCAAGATCCCATTCATAGCGTTGTCAGCAGATTTCCTCGTATCGAAAGCCTCTTCCACAAATTTTCACACGCTCACAAATTAATCACCCTCATCACGTAAAATCACACGCTGTAGACCTCAATACGTTCCAATTGGCGTGCCTTTCCTTTCACACTCCCGAACAAATCGTGTTGAACGATTAAAATAAATGCATATCAATTAATATCACATGGACTCTACCATTAATGGCACTGTCTCAAACCGCTGCGTATGTAATTGCCATCACTCCAGCGGATATGTGTGTCATCCAAGTGAGTCCATAATCGCAAAATCGGAAAAGAAACGGACGTAGGCTTAATAGAGCGAATCCGAAGAAAAATTCAATCTCCGTTAGGCAGGCGGTACACCGCACACACACGTCACGGTTTCTGCGCCGCTATGTCACTTTTTGTCCGGCTCACGCGGTGGCGTGACTCAATGTTTAAAGAAATTGAATTTCTTTGCATTTTGTATTACATTAATTAGTAATTAACTGTTGATTTTACATTTGCGGTATTTAATGGTCGATTATAGACCACGCACGTTGTGAATTATCTTAATAAATTAATACGTCGCCTATGATTATGTGAATCCGTTATGAATGTTCAATTAAAAAAATATGATGAAAACACGATGAATATTCCGTTTTTAAATCGATTATTATTAGAATTCATTGTTTGCCACGATTTTGTTTAAATGATATTTTAATAAATGATAATTGAAATGACATCACGTTTTATTTATAAAATCCCCGATGAATTTAATATAGAAATTCATCCCTTTTACACTATGAACAATATGGGTACTTACTTAATTCTAAGTCATTAGTACACATAAGTACATTATCACACACAAATCAAAATAATACATAACAAAGATTCATAGATAGACACTTGATTTACTTGTGTACCTAATAATTACCCATCCGATTATTTTACATAATGAATTAAGAAGAAATAGTGCGAGCACATAAAACATATTTTACATAATAAGACTATAAACACATCGATCCATCGCCACTCGTGATCTTAATCACAACCGAAGGCGATCAAAGCATCATGGGTGACCGATCGACCGTTAAGGCTGACCGTGGTTAAGAGTCCATATAAAACTGTAAGTACCTTCCCTTCTTACTTTATTACTAGGAGTTAGTTAGTCGGTCGAAACGGCTTATTGTAAATAGTTTGTGTTTACCGTCCAGTTCAGTGTAGCTGGCACGACCAAAGGGAAGCACTGACATGACACCTAGTTCACTAAGGTCTTGGCATCGTAGGTGTTGTACGTGATATAACAAAACCGTGTCAGTTTCCATAAAGAAAATAAAAACCATACATACATATATCACATGCCGTATATTTTTATATAAATTACTAGCTTTTGCCCGCGGCTTCGCTCGCGTGAAATTCGTATTTAAAAAGAAGAAAGTAAGTAAACCAGCTGCCGTACCTTTATTTCGGCGTGAGGAACAATTCGGTTTGTATGAGAACCACATCTTAGCGTAACCGGAACTGAATTTTATTTAGCCTATCCTATGTCACGTATAGCTAAATGGAGTTGTACTAAGTTTCATCGAATTCAGATGATCGGTTTAAGAGTTATGGAGAACCATACATACATAAATACAGAAAATTTTTATAAAAACTCTCAATTCAGTTTTAGTATCATACATAGAATCTACAAACGCAGTATCTCATCAAACAAAGTAACTTACTCCATGATCATCCCATACAGATTATTAGTATTGATTGATTGATATTGATACAGAGTAAGGAAATTTGTATTGCATAAGGGTAAATTTGCCGTGCATAATGGCGACAGGCTAGCCACCTCTCACCTTGGTACGGTGTTTCCATCGAGTCTTTTAGCAGGCCTTACTTGCTGCCTGAACTAAGTTATCTTGTCCGAATACTTTGCTAAACGTGGTGGTCGATGTTGTGCTGTAATTTACCAGAATACTTGCAGCACAATACCGATTGCTCTGCTTACCCCGATTGTCGGGATACGGCGTGTGGTGTGTATGTGTATGTGTCACGAAAATGTCACCATGTGGGCCCTGTGTGTCGCACGCCTTATAGTAGGTTCCCACAAAATATTCATATTAACAAATTATACAATCTATAATAACAGTCCGCAAATCTGCTGGCATGGCACTTAGCTTAGTGTGGTCTCGCGAGGAGAGTTAAACTAGGTGCCATTTCAGTGCTTCCCTTCTTTTCGCGTCGGCTACACTGAACTGGACGGAAAACACGAACTATTTACATAGCCGTTTCGGCCGACGTTTCATTCAGTGCGGTGGTACCAACCCGGGCGAGAGAAACCCTACCACCTAGCAAGGTAAGAAGGGAAGAGACCTACAGTTTTACGTGGAATCCGAACCACGGTCAGCATCCAACGGTCGAGCGGTCACCCATCCAAGCACTGACCGCGCTCAGGATTGCTCAACAACAGTCGAACGACCGCACCACTGAGCTACCGAGGTTGACACGTACCTAAGTAAGTACCTAAGATAAATAAATAAGTTGCACAGGTGACACTTACATAACAGACTTTCACAATAATATTTTATCACAAATTTAATCACAAATACCAATGATATTATAAGTTAAAAGGAGGTAGATAGGTTATCTGAGCTCCCAAGCGGCACATTAAATACAAGACCACAGTCATGTCTGAAGTTAGTTGCCCACCAACTACGCACGCGTTCGGGCCGCTAACCACGAGCCGCTAACACATCGAAAATGCCGTCGTCTGTAATGAGATTCTGCACTAATTCTAATAATTGGAATAAGACTATTCGAGTCGGCGCATCACTTTATAGTTCTTCCTCTCAACTTTTCAAGGACGTGCCATGTGTGAGCACTGAATGTCATATAGATAACCTATCTTTCCTAAAATATCATTGACAAATACTGCTTTCTTTATGAGTCCTGACTGTCCTGACTACATCACCTAACGCCGGGTGTGTTCATGTGAGCTCATCACACCTTAGTGAACTAGATGCCGTATCAATATGCGGTACGGGACGGGGGACACGATCTATCTTCACAGAGTCTCACTTAGTGCGGTGGTAGCAATCCGAATGGATTACGAATAAACCCTTCCACCTAGTAATTTAAGGGAAGAGAATGGATTAAACTCTTCCGTCTAGTAATGAAAGGGGAGGGGATGGATTAAACTCTTCCACGTAGTAATGTAAGGGAAAGGGATGGATAAACTCTTCCACGTAATAATGTAAGGGATGGGGATGGATTAAACTCTTCCACGTAGTAATGTAAGGGAAAGGGATGGATTAAAATCTTCTACCTAGTAATGTAAGGGAAGGGGTGGATTAAACTATTCCGTCTAGTAATGTATGGGAAGGGAATGGACTAAACTCTTCCACCTAGTAATGTAAAGGAAGATAATGGATTAAACTCTTCAACCTAGTAATGTTAGGGAAGGAAAATGGATTAAACTCTTACACCTAGTAATGTTAGGGAAGGGAAATGGATTAAACTCTTCCACCTAGTAATGTAAGGGAAGGGGCCTGCAGTTTTATGTGGAAACCGAACAACAGTTAGCTCCAATCGTAGGACGGTCAATAAAGTACGACCGCGCCCGAAGTTACTTAATGTTGGTGACCAGACGCCGAAGCATCTAACCGTCTAGATAGAGAGGCTGACTCTCTCATTCGTCTCACCGTAGATAGAATAAATATGTGCTATTCAATATACGGTCTAACATAAAAAATGCGAAAAGACTCTAAAACACCACCTGCGACCTACATTCTTCTAATAAAGTGATACAAATCTATTGGTTACCGATTAACGAACCAGAAAAAAGCAGTTCACGCTTGGCCGTTCGAATCAAATCGAATTATGTAGAGTGTAGAGACTAGAGACTGCAATATTTTTTTTTACAAAAATTTAAGTACCGTATGGGGTCGGTACTTAAAAAGAATAGCCCCACTGCATCTCTCCCCGTCGCATGTCGCATAAGAAAATTCGTCAGCCTCGGTAGCTCAGTGGCGCGGTTGGTTAGTCAACTGTTATTAAGCAACGCTGAGCGCGGTCAGTGATTGGATGGGTGACCGCTCGACCGTTGGAGGCTGACCGTGGTTCGGATTCCACGTTAAACTGTAGGTCCCTTCCCTTCTTACCTTACTAGGTGGTAGGGTTTATCCCGGCCGGGTTGGTACGACCACACTGAACGAAACGTCGGTCGAAACGGCTATGTAAATAGTTCGTGTTTTCCGTCCAGTTTAGTGTAGCCGACATGAAATGAAGGGAAGCACTGACATGACACCTAGTTCACCCTGTGTTATGGGCTGACATCACGGATGTTGTAGGTGATGTAGCCAACCGTGTCAGGTTCCATAAAAAAAAAATATAAATATTTATGCAGATTCTCTTTTATGGAATGGACACGTTTGGGTATGCCATATACTATGTATATATATACTATATGATATATATGTTGTTGGTTGTGGCTGGCTATATAATATATATACCTACTACACTGGTGATGTCAGACCATATAACACCTTGGTGAACTAGGTGCCATTTCAGTGCATCTATTTGGCCGTTCCGGCTATAATAAACTTGACGAAAAACGCGACAAACATCAGACGTCTATCCATCGCACCACCGAGCTGCCGTCGGTACCTATAAAAGTGTCGATGATCTACGAATCGGGTGACCTCATTTTCATCAAAATAGCTAAGCACCATCCCGGGTAAACCAGCTTTCTAATGAAAAAAGCCGCATCCAAATCGGCCCATCCGTTTGGGAGCTACGATGCCACACAAACACACAGACAGACGGAGGCGTCAAATCTATTATGTCTGGATCCTGGACTGCACACTCGGGTATAGTTGGGAACGAACGAGCAGGCAACCTAGCTAAAAATGCTATACTTCATGGTGATCACCTCCCCTTTTTACCCGACTACGGCGAAGCCAAAAAAGGAAGGGTTATGAGTTTGGCGTGTATGTATGTATGTATGTATGTATGTATGTATGTATGTATGTGACTATCTATATTCCACTCTACAGCCTAAAGTACTGGGCCGATTTCAATAATTCTTGTGCTATTGGATTTGTCTTATTCACGGGAGTGTCATAGGCTATATAACAATTTTCAAAATTCAAAATGGCGGACGCACGGCCTCAAAATGTCAAATTAGTTTTTCAAAATATATTGAGCGGGGTATCAAATTAAAGATAATTAAATTACGATTCCGAAAATATATACTTTGCTATTTATTAAACTTATGTGTACAGAGAAATAGAGCAAAATGTGTGGCGCATGTATGAATAGCGATTATTCGCGATGAAGCGTGGTCGCCCGCGCACCGCGCCGCGCGCCCCCCATACACCAATGACGCGCGACGACGACACGCGACGACGCGACGCGAAGAAGCGACATGGTATTGTTGGTAATATACCTACATACTTACTCACTGATCTACCGCAAATTTTATATAGATATATAATATTATTATTAGATAAGTACTATGCTAAAATAAGATAGATATCACACACACTGAATCCCGAAAATCGGGGTAAGCAGAGTTATCGGTGTTGTGCTGCAAGAACTCTGTTAAATTACAGCACAACACCGACCACCACGTTTGCTAAAATAAATTGGTATTAAATGTCCATGTACCTAGTGTAAGCATAATATGTAGCGTAGGTGTATCGTGTGGGGTCGGTACTTAAAAAGAATAGCCCCACTGCATCTCTCCCCGTCGCATGTCGTAAAAGTCGACTAAGGGATCGTCAGCCTGGGCAGCTTAATGGTGCGGTCAGTTATTGGATGGATGACCGCCCGACTGTTGGAGGCTGACCGTGGTTCGGATATCACGTTAAACTGTAGGTCCCTTCCCTTCTTACCTTACTAGGTGGTAGGGTTTATCCCGGCCGGGTTGGTACCACCGCACTGAGCGAATCGTCGGTCGAAACGGCTATGTAAATATTTCGTGTTTTCCGTCCAGTTCAGTGTAGCCGGCGCGAAATGAAGGGAAGCACTGACATGGCACCCGGTGTTATGGGCTGACATCACGGATGTTGTAGGTGATGTAACCAACCGTGTCAAGTTTCCATAAAAAAAAAAAGGTAGGTACATTAAATATACCTAATACCTACAGTATTTTCGGATGCAAGTTACCCTTCAGCTAAGCGGGATATTGTGGAAGAGAAGAACCGCCGATTGCGGAAAAGTATTCCCAATTTTCTGGGTGCAGTTTTAGCCCTAGACTCGATTAGTTGCCGGAAACCTACGTCTTTGGAAATGGTGGTGCCCAGGAGGTTCAGGTGCTTCCAGACAGATATGACGCTGACTTAGAAACTGGCTTGGAAAGCAAAAGGACCTTCAAATCGACCTTCGCAGATAATGCGCAGCACTGAGCCTTGCTAACGTTGAAGGCGTGGGCGTAACATTCAGGGGGCAACATATCATTGTTATGCATACGAGAGTACGGAACACGGGTTCTACACCAGTTACCCTTCAACTAGGCGGGATGTGGATGAGAAGAGGCGAAGACTTGTGTCTGAACTTGAGCAAACACTCGGCTCTATTTCCGAATGGGCCGTAGCAAGTTGGTCAAGTTAAATACCTTCAAGATACAAGTTTGCGCGTTCAGTGCGAAGAGAGCGGCGTTCACACCAGCTCCTTCCTACCAAGGCACGTCACTTAAATTTTGCGACCACCTCGGGGTCCTCCGAGTCGAATTTTCGCACGATCTAAACTTCCGGCGTGACATCGAGGGCAAGGCCGTATAAATCGCAGATTCGGTCCTGCTTGGGGTACTGCTCGCACCTATGGGATGGCTCAGTCAAATACCAGCTGGCGCCTCTGGACTCGATCCAGCGTCGAGCCGTGCGAATAGTAGGTGACTCCCAAATGTCCCGCGATCTAAAACCACTGCAACTCCGTAGGAATACATAGCTAAATCAGAGCCTGTTGAAATACAAACAGAGACAAATATTTTCCCCCAAGTACAGTCTCGGGTCCTTCAACCTGGGCACCTGTCAGGCCGGCATGGCATTCGCAGCCTCCGCATGCTACCGAATGTCCATGGGCATCGCTAGACATCTTATGGGTGGCTCGGCGCCACATGTCGCGCTTACTATAAAAATAATATCAGTAGCTTTGGCCTCGCCTTAGTGGCTTACCTGCTTCGAGAGAGTACATTATTCAACTATGTATAACCTGAAAACGCCCTCGGTCTTCGGCCTTGAACTGATTGGTTTACTTTCTTCCCGAATCCGCTTCACCCCAGCCAGATATATTTACAAAGAAAATCGTGTACTTACACAGCTCAGTCTTCGGTCTTGCTCTGACTGACTTTTCATTTTACTTCAAGACTATACATCGTTCAACTATACATAATTTGTATATATATGTAGGTACTCACTCATGCGCTATTTGTAGAAAACTTTAGTTTCAAATAGAGATCACGACAAATAAACGGACGGATAGTATCAATTTTGTACCGTGTGGAGCCGGTACTTATATAAAAGAATAGCCCCACTGTATCTCTCCCCGTGTATGTCGTAAAAGGCGACTAAGGGATATGACTTCCTTCTTATATTACTAGGTGGTAGGGTTTAACCCGCCCGTGTTGGTACCACCGCACCGCACTGAATGAAAGGTCGGTAGAAACGGCTATGTATTTAGTGTAGCCGGTACGACCGAAGGGAAGCACTGACGTGGCACCAAGTTCACCCGGTGTTATGGGCTGACATCACGGATGTTGTAGCTTGTAGGTGATGTGTCAGATTCCATAAAAAAAAAATCAATATACGAGTTACATACAACATTTAAAGTATGCAAACAGTTTTTAAAAAAGCCTAAAATAAAAAAAAAGTTATAAAAAACTAAAACCCGACTACGTAAAAGCTAATTATGAAAATCGTTTAAATAAAAAAAAAATAGTTATAAAAAACTAAAACCCGGCTACGAAAATGCAAATTATGAAAATAGTTTAACTATAACTAAAAATAACAAAATAATGTTTTCCATATAATTTATCAGATACAGCAATTCTCTTTTTATATTGGTTTTACCTTAGCACTAACTCTATAAATTTTGATAAATTTATTATTTTTAACGTTCTAAATATAGAGCCGTGGTCGGGCGTTCTTCGTTGAACAAGACAAGTGAGACCGTCGTTGTGCATTATAGCCGTTGACGTTCGGTATGTACCTATGTATCTACTTATAATAATTTTAGATTGGCTCTGACTGATCTTACAAAAAGATGCCAGTATGACACAATCGCGATGGCCGTCCTAAGTTCCGCGCTCTAATAATGCACGACGACGGTCTCACTTGTCTTGTTCAACGAAGAACGCCCGACCACGGCTCTATATTTAGAACATTAAAAATAATAAATTTATCAAAATTGATAGAGTTAGTGCTAAGGTAAAACCAATATAAAAAGAGAATTGCTGTATCTGATAAATTATATGGAAAACATTATTTTGTTATTTTTAGTTATAGTTAAACTATTTTCATAATTTGCTTTTTCGTAGCCGGGTTTTAGTTTTTTAAATTACTCCTCTGATCTTGTTACCCTATTCCATCAATACCTTAAGAGATCTTGGTCCAAAACTAGTAAAAAATCTGTTTTAAAAACATTGAACCTACTTAAAAAAACAATTATAACTTAAAGGGCTGGACTTAAATACAGCGCTGAATCTAATGAAATATTCACTAGATTCAGCACAGGCTGTGTCCAGTCCTTTCTTTCTCTTCTCTTCATATCTATAGTTATCTAGTCTAGGTGTTGTACTGCATCTCTACCCATGCATGTCGTAAAAGGCGACTAAGGGATAAAAACAAGATGCCGTGCTAAAGGGCGACAGGCTCGCCACCTCTCACCTTGGCACGGTAATTCCACCGAGTCATGCAGAAGGTGGGTTTTCGTGCCTTACTTGCTGCTTGATCGATTGAATCTTGTTCGAATACTGTGCGAAACGTGGTGGTCGGTGTTGTGCTGTAATTTACCAGAGTTCTTGCAGCACAACACTGATTACTCTGCTTACCCCGTTTTTCGGGATTCAGCGTGTGTGATATGTATGTATGTATGTGTTGTACTAAAATTTTTAGTGAAAAATAAATATTTCTTTTTCTTATTCTTAATGCGTCTCCGTTTGCGTCGGGAGTGACACCAGTTTACCCGCCATATAAAATCTTGTTGAACGTTTCAAAAGTGTTCCTCGCTTTCTTGCTGCCATTACCGGCCTTGACCGTAAACGTTATAGTTAGAAACGTTCTAATTTGTATGATTCGTATCTCGTTCAGAAATATCTGAGAAATCAACAAGTTTCTACTACATTTAAGCGAAACTTCCTTTGTCGCTGATACATCAAAATGTTTTCTTTAACAATATTACAATGAAAATGCGTGTTCCAATTAATTAATTATCTACATACATACATACATATCACACACGCTGAATCCCGACAATCGGGGTAAGCAGAGTAATCGGTGTTGTCCTGCAAGAACTCTGGTAAATTACAGCACAACATCGACCACCACGTTTCGCAAAGAATTCGAACAAGATTCAATCGATCAAGCAGCAAGTAAGGCACGAAGACCCACCTGCTGCATGACTCGGTAGAAGTACCATTCCAAAGTTGAGAGGTGGCGAGCCTGTCGCCCTTTAGCACGGCATCTTGTCCTTATCCCTTAGTCGCCTTTTACGACATGCATGGGGAGAGATGCAGTGGGGCTATTCTTTTCAAGTACCGGCCCTACACGGTAATTAATTATCTATTAAGGCAAAACGAAATGCACACCTACATATATACTTTTTTGTTTGTTTTAAAGTGTCTAACGACGCTCAAGGATATTCGGTCGAATACGGGTGTTGCGAATGCCATGCCGACATGACAGGTACCTGTTCACGCCTCTCTTGAAGGACCCGAGACTGTGCTTGAGGGGAAATAAGTGGGCAGGAAGAGCGTTCCAAAAAACTTTATAGAGGCCGCAAAATACGTCGGTCGAAACGGCTATATAAATAGTTCGTGTTTTCCGTCCAGTTCAGTGTAGCCGGCACGACCGAAGGGTAGCACTGACGTGGCACCAAGTTCACCCGGTGTTATGGGCTGATATCACGGATGTTGTAGGTGATGTAGCCAACAGTGTCAGGTTCCATAAAAAAAAAATTATAGATACACTGCTAAAAAGTAGGTCTTCATTATTAAAATATTGACTCAGTTCTCAGGAGGTCCTTGTGTCTATTATGTGGCTTACTATAAGCGATTTCTCTAAAACCACTTTCTGTCTGGTCCGTGTCTAGCTAGATCAAAGAAAGTGTGTTACAAAACTATGTAATAAAAATGAAATCTGCGAGATTACTAAATGTTGCCAACATTTGTCACCAAACTTACAACAAAGAATCTTTTTTTTATATTTTTATGGATAGCGCGACATGTGGCGTCTTTTCACCTACAAGTAGGTGTCTAACGATCCCCATGGACATTCTGTGATGCACGGGAATTGCGGAATCCTCCGATAGGGGAGGAGATTTTGATGAAATTGAAAAAAAAAAGAAATGCATTCATCTCCATTTTGAGTTTAGAAAATGAACTAATGGTGCTAAGGACAGGTGCAAACTATCCGATGCTTAAGACCATTAAGGCGGAGTAAAAAAACAAAGATGGAAACAAACAAATATACGGAGTCAAGCTAAATAAAGCCGTTTAAAAATTATGTCGCTTATTTTCATTCCTGGTCTCATATTTAACTTTTTTTTATGGATAGCGCGACATGTGGCATCGCTTCACCTACAAGTGATTGCGAATGCCATGCTGGCCTGACAGGAACCTTTTCAAGCCCCTTTTGAAAAACCCTAGGCTGCCTGGAGGAAATAGATGGGCATGGAGTGCGTTCCACATTCTTCCGGTTCTGTGAATAAAATACCTACAGAACCGGTTGGTGCGCATCCTCGGTAGGTCGATTGAATAGGGGTGCATCCCCATTGGTTACGGTCGTTAGTACGGTCATGTTCACTTTATAAAGATAATAATTTATAGTGTAGTAAATGAGTGCTCAAATAAGGGGTCTAGCCGGAAAGCTCGTCGAAAGCAGAAAGTTTGACTTCGGAACTTTGTTCTGACTAGTTAAGAGGTCAACATACTAAAAGTCCCCACCACTGGGGGGTGCGCCCTAGGGAGGGGGAGCACAAAGAATCAATCGTTTTCCAGATATATGGTTCAAAAAGAGGCCGATTTTATTTGCAAATAAAAGCAAAAATCTGTTTTTGTCATACATTGCTTTTATTTGCAAATAAAATCGGCCCTTTTTCGGACCTTATATCTCGAAAACGATTGAGAATTGGTAAAAAGTTTATGTATGAAAGTTGTAGAGAATTTTATCACCTCTTATTCCGTAATTGAACAGTTTTTCCTATGATGCACCGTTTTCGAGATATAAGCGAAAAACTGAAAAATGGGACCTTCTTTGTGCTCCCCCCCCCCCTAGGGCGCACCCCTCAGTGATGGGGACTTTTAGTATGTTTACCTCCTAACTAGTCAGAACAAGGTTCCGAAATCAATCTTTCTGCTTTCGAGCTTTCCGGCTAGAACATTCGTTTCCTGGCCTATTAGCATTTGGCCGTGTCTCTGCTCGCTACATTGTTGGTTATGCTTATGAGTTAGGTATAAGCTACTGACGTTTTCATATCAGCGACTAAATGCTACATTTATTTAAATACATAATTTTCATACATTCCTAGAACATACAGAGTTTAGTCACGTGACAATTTTTCTCTATACAAAATCGTCTTTCGGGACTTATGTTTGCCCTTTGCGAAACGTGGTGGTGGGTGTTGTGCTGTAATTGACCAGAGTTCTTGCAGCACAACACCGATTACTCTGCTAACCCCGATTGTCGGGATTCAGCGTGTGTGATATGTATATGTGTGTAATAAATATAGGTACGCAATATTGTACCGTGTGGGGTCGGTACTTAAAAAGAATAGCCCCACTGCATCTCTCCCCGTCGCATGTCGTAAAAGTCGACTAAGGGATAAGAAAATTCGTCAGCCTCGGTAGCTCAGTGGCGCGGTTGGTTAGTCAACTGTTATTAAGCAACGCTGAGCGCGGTCAGTGTTTGGATGGGTGACCGCTCGACCGTTGGAGGCTGACCGTGGTTCGGATTCCACGTTAAACTGTAGGTCCCTTCCCTTCTTACCTTACTAGGTGGTAGGGTTAATCCCGGCCGGGTTGGTACCACCGCACTGAACGAAACGTCGGTCGAAACGGCTATGTAAATAGTTCGTGTTTTCCGTCCAGTTTAGTGTAGCCGACATGAAATTAAGGGAAGCACTGACATGGCACCTAGTTCACCCTGTGTTATGGGCTGACATCACGGATGTTGTAGGTGATGTAGCCAACCGTGTCAGGTTCCATAAAAAAAAAAAAAAAAAAAAAAAAAAAAAAAAAAAAAAAAAAAAAAAAAAAACGCAGATTGGACCGTCCTTATTACAAAAAAAGAATTGTAAAAATCGGATAAGATTTAGGGGTCGGGATCTTTTTTTTTTATGGAAACTGACACGTTTGGCTAGATCACCTACAACATCCGTGATGTCACCCCATAACACCGGGTGAACTAGGTGCCATGTCAGTGCTTCCCTTCATTTCATGTCGGCTACACTGAACTGGACGGAAAACACGAACTATTTACATAGCCGTTTCGACCGACGTTTCGCTCAATGCGGTGGTACCAAACCGATCAGGATAAACCCTACCACCTATTAAGGTAAGAAGGGAAGGGATCTACAGTTTAACGTGGAATCCAAACCACGGTCAGCCTCCAACGGTCGAGCGGTCACCCATCCAAGCACCGACCGCGCTCAGCGTTGCTTAACAACAGTCGACTGACCGCACCACTGAGCTACCGAGGCTGACGAATTTCCTTATCCCTTAGTCGACTTATACGACATGCGACGGGGAGAGATGCAGTGGGGCTATTCTTTTTAAGTACCGGCCCCACACGGTACAAACATAAACCCCGAATGACAATTTTGACGGAATTTGTAGGTATAGTATCTGAAAGCTGTCCCTCTTGCGTTGGTGGGAAGTGTGCGTGGCAAACAGAGACAACCAGATAGCTAACATTTTGTCACGTAACTAACTTCTGTCTTCTCTTAAACTACAAAGCGAACGTTGATTGATATGGCGCGGAGAAATTTTTGTGAACCTCACGCAATGTTTTACTGTTCAGCCACTTGAAGAAATTATCGTATTGTTACACAGACTGTAACTATGACGAGATATGCCAGATTCGATTAGTGAAAACCACATATGACAGCCCTTTCGTCAGCCTCGGTGCTCAGTGGTGCGGTCGGTCGACTGTTGTTAAGCAACGCTGAGCGCGCTCAGTACTTGGATGGGTGACCGCTCGACCGTTGGAGGCTGACCGTGGTTAGGATTCCACGTTAAACTGTAGGTGACATCTCTTCTTGCCTTACTAGGTGGTAGGGCTTATCCCGGCCGGGCTGGTACCACCGCACTGAGCGAAACGTCGGTCGAAACGGCTATGTAAATAGTTCGAGTTTTCCGTCCAGTTCAGTGTAGCCGACATGAAATGAAGGGAAGCACTGAGATGGCACCTAGTACACCCGGTGTTATGGGCTACATCACGGATGTTCTAGATGATGTAGCCAACCGTATCAGTTTCCATTAAAACAAAATATGAAACGGTTGAACCGTTTTCGAGGTGGTCCGTTACCGACAGATTTTGCAAATTGCGTTTGTAATATTAGAAAGAAGAAGAAGAAGAAAGAAGATTGGATATAAGTCCATCACAATGTATCGCTCATCACTCAAAAATATAATTCATACACATTTTCAAATAACAAACAATATCAATCAGAATGAAAAACCTTGTAAATCCCAAATATCATCAAAATCAATTTCCCATGCGTGCATCCAAAAGCGAATGATTCCTGATTATCTCCAAACACCTAAACCGAGAAGAGTCCATTTTGTACCGTATCCCAAAATCACTCACCTGTAAAGTATGAGTCTGCATGAATCCAAGAATTTTATCCATGATCAGATTGTCCAAGGCGCCTTCCTTCTCCAGCATCGCCCGCGGCAGCTCTTCCACATTCGGCTGTTCTGGTGCAACCTCTGTCGGATCCTTGACCAGTGTCACTCCGTTTATCAGAGAAATCTCATCACTCCTCTGTATCCTGTTCAGAGCCTTCGCAAGCTTCACTTTTAAGCAGTTCGCCATGTCTCCGCCGCTGCATTCTCTGTATGTTTCGTATGCAATTTTTAGGTCACCGAATACAGCGTCGTCCGTACTCCTGGGCTCATCGACAGTCCTGGCGGACCCGGCCGCCGCCAAGGCGAGTATCAGCAAATATTGCAACATGTCTTCGGTCCGGCGATACGTGTGCACTGTATTGAATCTGGAGCATTCATGTCTTTATATGCACTGCGGGTTACGCTACAGCGAGCACTGCACTGGCGGTGGCGATTTGCATCGAATGTTGAGCTGGACTGTGATGCATTTTATGGATCATCCAGGATGACTAAGAACATATGGGACAGATGTACTGCTTGAGTCCTGGATGAAATTTTCTGAACTCGAACCACGAATTGTGACGTTTCTTGAAATGAAATGAAAATATACTTTATTGTACACCATTGTATAAAAAGGTTACAAAAGGCGAGTTTAATGCCTTGCGGCATTTTTTACGAACTAACCTTTGGGAAGTGGAAAACACGTAGGGGCGGACAATGCAGTACTAAAGAGGGAACAGTAGAATGAAATATAAATACACACATATAGGTACAAATTGTACAAAGATACATACAACCAATATCCTTTACGTATACATAATTACATATATACAATAAGATAAATAGTTTCTTCAATGCGAGAAGCGAGGTGGAATACACCAAAAGGGATTATGGTGCTGAGGCAGTGCAGCTATGATTCAAAATGAGACAAAAAACAATAAAAAAATATATAATTCTAATCTTTATTGTACAGCATAAAACATTGAACAGGTAAAACATTGAAACAGTTTAATGCAAAGCAGTATTATTTAACAACTAACCTTTGGGATGTGCAGAAGCGCATGGTGCGGACATTACAGTCGAAAGTAAAGTTTGATTATATCCTAATTTAAATATTCAAAAATATTGGTTAATATGGTATACAGAAAGGCAAGGAAATCAAATAAATCAGGACTGTAATGTATTTCGCATCAATTATCAGGTAATTAGTTTTTGATGATTCTTGGACCATTATTGCGACGTGATATGCTTATTGCTTATGCCAATTCATCATGTTCCGGTTAGATCAAGGTGCCATGATTCTGTATATCATTTTTGTTTGTTTTCATTTTCATCCTATTTCAGAATTTTTGATTTTCCAGTTGTTGTACAATTTCTTCTAACATGAGAGTTTAATCTAAATACATGCAATGAATGGCTTAAAACGCTGGATATATCAGAGAAAAGTTTCAGAAATCAGGAAGCACTACAGATCAAGAAATCCCGTAGCCGGCTGAGGAAAGACAGCCGCCGATCGCAGTTCTGTGGAAAGCTCATACTGCTCAACAGGCAAAGAATGCAAAATAATATTGTTTTTATAAAAGTTTTAGTTTGTGGTTCACATTCAGTGCATTTTAATAATTATCACGAACATAAAACCACTGGCATGATACCTAATTGCATGAACGCCGTTGTGCAATGCATTGGCAAATCCATATACTAGGTCGTAGGGTTTAATCACATAATCCGCCAGGATTGGTACCAACGCACTCAATGAAAGGTCGATCGAAAGCACTTTGGACAATTTCGTACCAGTTTTCATTTTAACTGCAATAGTTGACTTTAAGCCCCCAGTCACTTGGAGTCTCTCGTGTTGTAAATATTTCGTGTGTTTTCGTCCAGTTCGATGTGACCGGCGCGAATCAATGGAAGCACAGACATGGCACCTAGTTCACCAAGATGTTAGGGGCTAGCATCACGGGTGTTGTAGGTGATGTAGTCAACCGTGTCAGTTAAAAAAACATCTTGCAAATCATGTGTCTACATGAATTACCGTAAAAAGTTAAATATCAGTACAAAACTGTCGTCCTTGAGTCATATGTTTTATCCTAAGTATCTAAGTCAATGTAGTCACTTTCCAATGATCCAGGAGTGGTTAGTCAGTTCGCACGCTCATCACTTGCTGACGCTCTACGACCATTAAGTGGCGCTAGGGTTGGCAATTTTCTTTTTTCAACCGAATTCAAAAGGAGGAGTTTCTCAATTCGACTGTATGTTTTTGTATGTTTGTTACGCGATTACTCCGTCAATTGTGGGCCGATTTTAATACCCACTCCGTCCAGTTCAGTGTAGCCGGCACGACCTAAGGGAAGCACTGACGTGGCACCAAGTTCACCCGGTGTTATGGGCTGACATCACAGATGTTGTAGGTGATGTAGCCATCCATTTCAGTTTCCATAAAAAAAAAACCATATAAATTTTATTGAAATTGATTCAGCGGTTTTTGAAAAATTAACAAAAAACTATGGTTTGTGGTTACCTTCAGCAAAACTTTTGATGTGGACTTTTTCAGCAATAAAAACATAAGCGTGTCGATACCTCAGCACTATACTGCAACACGCTCAAAATTTTTCAGTTTCACACATGGCTAATAATTCTGTACCACTTCAACCGATTTCGATTTCGATTATTCTTTTTTATGTAATAGTACTTAAAAGAATGAAAGAAAAACTGTTTTAAAAAACATAACACCGACTTAAAAAAATAAAGTAGAACTAGAAGGTATTAAATAATATTTTGAAATTTTCTCTGTCATTGTATTGAAATATATGAATCGATATTGTGATTCATATTCGGACCCTTGACTTGAGGGCGGGACAAAAGCACACATGAAAATTGATAGATATTGTGCTTTTGTACCGCCTTCAACTCAAGGGTCCGAATATGAATCACAATATCGATTCATATATTTCAATACAATGACAGAGAAAATTTCAAAATATTATACTATACTTTTTAGTTGTTCTAGTTTTACATCGATCAGTTTTTAAGTAAAATTTCGATAACTTTTTGAGTAAATCGTCTTTGTTAGGGAAAATGTAAAGTATTCAAAAGAAAAAGGATGTATTTTCGAAATTTTACTTTTGATTGCCCTTTTATGCACATATTTAGCATAATTTATTTTAATTTAATACGACATTTTTTTATGTAATCCGGCATTTTTATAGGGTATGGTGGTGATGGTAAAGGGGCCGAAGCACATACACCGACCAGCGTTCAATATCATCTTTCGATTGGTGGCTATATTGGGGTAGATAAGAACACAGGGGGCTTAGATATTAGGGGGTTTCGTTCTGAGGACTTTAAATATAATATTTACGAATACTTTTATGTTAAGCAAAAACAAATCTGTAAATGATAATAACACAATCGGCAGTTCTTCTCACCGGCACAACTATTCCTGCTGTACAAAACACAGATTAGGCCGGTGATGGAGTACTGCAGTCACATCTGGGAGGGTAGTTCCCATTATCTGCTAGCATCCTTGAACTCGATACAGCGCCGAGCCATCCGTCTTGTTGGTGACCCGAAACTTACAGATGGTCTGCAGTCCCTGAGTCACAGACGATTTGTGGGTTCGCTTAGTCTGTTTTACAGATACTATCACGGACGCTGCTCTGCGGAACTAGCATCCCTTATTCCCTGCCACCCGTCCTATCTCCGCATGACTCGTCGCAGAGAGACTCAGCACCCTTTTGTTGTTGACATTGGGCTTTTGAGAACCCATCGGTTCTCTAAATCGTTTCTTTGTCGCACCGCTAGAGTGTGGAACTGTCTTCCGGCGAGTGTATTTCCTGAATCCTTTAACCTGGGTGTCTTCAAGCGTCGTATTAACGGGCTAGACAGCCTAGCAACAGTCCGCAAATCTGCTGGCATGGCACCTAACTGAGCGTGGTTTCGCGAGGAGAGGTGATTTTGGCTATGTCGACTGCACCATTGGTCTCTCGGCACAGCCACCCATGCTGGTTTACATAAAATATATATATATATATATATATATATAATTATATTGTTTATTCTATAATTTCATCCATAGGTAGATAACCTACGCATGTACATGTCGAAAATTTATTATTATTAATTAAATTATAATTTTTATATCCTTTATTTCACATTATTAAAATTTTATATAAACTTTACATATTTTAATTATTATAAAGTTGGTTGGCAACCCTAATTGGGGCTAGTAATGGTACATGATGCGCGCACGCACACCGCGTATTACCAAGTTAGATGCTGTAGGAAAAAAGTACACAGCTGTAGTCATAGACTGTGGCCCATTTTCTAGATAAAAGAAAGTAATTATTCGTTGTAAGTAAATGCTAGTGGTAAATCTGCAACTGGTTCAGGGGAAGACACGATAAGGTCACGTATAGTGCTGTTTGCCGAGTGTATAGCTTCAACCAGAGGTGGTATTTAGAAACATAGGCTTTATTTAATCTCTTCTTTGTCTCTTTACATTATAATAATTAATAATGAAAATAACTGAAAATATTTATTATAGATCAATACAAAGAGTCGCAAAAGACGGGAGACTGAGAATTGAAAGAGACAAATCCGTTTTGACAAATTGTAAGAAATGTGTAAAAACTGTTTCAGTGAAAGGCTTTTACACAAGATTAAAGAGCACTAACAGAGCATTATAATAATGTTAATTTCATGGGAATTGAACATTCAGATATCGAGATAATTCACTTTCTTTTTAGTTATATTTTTTTTTTATTTAATACCCTCTTTGTAATGGATTCTCGAATGTCTCCCTTTTTGATCTCAGCCTACCCCGTTGTTTCTTTTGTTTATTGTTTACTAGCTTTTGCCCGCAGCTTCGCTCGCGCGAAATTCGTATTTAAAAAGAAGAAAGTAAGTAAGCCCGCTCCCGTACATTTATTTCGGCGCGCTGAACAATTCGGTTTGTATGACATCCACATGTTAGCATAACCTGAACTGAATTATATTTATATGACCTATCCTGTGTCCCGTATAGTTATATGTGCTTGTACTATGTTTCATCAAATTCTGATGATCCGTTTAAGAGTTACGGAGGAACATACAGAAAAGATTTCTAAAAATCGTCAATTTAGTTTTAGTATCATACATATAATCTACAAACGGAATATCTCGTAAAACAGAATAACTTACTCCATGACCATCCCTTACAGATTTATTATTAGTATTGATTGATGATGATGATATTGATGATTTATTGAGCATTCTTATGGCAGTAAAACTGCACTCGAACTTATCACAAATTTGTTCTATATCCGGTTCTAATACTCCCACGAAGCAAGTTAGTAACTTCGCAGGGTATTGTTTTTTCATAATATTGACTAGTATATATTTAACATTACAAGGTATTTTAATGAGTATCCACTTATTAACATCGCTTACAGTTTACCCAAGATACAGCTTATGAGCAAGTAGCCCATTGTACTGAGACTTCTGACTACAAAGAATGATTAATTAGGTTTAACCCTTTGACTCCCTACGTATTAAAATTATTACCAACTTTCCTACCGTAGACTCCCAGCCATTTTCGCCGCGCGCAAAAACGCGAAATTTTGGCCCGCGCGTTCCCGCACAAATTCGAATATCTCGCAAGGTAATGAATTTAGATCAATAATCTGTGTTCACTCTTATAAATTACGCATTCAGTCATACCAAACACTCGAGGATTCACTTATTTAGAAACACAGACCGATTTTTTTAACTCCAGGCAAAACAAAACACACTCGACATTTTTTTTCGATTTTTTCTGACCAAAACTGTATAATTTCCCCATACAAGTCATACATCAAAATAAAGCTAACGAAACGTACTATCGAATACGGGTAACACGAAAGAGCATTTTGTCAAATTAGAAACCATTCAATAAAAAAACTTCAATTTAAATAGTAATCGTGAGTTAAATATTGAAAAAGGTGAACTTTTGTCAGTGAGTAAATTTAATTAATCCCTGAACAGTGCTTTTTATTAACAGTGGATATTTGAAGTCTCAAGTTGTCAATGGGTTAATATAATTATTGAGGTACAAATGGTACCTAGTCAAGCGTTAAATAATTATGCAGTCAGTACCCTCAAGATATTATTTTATGAGACCGCACCCCCAGCTATTATATACATAGCAAAAATCACGTTTATTTCCCAACAGGGTAGGCAGAGACTTGAATCTCCTCATGCCACGATTCCGAGACACCTTCTGTGACGCCCCTTCCACACTTGTAATGTTCTTCTTACATTATGGGGCACCGCTGCCGAACGTAATAGGGTGTTCAAGATACAGAAACGTGCCGTGCGAATACTTGCTGGCGTCCCCTTGGACACTCCGGCTCGTGAACTATTCATAAAAATCTGTCAAGTGCGAGTTTTACTCGCGTACGGAGGTTTCCGTATCTATCCGCTATCAATAATATCCGCCTATCCGCTCAGGTGGCATGGTCTTCGAATTTTAATTTCGAAGATAATAATATAGGACGATCGGAGAGAAGCCTAAATGAGGTCGATGGCAATTGACGGTGGGAAAATGACAGCACC
This sequence comes from Nematopogon swammerdamellus, assembly GCA_946902875.1. NCBI lineage: Eukaryota > Metazoa > Arthropoda > Insecta > Lepidoptera > Adelidae > Nematopogon > Nematopogon swammerdamellus. The sequence continues at coordinate 15,086,480 of OX336358.1, forward strand.
TCAATGAGGTCGTTGGCAATTGAGCGGCTATCTTTTGTCTTTCAAGAATGCAATGTATAAAGGCCTGTGGTGCCATCTATTATTCAGTAGCGTGACTAATCGATTTTTCGTACGTTTGTTGTATGGGAGCCCCCCTTAATTTTTAACATTTTCTTTTTTTTATTATTTGTTGTTATATCCGCCATAGTAACACATATTCTGTGAAAATTTCAACGGGCTACCTATTACGATTCAAGAGATACAGCCCTCGGACAGACGGACGGACAGACAGACGACGGAGGCTTAGTAATAGGCTTCCGTACGGGATACGGAAACCTAAAAATGAAAATTCTTACGCTACCCACTACCCAGTGTGTACATCGCGGAGGTGGAAAAGTTCGTTAGGAGAGAATCTCATTTGTTTGAAATCAGTGGAGCTAGTCACGTCTTTTAAACCAGAAACCTTCACAATCTCCGTTCTGTTGAACACAGACTCGCCAGATCTGAAAGATCGGTTCTCGTAATTGGGCCAAAGTTCTATATTAAAAGAAACATTGAAATTAAAAATGCTGAATCATTTAACAGCTTTGTCGGCAGACAGAAACGCTTTCTGGTAGAGAAGGCGTAATATTCGGTCGAGGAATTCCTTAGCGAATGAGTTTCTGCTTGCTTTTTTACGCCAAACTTAATATAGGTAATGTATTATTGATGTGCACCTATTTTGACTAGCTATAATGGATTTTCTTTATTTACACATTTGCTTAAAACTAATTTTGTACACATTAAAACATATACAAAATTAATCTTAAGAAAATGGAGTTTCCACCACCGGCGGGCGGGGCGAACCCAACCTACCGTTGGTCGGGCCCTAGGGAGAGAAACCTCCGGACGATAATTTTTAATTTCGTTGCGGACGATGCGTGCAGTGTCGAGCAGGGCTGCCTTCTGGATCTGGCCCTTGACCCAACTACTCAGCTGGATTTTTATTATTAATAATTATAATTTTAATTGGATTTATTTATTATTATTGCCTATTGAATATCGTTAAATGGAATCGGTAGTTGTATTTGTATTTCATTTTCTAAATTGTATAATTTGAAAATGTGTGATTGTGAGTTTGTGACTTGTATAATATTGTGATACACCAATACATATTCTATTCTATGCTATGTATGCTCGTTAGTACCGCCGAATATATATGTCAGTACATACATACATACCGCACGCTGTATCCCGACAATCAGGGCGAGCAGAGTAGTTGGTGTTGTGCTGCGAGGACTCTGGTAAATTAGAAAACAACACCGGCCACCACGTTTCGAAACGTATTCGGACAAGATAACTATCAAGCGGCAAGTAAGGCACGCAGCATGATTCGGTGGAAGGACCGTGCCAAGGTGAGTACTGACTGGCTGGTCTATCGCCCTTTAGCACGGTATTTTGTCCTTATCCCTTAGTCGTCTTACGACATGCACGAAGAGAGATGCAGTGGGGGTATTATTTTTAAGCACCGGCCCCACGCGGTCGTATAGGAGAGGGAGAGGGAGAGGGAGAGGGAGAGGGAGAGGGAGAGGGAGAGGGAGAGGGAGAGGGAGAGGGAGAGGGAGAGGGAGAGGGAGAGGGAGAGGGAGAGGGAGAGGGAGAGGGAGAGGGAGAGGGAGAGGGAGAGGGAGAGGGAGAGGGAGAGGGAGAGGGGGAGGGAGAGGGAGAGGGAGAGGGAGAGGGAGAGGGAGAGGGAGAGGGAGAGGGAGAGGGAGAGGGAGAGGGAGAGGGAGAGGGAGAGGGAGAGGGAGAGGGAGAGGGAGAGGGAGAGGGAGAGGGAGAGGGAGAGGGAGAGGGAGAGGGAGAGGGAGAGGGAGAGGGAGAGGGAGAGGGAGAGGGAGAGGGAGAGGGAGAGGGAGAGGGAGAGGGAGCGGTTTTAGTAAATTTGCAGCAAATTTCTTCGAGAACGCAGTCTTCTGACTTCCGACGCAGCGTCTTCCTGAACGCACTTAAAGTAATAGCATTTTATAGTCTTCCTGAACGCAGCTCGGCCTTCGGCCTCGCCCTCAATTACTTAATTTCTTCGAGAAGGTTTATAGTCTTCCTGAACGCAGCTCGGCCTTCGGCCTCGCCCTCAGTTACTTACTTTTATCAAGCAGGTTTATTTATAGTATTCCTGAACGTAGCTCGGCCTTCGGCCTCGCCCTCTGTTACTTGCTTTCTTCGAAAAGGTTATCGTCTTCCTGAACGCAGCTCGGCCTTCGGGCTCGCCCTCATTTACTTACTTTCTTCAAGAAGGTTTATAGTCTTCCCGAACGCAGCTCGGCCTTCGGCCTCGCCCTTAATGACTTAATTTCTTCGAGAAGGTTTTTTAGTCTTCCTGAACGCAGGTCGGCCTTCGGCCTCGCCCTTAGTTACTTACTTTCTTCGAGAAGATTTTATGGTCTTCCTGAACGCAGCTCGGCCTTCGGCCTCGCCCTCTGTTACTTACTTTCTTCGAAAAGGTTATCGTCTTCCTGAACGCAGCTCGGCCTTCGGCCTCGCCCTCAGTTACTTACTTTCTTCAAGAAGGTTTATAGTTTTCCTGTACGCAGCTCGGCCTTCGGCCTCGCCCTCTATTACTTACTTTCTTTGAGTAGGTTTATCATCTTCCTGAACGCAGCTCGGCCTTCGGCCTCGCCCTTAGTTAATTACTTTCTTCGAGAAGGTTTATTGTCTTCCAGAATGCAGCTCAGCCTGAAGCCTCGCCGTTAGTTACTTACTTTAGTTGAGAAGGTTTATCGTTTACCTTAACGCAGATCGGCCTTAGTTACTTACTTTTTTCCTTTGAAATACGAATTTCACGCGAGCGAAGTCGCGGGCAAAAGCTAGTTGACTATATTTTATGTATGTAGGTATGTATGTATGTATGTAGGTATATAAGTATGTATAATATAAAGATAGTTACAGATTTTGCCCTTTGTTTATTACCTATAGGTAACAAAATATCTACACAAGTTACGTACAATAAAGTGTCATTCATTCTTTCTTGCGGCTGTTCCCCCCTCACTCCCCCCATCCCCTCCTCGCTCTTCCAGTCCCAGCTCCTTGACCGTACCATTGACCGACGACTTTCGTTGTTAAGTAACTTTACTGGTAGGTCGATTCCAAGTTCAGCGCGACGAGACAATGCATTTCGAACATGAAGAACATTGAAACATTTTCGGCATTTTAGAATGTGAACCTATTCGTTAATATTCTATTAATTTGTGTGTGCTTGCTAAATTTACTCAAGTATGAGCCGTGTGATGAGCATATCTAATACTTAGGAAATATGACCACGTCACATTTGGCTGCTCGTTTATAAAATGAAATAATAATAAAATAATAGACATCGTGTGGGGCCGCAAAAAACCCTAATACGACAAGCGAAGAAAATAACAAGGCAATTTGATCGAACATGCTGTAGTCGGACTACCTGTCTATTCGATTCTTTCTGCACGCCCGACTGCAGAATTTTCGATAAACTTTCCTTTTATTTATTTTGAAGCATGTAAGAATTCTTTTTAATATTTATTTTGATTTTAATTAAGGGTTTGATATTCTTGTTAATTTATTACTTTTTTTTATTTCTATAGTGTTAACTTCATTTAATGTTGTCTAGATAAGCGCACAATTTCTGCCTAATATTGTCAATAACTGCCTCTGCGAGACAGATTTTTCTAGTGCAGAGCATATGTTTAACAAAAACGTGTGTTTAAAAAAAATTTATTAATTTCCTTCTTTTTCGCAGTCGGGTTTAATAACATTTTTATTTTATTTTTTCCTTACTTCTTTTTAGTTATAAACCATTAAATGTGGTATATTTTTAAAATGGCCTTTTCAATAGGTCAACCCAACATGTCACAACATGTACATTGAAATACAAGCGGACATGCGCGATGCGCGCAGGCGGTGGCGCATGCGGCGAGTTCGGCCGCTCGCGATCGAATAGGTTCGATGTGCCACCATTCTTAACAACTCAGCGGAGCAATGTCCTTTGCCCGAGTAAGAGCTCTGGTAAAACATAACACCTCGTTGACATCAACTTAATCAATTAATTAATTTCAAACACACCAAATAACGATCGCGGGGAGCGACGTTCGCACTCAACGTGGAATCGATCCACTGCGCCCGCTTCGCGCGCCGGTCGGCGACCGCTGCCGGATGTGGCAGCGAAACCTCCAAGTAAGGCGCATCCGACTCTCGTACATTTTCACCATCATTTCATTTCACCATAGCTCTCAAACGTGTCTCAACAGGTGCGTCCGTGAGAAAGTATTGAGCTGATATAGAACTGTGTAGGCTCCTTGAACATTTATATGTTTAAAGGCAATTGAGTGGATTTTTGTCATAATATGAAGAGTTACGTTTGTCTTTAGGTTTTAGTATTCGTTTAATATATTATATTAATTATAGCTTTTGCCCGCGACTTCGCTCGCGTGCAATTCGTATTTAAAATGAAGAAAGTAAGTAAGCCAGCTACCGTACCTTTATTTCAGCGCGCAGAACAATTCGGATTGTATGAGAGCCACATCTTAGCGTAACCGCAACTGAATTTTATTTCGCCTATCCTGTGTCACGTATAGTTAAATGTGCTTGTACTAAGTTTCATCGAATTTGGATGATCAGTTTAAGAGTTATGGTGGAACATACATACATACAGAAAATATGTCTAAAAATCGTCAATTTAGTTTCAGTATCATACATAGAGTCTACAACCGCAGTATCTCATAAAACAAAGTAAATTACTCCATGACCATCCCTTCCAGATTTATTATTAGTAATTGAATTGATGACGTACTGTGTGAGGCCGGTACTTAAAAAGGATAGCCCCACTGCGTCTCTCCCCGTGCATGTCGTATAAGGCGACTAAGGGATAAAGACGAGATGCCGGGCTAAAGGGCGACAGGCTTTCCACCTCTCACCTTAGCACGGTCCTTCCAACGAGTCGTGCAGCAGGTGGGGGTCTTCGTGCCTTACTTGCTGCTTGATAGTTATCTTGTCCGAATAATTTGCTAACTTCAAACAAGCTTACTTCAAACATACATACACCTTTCGTCACATAGACTTTCCCTTTCATAGTAAGTAGAGATAGAGATAGAGATAGAGATAGAGATAGAGATAGAGATAGAGATAGAGATAGAGATAGAGATAGAGATAGAGATAGAGATAGAGATAGAGATAGAGATAGAGATAGAGATAGAGATAGAGATAGAGATAGAGATAGAGATGCAGATAGAGATAGAGATAGAGATAGAGATAGAGATAGAGATAGAGATAGAGATAGAGATAGAGATAGAGATAGAGATAGAGATAGAGATAGAGATAGAGATAGAGATAGAGATAGAGATAGAGATAGAGATAGAGATAGAGACAGAGAGTAGAGATAGAGATAGTTACTTAGCGTCATTCTTTGGCAAAGCTGACCTAAATATTTCCGCACGTCTAAATCGAACCCACGACCCTACATCCGAGTCCGCTAAGGTCAGCGAGACAACATGACTCCGTAGCATTTCGTATTACATCAGTCAAATAAACTTTTACTACCTACCGACGAACAAAAAAAACTTTCACTCGCATCTCCTATACTATCCACCTTTATTCCAACTGGTTAGAGCTCAAAATTGCTCATCAATGTCATCACACACTAACTGCCTTATTATTAGGGGAATAAGGTTGAAAATGTTTGATCGTTGAACGATACTTCTTAACCTTATCGTATACTATGAGCCTTAAGGTTAAAGGAATAAAGTTGAAAATTGCTGTTCTCTGAAGGAGAGAGTAAGGTTATAACAATGTTGGGGTCGTAGCCTCTGTGTCGTGAACTCATGTAGGTGAAGAACCGGTAGAAGATCTTTCTATTGAATGAAATTTCAAGAGGGAGGATTATATTATTTTATTATGCATATATTCATTGATGGTCTTGAATGTTAACTAATTGAAAATGAATTAATGTTGTATGTTTAGTTATGAGAATAAATTGTGTGTCAAATTATGAAGCTTAAATTGGTGACGGATTAAAGGATGCCGGCTCTTTTTTTAATCCAGAGGGAGTATGATGCCAGCGTATTGGGTACCATATTCAGCAAACATTTAGGAGACCGGTGTTGTTTTTTTTTATAAGTAACCCTGTATTTTTTTTATGTAATGCGGTATAGGTGGCTGAGTCAGAGGGGCCAAAGCGCATGCTCCGACCAGCCAATATCACCTCCGAGAAGGTAGGTGCCATACCGGAGACTTCCCTGGATTGCTGGCTATACTGAACTAGAGGAGAACACAACCGAGGCTGCTATGCGGCCATCTTAAATCCAGTACGGTGGTATCAACCCAGTCGGCTACAATCTGAGCCTACCACCTAGTAAGGGGCAAAGGATTTTTGGTATTTGAATAGTTTTTATTTACTTTAATATGTATGTTAGATGTATTTATGCTGACAATAAATATTCGCAAAGTTTCTACTTTATGAGAATATATTAAGTAAAATTTGAGATCAGGGTTGAAAATATGCGACACCATTTGTTTAAACTCCCCCTTAAGCATCGGATAGCTTTCACCTGTCCTTAGCACCAGTAGTTAGTTTTCTAAACTCAAAATGGAGTATTTCTTTTTTTCTTTTTTCAATTTCACCAAAATCTCCTATGCTATCCCTGAGCGGGGTTTCCCACTTCTGACAATTAAACTCACAAATAACAGATAACTCCCTGTGGTTTCTTCGGCCTGACCGTTGTGGAAGAAATCCTGGCTAGAGACATCTACAAATTTCAAGTTTCACATTTTTCCGAAAAAATTATTTATTTATTTATTTTTCTTCATCATCTGTAGATACACAAAAAATACACTTAGGTTCGTCAGTCATTTAAGTTTAAGCAAAAAATAGGCCATCGTCAAAAAATTCAATACACCACATAAAATTTATAGTAATTACCTGGGCGACCGAGCTTCGCTCGGCGTCTACACCTGTCATGATAAACTTGAAAAAATAACATTATCTAAATACAAAATTTCATCCAAATCGTTAGAGCCGTTTCCGAGAAACCAATTATATATATAGGTATATATATACAACTTTACATATCTCACTTAAATTAATAGGATAACGCACTCTATAACTAACAAAATGTCAAGAAAAATAAAAATCAAAAATAACTCGTTGACAAAAGAATATCCGAAATAAATAACAATTGTCAAAAAATGTCCGAGAATTGAAACTATATTCTCCCTAAGTGATGATTACAAACCAAACCCACAATCTCAGAAATCAAGACTACTACTCAAAACACACTCCACGTCTCATACAAACATGTACAAAAAGAAAGCAGTTATCCAATGTAATCGTGATAATGGCCCCGACGACTTCGCACTCGATCCGGACAAGAACAATTTTACTTCTCTAGATGAAGTAACAGCGGATGCAGTAATGCTGGGTTACATGCACACAATAGTGGGTTTAGATGATGAGATTTGAGATAAAAATGCCTTCAAAGCATTCATAGTGTGGTTTGGGTATCTGATTGCAGTAGAGACGGATGATGGAAATTAACTGAGGAACGAAGAGTAATATTACATACATACATACCTTACCACACGGGATACAGATCCCGAAAATCGGTGTAAGCAGAGTAATCGGAATTGTGCTGCAGGTACTCTTGTAAGTGACAGCACAACACCGACCACCACTGTTAGCAAAGTATTCGGACAAGATAACTATCAAGCAACAAGTGAGGTACGAAGACCCACTCGCTGCATGACTAGGTGGAAGGACAGTTCCAAGGTGAGAGGTGGCTAACCCGTCGCCCTTTAGCACGGCATCTTGTCCTTATTCCTTAGTCACCTTTTACGACATGCACGGAGAGAGATGCAGGGGGACTATTCTTTTTAAGTACCGGCCCCACACGGTAGAAGAGAAATGTTCTTATGTGCTAACGATGCCCACGGAAATTTAGTTCGCGGGGTTGAGAATACTATGCGGGCCTGATTGATGCCATGAACGTGTCTTTTGAATGACCGATACTTTAATGGATTTGAAATATTAAGAACTTCCAGATGACGTTATTGAAAAAATTACAAATGTGGAATAGTGAACGGAGTTATACGGCATTATGGCATAAACGGCAACGTAGTACGTGGCCATCCGTGGTTTCTGCCTACCCCTATTGGGAGACAGGCTTGACGTTATGTACATTATGCACAAACTCACTGAAAAAAGTTAATAACATGATTATTATCTTCGCCATATTTCAATAAAGTGTGTCATATTGAACAAAGGAAGACAATATTGTACGATTCCGTCACAGACATTACTGTTTTTGACTAATAATTTCATGTAAAAGGGCTAGAGAACAAAAGAAAGCATATGACATAAGATGACGTTAGCGCTACACCAAAAGAACAACGAGACGAAATGAATACAGAGCAACGTCAAATTTTCACTACATTGTCTGTCGTTGTGGGACCAAGCGTGACGTCTTCGTCAGTTCCCTTTTTTTTTCTCAAATCCGCGAACAATGGCAAAGTTCATCCGAACATAACACAATGAGTCTATAAAACGAGTGAAAATTCACAACACTTTTGCTATAAGTGAATCTGATCTCATTCGGTGTGGTCGTTCTTCTGGATCTAATTTAAATACAGTTTCAATTTCTTCTTCAATATATATTATTATTTCTCTTTCAATTTTAATAAATACAATATTATCATTATAATTTAATTAATCACTAACAGCTGGAGTGTTCATAATTTCATCATTATTAACAGTTAAATTTGTTAATCAATTCATCATCAATGACATCATAACACAAATCATCAAACATGGCTTTCAAATTATCATCAAAATACGGCATCTTGTTGCTTATATCATTCAGTATACCAGCTATACCAGTGCAGTTGCAACAAGGTGAAGAAATTGTAGAGAACAATGTTCAAAGTGCGAGTTTAAAGGAATGCTTGAGCGTGGAAAGCAGGAGTCGAGATCTAGGAGTTTGCTTCGGAAATGAACTACTGACCAACCTCCATCAGTATGACGAGCAGGATTCCTTCAGCTTGGCCAATGGAGTGTCGTTTGTGAGGGATGAGAAGACACCTAGGGATTTTAGCAGTTTCCTGGACAAAGATCCTATGGATTTTAGGTAAGTGTTACTGTTTGGTTTGACTAAATCATTGCAGCACAGAATAACTTGTGCAACTTGAATTAGACGGAAAACTTGAGAGAAAAAATTTACGTTGACGGTCTGACTGTTGGTGAGTGATCGTCCGGCCGTTGAGGCTGGCTGTTGTTCAGATTCAGCTTAAAACTTCAGTTCAGGTTCCTTACCTTACTAGGCTATGATTGGGTTTAATCCGTCATGATTGGTACCAGCGCACTGAATGAAGGTGTCGGTCGAAAGAGCTTTTGTTTACGAGAAAATTGTTTACGTTTTCCATCCAGTTCAGTGTAGCCGGCAAGTACAAAAGGAAGCACAGGCTATGACACTTATCCATGATACGTTTACCAAGGTATATGGTCTTGCATCACGTATTTTATTTAATATTGCTTATTTTTTATTCTTTGAAGTGATTTAAAATTACCTAATTATCTCGTACCTCTGAATCATTGGAGAGACAATTTTCCATTGTCATTAGTATTCAATAGAAGTCCTCAATCTCTTTAACAATTTCGCCCAGGTCCATCATGGAAAGTGCCTCCACTCTCATCTCAAAGCGTTCCTTACATTGGGACATGAGCACTCTCTACCCGGGCCTGGTGATGAGGATTGGCCCAACGCTGGCCAATGGAATCCTTGAGTTCGTCATGGACCCTCGCATAAAGGACAGAACCTATCAGGGCTCCGAAGAAGTGTCTACAGGTAAGGAATGGAGGTTCCTCATATAATTCCTCATTTAGCGGCGGGTGGCCGAATGGTTTGGGCATCGGCTTCTCATGCGAGAGGTCCGCGGTTCGAATCCGGTCGGCGTGTACCAATGAGTTTTTTCTGACGAAAAAATTTACGTGCATACCTACACCTGCTGTTTCACCGTTCGGAACCGGTGTAAAACTGTAGGTCCCTTCCCTTGCCCCTTACTAGGTGGTAGGCTCAAATTGTAGCCGACTGGGTTGGTACCACCGTACTGGATGTAAGATGGCCGCATAGCAGCCTCGGTTGTGTTCTCCTCTAGTCCAGTATAGCCAGCAATCCAGGGAAGTCTGCGGTATGGCGCCTACCTTCTCGGAGGTGATATTGGCTGGTCGGAGCATGCGCTTTGGCCCCTCCGACTCAGCCACCCTACCGGATTACATAAAAAAAAAATTATAATCGGTCAATTTTCCTGCAGTCCTCCCGACCCCTAGGGAACCACTGCTTTTCACCGACCTACTTGATGTCGTCGTCCCACTGAATTTTGGAATAAAATAAAGCTAACCAACCCTTTGTAGTAAGTACTATCAGCTCTCCTCTTCTTGTTTCCTCTTCGCTATGTCTTCTCCTCTCTACTATTGTATGTGTGTGTGTCTGTCTATTCTAAACTAAACTAAAAAATTGCATATCAGGCATACCATCAGGCATCAGGAATATGTATAGGCTATGTATCATTATGATATTTCTCAAAGAGCAGTCGATACATTTCGCATGTTGCGAAAAAAGTATTACCGCGCCATGCATCACATATCATCTGCCTAGTCTGTTGGACACGTAATAACATTTTTCATTAAGGGGGGGGTACTAGGCAAAACATCACATCAGTCAGTCAGTCAGTCAGTCAGTCAGCGTGTGAGCGTCCACTGCTGGACATACGCCTCTCCAATTTTCCTCCAGTCCTCCCGGCCTTCAGCGATACGGAACCACTGATTTCCGCCGGCGTACTTGATGTCGTCGTCCCACCTGGCGGGTGGTCTTCCCACACTCCGTTTTCCTGTCCACGGCCGCCAGTGTAGGACACGGTTACTCCAACGGTCATCGTCTCTTCGGCTAACGTGCCCAGCCCACTGCCATTTGAGCTTAGCCACCCGGTGTCCAATATCGACTACTTTGGTGCGTCGGCGGATTTCCTCGTTACGCACCATATCACGTAGCGATATTCCCAGCATGGCTCGCTCCATTGCTCGCTGGGCAACTTTCAACCTTTGGACAACAGCGACCGTCAGAGTCCACGTTTCACACCCGTACGTCATAACCGGGAGGACACACTGGTCATATATACGGGTCTTTAAATTCTGCGGAAGGTCAGACTTCAGGACGAATTTTAGTTTTCCAAAGGCAGCCCAACCCAGTTGAATTCGTCTCTCCACCTCCTTAAGCAGACCTTGTCTACCAAGCCGCAGAATTTGACCGAGGTATACGTACTCTTCAACCTGTTCGATCACTTCTCCGCCAATAACAATTTGTCCTCCCGTCATAACCTCGGTCGCCATGACCTTGGTTTTGTCCCGGTTCATCTTCAGACCAACCTTCATCGACGCTGTATAAAGGTCTTCCAGCATGATCTGAAGCTGATCTCGGGAATTTGACAGAAGAACAATGTCATCGGCGAAACGCAGATGACTGAGAAGATCTCCATTCACGTTTATACCCATGTTGTCCCACTCAAGCATCTTGAACACATCTTCCAATGCGTTTGTGAAGAGCTTGGGTGAGATCACATCCCCCTGCCTTACGCCTTTACCAAGGAGGATAGGTTGGGTATTCTCGTGAAGCCTCACAGTCATCGTCGCGGACCGATACAGATTTCGGAGCACCTCGATGTAGCGGTGGTCGATTCTGCACCTGAGGAGGGAGTTTTCGACAGCCCATTTTTCAACTGAGTCGAACGCCTTCTCATAGTCGACGAAGGCTAGGAAGAGCGGCTTGTTGTACTCCTCGCATTTTTGCACCAATTGTCTCACAGTAAATATGTGGTCCATGGTGCCGTACCCTTTCCTAAATCCAGCTTGCTCACGAGGCTGGTACTGGTCCAGCCTCTGTGTCAGCCGACTCGTGATGACTCTCGAAAAGACCTTGTACACGTGGCTAAGAAGTGAGATAGGTCGATAGTTTTTCAACTTCGCCCTATCCCCCTTCTTGTGAAACAAGACAACGACACTATTTCGCCATGCGGCCGGAACTACACCGCCTTCAAGAACTGCATTGAACAGTTTTTGCAGTTCCTTCAGGATCGGTCGTCCGCCAGCGTTTAGCAGCTCTGTCGTTATCCCGTCTTCACCTGGAGCCTTGTGTTTTTTGAGTCCTTTCAAGGCAGCCTTTATCTCATAGACACTAATATCGGGTAGATCCTCCGTGTAGTGTCTAGTGAGCGGCGCACGCCTATCAGAGTCGACTGGTTTGCTTGGACTTGGGGCAGGGATTGCTGCGGAGTACAATTGGCCATAAAATTCCTCCACCGCCTCAAGAATATCCGGCTTTCTTGCGGTGACAACCCCATTCGCCCGCTCGAGTTTCGAGATTTGGTTAGCGCCGGTAGAGAAGGCACGGGCAAACACTTTGCTGCCTCGATTTTTCTCTATAACGCGCTCAACCATCTTCATGTTCTCTCGGCGAATATCACGGCGAATGGACTTGCTTATGGTCTTGTTGAGGTTCCTGTGCACGACACTACTCCGGGTCTCCGGTTTCATATTCCGTCGTGTTTCCAGGAGCCTCAACGTCTCTGCGGATAGCTTGCTACGGGGTGCCTGTCGACTTTTGCTGAAGTGCTGCTCTGCAGTGTCCGTTAGTGCGGATACGAAGCCCGTATACACCTTGTCGATGTCGGTATCCTCATCTCGTGGCGCTAAGCTAAAAGCATCCGCGAGTTTGGCTTCGAAATTTTCGAGCGTCTCGTCCGGTATGTTTAGCTTGGCCAACGGTTTGTGGATGAGTTTGCGCCGTTCCATCTTGAGGTTTAGCTTCAGCGTACCTCGCACTAGTCGGTGATCGCTGCCAGTATCGAAGCGGTTAAGGACAGTAACGTCTATACACGACGATTTACTGTCCGCCAGTATGAAGTCGATCTCGTTCCTCGTGCAACCGTCAGGGCTGGCCCACGTCCATTTCCTTTTTTCCTTTTTCAGGAAAAAGGTATTCATGGCGTGGAGCTGGTTAGCTTCGAGATAGTTGACCAACATCTGGCCGCGTCGATTCCTGACACCGATACCGTACGGACCTACTGCTCTGTCTCCCTTCAGAGGCTTGCCCAGTTTGGCATTAAAATCTCCCATCACGTACTGGAAGTGGGATTTGTTGGTTTCTAAGGCTTTGGATACATCCTCGTAAAACTGCTCCACCTCGTCGTCAGCGTGTGAACTCGTGGGAGCGTATACCTGCACCACCTTCAGCTGATACCGCTTGTTCAGTATGATGATGATGTAGGCCACTCTGTCCGACACGCTGTCGATTTCGATGATGCTGTTCACGAGGCTGCGCCTCACCATAAATCCCACTCCACCTTCCGATTTTTGGGGATTTCCTCTGAAGTAGAATAGGTTGCCGGAACGTAGCACTTCAGTCTCTTCGCCCTTTCTTCTGACCTCGCAAAGACCCAGGATGTCCCATTTTATATGAGCCAGCTCCTGTTCCAGCTCGACCAGTTTCTCTTGCGTTCTCAAAGTCCGTATGTTATGGGTAGCCAAGTGTAGTTGGGTGTGGCAGCCAGATCTAACCCAGGGATTCTTAGCACCCCTCGCCCCGCCGGAACCTGGACCGCCACCACGATGATCCGGAATAGCGGGGCCGCTGGGAACTAGGGGCCGAGGTACTGTAGGACTTTTCATTGGAGGTTTTGGCCATAGAACGCCACGTTGGCCAAACGTCTTGGCGAGTCTTCCGCTCTCGTCAGCCTTAGGCTTGTAATACCTATGGTATTACGCACCTAAGTTTCCAGGATACACCGCGAGGAGGTGTGAGTCGGAAATTGGAGAAAGAATTTCACTCCGCTACTACTTCACCATCGTGCGATGGTGCAGCATTAGCAGGAGATTAATTCAGTCTCCCTTTTATATCCTCACATCATATCATATTATATTACATCACATCATATTATCCTAACTATAGCCATATTTCAATAGATATAACTATAATTTATATGCTTATAGTTAGGTAAAGGTTCAAGGTATAATGTGTGATAGATTATTGTAATTTAATCTTGTAAATTCTCTGAAAAATAAGTGAGTGAAAAGTGGTAAAAACGTTCGAAAATGCATTTCCTATTTCGTCACAAATACGTCCATACAAAAAACGCTCGCGCACGGCAACGGCCCAAAATTTAGAATGTTCAAAGATAGTTCAGTGAAAAACCATTTATTCTGTAAGCGTTTGAGTTTATTTAGATGATTCTTAGTCTTATTGACTCTAAGCTCAATGAAGCATTTTTCGTATTAGATGCATTTGTAAAAAATGGCGAGGGAAATAGCAAAGGCATTTTTTAACGATTTTACCACTTTTCAACCATATATTTTAAAAGGAATTTATAAAATTAAATGAAAAATAATGTATTCACATTATACCTTGAATCTTTACCTAACTATAGGCATATATATTATAGTAAAATCACTTGAAATATGGGTATGGTTAGGGAAATACGAAGTGCTTTTGCCTAGTACCCCCCCTTAAGGAAGTCTACAAGAACTTCCTAGGCAGCATATGACTAACTGCTAAACATAACCTATAAATATAACTGTAAAACTGTTAATTCGTTCATAGATCATTGTCGCACACACATACAAATTTTACTTTCTTTTCTTCGTCTCACTTGAACTGTGGTGTCCGTTATATTCGTATTTTGTGCTTATAAAATCTATTGTGGCATCTATTTTATCTAGTTCACCTTCTAACATCTATTTTATTTGTATAAGTATGTTTTTTATTTGTTTATGTATATATTTGTATAAGTATGTAGTATGTTTAAATATACTTTCCTGCCCAAATGTCTCTGCACTACCCTTGCCATTTTATTTCTCACTTACTCTGATCACCAAAAGATTGACTGGAAGAAATCACTTAAAGTGATAAGTCCGCCTTTGCACGCTACTGTTCTCTTGTTTCTGTGTGAATTATTGTTAACTTCTATTACTCTTCTGTATGTTATCTTCTGTCTTGTGTATTTGTATTTTTGTGTGCAATGAAGCATTTATATTCTATTCTACCTTCTATTTATGTTCTTGCCCCCTTAAAGTTTTAAATTTCACTTGGTCTTTATTTTGTCATGTGTTTTGTTAAATAATCGAAACGTTGAAAAGCGCCATCTGCACTAAGATCCACGAACATCTTTCTCTGAGTGAAAGTAAAGAGACAGTGACATTGAACTTAGAAAATGGTGCGGCCATCTGGCGTTCAATGCGAGAATCTCATCAAGTTCAATGCTGTTAACGTTGAATATGGTTCGAATCTGAAATGATAAATTACTTTGAACCTTTATAGAAATATCGCATTAATCATTTATTTTTATCGCTCAGTCGTTAGGATTTCATTGGAATTCTTTCCACCCTTATTTTTATTTATTTTTTCTTTATGAAATAAACAATTTATTTTAATTAACTTTAGTTCAACGTTTCAAGCACCACATATAAAGTTTACTGTTATTTCACTGTTATACTTTTTTTTTTCAGGTCGTCTCCTAGCAAAAAACCTTCTAGTTCCCTTTCTCCTGGGCTTCAAATTTCAACTTTCGACTCTACTGCCCTTACTTCTGGGTCTGCTTCTGATTGCCAGCAAAAAGGCCTTCATTCTGGCGAAGTTGGCTATCGTAGCAGTGACAGTGTTCGGCGGGGCCGGCGCTTGGGGCGGTGGTGGAGGCCTGGGGTCGTTCGGAGGATTTGGTGGGCCGTCACTGTCTTCGTATAGCTCACCATACACTACAGGTCCGGGACATTTCCATGGACACCACGGGGGAAGCAGCGGGGGTGAGCAAACAAGTATTACAGTTCCGTAACTCAAAAGAGAAAAAAGCTGAATCCTTATAGGAACACTCTTACCTTATTTTCCACGAATATACTGGACGAAAAATTTTTTTTTTTTTATTTGAGGACCCACTCACGCAGACTTATGGCGTAAATGAACGAATTTCTCTCATGCTAGAGATCTGCGGTTCGAATCCGGTCGGAGTGTACCAATGAGTTTTTTCTGAGGAAAAAATTTGCGTGCATACCTACACCTGCTGCTTCACCGTTCGGAACCGGTGTAAAACTGTAGGACCCTTCCCTTGTCCCTTACTAGGTGGTAGGTTCAAATTGTAGCCGAAAGGGTTGATACCACCGTACTGGATGTCAGATGGCCGCATAGCAGCCTCGGTTGTGTTCTCCTCTAGTCCAGTATAGCGCAGCAATCCAGAGAAGTCTCCGGTATGGCACCTACCTTCTCGAAGGGGATATTGGCTGGTCGGAGCATGCGCTTTGGCCCCTCCGACTCAGCCACCTATACCGGATTACATATTTTTTATTTTATTTTGGGGGACAAATTAGTATTACAAAAAAATCCAAGTGCATCGTGTGACGTTTCAATGGAAAGGGCTCGTTATAATTTTTATAATTTTAAAATAATTAATTTTAAAATTATAGTTTCATAAGTGTAAAGCAAAAAATACACAAAATTCGACGATACCCCCCCCCCCCCCCCCCCCCCCCATCAACCTTATCTCCGAAATTACCGAGTCTTAAATTTTAAAAAATAGGGAATATAAGGCTATTAGGGAATAAACTAGTTTACACTTTACAGGAACACCTAAACGCAAATCCTAAGTCTAAAAGTTCTCGCGGAAAACGGAATGATACTATACTTTCCATTTATCGTGCCGGCCAATGTACCAATCTTCAATATACCAAGGTTTATTGAGCCTGTTTTATCGGTACTAATATGGCCGCTGCTCTGACGAACTTACTTCCCTTATCCCTTCCTCCTGTTCGCCTTCGCCAAACCCTCCATACTCTCGCGGAACACCCCTTTGTAGTCGACAGAAGAGTTCTTCGAACTGCACGATTCTCTAAATCGTTCTTGTGCCGCACTGCAAAGGTGTGGAACGGGCTCCCAGGGAATATCTTTCCCCACTCCTACAATCCACGGATCTTCAAATCGCGGGCCTTTCCCCAGCGACATTAGTCCACCTCCAAGCCGGACTGGCACCTCCTCGGCGGTGAAATTGACTGCGCCTGAAGTTTCGACCTCGGGCAGAGCCACCCAGTTCGGAAGCAATAAAAAAAAATCTGGTCGGGTTAACGTACCACCTAGTAAGGTAACCTTACGGGACCTACAGTTTTAAGTGGGATCCGAACCACGGTCAGCCTCTACGGTTAAACCAAGTTCTGACGGGGCCCAGATGTGCTTAATTTCACGATCCCGTGCGGAACCATGCCACACACACTGTATCCCGACAATTAGGGTAAGCAGAGTAATCGGTGTTGTGCCTCAAAAACTCTGGTAAGTTACAGCACAACACCGACCACCACGTTTCGCAAAGTATTCCAACAAGATTCAATCGATCAAGCAGCAAGTAAGGCACAAAGACCCACCTATTGCATGACTCGGTAAAACTACCGTGCCAAGGTGAGAGGTGGCGAGCCTGTCGCCCTTTAGCACGGCATCTTGTCCTCATCCCTTAGTCGCCTTTTATGACATGCATGGGGAGAGATGCAGTGGGGCTATTCTTTTTAAGTACCGGCTCCACACGGTACCCTAAAAGTAAAACCCAAAGCCAGCTCCGGTTTTCGATTCTGTTCACAGGCCCATGCTTTACAGGTTACTACAGTCGCCCGCAGCACGACTACTACTACAAGGAAAAGTCCTCGGAACCCTCCACCGCCAGCCCCATCACGCCGGGAGAGCTGAGGGACCGGCTGGAGAGGCTGTTCGTAACGAAGAACGAAATGAATCAACCGAGAGAAGAGAAAATACGAGATGCGAGAAACTTCGCTTGGAGTCCTGTTATTTAGAGTTTTACAATCGGAAAATTGATGGACCTGGGAGCCCAATTCACGTACTAGGAAAATGGGGAACCGTGTATGTATTTTGATAAAAATTCTATTCTTTTTATGGAAACTGAAACGGTTGGCTATATCACCTACAACAATCCCTGATGTGAGCACATAACACCTTGGTGAACTAGGTGCCATGTCAGTGCTTCCCTTCATTTCATGTCGGCTACACTGAACTGGACGGAAAACACGAACTATTTACATAGCCGTATCGACCGACGTTTCATTCAGTGCGGTGGTATCAACCCGGGTGGGATAAACCCTACCATGTAGTAAGGTAAGAAGGGAAGGGACCTACAATTTAACGTGGAATCCGAACCACGGTCAACCTCCAACGGTCGAGCGGTCACCCATCCAAGGACTGACCGCGCCCAGGTGCGCTTCAACAACAGTCGACCGAATTCGATTGGATAACCTAGAGTAAACTCTGGAACTCTCTCCCTGCCCATATTTTTCCCCCCAAGTATAGTAAGTATTGGGGCCTTCAAGAGGGGCGTGATTGGGCACCTGTCGTCATGGTCAGGCCGTCATGGCCGTCATGGTATTCGAAATCCCTCATACGACCGAATATCCATGGGCGTTGTTAGACACCTTATGGGTGGCTCGGAGCCAAATATCGCGCTTTCAATAAAAAAAAAAACAAAAAAATATGTTTATACCGAGAAAGGGTGCAATTTTTATAGATTGGACTAAATATGAATACTTACCTATACATTTTAAATACATTTTATAACGAGCATAATAATTATTAGGTATAAATTGTTTAAAGGCTAAATTACATGCTATAGTAAAATATTGTTATTTGAGTTAATGTTGTTTAAAATATTCACTGTAATCTTTTGTTAATTTTATTTGTATTTGTTCATTTTATTGTATTTTATTTTATTTATTTATTTATTTTATTTTAATTAATTTAATTCGTATTTGTTTTAATATTTTTAAAATTATTGTGTATTTACTAATTAATGTGTGTATGTAATCCTAGTGTATTTAGAATTTGTTGTGTGTGCAATGGCACAAGTGCCTGAATTAATAAAAATGATTTGATTTGATTTGTACCTGTATGTATGTATTTGTGTCAATTAATTATCTAGCTCTTAATATATCTTAAAATATGTTTATTCTACTTCTAAGGCTGAATGTTTATTATTATTTTACTATCGTACTCATGTTCGTATTTCTTTTATAAATCCAAAAATGTTATTTCTTTAAAAAAAATAATTGGATATTTCCTGCTAGTCAATGATTTAGATTTGTTATTATTTTATTATATAAATAAAACTCTTTTGTTTTCTTTTCGGCGTACATTTTTATTCACCTTTAGTAAGTACTTCTTCTTTTACGTTTTTCTAAATAAGTTCAGCTTTTTTTAACCCCTTCTTACCGGACTACGGAGAAGCCAAAAAGATAGTAATGATTTTCGTAGCGGGCGTATGTATGTATATATATTTTGACATTGGAAATGTCTTTTCGATCGCTTCAGTATAGTCCCCGATTTCCAGCGCGATTGCGAATTCGCCCTGGTGTCGTGAGTATTTAGAGTGTCAGATGACGCGTACCGACGAGGGCTACAAGATAGTAAAAAAAAATAAAAAAGTTTGAGAAAATCCCAAAAAACCGTTTAAAATAGCCGTTTTAGGGTGTTTAAAAAGGTAAACTTTAAACATATTTCTAAATATATATTTTAAACTTTTCTATTTTTATATTGTAAATTTTTTATTTTAAAATTTTCTTATAATATTGTGGATTTTTTTTATTGTTTGAAAAAAGTGAAAAATTTGGGAGTTATGATTTTTTTATTTTCCGTTACGTGAGTTACGAGTTATCTTTTTACCCGACTACGGCGAAGCCAAAAAAGGAAGGGTTATGAGTTTGGCGTGTATGTATGTATGTATGTATGTATGTATGTATGTATGTATGTATGTGACTATCTATATTCCACTCTACAGCCTAAAGTACTGAGCCGATTTGAATAATTCTTATGCCATTGGATTCGTCTTATTCACGGGAGTGTCATAGGCTATATAACAATTTTCAAAATTCAAAATGGCGGACGCACGGCCTCAAAATGTCAAATTAGTTTTTCAAAATATATTGAGTGGGGTATCAAATTAAAGATAATTAAATTACGATTACGAAAATATATACTTTGCTATCTATTAAAATTATGTGTACAGAGAAATAGAGCAAAATGTGTGGCGCATGTATGAATCGCGATTATTCGCGATGAAGCGTGGTCGCCCGCGCACCGCGCCGCGCGCCCCCCTCGGTTTCGGTACGTTACATACACCGACGACACGGGCCGACGCGACGCGAAGAAGCGACATGGTATTGTTGATAATATACCTACATACTAACTCCCTGATCTACCGCAAATTTTATATAGATATATAATATTATTATTAGATACAGTACTATGCTAAAATAAATTGGTATTAAATGTCCATGTAGGTACCTAGTGTAAGCACAATATGTAGTGTAGGTGTACCGTGTGGGGTCGGTACTTAAAAAGAATAGCCCCACTGCATCTCTCCCCGTCGCATGTCGTAAAAGTCGACTAAGGGATCGTCAGCCTCGGCAGCTTAATGGTGCGGTCAGTTATTGGATGGATGATCGCCCGACTGTTGAAGGCTGACCGTGGTTCGGATACCACATTAAACTGTAGGTCCCTTCCCTTCTTACCTTACTAGGTGGTAGGGTTTATCCCGGCCGGGTTGGTACCACCGCACTGAGCGAAACGTCGGTCGAAACGGCTATGTAAATAGTTCGTGTTTTCCGTCCAGTTCAGTGTAGCCGGCGCGAAATGAAGGGAAGCACTGACATGGCACCTAGTTCACCCGGTGTTATGGGCTGACATCACGGATGTTGTAGGTGATGTAGCCAACCGTGTCAAGTTTCCATAAAAAAAAAGGTAGGTACATTAAATATACCTAATACCTACAATATTTTCGGATGCAAGTTACCCTTCAGCTAAGCGGGATGCAATTTTCTGGGTGCAGTTTTAGACCTAAACTCGATTAGTTGCCGGAAACCTACGTCTTTGGAAATGGCGGTGCCCAGGAGGTTCAGGTGCTTCCAGACAGGTATGACGCTGACTTAGAAACTGGCTTGGAAAGCAAAAGGGCCTTCAAATCGACCTTCGCAGATAATGCGCAGCACTGAGCCTTGCTAACGTTGAAGGCGTGGGTGTAGCATTCAGGGGGCAACATATCATTGTTATACATACGAGAGTACGGAACACGGGTTCTACACCAGTTACCCTTCAACTAGGCGGGATGTGGATTAGAAGAGGCGAAGACTTGTGTCTGAACTTGAGCAAACACTCGGCTCTATTTCCGAATGGGCCGTAGCAAGTTGGTCAAGTTAAATACCTCCAAGATACAAGTTTGCGCGTTCAGTGCGAAGAGAGCGGCGTTGACACCAGCTCCTTCCTACCAAGGCACGTCACTTAAATTTTGCGACCACCTCGGGGTCCTCCGAGTCGAATTTTCGCACGATCTAAACTTCCGGCGTGACATCGAGGGCAAGGCCGTATAAATCGCAGATTCGGTACTGCTCGCACCTATGGGATGGCTCAGTCAAATACCAGCTGGCGCCTCTGGACTCGATCCAGCGTCGAGCCGTGCGAATAGTAGGGGACTCCCAAATGTCCCGCGATCTAAAACCACTGCAACTCCGTAGGAATACATCGCTAAATCAGAGCCTGTTGAAATACAAACAGAGAGAAATATTTTCCCCCAAGTACAGTCTCGGGTCCTTCAACCTGGGCACCTGTCAGGCCGGCATGGCATTCGCAGCCTCCGCATGCTACCGAATGTCCATGGGCGTCGCTAGACACCTTATGGGTGGCTCGGCGCCACATGTCGCGCTTACTATAAAAATAATATCAGTAGCTTTGGCCTCGCCTTAGTGGCTTACCTGCTTCGAGTGAGTACATTATTCAACTATGTACAACCTGAAACCTCCCTCGGTTTTACTTACTTCCCGAATCCGCTTCACCCCAGCCAGATATATTTACTTACATAGACAAAGAAAATCGTGTACTTACACAGCTCAGTCTTCGGTCTTGCTCTGACTGACTTTTCATTTTACTTCAAGACTATACATCGTTCAACTATACATAATTTGTATAATATAAATATGTAGGTACTCACTCATGCGCTATTTGCAGAAAACTTTAGTTTCAAATAGAGATCACGACAAATAAACGGACGGATAGTATCAAGCCGGTACTTATATAAAAGAATAGCCCCACTGTATCTCTCCCCGTGTATGTCGTAAAAGGCGACTAAGGGATATGACTTCCTTCTTATATTACTAGGTGGTAGGGTTTAACCCGCCCGTGTTGGTACCACCGCACCGCACTGAATGTAAGGTCGGTAGAAATGGCTATGTATTTAGTGTAGCCGGTACGACCGAAGGGAAGCACTGACGTGGCACCAAGTTCACCCGGTGTTATGGGCTGACATCACGAATGTTGTAGCCTTTAGGTGATGTGTCAGATTCCATAAAAAAAATCAATATACGAGTTACATACAATATTTAAAGTATGCAAACAGTTTTAAAAAAAGCCTAAAATAAAAAAAAATTAGTTATAAAAAACTAAAACCCGACTACGTAAAAGCTAATTATGAAATTCGTTTAAATAAAAAAAAAATAGTTATAAAAAACTAAAACCCGTCTACGAAAAAGCAAACTATGAAAATAGTTTAACTATAACTAAAAATAACAAAATAATGTTTTCCATATAATTTAACAGATACAGCATTTTTCTTTTTATATTGATTTTACCTTAGCACTAACTCTATAAATTTTGATAAATTTATTATTTTTAACGTTCTAAATATAGAGCCGTGGTCGGGCGTTCTTCGTTCAACAAGACAAGTGAGACCGTCGTTGTGCATTATAGCCGTTGACGTTCGGTATTTACCTATGTATCTACTTATAATAATTTTAGATTGACTCTGACTGATCTTACAAAAAGATGCCAGTTTGACACAATGGCGATGGCCGTCCTAAGTTCCGCGCTCTAATAATGCACGACGAGGGCCTCACTTGTCTTGTTGAACGAAGAACGCCCGACCACGGCTCTATATTTAGAACGTTAAAAATAATAAATTTATCAAAATTTATAGAGTTAGTGCTAAGGTAAAATCAATATAAAAAGAAAAATGCTCTATCTGATAAATTATATGGAAAACATTATTTTGTTATTTTTAGTTATAGTTAAACTATTTTCATAGTTTGCTTTTTCGTAGACGGGTTTTAGTTTTTTATAACTATTTTTTTTTTATTTAAACGAATTTCATAATTAGCTTTTACGTAGTCGGGTTTTTATGAATGTGAGTAGTTAAAATGGTTTTCGTGTATGCATATACTTAAAAATTTAAAATTTTAATTTTATTATTGACAATTTTCTTCTTTTTTTTTAAATTGACATATTTCAGTATGAAAAAGCAAATAATCAAATTTTTTAATATGAACACATGTTCGTATTTAGAGGAGTAGAAGTAATTATATAGTGAACAGGTGCGCGTTGTTAGAATCTGGAGTACGTTCGCTCGTTGAGTTCGTTGCTTCAGCCACACCAGGATATTTTCACGCTCACAGTCGACGACTCGCTATATCGCTATACGCTCATATTTGAATACACCCTAAAAGTAATTTTCAATGTACCCGAAGGTCATGTAATGCATGAGATCTGTGACTTTTCTTATGGAAACTGACACGGTTGGCTACATCACCTACAACATCCGTGATGTCAGCCCATAACACCGGGTGAACTAGGTGCCATGTCAGTGCGTCCCTTCATTTCATGTATGTATGTATGTATGTAGGGCTTTTGAGAACCCAACGGTTCTCAAAAGTTTCTTTGTCGCACCGCTAGAGTGTGGAACTGTCTTCCGGCGAGTGTATTTCCGGTGTCTTCAAGTGTCGTATTAACGGGCTAGACAGCCTAGCAACGGTTCGCAAATCTCCTGGCATGGCACCTAACTGAGCGTGGTTTCGCGAGGAGAGGTGATTTTGGCTCTCTCGACTGCACCATTGGTCTCTCGGCACACCCATGCTGGTTTACATAAAAAAAAACAGCAATTCTGAAAAATGCATTTCCCGACCATCCGGTTGATAATTGCACTAACTCGACAAGTAAGGAGGCGCATAAGCTGCACTTAGCTGCGCCTGCGATTCAGAGCGTGTAATCGCATAGACAATGCGTACGCGCAGATCCGCCGCCCGCCGCCGCCGCCGCCGCTATCTAGCCCATGTGAAACTCTCCATTCGCGACCGTTCTCATACAAGCTTTCTGGAATGCGTCGATTTGTAAGCGGATGTATGGAATTACATACATATCACACACGCTCAATCCCGACAATCGGCGTAAGCAGAGTAATCGGTGTCGTGCTGCAAGAGCTCTGGTAAATTACAGCACAACATCGACCACCGCGTTTCGCAAAGTATTCGAAAACAAGATTCAATCGATCAAGCAGCAAGTAAGGCACGAAGACCCACCTGCTGCATGACTCGGTGGAAGTACCGTGCCAAGGTGAGAGGTGGCGAGCTTGTCGCCCTTTAGCACGGCATCTTGCCCCTATCCCTTAGTCGCCTTTTACGACATGCACGGGGAGAGATGCAGTGGGGCTATTCTTTATAAGTACCGGCCCCACACGGTATTATCTACGTATCATAATTCAAACAAATAAAAAAAACGTTTATTTCCTTCTTCGCAGCACTCTCCGCAGAGAAAGTGAGCACCCTTTTGTTGTTGTTTTCAAAATCGTTTCTTTGTCGTACCGCTAGGGCGTGCAACTATCTCTCGGCGAGTGTGTTTCACGAATCCTTTAAACTGGGTATGTTCAAACGTCGTATTAACGGGCTAGATAGCCAGTCCGCAAATCTGCTGGCCTCACTGAGCGTGGTTTCGCGAGGAGAGGGTTTTTTTGACTCTGTCAACTGTACCATTGTTCCCTCTACACAGCCACCCATGTTGGTTTACATAAAAAAACAAAAGGGTACACAGTCTCTCTGCAGCGAGTGCTGCAAAGATAGGTTGGATGGCAAGGAATAAGGGAAGCAAGTTCCTCCGAGCAGCGGCCATGATAGTAACTGTAGAACAGTTTGAGTGACCCTACAAATCGTCTGTGACTCAGAGACTCCAGATCATCAGTCAGTTTCGGGTCTCCCACCTGTCGGACGGCTCGGCGCTGTATTGAGTCCAAGGACGCCAGCAGATACTGGGGGCTGCCTTCCCAAATGTGGCGACAGTATTCCATCAAGTTTTTATTCTTCTCCTCCAAAACCACTGAATGTATTCGAATGGGGTTTGCGCTGTATTTATTCTTCGGCAAGGTTTTATTCTGTTGTGTACACCCGTACGAAGCCGCTATGGGGGTCGCTTTTCACAGAATCCTTACAATTTACTCCATAACCAACCATCTCTTACAGATTTTATCCATTTATTTGTACGTTCCTTTTTATATAAATTTTACATTTTTTTAAAATTAAAACCTAAAATTAATATAAAAATAAACGGACTTTCCACCACCGGCGGCGGGGCGAACCCAAGCTACCGATGGTCGCGCCCTAGGCAGAGAAACCTCCGGACGATACGCGCAGTGTCGAGCAGGGCTGCCTTTTGGATCTGGCCCTTGACCCAACTACTCAGCGAGAGCCTCTTAAGGTGATCGTTGAGGCTCTTCGCTATCAGCCCATGCGCCGAAACGACTATGGGCACAACGATCGTCAAGTCGACGGGCCATATTTTGGTAACCTCGTGCTGCAGATCCAGATACTTCAGCAACTTCTCTGCTTCCTTACTGACGAGGTTACCATCGTGCGGCAGGGCGATATCGACGAGCGTTGCGCGCCTCGCCTCCCGGTCCACTATCACAATATCAGGTCTATTCGCGAGAATAGTCCTGTCTGTAATAATGGACCGGTCCCAGTAGAGTAATGGAACTTTGGACACCCTCTCTTAGTGTCCGTGTAGCTCACGTTATTGATTATATTATATAGAATTGTATATAAATTAAATAAAGTAACATATACATGTACAGACATTGAGTTCAATGCCACGGCAGATTGGCGTCGATAAACTCTCGCAAATGAAGACGCACCGGCGTTCTTCACGTTTCATTTGCATACTTAATTGTGACTTTCCACCAGTTTTTTTCAGCAACGCAACACAGCGAAATCGCGTGATAGACTCCCGAGTTCTTGGCTTGCGTGAGCCGGAGCGCAAGAAATCTGGATTTCTCTGCGTCTTTCTTGGGGCGTGAAGTGCCAGATAATTAGGTGGACGGTGCATTAAAATGTCGGGTAGTTAGGTATGGTTAACTGTTGCGATTTGGTCTAGTTAATGGAGTGCAGTTATCTGTGTGGGTAATAAATAAGGGGTTTTGAGCACAGACAGATGTGATGCCGTTTGTTATTGGAATTTCGAGTTATTTAAATTTTGATCGTTCGTACCGTCTAGCTAGATCTAGATCGTGATTTTACCGTGTGGGGCCGGTACTTAAAAATAATAGCCCCACTGCATTTCTCCCCGTGCATGTCCTAAAAGACGACTAAGGGATAAGGGCACGTTGCCGTGCTAAAGAGCGACAGGATAGCCACCTCTCACCTTGGCACGGTCCTCCTACCGAGTCTTGCAGCAGATGGGTCTTCGTGTCTTACTTGCTGTTTGATATAGTTGTCTTGTCCGAATACTTTGCTAAACGTGGTGGTCGGTGTTATGCTGTAATTTGCAAAAGTACTTGCAGGACAACCCCGATTACTCTGCTTACCCTGATTGTCGTGATAAAGCGTGTGGTATATATGTACGTTAAATTTTAAAGTGAATCCGATGAACGTCTCACAAGGGGGTATCCCAGAAAGTTGGCGACATAAAGCATTTGCTTTCGACGGCTTTGTCCTTTCAAACTATACAACGTACAAACGTGTACGCTGCCGTGCACTCGACCTCCCCCACACACCCCATTAAGTCACCACCATCACCGCAAGTGTGCTCTCGGGCTCAGTACAACTTGCGACACAATAGTTGTAAAGCAATTAGAGTATATTCTATTGTATTCTATTCTATTCTATAAAGTGAATTGCATAATGAAAAACCCTATTTAGATAAGTAATTTTTTTTCAATATAATTTTCAGAACCAGTACTTTATGAAAGATTACCAAATACTTTTTTTTATATAAACCAGTACGATAGGCTGAGCCTAGAGACCAATGGTACAGCCGAGTTTGCGGACGTCCATACTGTTAACACTAACTTTTTAATATGAGCCCCATATTAAAAAGTTAGTGGTGTTTTTTTGGGATCGCGCGACTTGTGGTATCGTTTCACCTACAAGTACGTGTCTAACGATGCCCATGGACATTCTGTGATGGACGGGTATTGCGAATCCCATGCCGGCCTGCCAGGAGCCTTTTCAAGGCCCCTTTTGAAAACCCCCAGGCCGTACTTGGGAGGAAATAGGTAAATGGGCAGGGAGTGCGTTCCGCATTTTCCCGGTTCTGTGAATAAAAGACCTACAGAACCGGTTGGTGGGCATCCGTGGTAGGTCGATTGAATAGGATGCATCCCCTGCCCAGTACGCGTAATGCGGAGGTGGAATGGGGACGGCGGAAATGCGTTAAACAGATTCTCCGAACACTCCCCATGAAATAGACGATAGAACACACTTAGGGAGCCGAGACGTCCCTACGGAGGTGCAGTGGTTCTAAGCCGCAGGGTCACCCACCAGTCGCACGTCACGGCAGCTGAGCCATCCCATAAGTGCGAGCAGTACTCCAAGCAGGACCTAACCTGTGTTTTGTACTGCCTCTTTATGGACAACTAAAGTATTTAAGTATTTTATACAGGTCGGTCGACTGTTGTTAAGCACTCCTCGCCACGGTCAATACTTGGATGGATGACCGCTCGACCGTTGGAGGCTGACCGTGGTTCGGATTCAACGTTAAACTGTAGGCCCCTTCCCTTCTTACCTTACTAGGTGGTAGGGTTCAACCCGCCCGGGTTGGTACCACCGCACTGAATGAAACGTCGTCGGTCGAAACGGCTATGTAAATAGTTCGTGTTTTCCGTCCAGATCAGTGTAGCCGACATGAAATGAAGGGAACCACTGACATGGCACCTAGTTCACCCGGTGTTATGGGCTGACATCACGGATGTTATAGGTGTCAGTTTCCATAAAAAAACAACTCTTGAGAAAACAATTTATTTTATAAGCTGTCAATTTGTTTTAAACATACGTAATCTCAGTCAGTACACTGGTTTCTAGTATAACGTTATTTAGAATCCGTTATTTGAATAGATAAATTCATGATCTACATGTTGATATATGATTCGCAAACGGTAATTTGGCAATTTAGGTTAGAACATTTCGGAAAAAATTTTGGTCGTGTTTTGTTTTTCCTGGAGTTCAAAAAACCGTACCGTAAAAAAAGTACCGTGTGGGGCCGGTACTTAAAAAGAATAGCCCCACTGCATCTCTACCCATGCATGTCGTAAAAGGCGACTAAGGGATAAGAACAAGATGCCGTGCTAAAGGGCGACAGGCTCGCCACCTCTCACCTTGGGACGGTACTTCCACCGAGTCATGCAGCAGGTGGGTTTTCGTGCCTTACTTGCTGCTTGATCGATTGAATCTTGTTCGAATACTGTGC
Source organism: Nematopogon swammerdamellus (assembly GCA_946902875.1). Classification (NCBI taxonomy): domain Eukaryota; kingdom Metazoa; phylum Arthropoda; class Insecta; order Lepidoptera; family Adelidae; genus Nematopogon; species Nematopogon swammerdamellus. The sequence continues at coordinate 15,115,030 of OX336358.1, forward strand.
GAAACGTGGTGGTCGGTGTTGTGCTGTAATTTACCAGAGTTCTTACAGCACAACACTGATTACTCTGTTTACCCCGTTTTTCGGGATTCAGCGTGTGTGATATGTATGTATGTATGTTCAAAAAATCCGTCATACTTAAATAAGTAAATCCTCATTATTTTGTTGTATACAGTATGGTTGAGAATTTCATTGGTTTCGAGTGCTAATAAAGGTTATGAAACATTTGAGTTTAATTGCGCGCGCGCCGCTAAATTTCGCCGCAACAATAGCATGGAAGCCAAGGGGTGAAAGCATAATATTAAATATTTGGAAAGCCAAGGGGTTAATATTTGTATTAAATATAAACAAATTATTACGTCTGTAGGTAATATTTAAAATTTTACATTTTTGGCAGTTTATATTGATTTAGTGATAAGTAAATTTAAATAAATAGATATTTGCATCCGTGTAGGATTCTTCGTACATTGGATTAGATGAAAAAAATTATATAAAATTAGGTAATAGCGTAATAAATAACACAGTTTTATCGAGATGAAAATTTTATTCAAATCTTAAATTTTTTTTTTTATCATTTCATTCAACGCTCAAGGCATCTCTTCATCAAGGAATTTCATATTTTATATAATTCATTAAAGTATGCAATACTTTTATACATATATTCATAAAGGTACACGCGTAACCACCGTGTCGAATATGCGACAATAATTATATATAATGACCTTATATTAATGCCATAAATACAAGTGTATAAATTGTATAAAAAAATTTCAATGTTCAATACATAAAAGATGTTCGACTAATGTTAAATTATTACGGCCTCTAACCTAACGTAGAACTAAACTGGACATATGAGATGAAACTGAAAAATATCAACTTAAACGCGCTTACCCGTCGACTAGCCTATTAAATTAACCTAATTTCATTACTTAATAAATACTTAAAACATATTACTTGACGTGTCTACAATTCTCTGTTTTCTTTACACCTTAAACCGACTTAGAAATAATATTTGGTGCATTTTTCCATTAACTTGTCCGTTATATTTATTATGCTATAATCTGTCCTGAGGAATATTTACATATTTATGCGATTACACTTGTATTATTATTATAGTATTGCATTTTTGCGAATAAATTACATTCATCTACTAACACACAAATAAATAAAGCGTTTAAAAAATGGAGAATACAATTCCTTTTTTAAACAAAAAAAAAATCGGAGGTATCAAAACATAACACTCGTGTCTGGTCTCATTCGAATTCGTCGATCGTGTCCTCGGATGTGACCTGGTCTCGCTCTATTGCCGTTTGGCGTACGCTCTGTAGGCCCTGTCCTGGGCGTTCGCGGCCTCGTCCTCCACACTCCTTCTGTAGTGACCGCCCGGGCCGGTCGTGTCGAAGTCCCCACCTCCGCCGCCTCCTCCGCCGCCGTAGTGCGAGGACGAGTACGTGTGGCTCTGCGAGACCTGAGGATGCTTCACGATCTCGTACGTGGTCTTCTCGTGGGCTTCTCCGCCGGAGACGAGCTTCTTGAGTCCGATGATCGCGGAGAGAACCAGAGCGATCTTTCCGATGAGCAGAGCCTTGCCTGCGATGAGCGCGATCGCCTGGAAGGCCATAGCGATGAAGCCGCCCTTGATAGCCAGAGCGGTGAGGATCGGTCCCATCAATCGCCTCAGTCTGCCTCTAGCCTCCTCCATGGATCGCCCCATGTCGGCGCCGACGCTGCCGGGTGACACTTGAAGCCTGTGCGTCTCTAGAAGCCTGGAGGTGGTCGCCTCGAGCAGTCTGTCCACCTGCTCGGAGCTCAGGGCGTTCAGATCGCCCTCGGGAAGCTTAGAAGAGAAAGAGCGCCCGAGCTCTGGCCTCCGCTGCATGGAGACGCCGTCCATGATGCCGAGGGTCTCCATGCGGGCGGCGCGGTCGACCAGCTTGGCCGCCTGGATCTTGAAGCACTTGACTATCTGCTGCGAGCGCTCGCAGTTGTCGTACATCCTGCCGAGGATCTTCATGCCGGCGCCGAAGGCGTCCGAGCCGCTCGCGGTGGCGATCAGCGTGCAGACGCAGAACGCCATCAAACCGCGACTCTCCATGATGGATTTTCGGTCGCGCCCGATTTTTTTTTTTATTATAACGGACCCCTGGACGGGTGTCCAGTCGGTGCCGCTCCGCAAAATGAAATGTGCGGAAAAATGTACGGCACTGCAATTTATCTATTTTCACCGGGAACTGCATTTATCTATAAATCTTTTAGAGCGTGCAGTCGTTGCAGCGAGTCGGCGTGTACGTGCACGCCGAGCGTGAGCGTGTGTGAGTGTGAGGTGTGGTGGTGTGCGTGGTCAGCGCCGATGCATGTTCCCAGCCGGTGGATGTGGGCAATTTGGTTAGTGGTCCAATGTCACGGTCGATGTTGTAAGGTGGTCGTTTTTCTAATTGTGACTGGATTCGTATAGTTTTTTTAAAAGTCTGACAACAAAAATATGTTTATCTCATTCTGGGACCGCAAATTAATATTATATGAAAAAATTAAGGTTATTTACTACTGTAATAATTGCCGTTTTTTTTAGTTTAAAAAAATCGTTAGAATTGATTCAATTATAATTTACTCAAATTTTTTTATTCAAATTGCACAGCTGTCATTGCTAAACATTCAACATACCATAAAAATGTTTTCTAATATAAATTAATTAATTTAAAAAAAAATTAAAAAAAAACCCCGGCCAAGTGCGAGTCGAACTCGCGCACCGAGGGTTCCTTATCGCCATGTCATGGTTAGCGCCACTCACGCCATTTAGTTAAATGTCAAGATTAGTTAAAATGCTTCACCCTCTATTCGGTAGATGACGCGCGGGCATACTCTTTTTTAGTGTCTTCTATGGGGACCCCCGTGAATTTTTTACTTTTTCTTATTTTTATATACCACATATTCTGTGAAAATTTCAACGGGCTACCTATTACGGTTCAAGAGATACAGCCCTCGGACAGACAGACAGACGGCGTAGGCTTAGTAATAGGGTTCCGTACCGGATACGGAATCCTAAAAAACAACTGATTGTATCAGATTCAATGCTGTTTATAGAAAAAAACTATATAAGTACAATTTTTATTTATTTTTTAATTTTAGTAAAACAATTCTTATATACACTAACAAGTACCTACGCCGATAAAATTCTTTTATTTTATTTTATTTGTAGTGATAGATTTATAGATTGCGATGTTTATGAACTTGGAACAGAAATAAACTTTGTGAAGTCATCAAAATCGTGACCGCGATGACATGAAATGTTTATACAGTTATTTGTTACAAAAAAAAATCTTAATTAATGCAAGACTAATAAAATTTCTTCTTAAATTTTGTTAAAGCAATAGTGTATTAAGGCACTTTACAAAAAATACTCTCAAAATTATACTTCCTTTGTCTTTAAAGTCAAGTACATAACAGTTTAAAAAAATTCATCAAAACATTTTTCTTAAAGCATCGTCCGGTCATTTCCTAGACTTCCCACCTTCCCCCACTGGCTGCAGCATGAGCGACACAGTAAGTCGAGTATTCTCATTAGATGTTGATAATAAGTTGGAAGCTGTCCCGCCCGACCGGACACGGGTGTGGGTTTTTAAATCTATTAGACAAGACATTGAAAATATATCAAAATTATAAGAAATACAAATTTTGTCAAGCCAATCGTGTCAGTTTCCATAAAAAACTAATTATTAACGTTTTTGTACATAAAAATTTACTATACGTAATCTAAATCCTAACTAATTATAAAACATAATATTAAAAAATAATATTAAAATCCTAACGACTTATAATTATAAGGGAGTATGGTGTCTGTAATAAGAACATTTTCGAAAAATAAATTCATTCGAAAGCGCGACATATGGCGCCGAGCTACCCATAAGTTGTCTAACGACGCCCATGAACATTCGATCGTATCAGGAGGTTGCGAATGCCATGCCGGCCTGACAGGTGCCCATTCACGCACAACTTGAAGGACCCAATACTGTACTTGGTGGGAAATAAATATATGGGCAGGGACAGCGCACCGGTTTTTTTTTATGGAAACTGACACGTTTGGCTACATCACCTACAACATCCGTGATGTCAGCCCATAACACCTATGAACTAGGTGTCATGTCAGTGCTTTCCTTCGGTCGTGCCGGCTACAGTGAACTAGACGAAAAACACGAACTATATACATAGCCATTTCGACCGACGTTTCATTCAGTTTGGTGGAACCATCCCGGGCGGGATAAACCCTATCTTTAACATGGAATCCGAACCACGGTCAGCCTCCAACGGTTGAGCAGTGGTCACCCATCCAAGTACTGACTGCACCACAGAGCTACCGAAGCTGACCGGTTTTACATTAATGAAAATTTAGGAATGTCAGAAGGGTGCAATCGCCACGAATATCATCAAGCTCAATCAACAGGGAGCTGAGGGAGAGGGAGAGGGAGAATATAAGATAAACGACAGTTTATTATCATATTTGCGTTAAATCGGATTTGCTGTTAAACCGAGTCTACAGCGAGCGAAGCCGCAGGCAAAAGCTAGTAAATCAATAAATAAAATAAAATTTTAACAAGGTTATTATTAACACAAAGTGTTATCTTTGTTTCAGGCCCGAGTTATCGTATCAAACGAGCCGATATTTTTTCCATTTGGCGAAATGTTTTTTTTTTACATTAAAATATGTTTTTTTAAGTTTAAAATATACATTTACATTAATTTTAATGCCTTTTATTTCAAATGGACAACATAATTAGTGAAGAAACCTGAAACACATTAGACATATTTTTGACCTCACGTCCCATACAACTGAAACCACTGTGCGCCGCCCGCCCGAAACAGGAGCCAGTTTTATGTTTTCAGTCTCAAAATGTCTCGCAAATCTGACCCAAAAGGACATACACATACCGATCATACCGGACCGGCTGCTTTCTTTCCGATAAGCAATTAAAGCAATTACCATGCATACACAATACGTTCTTATTGCACAATACTCAGAGTAGTATGTATAGTAGTAGAGAGTAGTTTGTAGAAGCCTTTTTTACCCATTTTAGAAAAAAAAAACATGAATTTTTTTTTATTTTTAAATTGTAATTTGTTAATCGTTCTGTTATTGTTTTAAGCTAATTTATATGTTTTTTTTTAGTTTTTCTCATTTTTAATCGTTGCTTTGTTTATTTATAATTGTGTATAGTCTTGTAATGTTGGTGTTTTGTGTTTATCTAGTGATTTCCGAGTGGTGTAGGACTTTTCTCTAATTTATATATAATCATGTAGTGTGTCCATTTTTTTGGAATACAAATAAGACGCTGCTTAATATTATGTGATGTGAAATGTACTTGTGAAATTTTGTATTTTGTTTTGGATACCATAATAAATAAATAAATAAATAAATAAATAAAAGTAGCCTTTGGCAGTAATTGTTTTCAAACAAAACATTTTAAAAAAACCGGCCATGTGCGAGTCTAACTCGCGCTCCGAGGGTTCCGTATCGCCATTTCATGGTCAGCACCACTCACGCCATATGAAATGCTTCATATTAAGTAGTTAAAATTCATGATTAGTTAAAATGCTTCATATTCTTTTCGGTAGATGGCGCGCATACACTTTTTAGTTTCTTCTATGGGTACCCCCGTGAATTTTTTACTTTTTCTTATTTTTTTACTATTTGTTGTTATATCGGCCATAATAACACATCTTCTGTGATAATTTCAACGGGCTACCTATTATTGTTCAAGAGATACAGCGCTCGGACATACATACAGACAAACAGACAGATGGCGTAGGCTTAGTAATAGGGTCCCGTACCGGATACGGAACGCTAAAAATCGTGTTTCGTTACAATCATCAGTCGAACAGAACGTCATTTACGTAACGCATTTGATACAAATATCCTTTATCCTTCCTTATCCTTACCTATAATAAAATCCAACGTCTGCTTTCTGTCTGTCTGAGTGTCTGTCTGTCCGCTTATAACTCGAGAACCACTGAACCTGGAGTTTGCCTCTGCAGTTTGGAACCCGCAGTATAAAGTTTATATTCAATCGATAGAAAAAATTCAGAACAAATTTCTTAAGCATCTATCTTTTCGGTGTGGCACTCAATTTAAGAAATTAACTTCGTTGACTGAACGTCGAATGGTTACAGATGTTAGGTTACTGCATAAAATACTAAACAATAAAGTTGATTCTCCCCACTTACTCAGCAAAATTAATTTGCGATGTCCGAAATTTCACACACGTTCTGGTAATTTATTTAATATTCCTAAAAGTAATTGTAACTACCTTAGTAATGCTTTTCTTCGCCGCTCTTGTGTAACTTATAATAATAAATTTTCTCATGTTGACATATTTCACGACAATCTTAAAAAAATTTAATTTTTCTCGTAGTTTTTCATTAGCTTATGATTAAGTTTATAAATTTTTTTTTCTCCTTCAATATTTCATTTATTTTCGTATAAATATATTAGTTTGGGTTATAGCTTTGTTAATCTCTTTTGACATTTGGTTTACAATAAAATTGTGTATTCTTTAAGTTAGCATTATACTTTTTCTTTTGTTTAAATATTACTACTTATGTTAATGTAATCTTAGCTGGTTTTTAGTTTGTTAAATATTTCATATTAATTGTTTAGTTATGTACTGTATGATTACTGAATAAATAAAATAAATAAAATAAATAAATAAATAAAACCGATTTTAATAAAACAAAATTCTACGGATAGCTTGATTCTTCCCATCGACCATTGGCTACTTACTATCACGCTAAATAGCTTATGAGGTTAGCAGTGAAGTGAAATATGAGAGCGGGCGGAGCCGCGGGCACAGCTTGTTAACTATAAAGTTTATATTAAAATTTTAAAGACAAAAGTAGAACACAAAGGGATATGCCGAAGGCCGAGCTGCGTATATCCTGCGTAACTGTATATGTATACAGTATATGCTGCGTAAATGATATACTCTACCGAAGAAAGCAAGTCACTAAGTGCGAGGCTGGAGACCGAGCTGCGTTCAGGCAAAAATATGCTCCCCTCGAAGGAAGTAAGTCCCTAAGGGCGAGGCCGAAGGTCGAGCTACTTTGACGCAAACCATATACTCTTTCGAAGATAGTACGTCACGAGGCCGAAGGTCGAGTTGCTATCAGGAGAACGATACCTATACACTCTCGAAGAAACCAGTTGCCTAAGGGCGAGGCTGAAGGCCGAGATGCGTTCAGGTAAACAATATAATCTCTCAAAGGAAGTAAGTCACTAAGGGCGAGCTGCGTTCAGGTGAACGATATACTCTCTATAAGAAAGTTTGCCACTAAGGCCGAGGCCGAAGGCCGAGCTGCGTTCACGAGCAGCGAGCGTAGAACTAGCAGACGAAAGAGTCGTTCCTATTTTAACGCGTGCGAAGTCGTAGGTGTAGCAGTAATTACATCATCTGAGTTCTAAGCTTTATTAGCATTTAGATCTTCACAGTGTTTTTTGCTATTCGTGATGATCGTGCGTGGCCAGACCGAAGTGTTGATGATGACAAACGAATTGTAATTAGAAAATTGTAAGAGCACTTTAAGCAATCATTGGTAAATAACGATAGAAATACGTATTATAATATTTTACATACGTAGCTTCACGCCTGTTTCTCAATTGGGTAGGCAGAGTTCACGGATCTCCGCGTACTTACTACTGGCACACTTCTGACACCTCTTCCACAATCTTCGGTTACAGATACTACTTAGGCACTTCATCCTTTGTGAGCACATGTCCGATCTGGTCTAGGTACGTGTATCTATGGCGGCTCTTCCCGACCCTTCCACTCACATTATCTTTTTTTTAAATGGAAACTGGCACGGTTGGCTACATCACCTACAACATCCGTGTGTCAAGCCATAACACCATCTTGAACTAAGTGCAATGTCAGAGCTTCCCTTCATTTTATGTCGGCTACACTAAACTGGACGGAAAACACGAGCTATTTGATAGCCGTTTCGACCGACGTTTCGTTCAGTGCGGTGGTACCAACCCAAGCGGGATGAATCCTACCCACCTGGTAAGGTAAGAAGGGAAGGGACCTACAGTTTTATGTGGAATCCGAACCACGGTAGGCCTCCAACGGTCGAGCGGTCACCAAGTTCTGACCGTGGCCAGGGCACCACTGATCTACCGAGGCTGACAACCGAGTTTGTAAATAGGTATTATACACGGTGTAGCAACCCCAACCGTAAAACCCGAAAGGTGGTGATTCTGTACGTGAAATAGAACAACTTTTGTTCTACGACTTTTTTATTTGAAGAAAAAATTTTTTTTTTCTCCATACATTTTGAGAATGGGTAATTAAATTTTGTATGGAAAACATTTTTTTTTTTCAACAAATTTTTTTTCTTCAAAAAAGTTATTTAGTTTCTCATATAGAATAACCCCCTTATGTCAGTTAAAAATATTACGGGGGCAACTGCAACACCGTGTATTTGCATGCGCATACGCAAATGATGCATAATGAATGAGATGTGGCGAATGAGCAGGCCTTAACACGATCTAGTTTCAGTTTCAATTTTATATCAAGTTTCACTTTCGTAAAAGTAAATTCATAAGATTTATAATTTACGGTTCGACCAGAGCGTCGATAGCTCGCTGGTGCTATGCATCGGCGTTCGACTGTCGAATTTAAGTACAGGACGGATTCAACTGGGTTGGGCTGCCTTCGGAAAGTTAAAATTCGCCCTGAGGTCTGACCTTCCGCAAAATTTAAAGACTCGTCTAAATGACCAGTGTGTGCTCCCGGTTATGACGTACGGGTGTGAAACGTGGACTCTGACGGTCGGTGTAGTCCAAAGGTTGAAAGTTGCCCAGAGAGCAATGGAGCGAGCCATGCTGGGAATATCGCTACGTGTTATGGTGCGTAACGAGGAAATCCGCCGACGCACCAAAGTAGTCGATATTGGATACCGGGTGGCTAAGCTCAAGTGGCAGTGGGCTGGACACGTCAGCCGAAGAGACGACGACCGTTGGAGTAACCGTGTTCTACACTGGCGGCCGTGGACAGGAAAACGGAGTGTGGGAAGACCACCCGCCAGGTGGGACGACGACATCAAGTGCGTCGGCGGAAAGCAGTGGTTTCGTACCGCTGAAGGCCGGGAGAACTGGAGGAAAATTGGAGAGGCGTATGTCCAGCAGTGGAAGCTTACACGCTGACTGACTGACTGACTGACTGGGCGCGGTTGGATTTTGGATGGATGAATATTTGACGTGGTCAGACCCTTACGTTCACGCTGTAAATAATAGTGTTCTTGTGAGCGGTAGTATGTGTTAATTATTACAGTGACTATAATACTTATAAGGTACTAACAAAACATTGTGACTTGCGAAGTTTTTTTGACAGTTCATTCATTCATTCATATCACACACGCTGAATCCCAACAATCGGGGTAAGCAGAGTAATCGGTGTCGTGCTGCAAGAACTCTGGTAAATTAAAGCACAACACCGTACACCACGTTTCGCAAAGTATTCGAACAAGATTATATCGATCAAGCAGCAAGTAAGGCACGAAGACCCACCTGCTGCATGACTCGGTGGAAGTACCGCGCCAAGGTGAGAGGTGGCGAACCTGTCGCCCTTTGTCAGTTCTTCTTCGCATTGAATTTAGAACTGGCTGAATTTTAGACATGTCCAAGTGTAGGTTTCACAACTATGGATGAACTTATGCAATACTGTTGACGCTGGCCGTGGTTCGGATTCCACGTAAAACCGTAGGTCCCTTCCACCAGAGCAAGAAAAAGTGCCGCGCGGTCTGACGCGGCGGCGGCCGGCTGGGGGATACGCCGATCGCTGTTCTCTTTCTTTTTATGGAAACTGACACGGTTGGCTACATCACCTACAACATCCGTGATGTCAGCCCATAACACCGGGTGAACTAGGCGCCATGTCAGTGCTTCCCTTCATTTCATGTCGGCTACACTGAACTGGAAGGAAAACACGAACCAATTACATAGCCGTTTCGACCGACGTTTCATTCAGTGTGGTGGTACCAACCCGGCCGGGATAAACCCTACCACCTAGTAAGGTAAGAAGGGAAGGGCCCTAGAGTTTTACGTGGAATCCGAACCGCGGTCAGTCTCCAACGGTCGAGCGGTCACCCATCCAAGCACTAACCGCGCTCAGGGATTGCTTACACAACAGTCGAGCGACCGCACCACTGAGCTACCGAGGCTGTGGTCCCTTCTTCTAATTCTATCTATCTATCTACATTAAAGTGAAACACATATAAGTTCTCCCTTTTATTCGCAGCCAGTTAATGATTTTGTAACATTACATAAAAATGTTAATTACATTTTTTTTTCTTTCGGCCCCACTCTGTCAGCTTCGGTAGCTCAGTGGTGCGGTCTGTCGAATTGGATGGGTGACCGCTCGGCCGTTTGAGGCTGACCGTGGTTCGAATTCAACTTAAAATATGTAGGTCCCTTCCGTTCTTTCTTACATTACTAGGTGGTAGGGTATATCCCGCCCGGATTGGTACCACCCCAGTGAATATAAGTATTCTGTGACGTCTTTCGAAACGGCTATGCATGTAAATAGTTCGTGTTTTCCGTCCAGTTCAGTGTAGCCGACACGAAATTAAGTGACATGTCACCTAGTTGACCCGGTGTTATGGGCTGACATCGCGGATGTTGTAAGTGATGTAGCCAACAGTGTCAGTTTCAATAAAAAAAATTATGTGTTCTCGGTGTTTGACCCATGCAGTCCGCTATCAAAGTTACAACATAGACTGCTTGCACAGTCACTATTCTCTTGTAAGACTGTAATGATGTGTGGTGTGGTGCAGGCATAACTCGGGTACTCTTCACTTCGAGCGGTGCGTCGGAATGCGGGCCAGCGGTGTCTGCAGATGTCTTATATACCGCTAACCACCGCTACGCGAAGAAAGTAACATGTACAGTCATGAAAACAAAAATATGAAATATTGTTTTTTCACATAATTTCAAAGTTCGAAAAATTGCTCCATGATTCGGAATCCACGTAAAACTATACATAGTCTTTTAAATAGATATAAAATACTTTTTTGCTCCAAGAAGTATTTAACAATAATAAGCACATTACAGCATTAACATGAGGTGCAAAGGCGGACTTATCCCCTGCAGAGGTTTCTTCCAGTCGACCTTTAGATGTTTGATATTTCTATTATTATAGTGGAACGTAAGTAGGTAGTAGCAAATGATTTGAGCGTGAGAATTGATGATAAAATAATTAATAATAAGAATACTTTCACCTATTCACGCCTCTCTTGAAGGATCCGAGACTTTACTTGGGGGGAAATATGTGGGCAAGGAGAGCGTTTCAGAGTTTACCAGTTCTTACATGTATTATTATTAAAGTATTCTCTTTATTTATAAAAATGTGAAATAAAGAGAATACTTTAATAATACATGTAAGAACTGGTAAACTCTGAAACGCTCTCCTTGCCCACATATTTCCCCCCAAGTACAGTCTCGGGTTCTTCAAGAGAGGCGGGAATAGGCACCTGTCAGGCCGGCATGGCATTCGCAACCCTCGTGTACGACCGAATGTCCATGGGCGTCGTTAGACACCTTATGGGTGGCTAGGTGCTACATGTCTCGCTCACTAAAAAAAAGTGCATGCTAGTTAAATAAAAGTTATACTTGTTTTAACACATATAAAATTAATCTCTTGCCTTACTAGGTTTGGATGATAGATTACGGTCGGATGAAACGAAATGGCTGCGAAAGTAGCCGGAACCACCGAATGGGAGCTGACATGGCACCTAGTGCCAAAAGAAACAGTCCAGTAAAACTGCGCGAGCACAGATCAGATGAATAATGATGGTCCAGCAAGAACGCTCTGATTGGAAACCAGGTCGCCTTAATTCCATCAAATCCGCTGCCACTCTACATTTTTTAGGTTTCCTTATGCGTCATACGGGATCCGATTACTAAGCCTACGCCGTCTGTCTGCCTGTGTGTCTGTCTGTCCGGAGTCTGTATCTCTTGAACCGTAATAGGTAGCCCGTTAAAATTTTCACAGAATATGTGTTATTATGGCCGACATAATAAAAATACGAAAAAGTAAAACATTTGCAAAATCCCCATACAAGTAACTAAAAAGTGTATGCGCGCAATCTACCGAAAAGAGTATGAAGCATTTTAACTAATCCATAGACGACGTGACTGTGTGTTTACCATGACATGGCGATACGGAACCCTCGGTGCGCGAGTTCGACTCGCACTTGGCCGGTTTTTTTTTTATTTGACACTTTTATTACTAAATCTTATAACACTAATTTAACTGGTAATGCAGTTCGGGTACTAAGCTTCGACAGTATGTATTTTCTCATATGTATTTTCATTTAGATGTAGATTTTTTTTTTGTTTTTTTTTTATTTCAATTATTATATTATGTAAACTTGTAAAACAATTTTATTATTAAAAATAAACTTTCCATGTATGCTTATGTTTGATTTCGAAAGATGTATTTACTTAAAGTATTTTATTTTATATATGTTTTGTGCATTGAAAAATAAAAATCTAATGGACTTTTAAATTAGAACTTTAGTTTTTAGTGGTTTTTAGTTATAGTATTTTTTTTTTCTTTTTTAATTAGTTATATTTGTCTATTTAATTTGATAGGTAGTTATAGTTTGTGTATTGTGTATATTTTCCTGTTCATGTATAAATATAACTTAAAATATTAAAATGTTACTAATTGTTATATAGTAAAATAAAGATGGAATTAGAACTAGATAAAACCCATACACTTTACACAGTTTTTGTTAAGTCTACTTTTTCATATTATATGTAATATGTATGTAATAAGTTATTTATTAATAATTGCCTGCTATTTAACATTTCCTACATTATTTTTTCGACTGCTACTACCTACTTATGTTTGAATGTAAGCACGTCTCAAACGTCCAAACGTTGACTGGAGGGAATATCTATAAGGAATAAGTCCGCATTTGCACCACATGTTATTGTTTACACTATACACGGTGTTGCAACCCCAATTGTAAAACCCGAAAGGGGGTGATTCTGTACGTGAAATAGAACAACTTTTGTTCTACGACTTTTTTATTTGATGAAAAAAAAATTATTTTGAGAATAGGTATTGAAAATTTTTATGGAAAAAATAATTTTTGTTTTGTTTCAAAAAAAAATTTTTCTCCACAGAAGTTGTTTAGTTTCACATATAGAACAACCCCCTTATATCAGTTAAAAATATTACGGGGGCAACTGCAACACCGTGTATAATATGCTAACTTTTTAAAATTCATTTATTCATATCATATAAGTCTAATTTGAGTAACATTCGACCTGTATGTATATATTTTTTTTATATCTTTTTTATTGACTGTACCGTGGTCTACACACAAATGCAATTCAGCGTGAATTGCATATGTGTGTGTAGACACAGAGCACCAACACGGCGAGACGGTCGCTCATCCATCACGCTATCACAAATTGACCGTGAACAGACTCGCTATAAAATGAGTAGGTGTCGTGTGCAGGCGAACACTAACAGCGCTATCGTGATATCGACTACAGTGATATTGATGATAGCGCTGAATGTGGTTCCTGAAGGTTCGTCGTCTATGCCTACCCCATGAAGATACAGGCGTCATGTTTTATATGCTTTTTTTATATGCTACGCTGGCGTAATTCATAAAAAAAAGACAAAAAACTTGGAGCTTGAATATATTCCCGGGAGTTAACGAAATAACTGTTTAAAAAATATATAAAAACCGCCTTCAAAAATATATGAAATAAAAAAAAATCTAACCCTAGAGTTGAAGGCGGTGCTAAAGATGGCTACACAAATCACAAAGGATATCATCCACTCATGTTTTCTTTCATGCATCATTTTTGCTTGCTTTAGCACCGCCTTCAACTCGAGGGTTCGTTTTTTTTTTAATTTCATACATTATTGAAGGCGGTTTTTATATTTTTTTAAATAGTTTTTTATTTCACAGTTTTTTTTGTATTTTTTTGCTATTAATGTTCTCGGCGGAATGACTCGGCCTTCGGCCTCGCGATTCCGCCTCGCTTTCCAATCCGATCTTGACCAAATTTAAATGGGACCACACGGGAAATACCAGCTCTCAAATAAAAAAAGAATAATCGAAATCTTATCAAAAACCGGCCAAGTGCGAGTCGAACTTGCGCACCGAGGTTTCAGCACCACAAAAAAAAACCTTGAAAAAACTGGTTTCTTGGATGGGTACCCCTTAATTTTTCACTTTTATTTTTTTTATTATTTGATGCTAAATTCGCCAAAATAGGATAGCTATTACAGTTCCAAATATACAGCCATCGGACGGACGGACGGACAAACAGACGTTATAGGCTTAGCAATAAGTTCCGTACGGGCGTCCGTACGGAAACCTAAAAAAGAACTTGGAAGGTGTGAAACTAGGCTTGCGATGGCTTCCCCGAACATATCCGGGCCCATCGGCAGTAGAGTAGGGGGCCCATAGGGTGTTAATCGAAGTCGGGACTAGCGAGTGGCCACTCTAAATTTCCCGCGCATGCTTCACGTTTCGGCTCGCAACAAGCCCTCAAGACGAAGTAACTATTAAGTAATCTATGCCTCAAGCCCATATATGGATTCCACGTAAAACTGTAGGTCCCTTCCCTTCTTACCTTAGTAGGTGGTAGGGGTTATCCCGCCTGGGTTGGTACCACCGCACTGAGCGAAACGTCGATCGAAACGGCTGTGTAAATAGTTCATGTTTTCCGTCCAGTTCAGTGTAGCCGGCACGACCGAAGGGAAGCACTGACATGGCACTTAGTTCACCCAGTGTTATGGGCTGACATCACGGGTGTTGTAGATGATGTAGCCAACCGTGTCAGTTTCCATAAAAAAAATTATTAATACATATAAAAAAAATTATAGTATTATAATTTTTAAATTAATTTAGGTATTTATACTCATTGGCGCTCTTGCTTGTCGGCGCCGCCTCCGCATCGGACGAGATAATTTGTATGAAACACTATAGATATCCTGACTTTTGCATAATATCACAGGTATCAATATGTTACAAACAATGTATGTAGGCACGAATACTTCCCACAGTATGTAGCGCGGCCCCACTCACACGCAACTTGCGTACGCGCGGCTCCAGTGAACTTGATAGTTTTTACTGGAGCCGTGTGGGTCTTGGAGATGATATGGTAAATACTGAATGGTCGGTGGCACTGATTTCAGAAGAGAAACAAACTGTTTTAATAAACATTACACCGACTTAAAAAAAACAACTTTTTTTTAATGTTAGACTAGAAACCAATAGACCCTCCTAATCTTACTAGGTGGTAGGCTTTAACCCGCCCGGGTTGGTACCACCGCACTGAATGAAACGTCAGTTGAAACGGCTATGTAAATAGTTTGTGTTTTCCGACCAGTTCAGTGTAGCCGGCACGATCAAAGGGGGAAGCACTGACATGGCACCTAGTTCACCCGGTGTTATGGGCTGACATCACGGACGTTGTAGGTGATGTGGCAACTGACATGCCATAAAAAAAAACAAGTCGTTTATTCCATCAACAAAACAAGTAATTATTATTATACATATTATCACAATCAAAAAATTCAATTAATACTAAACTAAACTACTTATAAGAATAAACTGACTAATACAATATAACAAACATATCTAAATAAAACAAAACAAACTTACTAAGAATATAATAAATCCTCCTCAAGCCCTGAGCACGAAGGGGGCATGGTGCCAAGGACAAAAGTTAAGGCATTTCAAAAATATGTGAGTAGATTTTGGTTCAAGAATAATGTTTTCGTGCAAATGTGGGCAATCGACGAAGAACGACTGGTGACAAGTTCGAGCGCAGTCTTACTGCCATATCATACATCAATAAACAATATTAGTTCCTAATAAAGTTATCATTATTTTATCAAATTGCTATATACTATTGATAGTTGTCATGCCCTATACAAGCCGGTAGTACCAGCAACTTTCCATACCTTCTCATTGTAATCTAAAGTGGCTTCGGCGAATCATTGGCAGGCTCTTAGCCTTAAGGTCGATTTCTCTATCCGCGGGCTATTTTGAGTGAGCCTGAGCACTTTCATAAGTGTTACTTACTGTACAGTCCATCAAAGTCGTCATAACACCAACTTATGCGTTTTAGGGTTCCGTATCCGGTACGGGACCCGCTTCTCATGCGAGAGGTTCGCGGTTCGAATCCGGTCGGCGTGTACCAATGAGTTCTTTCTGACGAAAAAAATTACGTGCATACCTACACCTGCTGCTTCACCGTTCTGAACCGGTGTAAAACTGTAGGTCCCTTCTCTTGCCCCTTACTAGGTGGTAGGCTCAAATTGTAGCCGACTGGGTTGGTACCACCGTACTGGATGTAAGATGGCCGCATAGCAGCCTCGGTTGTGTTCTCCTCTAGTGCAGTATAGCCAGCAATCCAGGGAAGTCTCCGATATGGCACCTACCTTTCCGGAGGTGATATTGGCTGGTCGGAGCATGCGCTTTGGCCCCTCCGACTCAGCCTCCTATACAGGATTATATAAAAAACAATACGTCCATGTTTGGGTCATTTCAAACTGTATATATTATGTACCAAATTTCAACTTTTCTCGCCCAGTAGATCCGAAGAAAATAAGCTGTGATAGACGGACAGACACAAGAGTGATCCTATAAGCGTTTCGTTTTTTTTTTCACTTTTGAGGTACGGAATACATGGATGGGTGACCGCTCGACCGTTGGAGGCTGACCGTGGTTCGGATTCCACGTAAATCTGTACGTCCCTTCCCTTCTTACCTTACTAGGTGGTAGGGTTTAACCCGCCCGGGTTGGTAAAACTGCACTGAATGAAAGGTCGGTTGAAACGGCTATTTAAATAGTTTGTGTTTTCCGTCCAGTTCACTATAGTCGGCGCGACCGAGTTCACCAAGGTGTTATGGGCTGACATCGCGGAAGTAGTAGGGTAGTGGGTAATGTAGCCAACAGTGTCAGTTTCCATAAAAAACAATATGTTTATTAAAAGTTTATCAAATTGATCACAGTTCACAATATTGTTCCCAATCAGTCAGTCAGTCAGCGTGTAAGCGTCCACTGCTGGACAATACGCCTCTCCAATTTTCCTCCAGTCCTCCCGGCCTTCAGCGATACGGAACCACTGCTTACCGCCGACGTACTTGATGTCGTCGTCCCACCTGGCGGGTGGTCTTCCCACACTCCGTTTTCCTGTCCACGGCCGCCAGTGTAGGACACGGTTACTCCAACGGCCATCATCTCTTCGGCTAGCATGCCCAGCCCACTGCCACTTGAGCTTAGCTATCCGCTGTCCAATATCGACTACTTTGATGCGTCGGCGGATTGCTTCGTTACGCACCATATAACGCAGCGATATTCCCAGCATGACTCGCTCCATGTTCCCAATCAGCTTCTTTTTTTTTATGGAAACTCACACGGTTGGCTACATCACCTACAACATCCGTGATGTCAGGCCATAACACCGCGTGAATAGGTGCCATGTCAGTGCTTCCCTTCGATCGTGCCGGCTACACTGAACTGGCCGGAAAACACAAACTATTTGCATAGCCGTTTCGACCGACGTTTCATTCAGTGCGGCGGTATCAACCCGGGCGGGTTGAACCCTACCACCGAGTAAGGTAGGAAGAAAAGGGACCTACAATTTTACGTGGACTCCGAACCACGGTCAGCCTCCAACGGTCGAGCGGTCACCCATCCAAGAACTGACCACGCCCAGTGATGCTTAACAATTAATAGCAACAGTCGACTGTCTGCACCACTAAGCTATCGAGGCTGACAATTGCTTTATATTGTTTCAAACGAAACCAAGATACAGAGAGGCATACAACAGCGCGAGATTATGTGCGTAGGTGTGTGTCTTGGACATGAATTCCTCAATCAGACACAATCGGGGCGAAAGGTCAAGAGGCCCATCCATGCCCACGGGCGTCGGTCGAGTCGAATTTCTCCTATAGCCCCAAATATGTACGGAGTTCCGTGTGTAACCGGTACTTAAAAATAATAGCCCAACCGCATCTCTCCCCGTGCATGTCGTAAAAGGCTACTAAGGGATAAAATGACCCTTCCCTTGCCCCTTAATAGGTGGTAGGCTCAAATTGTAGCCGACTGGGTTCCTACCACCCGTACTGGATGTAAGATGGCCGCATAGCGGCCTCCGTAGCAATCCAGGGAAGTCTCCGGTATGGCACCTACTACCTTCTCGATGATATTGGCTGGTTGGAGCATGTGCTTTGGCCCCTTCGACTCAGCCACCTGTACCGGATTATATAACAACAAAAACATTACCCTCCTTTGCGTCGCGCAGTCGGGTAAAAAGGACGAAATGCCGTGTTAAAGGGTGACAGGCAAGACACCTCTCACCTCGGCACGGTCCATCCACCGAGTCATGCAGCAGGTAGGTTTTCGTGCCTTACTTTCTGCTCGATAGTTATCTTGTCCTAATACTTTGCTAAACGTAGTGGTCGTTGTTGTGCTGTAATTTTCCGGAGTTCTTGCAGCATACTGCACCGATTACTCTGTCTATTCCGATTGTCGGGATACAGCGTATGGTATGTATGGATGTAGGGTCTGATCGACAAATGAGCAACGGCGGGCGCGGTCGGACTTTGGACGAATGGCCATCTGACCGTTAAGGCGTACCGTGTTTGGACTCCATTAAACTGTAGCTCCCTTACCTCACTAGGTGATATGGTTTGTACTACCGAAGCTATGATGATACTTCATATTATTTTCCATTCAGTTCACTGTAGCCGTCCGTTGACCGATAGGTGTTGTAGCACTGGCACGGCACCTAGTACACCAAGGTGTGATGGCCTGACATCACGGATACTTTGTTGATGTAGCCAACCGTGTCAGTTTCCATAAAATAAAAACACATATTGATGAGAATTGCTATGAAATTATGCTACTTAAAGCAATACAAATTATCATTAGAAAATACTGACTACAACAGACAATACAAATTGTCACACAATTAAGGAATTTCAAATGAAATAAATACAATTAATTGCTATGGCATAGATTTCTGGATTCCATTGTCGCTTATTATTAGTTCCGTACATAGAACCCGTAAATGTTTGCAAGTGGCACGATGACACAAAACATACAAACAAAACCGGCCAAGTGCGAGTCGAACTCGCGCACCGAGGGTTCCGTATCGCCATGTCACGGTCAGCGCCACTCACGCCATCTATGTATGAGTTAAAATGCTTCATAGGTACTCTTTTCGGTAGATGGCGCGCATACACTTTTTAGTTTCTTGTACCCGGTGATTTTTTTACATTTTCTTATTTTTAACCGACTTCCCAAAAGGAGGAGGTTATCAATTCGACTGTATGTTTTTTTTTAAATATTATTTGCTGTTATATCGCCCATAATAACACATTCTGTGAAAATTTCAACGGGCTACCTATTACGGTTCTAGAGATACAGCCCTCGGACAGACAGACGGACAGACAGACATACATACAGACGGACAGACGGCGTAGGCTTACTAATAGGGTCCCGCACGACGGATACGAAACCCTAAAATATTTTTGAACCGAACTTTGTGGACAGGGTTCCGTACCATTCCGTTTTCTGTGAGAATTTAAATACTTAGGATGTTCGTTTTAGTTTTTCTTGTAAACTACGAGCATAAGAGCGGCCCTACAATTTTTTTTTTTTTTTATTTTAGACTCTAGTTTCCGAGTTAAGGGGGAATGGTCCACTTTTGTATATTTTTTTAATACCTTTTAAACTTTGAATTTTTTTATTCCATAAAATTATATTCCCTTTTTACATGCACTTGAAAAAAAAAACAATTCTTAACTTTCGAATTTTTTCCCCAAAATCGAAAGTCGTTCGTTTACGCTTTACGTCCGTGATTAGTTCATCAAATGCGAGTCTTGCAGCAGGTAGGTCTTCGTGCTTTACTAGCTGCTTGATAGCTTGTGAAAATATTTTGCGAAGCGTGGTGATCGGTGTTGCGCTGGAATTTATCACAGTCAATGCAGCACAACACTGATCACTCTGTTTACCCCAATTTTGTATATACGGCGTGCGGTATGTATGTATGAGTGTAATTTTTCAATATTTTTTTTTATTGCTTCCGAACTGGATGGCTCTGGCAGAGGTCGAAGCCTCAGGCGCAGCCAATTTCACCCCCTAAGATGTGCCAGTCCGGCTTGGAGGTGGACTAATGTCGCTGGGGAAAGGCTATTAACCCGCGATATGAACATCAGTGGATTGTAGGAGTGGGGAAAGATATTCCCGCTCCACACCTTTGCAGTGCAGCACAAGAGCGATTTAGAGAATCGTGCAGTTCGAAGAAGTCTTCTGTCGACTACAAAGGGGTGTTCCGCGAGAGTATGGCGGGCTTGACGAAGACGAACAGGAGGAGGAGTGATAAGGGAAGGAAGTTCCCAAAATAAAATTTCAAATAAAAAATTATAACTGTCGCTTAAATGCACTTCTAGTCTACACCCGTTGTTCTGTGGCCTCCTGCAATCAATAGGTATTGTAATCTGATTGACTATTGTTATATTTACTTTATCGCATAAAATTGTCTCTGGCGGCCCGCTGCGCTCGTAAATCACATCGAACCTCAGAGGAATAATTGCCTATAGAGCGCGCGTTTGCTGCATGGTTCTACGCTCGTTCATACTGCGAAGTGTAGGGAGATGTTCGCTTTTTTAGGTTTCCGTATCCCGTACAGAACCACCATGAATTTTTTACTTCTTCTTATTTTTATTATTTGTTGTTATATCGGCCATAATAACACATATTCTGTGAAAATTTCAACGGGCTACCTATTACGGTTCAAGAGATACAGCCCTCGGACAGACAGACAGACAGACGGACGGACGGACAGACAGACAGACGGCGTAGGCTTAGTAATAGGGTCCCGTACCGGATACGGAACCTTAAAAATTACGATCATTAACTTCACTTTCGCAGTACAAAAACGCATAACATGAAATTAAAACAGATTAGCTTTATTCAACAAATAGCCACCGCCTAATAATAACCAAGTAATTTTTTATTCGTAAATTCATTCCGTCATTAGACATGCATCACACATTAAAAGTATTTGTATATTTATATTTTGTTATGATGATTAAATGAAAAATCCTTTTGAAGTATTGATCCTATTATACATTACATTAGTACATAACTTTCTACATACTAAATACATTACTACAATAACTTCCATTATTAAAAAACTTGTTAAGTGAGAATAATTATTTAGCCAGTGTACCGCGAAAAAAATCTTGTAGAGACTTTTTCAAATCTTTTGGTATATTAAACTGTGTGCTTTCTATATATGACAAGCTGTGCCCGCGGCTCCGCCCGCTCTCATATTTCATTTCACTGCTAACCTCATAAGCCATTTAGCGTGATAGTAAGTAGCCTATAGTTGATGGAAAGAATCAAGCTATCCGTAGAATTTTGTTTTATTAAAATCGGTTCAGTGGTTCTCGAGTTATAAGCGGACAGACAGACATACACTCAGACATTCAGACACTCAGACAGAAAGCAGACGTTGGATTTTATTATAGGTAAGGAAGGAAGTAGCTGTGGTATATGTACCCAAGAACATTAATTCTTTTGAGTTTAATGGCGCAAGTCACAATTTATAACATACGTAACTCAGAGCGTTTAAAAACTTTTGCGCATAAATCGGCGATGGCTGAAAAAGACCCTGACGTGATTGCACCGAAATTATATGAAAATGTTTACGATAAAATTAAATCTATAAATTATTGGGACAATGTGTTCCAGAGTCACGTGAATATATTTCTTAGACAATGCATTTTATGACTTAAGTGATTTTTTTTCACTTAACATATAAAATAAAAGTAAGAAACGTGAAGGGAATTCGACAAGAAACATTTTTTAAACTTTTTTTGGTGCGGTAACCTCGATGCTTGAATCTGACTCGCGCTTAGCCGGTTTTTTTTTGCTACGGATATCTCAAATATATAAATATAACGCTAAAATAATTTAAAAAAAGTGCATAAAGGTGGAATTTCGGTCCTTATTTTTTTATTCTGTTAAAATATACATGCTTCATCTCGCATAAAGCAATTCATCCCCATATAATTATAATTCATTGCCACTGTCAAAAACAAGCAATTTCATTGTTGGTTTGTGTAAACTAGACCACTTTACTAATATGACGAGGTGGAAAAGGTCGGTCGGTACACACGTAGCTCACTGTGTCTATGGCTGCCAGAACTTGATTCTAATTACCTTTCGAGCCATCGCGACGATAAAAGTACCATGATGTCTTTCTTCTCTACCGAAAATGGCATTTATTGATGTTTTGAACCCCGACGAAAAAATACGTGTGTTATATTATATAAGTTTAACGTGTGTATGTACGGGTGTGTCTGTCTGTGGCATCGTAGCTCCCAAACGGATGGACCGATTTGGATGCAGTTTTTTTATTGGAAAACTGGTTTAATCAATATGGTTGTTACAGCTAGGTTTGTTATCAAATTATCAAGTAATCAAAAATTCATAATCTTAAAAAGTGGACTTAAAAAAGCTTGCAATAAAAGTTCAATTACAAATTTAAAAACCCCCGACCCTTAAAACGTCAAAAATTCTTTTTTTAGTTTACTTAAGGAGTCCGGGGACCACTAAGTAAATAAAATATTAAAGAACTCAGAGCTGTACGGGAATTTACTTAGTGCTTCCCCGAGTCCCCGACTCCTTTAAGCAAGTAAACGGAAATTATTTATGACTTTTTAAGGGTCTTGTCTTCTTTTACAAGATGCACGGGAAGAGATGCGGTGGGGATATCAAGTACCGGGCCACACTCTTTATTTTTTATGGGAACTGACACGGTTAGCTACATCTCGCCTACATCATCCGTGATGTCAGCCCATAAAATCTTGGCGAACCAAGCGCCCCCGTGCCAAGCTTCCCTTTAGTCGTGCCGGCTACACTGAACTGGACGGAAAACACCAACGACATTTAATTAAGTGCGGTGGTACCAACCCGGGCAGGTTAAACCCTACCACTATAAGGTAAGAAGGGAAGGGACCTAAAGTTTTACGTGTAATCCGAACCACGGTCAGCCTGCAACGGTCGGACGGTCACCCATTCAAGTACTGACCGCACGCTTAGTTGTGCTTATGATCACGAAAGACAGTCGACCATCGCACCACTTAGCTACCGAGGCTGACAAATGCAGTAGTTATAATTATCCTTTTTTTTTCATTGTGTATGTATATTATGTATTGTTTATTATTTACTTAGCATCTATTGGCAGTACACTGCACTCAGATTTTTTTTTTATGGAAACTGACACGTTTGGCTACATCACCTACAACGTCCGTGATGTCAGCCCATAACACCGGGTGAACTAGGTGCCATGTCAGTGCTTCCCCCTTTGATCGTGCCGGCTACACTGAACTGGTCGGAAAACACAAACTATTTACATAGCCGTTTGGACCGACGTTTCATTCAGTGCGGTGGTACCAACCCGGGCGGGTTAAACCCTACCACCAAGTAAGATTAGGAGGGAAGGGACCTTGCAGTTTTACGAGGAATCCGAACCTCGGTCAGCCTCCAACGGTCAGTGGTCACCCATCCAAGTACTGACCGCACCCAGCGTTGCTTAACATTCAATAGCGACAATTTTTACATATTATTTATTTTACAATAGCGAGATTTGTCATATTTACATTGTAACATTCCGCCAGTTCGATTATCACAGCGAAGAAGAACTGACAAGAAACTTCACTGGAAATTTTTTCAATGTGCACTTAGTCTACTTTACAAAAATGTTTGCCACTGCCTAGACACGCATGTGCTGATTTGTGACAGATGCAGCAATTCATGACAAAGTGAAAACATTTTTACTCTGAAATTGTATGAAGTTATATACTCACCACACTGCCACATGAAGCAGGCCAGTCTCCACAAACAGCGCCCGTTCACGAGCACCACACCGGGGCCAGCCATCGCCTCCCTCAACCATGTTATAGGGTGGGAAACGACCCGGACCATATCAATTTCATATCAATTTGTACCGTGTGGGGTCGGTACTTAAAAAGAATAGCCCCACTGCATCTCTCCCCGTCGCATGTCGTAAAAGTCGACTAAGGGATAAGAAAATTCGTCAGCCTCGGTAGCTCAGTGGCGCGGTTGGTTAGTCAACTGTTATTAAGCAACGCTGAGCGCGGTCAGTGTTTGGATGGGTGACCGCTCGACCGTTGGAGGCTGACCGTGGTTCGGATTCCACGTTAAACTGTAGGTCCCTTCCCTTCTTACCTTACTAGGTGGTAGGGTTTATCCCGGCCGGGTTGGTACCAACGCACTGAACGAAACGTCGGTCAAAACGGCTAAGTAAATAGTTCGTGTTTTCCGTCCAGTTTAGTGTAGCCGACATGAAATGAAGGGAAGCACTGACATGGCACCTAGTTCACCCTGTGTTATGGGCTGACATCACGGATGTTGTGGGTAGGTGATGTAGCCAATCGTGTCAGGTTCCATAAAAAAAAAATCAATATAGTAATTGAAAGTTTTAAAATAATCGTGTCTTTACACGTTAAACTATCTACCTAATTGCGTTCATTTTCATGCAAATTGTTAATTTCTCGACCAGCCGGATCTCTCCTAACAAAATTATTACTTTTCTTTTTCGTCGGCACTTAATTGTGCGTTGCTAAGCCTCTTAAGAGACCAATTTCGTTCGACTGTGAGGTTTTTATGGGTGAAAGTGTTGATGAGCGTAATTCGTGAGTCCCCCTGAAATGATAGTAAAGGGCTTTATTTCTCATTTTATTAACTTTATTGTAATTTTATTGTAATGCAAATTTTAATTTTAATTTTTTATTTTTCGGTGTTGTGCTATAATTTACCAGAGTTCTTGCAGCACAACACCGATTACTCTGCTTACCCCGAATGTCGGGATTCAGCGTGTGTGATATGTATGCATGAAAATTATATGTAATTTTATTTTACGTGTGGTAACCGTAATCGGTGTTGTGCTGCAAGAACTCAGCTAAAATATAGCGCACACCGACCACCACGCTTAGGCTAAGTGACTCGGTGGAAGCACTTTGCCAAGGTGGGAGGAGGCCAGACTGTCGCCCTTTAGCACGGCATCTTGTCGTTATGCCTTAGTCGCCTTTTACGGCTTGCACGGGGAGAGATGCAGTGGGGCTTTTCTTTTTAAGTACCGTTTGTGTGGGACAAACGGTATTTTCTGATAACATCCTAATAAATAAAGCTATATTTCTACGGCCGTGTAACGGAAGTAAATTTTTTTAAAGTAATCCAACATGGGTGCAGTTACAGTCGACAAAGCCAAAAACCCCTCTCCTCGCGAAAACACGCTCAGTGAGACGCCATGCCAGTAGATTTGCGGTCTGTTGCTAGGCTGTCTAGGGAGCCCGTTGATACGACCCTTGAAGACACCCAGGTTAAAGGATTCGGGAAACACCCTGGCCGGGAGACAGTTCCACACCCTAGCGATGCGACAAATAAATGATTTTGAAAACCGATGGGTTCTCAAAAGCCCAATGTCAACAACAAAAGGGTGCTCATGAATATCCTTATAACTCGAGAACCACTTCATAGATTTACTTAAGGTTTTCACTGTTACATTTCGTCACTCCTCCAGATGGTTTTAGGCTATAAATCTAAGCTTTCTGCTGCAGTATGAGCTTTGAGTAAGAGATAGTTAATAATAATTGCCTTGCCATTTTGTGCTGTACCTAGTAGTAAGTATATTCGTTAACTTCCAAAATTATAATCATGTTTTTTTTTTTTTTTTCAAAAACTAACTTACATTTTTCGCCCTAGCTAACTCCTTAACCACTATTTCAGGTCAACCTTATACTTGTTCCTGCTTACTTAAATAGAACGCATTGGTCTATCAAACCAATAAATTCAATTAGAGATTCAAAATAATTGATATTCTCACTTGAAACTGGAATCTAAGAGCTACTCGTAGGTCGCGAGGAGGCGAGGAGACGTCGTGAGCTAACCAGTTACTACATAGACGTACTAACTACTATGTAGACAGCGCCTGCGCCTCCGCCGCACGTGCCTGCCGTGCGTCGCGTCGTCGCTCGCGCAGTGAAAACTGACCCGCGCAACCCGACGAGGCATTGACATACCCTAGACTAGACACAGCGCACATTTTAAGTAATAGCTTGTTTACCGCTAGTAACCATAATTAATTAACGCATTCCCTGTTCACCAAAGAAGCCTAAAATTGCATTATCATGTTCAACTGACATGTTATCTATCATAAATCCAAGAATGATAACCTATTCTTTATCAAATCGATCGTTTATCAAATATTGTAATTATATAAAAATATTGGGGGTGAAAGGGTGGCGCGACCCACCCATGGGTCCCAGACTCGGAACACATTGGGTCGGACCTATCTTACAGTATAACCAAAAAAAAAAATTTTTTTTTATTTTTGTTTGTTTCATACCTTTTTGGGAAGACCAAATAAAACCCTAAATTAATTCGGAGCTGCGAATTTTGTAGAGTTTAATACAATATTTTGGTGTATTGTTCAAGCAAAATTTAATATTTGAAAAATTTGAATAATACCGTCATGCTAAATAATATAAGGCATTTTTGGTTATTTTCCTAAACCAAAGTAATGCTTGTGTAAGATTTCCGCTTTATTCACTTCACTACTTTGTAGTAACGTGGATAAAACGTCAAAATTTGGTGTCACTGTACGATTTTTTTTTTTGCATTCATATTCACACCAATTCGATAATTTAAAACAATTAAGTCCAAGTTTGAGTTCTCAATTTAATGCTATGACTTTTTAAGGTAATTAATGCATTTTTAAATTCTTGTAACTAAATTTGCCTTCGAAAGTTTGAACAAAATCATCGATATTATGTAGGTACAGAATTACACTACGTACCTATAACAGCTAAGGGTCTTAAAAAAAATCTACTGTAAAATAGGTCTATGGCACAGCTACAGCCACTGGCTACGTAGCTAGAACCGAACTGTTTCTGAGTAACCTTGATACTGAGCGCAGAAACTGAACTGGTTTCACCTCACTCTGACTCTGGAGAGAATGTACTGTCAGCATATTAAGTAGAAATACATTTATAGAACTTTAAAATTCCCGCGCCGGCTCGTCTTGCGTGTCGTACTTTTTAGCCCCGAAACTCATAATAATATTTCATTTTTATTTTATTTTATTTTTTAGTGTTATATGAACGGTTTACGCTTATGGAAAAGATAAGATAGATAAGATAAGCGTCAATAAGATAAGATAAAAAAATAAATTTTGTATATTTTGTGATATTGTTTTAGAAATAATGATGACCCGTTTTTTTGTACACATAATCACATAATTTATTTTAAATTATTTGAACCCGCTCACTGGTTAAATGTCTTCTCTATCCGTTTGAATTCATTGATTCTTTTTGAATTCAATTGAATTGAATCCACGTATAAAAAATAGGTACCTATGCATTTTTTATTTTTTATTGATTGGCAACCAATTGATATTGGCAGCTTATGAATAGAGATCTTTGTTATAATGAAGATTGGTTCCGGCTGCCAATCTCACACACCTTATTAGGAAGCTACGTGGTTGAATTTGGCTCCAAATTTGACACAATGAAAACGTTTCATTTTGAACAAAGAAATTTTTTTGGTTTATTTGACCTACTTTGGACAAAACTAATAAGTTTGCAACAAACCACAAACATATTATGTGGGATTATGGGCTTGTTATTAGAACATTAAGCATTTTTAAATTCATATTAAAAAAATATATATAGAATTCTCGAAGAGCTTGGTAATTTTTTTTTTATGGAAACTGACTCGTTTGGCTACATCACCTACATACAATATCCGTGAAGTCAGCCCATAACACCGGGTGAACTACGTGGCATGTCAGTGCTTCCCTTCATTTAATGTCGGCCACACTGAACTGGACGGAAAACACGAAATGTTTACATAGCCGTTTCGACCGACGTTTCGTTCAGTGCGGTGGTACCAACGCGGCCGGGATAAACCCTACCACCTAGTAAAGTAAGAAGGGAAGGGACCTACAGTGTCCAACGGTCGAGCGGTTTATCTGAACCATAAACTAACTCGTGTTAGTGAAAGAAATGCAATTTTATAATTCAGAAAGACAAAGAAATATATATTATTTATATAATATATTGTTTTATTGAAAGCGCGACATATAGCGTCACCATAAGGTGTCTAACGACGCCCATGGAAATTCGGTCGTACGCGAGGGTTGCGAATGCCATGCCGGCCTGACAGTTGCCCATTCACGCCCCTCTTGAAGGACCCTATACTGTACTTGGGGGGAAATATATGAGCAGGGAGAGGTTACCGGTTCTGTGAAGGAAAGATCTGCAGAATCGATTGGTACGCATCCGCGGTAAGTCCTTCGTGTAAGGATGCAATATCATCTAGGGATTTTAATGTTTGGAAAAAATTGCATCTTTCGTTAACCAGAAAGTATACAATAACTGTTATACTATCTATGCTCTAATGAAAGTTATTTTATTTTTTACTAGCTTTTGCCTGCAGCTTCGCTCGCGTGAAATTCGTATTTATAAAGAAGAAAGTAAGTAAGCCCGCTACTGTACCTTTATTTCGGCGCGCGGAACAATTCGGTTTGTATGAGAGCCAGAACATATTAGCGTAAACGGAACTGAATTTAGTTTAGCCTATCCTGTGTCCCACATAGTTAAATGTGCTTGTGCAAAGTTACATCGAATTCGGATGATCGGTTTAAGAGTTATGGAGGCACATGTATACATACATACATACAGAAAAGATTTCTAAAAATCGTCAATTTAGTTTTAGTATCATACATTTTTTTTTTTTTGAGGGTATTGTACTTTATTTAATCAAGTAATTAAGTAATCAAAACAATTAATAAAGATCTAAAACTAATAACTAAAACTAACCTAAAGCATAACTTACCTATCTAACAAAAGAAAAATTAACAAGAACCTATAAATAAAAAATTTCTTCTAGTTCAGCCGAGGCAGCCATAGTCCCTAGGACGCTTATAGCGTTCCCTCTTTGAATTTCTAGGCTTATGCGGCGTATGAAGTAAGCCTTGGCACGCACGTCACCGGACTTATCCACTAGCAATTTCCCGATGGTTTCAGCATAGAATCCACAAAAGCAATATCTCATAAAACAAAGTAACTTACTCCATGACCATCCCTTACATATTTATTATTAGTATATTGATTGATTAATGATTTCATGTAATCTGAGGTAAATATCTGCTACGTACTACATCATTTTTAAAAGGCGACTTTAAGACGCGGTAAAAGGTAGACGGGAAAAAATTCATGTCCGCATTATAGATACATTTTAATACTTATATTAATTTCATAAATAAATTATTGTATGTAAAAAGATTGTGAGGCAATCAAATGTCAACCTATACCTTATTGTGGAATGAAATTTATTCCAGTCAAGCTTCTATGCCATCATCAGGTAGGTGTATTAGCACATCATTAAGTATTAGCGGCACGGAAAGACAATACGGCTCGATAGGAAATCAATTAAGTCTGTGGAAATTTGGCATAAGCTGACATGTTACTTTTGTGCATTTTTGACTACAAGCAATATAAACTTTGCAGTGGTACTAAAATAAGGTTTGCATGGATATATTAACAATATTTTTAATGTGAGTTAATAAGTTATCTGAGAATACAACGAAAGTCTTGTTTTTATAAAAAGTTTTCTAGGATTTTGAAGAAATTAATTTAAATTACATGTCATGTAATGCCATATAAAGAAGTAAAATTTATATGCGACATGTCATTAAATAAGTGCGATTTGTTTTTTTCTGCCATATAAAGTATTTTACTTCACGTTACATATATCAAGGATACACCTAGTGAGGTAGTATCGGTCATCTAAGACTTTATTCAAGTTTTAACATTAATAAAACGAAATCGTTTATGAAATAAAGGAAATTTAATAATTTTATTAGTAAAACCCTACACAAAATGTAATCAACAATCTCGGTAAATACAAATGCCACTTCACTGACAATATTTACGATTCATCGTCCGAAGATTCTGCCTGGTCACCAGCCAGTGACGCAGTAGCACTCGTCGTTAAGGATTTGTAAAAATCATGGTATACGGAATCAATTAATGGCAAAATAGATAGTAAATCTTTTTTTTTTATTGGGATTGATAGCCATTGGACCTATTCGCATATGTGGAAACGCGATTTGCCCAGGGGGCGCCTTTTGTTCTTCCTCCAGTCCATAGTTTGAAGGTGGAAGGTCATACTTCAGAGGTGGTCCCGTATAAATTTTATCGAAATTGATTCAGCGGTTTTTGAAAAATCAACAAAATACTATGGTGTGTGGGTACCTTCAGCAAAACTCTTGTGATGTGGACTTTTTCAGCAATTTGCAGTTTGACACATGGCGAATAATTCTGTACCACTTCAACCGATTTCGATTATTCGATTTCGATTATTCTTTTTTATGTAATATTACTAAAAAGAATGAAATAAAAACTGTTTTAAAAAATATAAAACCGACTTCCAAAAAAAAAAAACTAGCACTAAAAGTATTAGATATACCTAATATTTCGAAATTTTCTCTGTCATCGTATTGAAATACATGAATCGATATTGTGATACATATTCGGACCCTTGTTTCATGAATATTCTAAATTTGACATCTTTTCCGACCGGCTAGATGCGCTTAATATATTATGCGCTTAATATATATTATAATTTATAAATTGTTACGAGTTCAAGTGCAATATGTATTGCCCACGAATGATTATTGAACAAATACAAATACAAATATGGTACGAGTACCATCAAGCTGGTCTGATGATGGAGACGGAAGGTGGCGATAGGAACTCCTAAACTACACATGATAAACCCATCGTGTTTGGGCTCGTTGCATTTGTCTTCACGAGCCATTACTTTAGGCCTAGGTGGTGTCCAGGGTATTCTTTTTTTGGATGTTTGTTACGCGATTACTCCGTCAATTGTGGGCCGATTTTGAAAATTCTTTTTTTGATTGAAAGGGAATAACCCTGAGGTGGTTCCATTTTAATTTGGTCAAGATCGGATTGGAAAGCGAGGCGAAATCGCGAGGCCGAAGGCCGAGCGATTCCGCCGAGTACATTAATAGCAAAAAATTACTAAAAAAACTGTGAAATAAAAAACTATTTAAAACAATATAAAAACCGCCTTCAAAAATGTATGAAATAAAAAAATCAAACCCTAGAGTTGAAGGCGGTGCTAAAGCAAGAAAAAATGAAGCATAAAAGAAAACATGAGTGGATGATATCCTTTGTGATTTGTGTAGCCTTCTTTAGCACCGCCTTCAACTCTAGGGTTCGATTTTTTTTTATTTCATACATTTTTGAAGGCGGTTTTTATATTTTTTTTAAATAGTTTTTGGTATACGTTTTTGTGATGTCTATGACATGTACTTCGACATGTCGCTATTTGTTGATTTTCTTATATGGCAAAATAAGACATGTCGCTACTTGTACTGTTTTGGCATACGTTATTGTGATTTTTATGGCATGTACTGTTTGGTCGAAGGGAAATACATGGCTTTGGGTATTACTTACGACATGTTTGTTTTTGCCATATTAAAGAGCGCATTTTTATCGAAATTTTGGTATTTATAACTCAATACTGGAAAAAATGTACATGTCTGCTTCTGCCACATAACCACAGAAGTCATCTAGGAAATCAAATTTCCAATTCCCTAGGTTCCAAATTCCCAGACGAATTATAAAGAAATTTTACGTAACTCCATTACGAATGAACGACGCGTAGTAACACATTAGTAATTCCGTATCACTTCCTGCCCTTAGCAGGTGCCAACACGCGAGTAGGAAGGAATAATGTTGGCAAACCAATAATTCAGCGCATTTTACAAAACGTGGCTTCCGCGGGAGTTGAAAATCATTGAATCACCAATCCGCCTGAGTGTGTCGCCTGGTAAGGTAAGGGAAGGTATACCTACAGATTTATTTTGAATCCGAACCACAGATTCAGTTCGGTTCAGTTCATTTATTAATCTTTCTTAGGTACTAATAGTACACTTGATTTCGTCAGTTGATTATTATATAAATCTAATCTCACGTACATTTATTATTAGGAGCACTGGCCATGACGGCGAAATTTGGTTTAAAAACAAATTATATTATTATTATTCACAAGAACACCATACTTAGCCTAACAAATGTACTTAGCTTCGATAGAATTGTCAAAATAAAATACAAGAACTATCCAGACAAAGATCAGTGTTATAAAATTTATATCATCAAAAGAATTGTCATAAAATAAAAAGATCAGATCAGATCAGAGAAGTATTAATAGGTTTTCTGTAATACGAACCATGAACTAACTCGTGTTAGTGAAAGAAATGCAATTGGCTACATCACCTACTACATAGTGAACAGGTGCCATGTCAGTGCTTCCCTTCGGTCGTGCCGGCTACACTGAACTGGACGGAAAACGCAAACTATTTACATAGCCGTTTCGACCGACCTTTCATTCAGTGCGGTGGTACCAACCCGGGCGGGTTAAACCCTACCACCTAGTAATATAAGAAGGGAGTCATATCCCATAGTCGCCTTTTACGACATAAACGGGGAGAGATGCAGTGGGGCTATTCTTTTAAAGTACCGGCCCCACACGGTACAAAAGTTAGTGAAAGAAATGCACTTTTAATAATTGAGAAAGATAAAGAAAGTTCACGCCAAAGGGATTCGAACGCAGGACCTTTAGCTTACCAAACAATTCCTTTACGAAATAATTTGGTACACCAGGATATTATTGGCCACGAGCGGCTCAGATTCTTAAGATTGGACTTGGGACACGGAACACTTTCTCTAACTCAGTACATTTTAATTGAACCAGTATATTTTTATAAATTATAACCATAAAAAAAACGATATTTTTTTTAAGGAAACTGACACAGTTGGCTACATACTTACCTTTAATAAAATCCAACGTCTGCTTTCTGTCTGTCTGTCTGTCCGCTTATAACTCGAGAACCACTGAACCGATTTTAATACAGTTTGCTTCTACGGATAGCTTGGTTCTTCCCATCCCATCAATTATAGGATACTTTTCATCACGTTAAATGGCCTATGAGGTTAGCAGAGAAGTCAAATATGAGAGCGGGCGGAGCCGCGCTGATTGAATGACTTGAAAATAAAAATATTGTTTTTAGGTTTCCGTATCCCATACGGAAGCCTATTACTAAGCCTACGCCGTCTGTCTGTCTGTCTGTCCGTCCGTCCGTCTGTCGGAGGGCTGTATCTCTTGAACCGTAGTATGTAGCCCGTTGAAATTTTCACAGAATATGTGCTATTATGGCGGATATAACAACGAATAATAAAAAATAGAAATGTAAAAAATTAAGGTGGGGTTATATACAAGAAACGTGTTTTTTTTCAATGTTTTCTTTGTGGTGCGGAAAACTCGGTGCGCGAGTCCGACTCGCACTTGGCCGGTTTTTTTTTTTTAAATATATGCTTGAACTTTATTCAAAATATTATATAATAAAGAATTCTCATTCTACAAAGAGATTCATAAGTTGTCGCTACAGGCTATAAGGCACGTGCAGCGTCGTACTAAACTTATAGAGTACCTAGCTACTCCTCACGGAATACTCGAGCTATAGTCTGTGCGCGCTTGTAGCCAGTACGACTGCAGGGAAGCACTGACATGCCACCTAGTTCACCCGGTGTTGTGGGCTGACATCACGGATGTTGTAATTGATGTAGCCAACCGTGTCAGTTTCCAAAAAAAAATAATGAAAAAAATTAAAATATACTTTATTGTACCACATTGTATAAAAGGGTTACAAAAGGCGAGTTTAATTAGTTTAATTAATTCTTTACGAACTAACCTTTGGGATGTGGAAAACACGTAGGGGCGGAAAATGCAGTACTAAAGAGGGAACAGTAGTACGAAATATAAATACACACACATACCTTTAATTACATACGTGCATATAGTATACAATAAGAAACATAAATATTACTAGATAGAATATTATAGAAACAAAAAATAGATTACCCTCTTCAAGCGGCCGGTGGCCGAGTGGTCTGAGCGTGTCGGCTTCTCTTGCGAGAGGTCCGAGGTTCGAATCCAACCGGCAAGTACCAAAGAGTTTTTTTTCTGATTTGAAAAAAAAATTACGTGCATACCTTCACCTACTGTTCCATGGTTCGGATTCCATGTAAACATGTAGGTCCACCGGGTTGACTGGATGAAATTGCCTAAGGCAAGAAGCCCTAACTTGCCACACATTAAGTGGTATAAAGAGATAGCCAGCAATCCAGGGAAGTCTCCGGTATGGCACCTACCTTCTCGGAGGTGATATTGGCTTGTCGGAGCATGCGCTTTGGCCCCTCCGACTCAGCCACCAATACTGGATTACATAAAAAAAAAATATTTCTTTATTATCACATTTTATGTGGAAGACATATTTTCACATTAATTTTACGTAGTAGTTTATTATTATTATTAAATTAGCTTAAAACGAGCTTAACAGCAGAATCAGAAGTGATTTAAGCCACTGAATGTGATCGGAGGTGCGAACACAGCTGATCTGGTCTAACTCTCTGTTTGACATTCTCAATCCGATTGAATACCTGAAATTTTCAAAGAAAATCAAATAAAAAATCATTTATTAATAAGAACATAATATACAAACACATTAGGGATAGCTGACGTTCAGCTAATAATTTCAAAATTCTATTGAAAAACGGCCAAGTGCGAGGCCCACATAGGTTCCCACATCAGAAATAAGTTCAAAAAACACTTTTTTGTATGGGAACACCCCTTAATTGTTCACGAATATTAATAGCACATGTTCTGTGAAAATTTCAACCGGCTAGCTATTACGGTTCCAAAGATACCTGGCCAATACCTGTAATTTTCATGGGCTGCAGACTCCGGCAGCATCACCGCCTACGTTGAGTCCAGCCAACGCCCTGGAACACGGGCTGTACCGTTCGAGCGAAATTTTTGCTTGAATTTTGGTGAAAACTAGATGTAAATCGGTTCAGTAGTTTTAGAGTTACCCTTTAAGGACATACAGACGGAGAATGATTTTATAATGGTAAAGATTTGACTTGGAATATCAAATCTACTTTCTGTATTTAATGTCACTGCAAAAAAAAAGAACAATTTAATATTTGAATGATATAACACTAAGATTCAACAAATCTCTTTTATATTGCGAATCATACTGCATGTTTTAATGTACGTTACGTCTAAGAAAAATACTGACTTAAATATATTCCAAAAGATGCATTTATAGATTACGTTCACTAGAAACACTTACATCCGGAATCTAATTCATAATGTTCATTCGAATGCATCATATTCACATTATCGTTTTTCTCTCATTCCAAACCGACTATACTTCGTCTGCACTCGTGCACCACTACCGCAACACTCCATCATCCGTATACACGCATACTTTCAAGTCTGCAACGCCGGCGTACCCCCGATCTCAGGCGGCAAACTTCTATTCCAACAATATAAATACGGCACGGCGTACCATGTGCTTAAACAGTCTTTTTTTAACCACCGCCCTGAACGCATCGCGGTTCATAACCCTCGAGTTATCAAGTTCTGGTTCAAATCCTACAGTTGTTTAGTTCGTTCGGGGAAGGCGTTCCAGGAAAGGCACCACGTGGAAGAAACTCCAGAAAGAGCTGAAGCACCCAACTAAGACTGAAATCAAAGTTCATCCGAGAAATATCCAGGATGTTGAAGTTCTCAGTAACCCTTCTCGCGATAGGATTCGCAAGCTCTGCTGTTACAAGAGAGGACACAGGACTGCGAAACGTCCTGCGAATATACGAAGAGTGCTCCAGAACTGATGGCATTGTGCCCTGCCTTAAGAAAAAGGCCATCATCTTCTTCGATCGTGCGTCCAGAATGGAAATCATACCTATAATCGATGGCGTGGAAGTGATAAAGTCTTCGGAACCGATCGCCATCCCTTCCAGTGAATCCGAGATCGAGGCGGCACTGCCTAGATCTCTGGAAGACAAGAATGAGATCCTGACAGAAATGCTAATGGACAGGATTGCATCGTTCGCGAACTCCAGGACTATACAGCTGAGCCTACCGAAGATATCGGCACAGGAGATCGGACGTGGAATGGAAGAAGGTGAGAATTTTTCAAATCTGGTTCTGGAATCAAGTTAAGTCTGTAATATAAATATCATAGTTTATCATAGTTATTTTCCTTATATTACATTTTACATTCCCACACTCAAGTATTTTGCTACTACCTACTTATATCTCACAACATACGACTCTCAAACATCCAAAGGTTGACTGGGAGAAATCCCTGTAAGGAATAAGTCCGCCTTTTCCCCTCATGTAAATTACTCATCGTTTGTTACTGCAAAAGGTTTTGGAGC
Source organism: Nematopogon swammerdamellus (assembly GCA_946902875.1). Classification (NCBI taxonomy): domain Eukaryota; kingdom Metazoa; phylum Arthropoda; class Insecta; order Lepidoptera; family Adelidae; genus Nematopogon; species Nematopogon swammerdamellus. Next base: position 15,151,467 of record OX336358.1, read on the forward strand.
AATAAAGTATTCTATCTATCTATCTATCAAGACTTGGTTGGCCTTTAGCCTTTGGCCGTTGACCTTGTTGAACTAATTGCCATGTCAGTGCTTCCCTTTGGTGGTGCTGATAGTGATTACTTTGATGATTGATTTTTGAATGATTTGAAACATGTTGTTTATTTGAAGAAGTATGAAAGCGTGTGCATGATAAATTATCGGACTTCCTAATAAAATGTTAAATTCCTAATAAATAAAGCGAAGTTTCTACGGGCGACCGGTGACCGATCGTGGAACGTACCTCAATAAATGAATATCCTTATAACTCGAGAACCACTTAATCGATTTATATTCAGTTTTACCTGTTACATTTCAAAATGCTTTAAGGCTATAGATCATAATGCTACGTGATCAGCGGATTCAAATTGTCACCTTAAATCATCAAATTATTGCACATTTGCACAGTCATTGACACAAATGCACATTTAATATGGTTCTTAGTCATTTTTGAGCTATTCCTTTCAGCAATGCAATCTATAAGAAAAATATGAAAGTATTTTCAAGCATGTACGAAAATCCTTTCAGTAGTTTTAGAGTTACCCTTTACAGACAAACTGACGGAAAATGCATTTTATAATGCTAAAAATTTTACTTGTAATAACATTTTACCGATCAAATTAACTACAAGAGGCATACATTAAGACGATCTTTATCTTTAACAGTTCCACTCTTCTACAATTTTTGGCCAAAATACTGAAATGTGTTTAAACTCTCTTACACTCCCAGTCACATATTATGTTTATTGAAATTTATGAAAGCTCATTTGAATTTCTTACTGCCCGTATGAAGACAATTTGGTGCATTCATTGTTTTTATCATGCTCTCACATCGATAAGCTTAGCATAAAATTGTAATTTCAAAATCGTATTACAGTCTCAGTAGCCTCGGTAGCTCAGTGGTGCGGTCGGTCGACTGTTATTTACACTGACCGCGGTGAGTTATTGGATGGGAGACCACTCGACCGTTGGAGGTTGACCGCGGTTCGGATTCCACGTTAAAATTCTAGGTCCCTTCCCTTCTTACCTTACTAGGTGGTAGGGTTTATCCCGCCCGGGTTGGTACTACCGCACTGAACGAAACGTCGGTCGAAACGCAAGTCTGCTGGCATGGCACCTAACTGAGCGTGGTTTCGCGAGGAGAGGTGTTTTTGGCTCTGTCAAATGCACCATTGGTCTCTCGGCACAGCCACCCATGTTGGTTTACATAAAAAAAACGGCTAAGTAAATAGTTCGTGTTTTCCGTCCAGTTCAGTGTAGCCGACATGAAATGATGGGAAGCACTGACATGGCGCCTAGTTCACCCGGTGCTATGGGCTGACATCACGGATGTTGTAGGTGATGTCGCCAACCGTATCAGCTTTCATAAAAAAAAGTAGCCAGGCAAATAATCTGGTAAACCCCTTATTATCATTTCATACACTGAGAGAATTTCAGTAGACTCAAGAAAATTACAGTTGGAATCTAATTTGAAAGTAAAGTGGTATTGAAACGTTAATATGTTGCTATTGTTGATAAAGCATTGTTGCGAAAATGTCTTTACACTGTCATTCTTGAATGTAACCAACTATGTATTACATTTGAATGACAAAAAAACCGGCCAAGTTAGAGTCGAACTCACGTACCGAGGGTTCCGTATCGCCATGTCATGGTTAGCGCCACTCACGCCATCTATGGCGTGTTATGAAATGCTTCATATTAGTTAAATGTCATGATTAGTTAAAATGCTTCACACTCTATTCGGTAGATAGCGCGCGCGCATACACTTTTTTGGTTTCTTGCCCCGGTGAATTTTTTTCTTTTTCTTTTTTTTATATTTGTTGTTATACCGGCCATAATAACACATATTCTGTGAATATTTCAACGGGCGACGGTTCAAGAGATACATCCCTCGGACAGACAGACGGACGGACGGACGGACAGAGAAAGAGACAGACAGACGGCATAAGCTTAGTAATAGGGTCCCGTACCGGGTACGGAACCCTAAAAATGGGCATGCTAAGTCCATTGTTTGGATTTGGATTAAGTCACGAAGTACCATCTATGTCCGATTTCACCCTATTCAAGTCTCGTCTCAAAGTTGTCTAACGGTAAAAGTCACTTTTCTCATACAGTTGAAATGAGTCATCCGGCAGCTTTTGCCGAAGAACCTGACTTACTTATTTCTTAATACAACAAATTGTGACAAGTTCGAGTGCAAGTTCTCATACAGTTGAAATGAGTCATCCGGCAGCTTTTGCCGAAGGAGCTGACTTACTTATTTCTAAAACAAATTGTGACAAGTTCGAGTGCAAGTCTTACTGCCATAATGAATGATCAATCAACAATAAACAACAATATGGTAAATTTTTTTATTGTAACCTTCGAGCGGTTAAATCAAATCAAATCAAATATATTTATTTCTTCAGACACGAGATCCATAAAAAACTACCAAAACATCCTTCCTTATCCTTACCTATAATAAAATCCAACGTCTGCTCTCTGTCTGAGTGTCTGTCTGTCCGCTTATAACTCGAGAACCACTGAACCGATTTTAATAAAAAAAAATCTACGGATAGCTTGATTCTTCCCATCAACTATAGGCTACTTACTATCCCGCTAAATGGCTTATGAGGTTAGCAGTGAAGTGAAATATGAGAGCGGGCGGAGCCGCGGGCTCAGCTAGTTCTAATATAAAATACTTAAAGACAAAGTTTTACTATAAAGTTAAGGGCATAAAGGCCGTAGGTTCGATTTCTGTTGGCGTGCACCGCTTTTTTATCTTCCGAGTTTCCGAACAACACCATTATAGTTTAGTACATTCAGAGGGTGAACGCTGCATTCGTCATCGGCACAATGCCAATTTCGCCGACGATGGAGGAATATTTTTATTTATAGTTATTTTATTTTTTGTACCTATTAGCTTAAATTATTGTATAGTCATGTTTACCATGTTTAGTATTACAAGGATTATTCTCAAACTGACCGAATGTCCATGGGCGTCGTTAGACAACTTATGGTTGGCTCGGCGCCCATGTCGCGCTTTCAATAAAAAAAACTATTGTTAACATATCATAAGTGATTGATTAACATCACATTATCATAATTTAAGATTGATATGATAATTAATTTACACTTTTCATTCATTCATATATCTATTTGTAATCGTTTTCCATTCAAGGTGATTTGACATAAATTAACTGCTAGTTTTAATTACAATTAGTGGTAGTTACTGTTAATTACAATCTTATTCAATTTGCCATAAAAGGCTTATTCCTAAATATTAAATTTTCTAACATTTTGATTCAAATTTTTGGTTCGTTTATCTATGACTACAAATATAATTCGTACATATTATGTTCTGCAAACAATATTAACGTTTATATATTTTTAATATCACTACTCGAATAAAACCAAAAACCCAAAACTATACCAAATTTTAATGATCTACATACATGCATATTCATTCGTCACGCTTGTTTCCGAGTGGGGTAGGCAGAGACAACGTTTATCCACGTGCCACGATCCTGACACACCTCTAAGTTGTTCATATAGATGCTGGTTGGAACGAAAGATATCTCTGAACATTTCGTAGATAACTTAACCCACATTTGATATTTACTACTTCATACAAATCATTACCCAAACAATATTTACGATTTTTTTTATTTATAGGTCAATCAATGTACCGTGTGGGGTCGGTACTTAAAAAGAATAGCCCCACTGCATCTCTCCCCGTCGCATGTCGTAAAAGTCGACTAAGGGATAAGAAAATTCGTCAGCCTCGGTAGCTCAGTGGCGCGGTTGGTTAGTCAACTGTTATTAAGCAACGCTGAGCGCGGTCAGTGATTGGATGGGTGACCGCTCGACCGTTGGAGGCTGACCGTGGTTCGGATACCACGTTAAACTGTAGGTCCCTTCCCTTCTTACCTTACTAGGTGGTAGGGTTTATCCCGGCCGGGTTGGTACCACTGCACTGAACGAAACGTCGGTCGAAACGGCTATGTAAATAGTTCGTGTTTTCCGTCCAGTTTAGTGTAGCCGACATGAAATGAAGGGAAGCACTGACATGGCACCTAGTTCACCCTGTGTTATGGGCTGACATCACGGATGTTGTAGGTGATGTAGCCATCCGTGTCAGGTTCCATAAAAAAAAAAAAAAATCAATACGCCTTTGTCTAAATAAGATCTAATCAAATCTATTGTTTAGGCTATTAGAAAACTCTTCCCAAAGGGTCACAGCCCTGTCAGCGAATGACGAATGGCTTCAACTTTCTTCGTTAGAGTCTTTTGTTGTTGAACTCATTTTTGTTTTTATCATTTATCATTGTTAGTTGGGTCACTACATAATAAATTGTCCCCTCTTTAAAATTATTAATCCGTGTTTTGTTTATCAAACTGCGTTTCTTAAATTGTACATTTTCACATGATATGAGAACAAATTGTGTTTATTTAAAATTTACGTAAATATTTCACATTTTTTTATGAGTCTGAAATACTTATAATACTGCTTCGCACGGTCCTCTGTTATATCGACAATACTGCAATAATAACGTTCTAATAAATATGGTAAAGTTGAGTACTAATATGTAGTTATTGGTGTAGGCGGTGTTATTATGTGGATAGTCACTAAATGCTTGTAAAAATGATTATGGAAAAAAAAGCCCTGCGAAGTTTCTTACCGGTTCTTCTTCGTGGGTGTAATCGAACCGGATGGAACAAATTGTAACAAATTCGAGTATAGTCATGCTGTTTAATGAATGCTTAATAAACAATATACAATATATTTGGTGAAAACGTGATTGCATTGAAGTAACCTCCAAACCGTAGAATAAAACCGCTAGTATTCAATAAATACTTTAAATCATTATCACAAAAATTTGCATAATAAAATGTTTATATTTTATAAATAATTACCATTACTTTCACCGTAAAAAAATTACTTAAATATATGTCGAATTAAATACTCTTTATTATACCAATATTTGATTTTAGTTATTTTTAATATATATATTATGTATGTACATTAGAAATAAAAAAGATTGTTTTTTCAAAATATTTCGACCTATTGTAGTCAGATAGAAATTATATATATCATCATCATCATCATCATCATGATATATAATTTTTTTTTAAATATAATATGTCGTGCTGCCCATAATAAAATAAATAAAAAAAATTTGCACACAATTTATTACTTAAGAGTACCCGTTCGACAATATTGTTTTATTCAGCCTAACAAAATATCTTTAATTAAGCACCGTTTTCTTACATAAAGTTCGCATTTTAGCTCTAAAGAAATTATTTATTATTTTAATTTGTTCTCCTTGAAATTGTCAGTGTACCCTATACAACATTCAAAACCGCTTGTATTGTAAATTCAGAGATGCAATGGATAAAATAAAACTCCATTTAATATTTACAGTTTTAGAGATTGTTCTGTAAGAAAAATATAATTTAAAATTATAATCCTAGTGCTCGATACTTCAACCACATTCCTTTCAAACCCCGCAAATTCAAACGACCACCCAGTTCTAAGAATATGTTCCATAAAATCGAATGATCACAGACAAAACCATTAAATAAATCTAAACCGTTATAAACGACATTAAGGCTTTCTATCAAATGACCACAAATTTCACTCGGCATTTTCTTTAGGTTGCCATCCGCTTGGATGAGAGTCCGTTGGAGGTAAATGCTGTACTCTAGACAATACCACCTTGGTTCACGGTCATTTTATATCATTCATTATTCATTACATACGATAGAACGAAATGTACTTACCTAGCGATTACTAACAATGGATAGATAGACAGAACCGCTTTGTTAGAATGCACGCCAGTGACATAAATTTATAAACAAGATGTATATAAAACTAGTTTTGCCCGCGGCTTCGCTCGCGTGATATTCGTATTTAAAAAGAAGAAAGTAAGTAAGCCCGCTACCGTACCTTTATTTCGGCGCGCGTTAACAGTTCGGTTTGAACGAGAGCCACACATTAGCGTAATCTGAACTAAATTTTATTTAGCCTATCCTGTGTCCCGTATAACCAAATGTGCTTGTACTTAGTTTCATCGAATTCGGTTGATCGGTTTAAGTTATACATACGTATATACAGAAAAGATTTCTAAAAATCGTCAATTTAATTTTAGTATCATACATAGAGTCTACAAACGCAATATCTCATAAAACAAAGTAACTGACTCCATGACCATCCCTTACAGATTTATTATTAATATTGATATAACATTAGCGCGCAAAGGCAGCCTTTTAACTAAAAAAATGTTCTTCCCGAAAAAAGTTACCAGTCCAAATATGTATTACCTATTAAAGAAACAATAGAACACTGATCGAACGCGCGTGAACTTAAACATTCTGTGATAGAAACGCTTGAAAATAAAATAAAAATCTAAATATACTTTATTGAATAAGCCCTAATCGGCTCCTAATTCGCCAGGGCGTTATGCGCTGACATTTATTTCAGCCCAAAAATTTTAGTTTAACTATACGCAGATAAGCTAAATAACAAGATAAGAATTTAGGGACGAAATAAAATAATTGTATTATTGATAAATCGATGTATCACAGGAATCCCGCGATAGGAATTGAAGAGCTTTTGAAAGTGGAACTTGCAACTGAGAAATTATTTCAAGTGTTTTTCTCACTCGCTACTTGTTAGCTTGCTTAAAGCATATCTTTGCATGAGTATGGAAGTGCTTATACCAACCATTGCTAAGGCGTTGTTAAGTATGTACATGGTGACTAGACTAAATAGCATTAAGTATGCAATAAGTTATTTTTCTAAATAGCTGAAACACATACACAGAAAACATATCTGGAGCGGTATATTGTTTATGTAGTAATCTTATGGGTATGATACGTATTTACGTTAATTTGTAGATGTTTGAAAATTATATATGTATACCTAAAGGAAATGCACTAGTTAGTTCTACTTAATAAAATTCTTAGAACTGACTGACAGAAAACGTACAGCCTAAACCGGCGGTTATAGAAGCGTGAAATTTTGCGCAGGAGTTCCTTATATAGCGTTAGGTGATTAAATAGGGGTGAAAGTTTGTATTTTAGTTTTTTTTTTTATGGAATCTGACACAGTTGGCTACATCGCCTACATACATCTAGTGTTGTCTCATACATCATCGATGTCAGCCCACAACACCGGTTGAACTAGGAGCCATGGCAGTGCTTCCCTTCTTTTCATGTCGTTCGTCAGTGAGTGCGTCATTTTTGAAGTTAGAATTAGGGAAATTGGTGATTAGGGTTCTGTTTATCAATAAATGCCAGTTAGTAAAGGATTTTTGAAAATTCATACCCTAGGATGGTTACAGTGGGGATTAAAGTTAGAAATATGTAAATTTTATTCCGTCTAAACTAATTATAAATATAGAAATACATTGTGACTATCTTAAAATAATTAACATATTAAAAAATAACGCATTCCCCATAAAACTTTCATTTAAATGACCCGATGACGGGAAAGTATATATAGTATATATAACGCTCGCGGCATTGCCGTTCTGTACAGCCATGCTGATGCGCTGCATCAGGAAGGATCCAGCACGGCTATCCCCAGAAGTCTCCGCGAGACGGGGCGCCCTATTTCTTTGAGAAACCCCGTCGCCTCCTCGCACAGGGGACCGAGGGTTTCCACAGCCACTGCTACAAACTCATAATTTTGATTTACAATATTTTGGTATCTAGAATGTTTCAAGCGCACAGCCGACTCAGCCGCGGCACCTGCCTTTCTTGACGTTGAAAACACGTGCGAAGACGCTAATGTGTCGACGCAAGTAGCGTCCCAGACGAGGGCTCTTCCCTGTGACCAAGGTATCAGGGTCATCCCGTCTGGACGCTTGCCGTCTTCCCTGCTGAGTCCGTTCGGTTCCAATACTGACGGCACACCGGAATATGTAAATTGATGTTAGGGAGGATGAGAGAGCGGAAGTGGGGGAGAGGGAGGGAGAGTATTTTGCGTCTACTCAAATTAAGCATAACCCAAAAGCCGCAGGTAAAAAGCAAGTAGTTCTATAAAAAGTTCATAATGGCACAACTGTTCCAATATTGCGCTGCCTGCATAAACTTATTCTGATAAATGAACAACAATGTGACCCCAGTGAAAGCGTAAGTTCTAAGGTCAGGAAAGGTTCTCGCCATTGTGTGGACGCAGTCGCTTTTCCATATTTAGTGGTCACTTTGAAATTGAAAGAACCTTAAGTACAAGTTGGGCACATGAGAGTGTGTGAAAAGATTCTTTTTTTGTGTACCCTGACATGGTTTCGATCATTTTCTCTTTTTAGGTTTCCGTATCCCGTACGGAAGCCTATTACTAAGCCTACGCCGTCTGTCTGTCTGTCTGTCTGTCCTACTGCTGTATCTTCGGAACCGTAATAGGTAGCCGGTTGAAATTTTCACAGAATATGTGTTATTATGGCGGATATAACAACAAATAATAAAAAATAGAAAAAGTAAAAAATTAAGGGGGGTTTTAAAAATTTACCTTTCTTGTATGGGAACACAGTGTTTTTTTTCAATCTTTTTTTTTGTGGTGCGGAATCCTCGGTGCGCGAGTTCGACTCGCACTTGGCCGGTTTTTTTTGTTCCGTATTCACACGGAAATCTATTTATAAGCCTACGCCGTCTGTCTGTCTGTCTGTCTATCCTACTTCTGTAGCGATTTTCGTGTTCGCGACAGATGTGCCCAGCCCAGTGGCACTTCAGCTTGCTAATCTTAGCAATGGGACGCTCTCACTGCCCACATATTTCCCCCCAAGTACAATCTCGGTTCCTTCAAGAGAGGCGTGAATAGGCTCCTGTCAGGCCGACATCGCATACGCAACTGCCGCGACCGAATGTCCATAGGAGTCGTTAGACACCTTATGAGTGACTTGCCGCCACATGTCGCGCTTTCTATAAAAAATCTCCCCATCATCTCCCGTATGTACCGTGTGGGGTCGGTACTTTAAAAGAATAGCCCCACTGCATCTCTCCCCGTGCATGTCGTAAAAGGCGACTAAGGGATATGACTCCCTTCTTATATTAATATTAGTTTAACCCGCCCGGGTTGGTACCACCGCACTGAATGAAACGTCGGTCGAAACGACTATGTAACAGTTCAGTGTAGCCGATATGAAACGAAGGGAAGCACTGACATGGCGCCTAGTTCACCCGGTGTTATGGGCTGACATCACGGATGTTGTAGGTGGTGTAGCCAACCGTGTCAGTTTCCATAAAAAATAAGTATGTTTTTTATGTAAACCAGCATGGGTGGCTGTGCCGGGAGACCAATGGTGCAGTCGACAGAGCCAAAATCAGCTCTCCTCGCGAAACCACGCTCAGTTAGGTGCCATGCCAGTAGATTTGCAGACTGGATTTGCAGATGTGGTTAATGAAATAGAGCGCGCGATGGTGTTGCAGGTCGCGGCAAGATGAAGAAGATGATGGGGATGATGACAATGGGGTTCGCGATGAAGATGGCGGCCATGGTACCGCTGGCGCTCGCCGGACTCTTCATCCTGGCCGGAAAGGCTCTCATCGTCTCTAAGGTATGCAGAAATGTTTATTGAGAATTTCCACTTCATCATCATCATCATCATCATCAGCCTGTATCGGTCCACTGCTGGACATAGGCCTCTTCCAAGGCACGCCACCACACGCAGTCTTCCGCTCTTCTCATCCATCCACTCCCGGCTACCTTAATTTCCACTTATTGATATAAAAATGTACTTAGTGAATTTTAGCACAGAGAGATCTTTACTATGAATGTTCACTTAGTGAATTTATGTAACTTCAGTTAATAAAACAAAAAATCAAACATCAAACATCAAATCCAGAAAATCGTCAAATTTAAGTTCCTGGACCTTGTAGGGCTCTTTAGTTTTATTTTCTATCTCCACCGAGATAGTTTTATTTTCTTATTTGGGTTAACTTTGGTGATCTCATCGTCGTCGGAATTATCAGACGTATTACTTACCGGAAATGGCATAAAAGAAGGATCATCACCTGAATTGTCCGCTGAGAAATCCCCAAATCCCCAATATTGTGCTATGTATTTTGATCTACGTCCATTTCTAGGCACGTCACCAGCTTTCTCCATCCTTCTGTCCATTCCATAAGTTCCTGCTCCCATGTTCAGGTATCCATTTCTCGGTACGTCAGACGCTTCACCTATCGCGTTCTCCATTCCAGAAGTATTCTTACGGGTATTTTGACGTCCTGCAAGAGGGGCGTGAACGGGAACATTTTTTTTTATTGCTCCCGAACTGGGTGGCTCTGCCCGAGGTCGATGCCTCAGGCGCAGCCAATTTGACCGCCGAGGAGGTGCCAGTCCGGCTTGAAGGTGGACTAATGTTGCTGAGGAAAGGCTATTAAACCGCGATTTGAAGATCCGTGGATTGTAGGAGTGGGGAAAGATATTCCCTGTGAGCCCGTTCCACACATTTGCAGTGCGGCACAAGAACATTTTAGAGAATCGTGCAGTTCGAAGAACTCTTCTGCCGACTACAAAGGGGTGTTCCGCGAGAGTATGGCGGATTTGGCGAAGGCGAACAGGAGGAGGAGGGATAAGGGAATCAAGTATCAACCCGGGCGGGTTAAACCCTGATATGGCGCCTAGCTCACCCGGTGTTATGGGCTGACATCACGGATGTTGTAGGTGATGTAGCCAACAGTGTCAGTACTCATAAAAAAAGCCCCAGTTGCACTCCGGGAGTGCCGGCAGAAGTGAAAACTTTTTGTATTTCCGAAAATAATTCTTAGGTGGTTATAAAAAAAACTAAACACCCTAAAAAAATTTAAACACCGTAACATTGCTTAAAAAAGAAAACAAAAGAAAAAAAACAAAAAAAATTGTGAGGGATTCGAACCCATGGTCAAAAAATACAAATCCTACACTCTTACCATTGAGCCACGAAATCACATAAACGACCAAACGAATATCAGATTCCCTTGATTCGCTTTCGGCTTTACTGTCACTGAGAGACGAACAGAATTGATCCCGAGCCACTCGTAACTTAACCCTTAATGCAATGACTTAAGGTTACATTTTAAATAATAAAAATAAATCTGACGCTTTTCGAGATCTGAAGCGAGTGATCTGACGCGAGTTTAACACTTTTTACCCACCTAAAAAAGTGCCAAGCGCCGCTAAAGAAGTTTTCACTTCAAAAAGTATGCTGGGCAAGGACCTCGCTGTTGAAGTGAAGAATAACTAGAGTATTACCAACGAATGTTCGGCGAACGGTCGTCGGCCCGTTCGGTGATTTGTAAATATTTTGAATATTACGCGATATACGTGCACGAGGAGCAACAGATCAAAGAGTCTTTTGTGCATTTATTAAAAAAAAATCGATAAAAAATTATTTTGGTAGACCTCAATAGCTCCTTTATGTGTGTTTTTACAGAATTCACATCAAACAATATTTAGTATTATTAAAAAAATATTGAATGTTGGCGACCGCGTCAAATCGTATTTTGTTCCTAAGTTTTGAGGTTAAGATCGCGGCATGATCACCTACGTTTGGGTATCCTGCTCTTATGGAATGGATCAAAGATCGCATCAAAGAGTATTATGTTTGAAATTATAATTTAAAAAACACTGATTTATGAAATGAAACGGTATATTTGTTATTTTATCATCATAATCTACTCGCTAAAACAAATATATTAGTAAAAAAAATCATCTTTCTATGATTTTTAGTTTTCAAGACACATGTTTTTTGCTAATTTATCGAAACTAGGATCACGACACAAAATACTGTTTGATCAGTTGCTCCTCTTAATTTGTGATATGTGACGCCGTCATCCTTGTTTCTCTTCCCGGTACGATTTTGAGTGTCGCAAGGGACACGCAGGCTTTATATGTATTTGTAGAAAATTACGATCGACGCGCCTGCGCTCATCGACCGTGCGAGCGATCGATTGACAGACCGTCAACTCGAGATCCACCATTTGGCTTATGTCAGTAGAAACCGATCGAGCGTATTTAATGCGAAATCTATTACGCAGTAATATATAAGTAAATGACATATGTACATCGGATAAAAGCATACTCGCAAATTTCGTAGAATTAAAACAAACAACATTTTCACTTTATAATATTTTACCTGTTTTATTTGGTGAATTGTTCTTACATTCATAAACTTTACAACTAACCATTCTCGAACTATTCTCATGACCTTTAAACCTTAAAAGATATATTGTTTTAACCATCCAAGAACATCGAGTGTTCGCCCTACTTAACATCGGTTAATGTAATTAAAATATTAATTACGTGGGAATCGTACTAGCAGTCTAAGAGTAATGACATTGTTTAGTGTGAGAATGCCCTGACAGTGTGCCTCTGGCAAATTCCGCGGAAGCTTAGCATGAAAGCTTGTGAAAGTTTGTAAGTTTCGCCGATTACGCTGAGCTTCGGAATTTGCACTCGACTGTAGGAGGCAAGTAAAGCAATTTTTTTTAAGAATAGCGCGACCTGTCGCTTCCTTTCACCTACAAGTAGGTGTCTAACGATACCCATGGACACTCTGTGATGCACGGGGATTGCGAATGCCATGCCGAGCTGAAAGGAGCCTTTTCACGCCCCTTTTGAAAAACCCCAGACTGTACTTGGGAGGAAATAGATGGGCAGGGAGTGCGTTTCACATCTTAGATAAATAGATATACTTTATTGCTCCAAAAAACATTTTACATAATAGACAATAAGTAATGTACATGAGGGGCAAAGGCGGACTTATCCCTTAACAGGGATTTCTCCCAGTCAACCTTTGGATGTTTGAGAGTCGTATGTTGTGAGATATAAGTAGGTAGTAGCAAAAGACTTGAGTCCATCTTCCCGGTTCTGTGAATAAAAGATCTACATAACCGGTTGGTGCGCGTTCCGTGATAGGTATCCATGGTAGGTCGATTGAATAGGGGTGGTCTCCCGGCGAGTGCGTTTCCCGAATCCTTTAACCTGGGTGTCTTCAAACGTCGTATCAACGGGCTAGACAGCCTAGCAACAGTCCGCAAGTCTGCTGGCATGGCGCCTCACTGAGCGTGGTTTCGCGAAGAGAGGGGTTTTTGGCTCTGTCGACTTAACCATTGGTCCCTCGACACAGCCACTTTGGATTGGTTTACATAAAAAAAAATCGAAGACGTTAAAAAACCCCTGCGAAGTTTCTTGCCGGCACTTCTTTGTGGATGCAATCGAACCGGATTGTAAAAGACACAGGACAAATTCAAGCGTAGTGTACTACCATACAAATGATGAATAAAGAATAAAGAATTAGACGGATATAAGGCGTGCTAGTATCTCAGAGCAGCGTCCATATCACACACGCTGAATCCCGACAATCGGTGTAAGCAGAATAATCGGTGATGTGCTGCAAGAACTCTGGTAAATTAAAGCACAACACCGACCACCACGTTTCGCAAAGCAAAGTATCTATTCGGACAAGATGTCTATCAAGCAGCATGTAAGGCACGAAGGAAGACCCGCCTGCTGCATGACTCGGCGGAAGTACCGTGCCAAGGTGAGAGGTGGCGAGCCTGTCGCCCTTTAGCACGGCATCTTGCCCTTATCCCTTAGTCGCCTTTTACGACATGCACGGGGAGAGATGCAGTGGGGCTATTCTTTTTACGTTTTTTTTTTTTTTTTTATGTAATCCTGTATGGGTGGCTGAGTCGGAGGGGCCAAAGCACATGCTCTAACCAGCCAATATCACCTCCAAGAAGGTAGGTGCCATACCGGAGACTTCCCTGGATTGCTGGCTATACTGGACTAGAGGAGAACACAACCGAGGTTGCTTGCGGCCATCTTACATCCAGTACGGTGGTACCAACCCAGTCGGCTACAATTTAAGCCTACCACCTAGTAAGGGGCAAGGGAAGGGACCTACAGTTTTACACCGGTTCCGAACGGTGAAGCAGCGGGTGTAGGTATGCACGTAAATTTTTTCGTCAGAAAAAACTCATTGGTACACGCCGGCCGGATTCGAACCTCGGACCTCCCGCATGAGAAGCCGATGCCCAATCCACTCGGCCACCCGCCGCTTACTCGGCCACCCGCCGCTTACCGTCCCCACAAGGTACATAGCAGCGTCCATAACACCCACAAAATAAGTATATCTACGAGTAAATTAGACGAGAGTAGAAGATCTAGCAAGAAGGGCCGTTGACACCGATCGTGGTTCAGAATGGGCACTTACTTCGAGCGCCGCAAGACAATCATCTCAGTGCAAGCCGCACGCTTAAGCGGTACCGACAGCATAACAGAGACAAAAAATATAAATCACTAAATTTAACAATAGTAATTAAAATCGGTCAAGTGCGCGTTTTGGCGCGAGTAATAAGGGATCCGTAGATCTGCCTATCGAAAAATCTAAAAACCATGTTCGTTTAGATTTCTGTCTATATATAATGCAAATTATAAATAAATGTGACGCCATCTATTATTCAGTAGCATGGATATGTACTGATCGATTCTTAGCACGTTTCTTGTATGGGGGCCGTCTTAATCTTATTGCTTTTTTATATTATCTGTTGGCACATCCGCCATAATAACACAATATATGTTATTGAAAGAAATGTACTTTATTAAACACATTTAACTTTTCTAGAGACTCCATAACTCTTATCCAGATACTCTCGACATTGGACAGACATTTTTTTCTGTTCAAAAATGTGCATTTTACAATCGGACTACCTATGCATACTAAATACTGGCAAAATCCCGATCGTGTCTCGCGAAACCTAGTTGCATGCAATTTATATCGCAGATTGGTCTACCCTAGCCTGCTTTCCCTCCACGCTAGAAGGTAAGAGCTAAGTTACATTACTAGTCGGGCAACACGGATGAATTATACAAACCTAAATTCAAACCATTGAAACTAATTCACTAGATCTAGGTGAGACCTAGAAGGGAAAATGTTCAATTTTAAAACAGTGATCTAGATATTCACGACGATATTAACGATTTTAGTCATTTTTTAAAGACGAACTTAAAATCTATAATTTGTGTTATTTTTTAATTCATTGTGTATGTTGCAAGCTGTTGAATTTCCGTGTGAAATAAATAAAATCATTAAAAGAAAAAATGTTTATAACATTGAAAAATTATCGTTCAAAACAAATGAAATAAAAAAGAAGGTTCCATTGAAGGTTATAAAATTAAATACAATTCTCAGCAGAAATGTCAAAGGCCAGCCAAAAAAATTCCTCCTCAAAATCTGAATTCAGAATTAATGTATGGAATAAGTGCAACATTTTTACCTTAGAATAAAAAGACCTAATACAAAAGTGTATCCGTTTCATTGGGAACTACCCACTTTCTGATCCTATCGAAAACGTATTTTCTTTTCTCAACGTAGAAAATCACACCTTGTTCGCTGGCCTTAATCAATTCAGTGCGATGCACATCTCAGTGATTTAGTACAAGCGCACTCACTTCCAACTCGCTTCCATAAACAAATCAAGAAGCGGTTAAAACGATTAGATTCAAACGCATTATAACTAAAAAGCGAGAAATGTAACATCCGTGTCGCAAGAGAAGAGAAAAAATATAGAAAACATCGATCAAGGAAGCGACGGCAAACATAACCTTGATGACGATACACTTATGAATGATGATCATGAGGAATGAGACAATCACGAGATGTTAATAACCTCAGGCATGGGTGGTGATGAGAAAATCGTTTTTGTTCCTCCATTGAAAGTGTTCTAGGTTATTGAACCAAGCCGATCGCTTCTCACTGTTTTCGTATCAGCCTGGTAGCACGACGCAAAACATTATTGAGTTTATGTGTGGGATTTGTTCAGTGTATTTTTTATTGAATCTGACATGGTGGCCTACATCAGTGATTAACTATCGCACATTGGTGAACTAGGTGTCAATTCAGTGCTACCTCATGGTCGGGCCGGCTACATTAAATTGGACGAAAAAATAAGAACTATTTTCATACCCCTTTCGACTTTTCGGACGGGATACACGCACCTAGTAAGGAAAGGGAAGCGACCTACAGTTTTACGTGAAACCGACCGCGGCCAGCTACAATGGTAGGATCGGTCCCATCAAATTTCCTGGTGACGCCATCGACGTTGGAACGCCGATGCCTCGCAGAACCGAGCTAGCGAAGCGATGCTGACAAAACTAATTAGGTTATTATTGAGGTTGATGGTTTAATTTGGCTCACTGTTTACTCCGAACAATGTGATCCTCACTATCATGCTTACATAAATCACGCTGAATCCCGACAATTAGGGGTAAGCATAGTAATCGTCGTAAGTAATCGTCGTCGCCGTAAGTAATCGTTACGCTGCAAGAACTCAAATCACACCACAAGATCGACCAACCCGACTAGCAAAATATTAGGACAATACAATTATTATGTGTGGGATTTTTCGATTTTTTGGGATGGTCTTCCGGTGAATGTGTTCCCTACCATCTGGGGATCTTCAAAAGGCGTGCAAATAAATTAGACAACGACCTTTTTGTCCGCCTTATAGCTGGCATGGTGCCCCTCTGAGCGTGGTTTCACAAGGTGTGGTGATGTTGGCTGTATACATACATACATAGCGTCACGCCTGTTTCCCGGTGCGGTAGGCAGAGACAACGGATCTCCACGTGCCACTATCCTGACACACCTATGCCGCCTCTTCCCCTCCCATAATGTTCTTCATGCATGCTCGTTGGTTACGGGTACTACGCACTTGACCCTTTTTGAGCACATGCCCGATCTGGTCCAGGTAAGTGCGTCTAGGGCGACTCTTCCCGACTCTTCCACTCACATTTGCTTCATAAATTTCTTTCGTTAGTCTCCCATCATCCATTATTCCAACATGACCGAGCCACTAACTAGTCAAATCTTCTTTTGAACTTTTGGGTATAGCCACAGGTGCCGGTTGTCCATAAAAAAAATTATCAAGCAGGAGAGTTGGCTATCCTATCGCCTTTAGAATATGTTCCACACAATTAAAATCATGATTATCATCACCGCCTTCAGTACCACTTATATTTTCCAATTCCGCAATAAGTTCATCTTACATACATACATATCACACACGCTGAATCCCGACAATCGGGGTAAGCAGAGTAATCGGTGTTGTGCTGCAAGAACTCTGGTAAATTGCAGCACAACGCCGACCACCACGTTTCGCAAAGTATTCGAACAAGATTAAATCGATCAAGCAGCAAGTAATTCACGAAGACCCACCTGCTGCATGACTCGGTGGAAGTACCGTACCAAGGTGAGAGGTGGCGAGCCTGTCGCCCTTTAGCACGGCATCTTATCCTTATCCCTTAGTCGCCTTTTACGACATGCACGGGGAGAGATGCAGTGGGGCTTTTTTTTTTTTTTTTTTTTAAGTACCGAACCCACGCGGTAGTTCATCTTCTCGTAGCAATTTAAATAAATCAACCAAAATTTGAAAAGATTTGATTTTATATGTCTTCAATTCAACAAAATGTAATTAATTAACGTGTATAATCTATTACGCAGTACTCAAGCCATCTCTCACGATGGCCAAGAGACCGTATGGTACGTGTTGAGAGACGGTATCGGCGGAAAAGTAGGTAACTGACATCGTAACTAGAAAGGTCATTGCGGAGCAGGGTATATGGGATCGCTCGAGACGGGCATGTTGTGATGAGCACGATTTGAAAGCCGAGATAAATCTTACGAAATACATTAGACGGATGATGGGGCATAATTTTCTGAATGAAGCATGAGAAATTGCCCGTGGAGATTTCTGTTGTGTGAATGAAGCATTAGTTTTGATAGAAATTTCTATTTGATGCGTTTGTGCCCGGTGGAAATTCGTGAGAAAGGTGCAATTATTTAATTATCAAGCCATAGATTATGAACGAAGTTAGAACACCTATAAAAATAATGGCGTTTGTAGTACACAAAGCGACTGCACGTAATGTTTTATTTTTCGTCTAAAATTATTAACTTTTTTAAGAGTGGGGAATATCTAATGAAAAGTTATACAAATTAAGAACATGTATGGATGAGAAAAAAACGGTGTCAAGTGCGAGTCGGACTCGCGCACCGAGGGCCTTACACAATATATTTGTGTTATGTATTTACCAAAGAAATTGTGTTTTCTTTCCTTCAGTTCGAGATCCTTAGCGCGAGGTCGACTCACATTTGGCCTGTTTTTTATTATTTCTTGTTTTACTTTACAGTTTGGACTATTATCATACAAGGTTGACGCTTGTATTACTGTTTTTACGATGGGAAAATATTTATTAATTTATTTATTATAATTGTTAGGCTGTCGGCCATAATATATATAATTCTAAAGATATAGCCCTTTTTAAATGTAGAACAAACGAAATACGTTTAATAATTCGGTCTCGTACGGAACCCTTACATTAAAACTAAACTAAAGAGTACAATACCTACAGTAACGTGACACTCATTGAGCATCCCCCTAAAAGTGAGGCACCGTTCCCCGCTGAATTGCTATTACGACGCTCTGTTTAAAATATCCTAGACACGTTGGTCTTCATAATATGCTTTGATCAGCGCCTCCCCTTAGGATTTTGCAAAGATCTTCACATGTGAACTCCGAACACCAAAAGCCTCTTTAGCATACGAATTCTGTGCCCTCTCTCTGTCTTTAATTCGATCCTACGAAATCAAAATCTTTCGAAGACTTTACTGCAGCAGAATCGTCTCTAGTATACTAGTAACACAAGTGACTGAGGACTTATATGATTAATTACTAAAGTTTTATCAAATCAACAGAAGATCAATGAAAAGGGAAGTCTCCGGTATGGCACCTTCTCGAAGGTGATCTTAGCTAGTCAGGGCATGTACTCTTGCCCCTCTGACTCAGCCACCCATGCCGGATTACGTAAATAATACGGATTATGATTGGACAATGGTGATAAAATTAACACATGCCGCGTGAAATTGTTTAGATAATATAGATTCAGCTATTGAAGATGTTATTAAAATACATGGGTATGACATTGACGATTTAAAATTATAGAGCACATCAAAATTGATAGAACGTGGAGCCGGTGAGAGTGACCTAACAACATATCACACTCGAGTCACGAACTTGCCAGAGTACGAAATGATTCACAGTAATCATCGCCTGGGAAAATCGTGACTTAGAGCTATTTGTACGAAATTGTGTTTACAAGCTTTGGTAGGTACCAAGAGTGAAAGTGTTGAATCTGGTCTTTCTATAAGATCTACAAAGCAGACAGTAAAAGTTTTTCCTTTTGCCGGTCTTGATGCAATGAATGATTTTTTTATTTGTGTTATTACTTCATCGTTAGATCATTGAGTATTTTGAAGATTAGCTTTCGTTTTCTTTTCACTTTGAACAATCATGTTTATAAAACGATTGCGAGCATTTGGAGATGTTAATGTTTTTACTTGTCTTCTTTTGTGTTTGGGTTCGTTGTCTTTTTTTGCAAAGATCTTTGACAAAATTGTTTTAGAATTATTTTCAACACTTCTAAACGGCATTGAAGTATTTTTGTTTACATCAGTGCTTTTATCTTTAATTATTCTTATTCTTCTTATTCACAATTAAGGTGCTCTGAGGTTTGCCAGTTGGTGATTTTATGTTTTGATATGTTTCTTGTCTATTTTAAAGTTTTGCTTTATTTTGGAATCTATCCTACAAGAAATATGGGTACTGATATTTCTTTATCTATAACTTATTCCTCATCACCCAAAGGTTGGCTGGAAGAAATCATTTGCAGTGATGAGTCCGCCTTTACGCACTCCTGTATTTCTTGTTTCTTTTCTTGTGCTGTTCTTCCCTCAATTGTGTGCAATAAAGAGTTTCTATTCTATTCTATTCCTCTTCCCATTTCACTTGCACTATCCATACTTCTTTCTTTATAATTTTATTCCTCATCACTCAAAGGTTGACTGGAAGATCACACATTGATGAGTTAACTTCACACACTCCTGTATTTCTTGATTCTTTTCGTGTACTGTTCTTTTTTCAGTTCGTAGGCAATAAAGAGTTTATATTCTATTCATTTTGGTAGAAATCTGATCGATATGGCTATTAATTTAATTGTCTAATAATATTTCAAAATTAAACACCAACTCCCAAAACATTTCAATCTTATTTTTCGCTATAGTTGTCAAGCCGTTAAACAGTATAAACACTATACTTCACACCGTTTATCCAAGCTGTATCATTTAGCAGGCATTTAATTATTGTCTGTATCACGCACTGGTTCTAGGCGGTGTCGGAATAATCATAGTTTTCACTTCGTAGAGTAATAAATTGCTAATTGTGTAGTTGGTTACGAGCTTTGAACTAAGGTGTAGTTACAACATACATACATACCACACGCTGTATCCCGACAATCAGAGTAGGCGGTGTTGTGCTGCAAGTACTCTTGTAAATTACAGCACAAAACCGTCTGCCCCGCCTTTACCAAAGTATTAGGCGAAAACAACTATAAAAATAAGGCACGAAGAAGCACTTGCTGCACGACTCGGTGAGGACCGTGCCAATGTGAGAAGTGGCCAGCCTGTCGCCCTTATGCACGGCTTCTTGTGCTTATCCCTTAGTCGTCTTTTACGACATGCACGGACAGAGATGAAGTGGGACTATTATTTTTAAGCAGCGACCTCACAGGGGATTTAGTAGGGCGGTAAAGGTAAATTGAAGGTACAGGCTCTGTTCTGTGAAAAAAGTAAACTTATGTTAGGTTTCATTAAAAACACATTCGGCTACACTAACTATGACACCCGTGATGGATGTCCGGCTCATTGTAGCCGGCACGATAAAAGGGAAGCACTGACGTGGGATCTAGTTCACCAAGGTGTAATCGACTGACATCACCAATAGTGTCAGTTTAAAAAAAATTTAGAAATATAACAAGCTAATCAAGCGATCCATATCAATTTTAAGTATATTGTATTCAGTTGATTGTTTATTGTATGTTTATCGTTTTTTCGTAGTCAAGTGCCATAACATTTTAATTTAATTTTTATTTAATTCCTTTTAGTCCTAAACCACTAATAAAATTGTGGGTATATTTTTTAAATCCCATTTTTGAACTGTTTTCCTTAAAAAAATCTTAATGAATAAATAATATAAATAAATAATAAATGATAGAATATTAATAATAGTCTAGTTTATAACACGAATCAAGAAGAATCCACCAAAGATTCATAAGTTGAAATCGGTTAAGTAGCTTAGGCTCTGCGAGGGAACACAGTAACACATATTTAAGTTGGCAAAATCATAACTCTACTTTTGCCTTCGCCGAGAGAATTTTATTCTCAAGAAAATCACCTCTATCAAAACCAGCTTCAAGAGCCTACCCATAATATTCTGCACTTTCCACAGTGATCTTAGAATCCTCTTCTAAGACCTGTTCCGATCCGGATTTGGAGTTTCCAATAGTCTAACACTTCATATACCTACGTCGGAGACTTGTGTTTACTTTCCCTTGAGCCCGACCCGCGGGTTCCTGTCGTGAACGTGTGCAAGCCAGCTTTCTAGATGCTTTCAATACATCTCCTCTGGCCTCTGGTACATATTCACACGCCTTGCTGGTTTGCATCAGTGGGGCCAGAGCACTAATGCTTCGACCAGCCAATTACACTTCAGAGAAGGTGACTTAACGGAGACTTATCTTGGGTGGGATTGATGATTATACTGAACTAGAGGAGAACACAGCCGAGGCTTCTACGCGGTCATCTCACGTCCAGTATGGTGGTACTAAACCAATCGGCTACAATTTGAGCATACCACCTAGTAAGATGCAAGGGAAGGGATCTACCCGGTTCCGAACGGCAAACGCTTATGTAAATGTAGACTAAGTGGACTTAAAAAAAAAAATCTAGCGAAGTTTCTTTTTTTTTTTTTTTTTTATTGAACCTGACACGGTTGGCTACATCACCTACAACATCCGTGATGTCAGCCCATAACACAGGGTGAACTAGGTGCCATGTCAGTGCTTCCCTTCATTTCATGTCGGCTACACTAAACTGGACGGAAAACACGAACTATTTACATAGCGTTTCGACCGACGTTTCGTTCAGTGCGGTGGTACCAACCCGGCCGGGATAAACCCTACCACCTAGTAAAGTAAGAAGGGAAGGGACCTACAGTTTAACGTGGAATCCGAACCACGGTCAGCCTCCAACGGTCGAGCGGTCACCCATCCAATCACTGACCGCGCTCAGCGTTGCTTAATAACAGTTGACTAACCAACCGCGCCACTGAGCTACCGAGGCTGACGAATTTTCTTATCCCTTAGTCGACTTTTACGACATGCGACGGGGAGAGATGCAGTGGGGCTATTCTTTTTAAGTACCGACCCCACACGGTTCTTGCCAGTTCTTCTTCGTTTTGATAATCGAACTGGCAAAATACTTACCTAAAAATGTTAAAAATAACGAATCCGAGTGCAGTGGATGGTCTATGGATGATGAATAAAGATTAAAGTGAGAACGAAAGTTTTTTCATCTAAAAAAAAGTCTCAAAAATACTGAAAATCTTTTCAATGATTCCGGAGTTTTCATCACACATACATACAGACACGTTCCCTTGTATAAAAAGAATATATTTGTATATACCTAACCTAACATAAAGTGCTTTGGTCCCTGAACAATACCGACAAGATGGCATACAAGATTGCCTACAATCCGACAGAAACAGCAAGCACGGTAGTCTCAGATGAAAGTCACTTCCCGGCTCACGACACGGCGGAATGTAATGATGCTGTGCCACTTGCGTCTGCGAACAAGGTTATCTGAACAGATGACGTTGGAGATTCGTCTGCCGATTGTGGGGATATTGTGACAGACAAATCTTGCGAAAAATCTGTGATAGGAAGTAAAAAGTTAAAAGAGAGAAGTTGGCCAAACGCTTGTGGAATGTTTGACCTAAATATGTTTCATGTTGACGAGAAGACATAACATAAAATGGGAAACTACGTCTTTCGGGAATTCTGAAAAATTTCCGGGAATTTTGGGATTTTAAAATATCTCCCGATGGTGATATAGTTAGTAACTTTTGACACTTGTACCATGATGTAATATATGAATGCCTTATTTAAAAACCGAGGTATCCGTAGCTTGTTTATTGTATGGGGACTCCCTTAAATTTTTTACTTTTTTTTAATTAATTGTTATATCCACCATATCAGATATTCTGTGAAAATTTTGACCGACTAGCTAGGTTAAAAAAATACAGCTTTCGGAGAGACAGACGGACGGCATAGGCTTAGTAATAGGCTTCAGTAGTGGTACGGAAGCCTAAAATGATCAAATGAGCACTTTATCATATTTAGCAAAAAATGTTTCGTCACACCAAATCAAATTATTTTTTAACATATCATGAGGTTATCATCAAATATTAACAAAGTATTTCTGTCCTCCCACAGATCGCGCTCCTGCTCTCCGGTATCATCGCACTGAAGAAGATAATCGCACAGAAGAACAGCGGCGGTCACGAGAGCCACGGCTGGTCTTCCGGAGGGGGTTCCTCGGGAGGCTGGGATCGTCGTTCCTATAACGACGTCTCCGACCTAGCCTACTCGGGGCACAAGCGAGCCTAGATTAATTTAACCTTGGAGTCTTAGCTGATTGTTTACTAAACATTCATAATGATTGTGATAATTTCTTATTTCAACTTTTTTTAGGGATTTGAACAATAATTTTTAATATCAGGCCCATAGTACTCATTTAATATCATCTCCATCCCTTAGGGTCCAGAGTTCATAAGGGTTAGAGAACGCTCAACGAAATAGCCCTCAGACAAAACGGCCACTTCATAACCATTTGGCATAAAATAAACATTTTAATTTGTATCGTCATTTTTGGTCAAGATTTGTGTCTTTGTAGGAAAAATTTTTATATTAAGTTTAATTGAAATTATTGTTTAGATAAAATTGTTCCTACATTCAGATCTAATAGTAGAAACATCGGTAAACAGTCAAATTTTTAACCTGAACCAAATAGTTTTTAAGTTATTGTTCGATTACGTTAAAATGGGACCCGAAGCGCATAGCATGATCAGTTCACATATGTCTTTTACGCTGTGTTTCTGTTGGTACTAGCTGCCATGCCTGTCAATCATAACCTCTCGTGTTAATTTTCTCATTCCATCATATATTGTTTTTAATCTTAATTTAAATTTCCTCTTCACATTAATTTTCATTATTTTCTATATCGATATTAGATCATTCGATTTTATCATCATTACTTCAATGGAATTGCTTGATAAAGCAAACCCAATTACATTGGCTAGTCACGTGACTGTGGCATTATATTAAAGCAAATAGTCTTGTTATTAACTATTCAGCTATTGATTATGATCGTAAAAGTGATCACCTTTCATTGCAAATACTTTGATGGTATCTACAACAAAAACGATTCATGTAGGTATTGAAGAGATTATCGTTGACTTTCAATTGATTTTTTTTCTATTATGTTTCTAGCTTCAATTATTTTCATTGAATGTTCTGTTAAAGTTGATGATTTAGCTTTAGGCTCCATTACTAAGGCGTATGATATTGTATGAAAGAAAAGTAAATTATTCAGTGTGTTTGAGGGAGTGTTCTGTGTGGAATAATTATGTTTATAAGTAATGTAAAATTGTCTTTAAGACAATTAATGTACGTTGTATTAAAATTATAATTTTAAGGAGTTCTTGAAAGTATTACTGTTGTACCTTTGTATTAATGTGAAGTGCCTAAATACTCAAAGAATCGATTATGTTTATTTTTATTTAAACAAATATTTTTATAGACTGGCTAGATTACCTTGTAAATGTTGTCCGCTTTTTGTTTTGTATTTGTTTAATAAATCAGCAATGTTTTTAAGTTGTATAGAATTTGTTATTTTTGTTTCTGTGATTTTACTTTTATTATCGACGTAAATTCGCGTGTATTTGGACAAAATTCGTTTAAAATAAATATCAACTATTAATTTTGTTTTATTTTCAATTATTTTAACTTCAATTCCAAAATTTTCAATCTGTATTAGTTTCGAAAATTAATTAATTAAGTTAGCGACAAATCTATCTATCTATATATCTATACATCTTCTATCTATCTATATCTATATATCTATTCTATTTACATTTTCTACTAGCTGTTGCCCGCGGCTTCGCTCGCGTGAAATTCGTTCTCCAAAGAAGAATGTAAGTAACTAAGGGCGACGCCGAAGGCCGAGCTGCGTTCAGGTAATCGATAAACCTTCTCAAAGAAAGTAACTAACTAAGGGCGAGGCCGAAGGCCGAGCTGCTTTCAGGTAAACGATAAACTTTTCTCAAATAAAATAAGTAAGTAAGGGCGAGGCCGAAGGCCGAGCTGCGTTCAGGAAGACGATAAACCTTCTGGAAGAAAGGAAGGAACTAAGTGCGAGGCCGAAGGCCGAGCTGCGTTCAGGTAAACCAAAAATCCTCTTCCGCCTTCGGGCCTCGCCCTTAAAGACTTCCTTTCTTCGATAGAATATAATATTGTTTACTCAATCTATTTATTTCATAAAAATAAAAAAGTCATATTAATAACTAAAGAATTAAAACCTACCTAACAAACATTAAAATAACTATCAAAACGGGCATTTTCAAATGTTCTTAGAGCACTTGCGGCATTACCCCGCTGGATGGCAAGGCTGACCCTTTGAATGAAGTACATAAGTCCTTGATGGCGGGACACCAGTTGCGTCAACCAGCAGAGGCCCAAGCCTTTTTCGGCTTCACTGCTCCACGGACCGAGGGTTTCAACCGCAAACGCAACAAATTCGAAATCTTGAATTATATTTCTATATTTGTTGCGTTTGAGGCTCTCCGCCCCAGCCTCGGCCGCGCCAGCCGCTCTTGAAGATGTCCTAACGTGACTTGGAGCCAATGTGAGAACACAAGTGGCGTCCCACATCAAAAAACTACCCTTAGTCCATGGCACTAAGGTGATAGCATAGGGCCTCTTGCCATCCAGCCGGGAATAACCGCGAGGTTCTAGGATGCACGGTATATTTCCCGTCAGAAGCGTGGACTTTATAATAAAATTTAAATTAAGTTAACTCAATCTTAATGTTAATTAACTTTATTCGAAAAGGTTTAGCTTCTTCCTGAACGCAGCTCGGCCTTCGGCCTCGCCCTTAGTTACTTGCTTTCTTAGAGATGGTTTATCATTTGTCAGAACGTAGCTCGGTCTTCGGCCTCGCCTTAGTTACTTACTTTCATCAAAAATGTTTACCTTCTTCCTGAACGCAGCTCGGCCTACGGCCTCGCCCTTAGTTACTTGCTTTCTTCGAGATGGTTTATGGTCTTCCCGAATAGAGCACGGCCTTCGGCCTCGCCCTTAGTTACTTACTTTCTTCAAGATGGTTTAGCTTCTTCCTGAACGAAGCTCGGCCTTCGGCCTCGCCCTTAGTTACTTGCTTTCTTCGAGATGGTTTTTCAATTATCAGAACGTAGCTCGGCCTTCGGCCTCGCCTTAGTTACTTATTTTCTTCAAGATGTTTTAGCTTCTTTCTGAACGCAGCTCGGCCTTCGGCTTCGCCCTTAGTTACTTACTTTCTTCGAGATGGTTTTTCAATTATTCGAACGTAGCTCGGCCTTCGGCCTCGCCTTAGTTACTTACTTTCTTCAAGATGGTTTAGCTTCTTCCTGAACGCAGCCCGGCCTGCGGCCTCGCCCATAGTTACTTGTAAGTACCTAACCTACTACTTGTAAGTAACCTTCTCGAAGAAAGTAAACTTTCTTCGAGAAGGTTTATGATCTTCCAGAATAGAGCTCTGCCTTCGGCCTCGCCCTTAGTTACTTACTTTCTTCAAGAATATTTTTCTTCTTCCTGAACTCAGCTCCACCTTCCGCCTCGCCCTTAGTAACTTTCATCGAGAAAGAATATCGTTTACGTGAGCGCAGATCCGCCTTCGGGCCCGCCTTTAGTTACTTACTTTTTTTTTTTAAATACGAATTTCACGCGAGCGAAGCCGCGGGCAACAGATATATAAATTTTATTGCACCAATGACAGCGACATAACTTCGACTATCAATTATTTTTTTTATTTATCAAACAATTTGTCACCGGCCAGCTCACGTCGAGATGACAGTTCTCCGTTGTCAACATGACATTTAAAATTGTTTTTTACCATTACTTTGGATTACGTGATTTTTATTATATTTTTTAATTATTATGTTAATCCGGGATATACACTGTCACTATAGACAGTTTCGTCAAATTCCGTTCAGTGGTTTTTGCGAGATGCGCGTACAAATAGACATTTTTGCATTTACGATTTTATTGTATGTATAGAAAGAATAGATATGTATAGACTATTGTGTTCAAGTTATAAAAAAGAAGAACTTGTCATTTTCGTTGTATCTACTTATTTTTAAATTTGGAATGGATATTTTATTCAAATTGTATTTGCTGCCAGTTCTCAAGATATAATTATGTACTTTGGACTACGTGATTTAAACGCGCAATAATGTTTATAATTGTTTAATTTTTTTTTATTTTTGTTTTTTTTTTTACGTATTATGTTAACCCGGCATATAAACTGCCACTATACAAAGTTTCGTCTAATTCCGTTCAGTGGTTTTTTGCGTGATGCGCGTACAGACAAACAAACAAACAAAAATTTTAAAAACTGTTTTAAAATGTTCAGTATCTCATTTTAAGCCACCCTGGTTAGTTTTTTTCCGAATACATTCAATGTACAGACTTTCTTACCTTTACGATTTTATTATATGTATAGATATTAAATAAAAAAGAATAATCGAAATCGATTGAAGGGGTACAGAATGATTCGCCATATGTGTCAAACTGCAAATTGTTGAAAAAGTCCACATCACAAAAGTTTTTCTGAAGGTCCACACACCATAGTAATTATCCTCCTTTCTATTTCTTCTGCCACCAGGGCACTTTACCGCTTTACCACTTTATGACGTTATCACGTAAAACTATCGTCCGTAAACCGACTTTACAGACAACCAATTTTTTTTATAATTATTTATATTTATAATAATATTATTAAATAAAAAAACACATATTTTTTATGATATTTCGACAAATTTGTCGTCTTCAGATAAAATTATTTATAAACGGTGAACAAAAAACCTGTCGAACACCCGAAGGCAGGAAGTACAGTTTCAGATACTGAATCGTATAGGCTAGTTTTTCTTTTCGAAATGTATATGAAAATATGCACTTTTTCAATTATTCCTAAGTATCAAGATGTCTTGAAATAACTAAATTATGTCTGCATGCCATCATAACAGTGAGGTGAAGTTAAACCCTACTACCATATGCCTTAAGCACGTGATATCAGTTTTCTAGGTACCTACCTAGGTAATATTCTAAAACCTAATAGTATAAAAAATAATAGTTTGTTGCACAATAACAGACCTCAAAGCACTTACCGAATCTCACTAAAGACATAAGAACACGCTGTCTGTCTTCACTTCATTGAATGCCGCCTCAAGATAACTTATGTATGACACCGGCGCGGCAGCGCGCCGCTTTGTGTTGCGCGCGCGCCGCCGCCGCCGCGCCGTAAAGAATATTGCATTAGAAGTAAAAGGTCGTGATACTAATTAAATTTTTTTATTGAAAAATTTTGCCCGAATTAAAAAAAAAACTAGCCTATCCGATTCAGTATCTGAAACTGTACTTCCTGCATTCGGGTGTTCGACAGGTTTTTATTTTTTTTATTTTTTTTTATTTATATTTAATAAGTCAACTAACGAATGACAGATGGCGTTGTTATCTGGTAAATACATTTATTAGTTATTTTATCCTCTCATTTATTTTTTAGGGTCCCGTAACCGGTACGAGACCTTATCACTAAGCCTACGCCGTTCGTCTGTCTGTCTGTCTGCCCGTCCGTCCGTCTTTTTTTTTTTTTGTATGTAAACCATCATGGATGTCTGTGCCGAGAGACCAATGGTGCGGTCGACAGAGCCAAAATCAACTCTCCTCGCGAAACCACGCTCAGTTAGGTGCCATGCCAACAGATTTGCGGACTGTTGCTAGGCTGTCTAGCCCGTTAATACGACGCTTGAAGACACCCAGGTCATAGGATTCAGGAAATACGCTCGCCGGAAGACAGTTCCACACTCTAGCGGTGCGACAAAGAAACGATTTAGAGAATCGATTGGTTCTCAAAAGCCCAATGTCAACAACAAAAGGGTGCTGAGTCTCTCTGCGACGAGTCATGTGGAGATAGGACGGGTGGCAGGGAATAAGGGATGCTAGTTCCACAGAGCAGCATCCGTGATAGTATCTGTAAAACAGACTAAGCGAACCCACAAATCGTCTGTGACTCAGAGACTCCAGACCATCTGTAAATTTCGGGTCACCAACAAGACGGATGGCTCGGCGCTGTATCGAGTCCAAGGACGCGAGCAGATAATGTGGACTACCCTCCCAGATGTGACTGCAGTACTCCATCACCGGCCTAATGTGTGTTTTGTACAACAGGAATAGTTGTGCCGGTGAGAAGAACCGCCGATTGCGGAAAAGTATTCCCAATTTTCTGGATGCAGTTTTGGCCTTAGACTCGTTTAATTGCCGGAAGGAGGATTAGGAGGTCCAGGTGCTCCGAGACAGGTACAACGCTACCTTGGAAACTATCTTGGAAAGGAAAGGGATCGACCTTAGCAGATAATGCGCAGCACTGAGTCTTACTAACGTTGAAGGCGACAAGGTTATCCTGGCCCCATAAAGCTACTTTTCCGAGAACGTTATCGACCTTATCAACAACTGAACGTTGAGCCTCCCTGTGCCGCGAATCTTTACTCTTCCAGTCCTTAACATAGCCCTCGTGCTCCGCGCTGTCGTCTGCATAGCCGTGTATCATGCCCAAAGACAGTAGATCGTTTATAAATATTAAGAAAAGCGTAGGCGGCAGCACAGAGCCCTGCGGAACACCAGCGTTGATTGG
Source organism: Nematopogon swammerdamellus (assembly GCA_946902875.1). Lineage (NCBI taxonomy): Eukaryota > Metazoa > Arthropoda > Insecta > Lepidoptera > Adelidae > Nematopogon > Nematopogon swammerdamellus. Next base: position 15,181,366 of record OX336358.1, read on the forward strand.
AAAGTCGTCCGATTTCGAGCCATCGATGGTAACGAAGATGGAACGACCTGCTAAAAAGCTGGCGATCCAGGTGCCAGGTGCGATCTTTGGGTGGAATGCCGAAGGACGGAAGCTTGCCTAGGAGGCCTCGGTGCCAAACGCGATCGAAAGCCTTGGAGATATCCAGGGCGACTGCCAGCGACTCCCCAAAATTGTCCAATCTTTCGGCCCATATATGCGTAACGTATGTTAGAAGATCTCCTGTTGACCGCGCTTTCCGGAATCCGTACTGCTTGTTATCCAAGAGTTTATTTGCTTCTAAGTACGTTAGGAGCTGTGTGTTAATAAGGCGCTCCATAACTTTACATAATAGCGAAGTTATCGCAATGGGCCGATAGTTGGAGAGCTTCGCGGAGTCTCCCTTCTTTGGAACCGGTTGGACCGAGGCTCTTTCCCAGCAAGAGGGTACAATCCCACGGGCGAAGGAGAGACGGAAAAGACGGGAGATTATTTGTGTCAACTGAGGGGCACAAATCTTGAGCACTATGGCTGGAATGACATCAGGACCACTACTCTTCGAAGTGTCTAACGTTCTCAAACATTTGAATACCTATCTAGGGTGCATCTTCGGCTCCATCATCGAAATCCCACAGCGTGGTATCGAGGGAGGAGTTGCACCCTGGTCATCCAACGTTGAGTTAGACGCGAAAAGACGAGCAAAAATGTTCGCCTTTTCCTTCGCGAGGATAGCGAGTGATCCGTCAGACCGTTCCAGGAGTGGTGCAGCAGAGCGACAGAAGTTTCGTCCGATAGAGTTGGCGAGAGACCAGAATGCGCGGCTGCTAGTCGGACATCGCACTAGTCTCTCGCCAATTCTATGATCGTGCTTGGACTTGGCCACGATGAGTGTTCGCTTGCAAGACCTGGAGGAGGCGTTAAGTGCGCGCCTTACCTCAGGGGTACGTGCGGAGAGCCACCGCCTGTAGGCTTGGTTCTTGGCCTCTACAGCTATGCGGCATAGGCAGTTGAACCATGGCTTGTGACTACCGCCCACTGGTACAACAGAAGATGGAATAAAATATTCCATACCCTGTTGCACCAGCTCGGCAATAGACTCAGCGCACGTTGATGGATCCGAAGAGGCAAAGCAGACCTCCTTCCAAGGGAAACTTCCTACAAAGGATCGGAATTCCTCCCATTGTGCTGACTTATAGTGCCAGACTGTGCGAGTGCTAGGCTCGCGCGTTTTCGCGTAGACAGTCGGCACTGTACAGGACACTAGGCAGTGATCAGAGCTCCCGGGGGGAGCTTTGACACTAACTCTGTATCCTGTAGGTTCGGAAGTCAGCACAAGGTCCAGCAAGCTAGGCTTGTGCGTAGGATTGTCAGGTATGCGTGTAAATCCCGATACCATCTGCGACAATCCGTGGGCTATGGCCAAGTTGTAAGCTTCCCGGCCGGAGTGATCGGTGATGGTGGACCCAAGCCATTCCTTATGTTTGACGTTGAAGTCACCCACCATCACAATTTCAGCCGTAGGAAGCTCACAAAGCAGTTTGTCTGTCACTCTGCTGACGTGCTCAAATAATGCAACAGTCTCGTTGACACCAAGGTTAGGCGAGCGATACAGGCCCGCATAAATTCTCACCACGTGGGGAAGATTCACGCGGACCCATATTACTGGGAATTGGGAGTCTTGAACATGGCATAATCTCTTGACGGCGACATCGGATCGGCCATAAAGGCAGACACCACTTTTGGGCATAAAACGCTGAAATAGTGTATAGCCCGGAACACTGAGATCGGTGGAGTCTGCTGGCTGGCAGATCTGAGTCTCCGTCAAGAACAATAGATGTGGTCTTGCCGACTCCAGGTGATGGGAGACGGCAACCAAGTTTGCGCGAAGATCTCGGTCTGTCCGAGAACTGTATCTCTTGAACCGTAATAGGTAGGCCGTTGAAATTTTCACAGAATATTAATAAGTCAACTAATGAATGACAGATGGCGTTGTTATCTGGTAATTACATTTATTAGTTCTTTTATCCTTTCATTTCATTTTGAGGGTTCCGTATCCGGTACGGGACCCTATTACTAAGCCTACGCCGTCTGTCTGTCTGTCTGTCCGTCCGTCCGTCTGTCTGCCCGAGGGCTGTATCTCTTGAACCGTAATAGGTAGCCCGTTGAAATATTCACAGAATATATGGCCGTAATATTATGGCCGATATAACAACAAATAATAAAAATAAGAAAAAGTAAAAAATTCACGTGGGTTCCCATAGAAGAAACCAAAATAGTGAATGCGCGCGCGCCATCTACCGAATAGAGCGTGAAGCATTTTAACTAATCATGGCATGTAACTAATATGAAGCATTTCATAACACGCCATCTAAATGGCGTGAGTGGCGCTAGCCATGACATGGCGATACGGAACCCTCGGTAGCTCAGTGGTGCGGTCGGTCGACTGTTGATAATCATCAAGAAACATAAGAAGAATAATTAGTATAAATATAAAAGCATGTAATCTCGGTAATGTAAAAGCATGTAAAGTCGGTTATGTATCTCAAAAAATACCTCAAGAATTATCTTCTTTCTGTGCAAAAGTAAAATAGATACCACTCCCTCAAAGGTTCGGACACATAACGCCCACACGGCACGATCACACATCCAACATTCACCCACACACACCCTCCCTCACACACACACACCCTCCCTCACACACACACACACACACACACACACACATACCCTCCCTCATCCTCACACACACACGCTTGTCAAAATTGTATGTTATGTTATGTTTGGTTATATTAGTTAGCTATTGTTATTTTTTAATTTTTTTTGTGTAATATGTTGATTGTCATTGTTTGTTTGTTTTTAGTCTCTTGGTTGGTAAGGGGAGCCCCTGAAAATCAGCTTCGCTATCTCGGATAGTGAGTCAGCTGAGTGGGCTCCCTTTTCGTCACATGTTATATGTTTCTTTGTATTTGTAATTATTTGTGTTGTTATGTGTGACGAAATAAATCATTTCATTTCATTTCATTTAATAAATAGTAAAATATATTTAATTATGTAACTATTATTAGGAGAAGCCTGTGACCTGAGGCTGTGACTTACTGATTGGTCACTGTCATTGGTTGGGTAGCAGATCTAAGTTTGAGTTGCTTTTCGCACGGTCAGCTATACGTGGCTCTTTCCCGTATTAGTTATTCAAATAATTTATATGCACACATTACTGGATATTCTACTTCTAATATAGTTTACAGAGAAGCGTTATTGTAGATTATAAATTATCATTGGTTGCGGCTTCACTTCACTTATGTAGGTCGAATCAAATCTATAACCTGCCCAATTAAAAAACACCAAAACAATTGAATCATACTAACGAACGGACAGACCGAGTCACGTTGCTTTTTATAACAGCCTGAGAAAGATCAAGTCCACGCGGACGTAGTCGCGGTCACAGCTAGTTAAAAATAAATTTTAAGAATCGCTAAAAAAATTGCATTTTTTTATGGAATATGACACGGTTGGCTACATCATCTACATCATCCGTGATGTCAGCCCATAACACATTGTTGAACTAGGTGTCTTTTTTTATGTAAACCATCATTGTATGGCTGTGTCGTGAGACCAATGGGGCAATCGAAAGCGCCAAAATCACCTCTCCTCGCGAAACCACGGTCAGTTAGGTGCCATGCTAGCAGATTTGCGGACTGTTTGCTAGGCTGTCTATTCTGTATTATACACTCGCCGGAAGACAGTTCCACACCCTAGCGGTGGTATTATGTCATTGCTTCCATTTTGTTGTGCCGATCCTTCCAATCATTTATTTTACCTATTGTTCTTATGTATCTAATGAATGCATTTTTTTTAGTACATTATTATTATGATTTTGTTATTTATTTTTGATTTAATTTGACGCTACCCATATACCTTAGCCATAATCACAGGCGTGACTGGTAGAGAATGCATTTAGGCTTTAAGTCCGCCTGTTGTCTTTTCTTTTTGTGCAATATGTTCATTTAATTTCATTTCAATGGAATTTTATAGGCAATAATCCTTACCATATGTATTATGAAAGGCGACGGATACGCTTTCATACAATCTTGGGCCCCATTGTAAAAAGATGAAAATGGTGTCAATTAATAGCCTAAATATCATTAAATCTTCACTGAAAATTCAGCATATTTTGGAAAACTGAGAGCAGAGTTTTTAGAGATTTAGTCAAAGTTAGGTTAACTAATTATAGACATAACATAGGCGCAGCAACCAGACCCACCGCTTATTACCCACTCAAAATTCACTTCTATAGATCTGCTCTTGATGTTTGCTTCAAAATAATAAAATAAATCAATATAATATCGAAACTTTTTCAGAATTCTAGTTATTTATGTTTTGTAAATATTATGAAATAAAAATACAACTGACAGCTATGATAGATCTTCTTCTTTATAAATTATATCCTTTTATCACAGACTATATTATTATATGGAAAATAGCGTCCTTTTATTATTGTGAATGTTTAATTTTTTTAAATAAAATGTTAATTGTAATGGATTTAATTACTTTAATTGAGTAATTCATTTGGTGCTAGCGTTTTTATTTTTAAATGTTTTAAATCATGTATCTACATAGATATTTAGTTTAATCGTAATCGTTTTTTTTTAAACCCTTTTTTTTAATATTTCTCGTTTTCTAGATTAAGAATTGGGTTGATATTTTACAGTTTGATAAAGAAAAATATAACCATTTTTTTGAACCATACCTCATTTTATTACAATCGGGCCCAAACATCCCCGTCTCCTACTACTGTACGTGGGTTAGGTACTCTGTTTGGTATCCAGGCATTTCACATGAGTTTCTAGACCGATTCAAGCAGCGAAAAAATATATTATAAGTAAAAGTCATTCATAAAATGTTCAAAGATATTTTTTTAATTTATCAACAATTTTCACAAATATGCCAACAAAGTAGAATCTCAGTAGTAGAATGCCGGTGCGGTTGTTATAGTTCCCACTGTCTCCGTTTCCTTCCCGTCATCTGTCGTCGGCACCACCGTCGCAGGCCGAGAGGCCTTCTCAAACGCGGACCACACTTCATTAACCTTGCCCGCCAACAGGGGTTCTTCACAGACACAGGTTTCAGAGCTACTCGTACTGTTATAGTTATAATCCTCGGATGGCCTGGCCGTTTTCTGAATATCACGTAGACCGTGAGCCAACTTTATAACAGCTTGACTATACATATTCTGACCCTGGAGAATTTCATCTTTTAACTCGGCGCGTCTTCGTGAAACCCACTCAATTTGCTCCTGCAGCTGTGAGCAGTCCTTTTCGTTTACTTTCAGATTATTCTTCAAACCGTTCAGCACTTCTTGATACTTCTTTTGGACGCCTTCATCGAGACGACTGGGGGCTTTTAGATTTCCAACTTCGGTGTTTTTCTGTCGAACTTTTGATTTGGAATTTTCAAGTTTGGCTTGTTTCTCGGCTAATTTTTGGGTGAGAACGTTTAGGTGTTCCTCTAAACTATCCTTCTCGCAAACTTGGCGATCATCCTCTTCGTCCAAACAATCGCATGGGTCCGCCTCCGCGCAAACGGCTCCCCCGTTTGTCGTTGCGGGGGGGAGAAATTTTAGGCATTTCTCTTTGTTCCACCACCATATTACGAATAGTCGGATACCTACCAGAATCGCAAGGACGCAAGCAAGAATAAATAATATTCTCCACATTGTAGCTTGAATGTTGAAATCACTTGCCATTATTTAGAATGTTTTTGTAAATTTTGGTTGCGTATTCTAAAAGGATTTAATAAATAATTTTGAAAACATTGTTGACTTTAATTTGACATATTTCTTAATTGTGTTTTTCTTTTTCATCTTTACGGAAAGGCGAGGGTCGTTTCACCGCACAGCCAAGTATTTTGTATGTCGTTCTTCTTCTTCGTTTGTTTTTGTTATTCCTTCTTTCCTTTTTTTTAGTTTTTCTTAAACTATGTCATTCTTATGTATTGTTTTTGTCTCTTTTTATGAAAGGTGAGTGTCATTTTACTGTACAGCCAAGTCTTTTGTTTGTCGTTCTTCTTCTTCATTTGCATTTGTTATTCGTTCTTTTGTTTATTCAAATTTTTCAAAAACTATGTCATTCTTATTTTTTTATGCTTACGTAAAGGTGTTGGTACTTTTACTATAAAGCACCTATAAAGCCAAGTCTTTTGTTTGTCGTTCTTCCTCTTCATTTGCATTTGTTATTTCTTCATTTCTTTTTTCCAATTTAAGCCAAATCTGACAGTTTTCTGCTATGAATGCAAACCAAAGAGAATATAACCACTGAGTTTTCAGTTAAGAGGCGGAATACTCATGGGTTTGACACCTGACAGCTCTGGCGGATCCTGCGCCTCCTACGCTCCTTTCGGAAACACGGCTCGGGTTGACTCGGCTCGAAAGCGAACCAACTGAATCCGATATTCGTTTGGTCGTTTATGTAATTTGGCGGCTCAGTGGTATAATAGTGTAGGGTTTTTATTTTTTCGATCTCGACCATGGGTTCGTGTCCCTTTTTTCAAAATTTGTTTTGTTTTGTTATTTTTGTTTAAGCAATGTTAGTGTGTTAAAATTAGGTTATGGTTATTTTTTTTTTATAACCACCTAAGAAAGCTTTATTTTCGGAAATACAAACGTAACAAAAACGACATGCGCCGCCTCAACATTAGGTTAGGGTTAATATAGAGAAGATGCGTCGCGTAGCGTGCGTGGTTATTTTTTTTAAACCACCAAAACATCACTAATGCATACTACACAACATCACTCATACCACACATTCCTCCTTCGAGCCGAAGTTTGCCGAAAGGAGCTAAAGGAGCGGTTGTAGGATCAAGCAGGTCTTTCAAGTGGCGGACCGGAATACTCATACCATCGACCACAGACCACCTAACCGAGTCAGTTCTCTATTGGGTGGTCTGTGCCATCGACACATTTGTACTAACAAATTGACTTAAATTAAAAACCAAAAACCTAACACAAATCCTCACACACTGACAAGTGGCCTCATGAAGTAAATAGGGATGTGCGAATTTGTACACATGTTTAATTTTGACGATATTAAAGTTAATTTTTTTAGATATTCGTAATTTCTCGAAATAAAATTGAGAGTTCATATTTTTATATCCTCTTTTATTTTACATTTTTTTTTAATTTTACATTAATTTTACATAGGTATATTACACTCCAAGTAATCATCATCATCATCATCATCAGCCTGTATCGGTCCACTGCTGGATATAGGCCTCTCCCAAGGCACGCCACCACACGCGGTCTTCTGCTCTTCTCATCCATCTACCGGCTACCTTTTTAGGTCATCTACAAAGTAATGAAAATATACAAAATTAATAGAAAAAAATTACATAAAAACGCTAATACCGCCGCCGCGCCGGCGCCGCCGGTGGCGGCGGGAGACAAACTTCCACGCAATATTTTGTCTGAATACGAATATTAAAACAACGAAAGCATACAGCCTCGATAGCATGTCAGCCTCGATAGCTCAGTGGTGCAGACAGTCAACTGTCGCTATTGAATGTTAAGCAACGCTGGGTGCGGTCAGTACTTGGATGGGTGACCGCTGACCGTTGGAGGCTGACCGAGGTTCGGATTCCTCGTAAAACTGTAGGTCCCTTCCCTCCTAATCTTACTTGGTGGTAGGGTTTAACCCGCCCGGGTAGGTACCACCGCACTGAATGAAACGTCGGTTGAAACGGCTATGTAAATAGTTTGTGTTTTCCGACCAGTTCAGTGTAGCCGGCACGATCAAAGGGGGAAGCGCTGACATGGCACCTAGTTCACCCGGTGTTATGGGCTGACATCACGGACGTTGTAGGTGATGTAGCCAACCGTGTCAGGTTCCATAAAAAAAAATAATAAAAAAATATGCACAGTGCATGTAAAGATTTTATTTCGAAAATTACCTAAATGCAACGCTTCGTTTATAAAGACGGTTTTAAGAGGACAGTATGAGTATAATGTTTTTTTTTAATGGAAATTGACACGATTGGCAACATCACCTACTACATCCGTGATGTCAGCCCATAAAACCTTGGTTAATTGGTGCCATGTCAGTGCTTCTCTTCGGTCGTGTCGGCTACACTGAACTGGACGTAAAACACGAACTAATTACAAAGCCGCTTCGACCGACTTTTCATTCAGTCCGGTGGTACCAACCTCGCCCAGGTTGGTACAACCGCACTGAATGAAAAAACGGTCGAAACCCTACAACCTAGTAAGGTAAGAAGGTAAGGGACCTACAGTTGTACGTGGAATCCGAACCACGACCAGCCTCCAACGGCCGAGCGGTCACCCATCCAAGTACTGACCGCACCCAGGTGTGCTTATGATAACGATTCACGACCGACAGTCGACCGATCGCACCATTGAGCTAGCGAGGCTGACGTGGAGGCCACGAAATAATAATACACTATTGTACTACACTATAGTATTGGTTTCTCTTGTCAAACTCTAATAAATATATATATGCTCAAGAAATATAGGTATAAAATTAATATAGAAATATTTTCTAACGCCATCTATCACCACCAGCGTGCAGCTGAAGAAAGCTTCTATTGCGTTGCGACAGAGCGATAGAAGAAAGTAATCTTAGAAATGAACCATTTTACCTGCCTAGAGAACTTGGCTTACTAAAAACCAAAGTAGTTTCATTAGTTGGAAACAAATGCGTTTCGATTCGATAGACATATTTTATGAAAAATATATTTCAGCTACCTACTTTAAGTATAGTCCAAAGGTTGACTGTAATAAATCTCTGTAAGGAATAAGACCGCTTTTGCGCCTCATTTAATCTAATGTACCTACTTATTATTATTTTTAAACACAATTACAGCTTTACTCACGGTTATAAACGAGCTATGTGGCTCGCCGTTTCGGGCCAAGCGTATTTATTTATTTATTTATTTATTTATTTATTTATTTACCTTATTTTAAATCTAAGAAACATTACAGGCTTAACCTAATGCGTTCCCTAGCTTACGTCTTATACATAACATGTATTTATGTTAATTCCTTATTTAAGTACATTACTATATAACTCTTGTATTTATTCAAACTATTGCTAAATAGGTCGAACTCTGGTTCTGTCGAATTAATTTTATTTATTATATTTATAGCTCTATTCAGAGGTGAATACAACTGCAAGTTGGTCCTCGAGGGAATTGGTTGCATTAGGTCGTGGGTTCTGGCTCTTAAGTAATTGTCTGGCGAGTAAAGCTTAAATCTATGTAAAAAGTCTGGGTTGCTTATTTTGCCATTCAGTATGCGGTAAACATACGACATGAGGGCTAAATCTCTTCTCCATTCTATAGAATTGTAGCCCACCATGCCTAATATGTATTTAGTTGGGAAGAGGTACGGGTAATAATTATACGTTTTGTAATAAAGCATTCTAATGAACTTTTTTTGAACTTTTTCCAATATCAGTTTGTAATTAAACTCATGCGGCGTCCGGATGATTGCGATGCTTTCCAGTTTACTTCGTACGAATGAATTAAACAGCAGCTTTATGGAGTCAGCATTGTGAAAATCTCTCGATTGACGCAACACTACCCCCAATGTTCTACTGGCGGCTTTACACACTCCCTCAATGTGATCGTGAAACGTCAATTTGTCATCAAAAATAACCCCCAAGTCCTTGACCTGCGTATCGCGCCTCAATGATACTCCACCTAGTTGGTAATTGTGTAGTGTTGGAGCATTTTTCCTCGAGAAACTAACAATCATGCACTTATCTACATTGAAATGCAGCTTGTTAGCTAGACTCCAATAATTTACTTCATCTATGTCCCGTTGGAGAGCCAGGCAGTCGGCCCGGCTTCGAACTTCCGTGAATATTTTTAAATCATCCGCGAACAACAAACGCGTATGGCCCATCATCATGAGCACTCTGCCTGGTGCGACGGTTGGCAGAGAACTGTCAGATCTTCGTTCGTCGACTCTGTCGTTGACGAAGATTGTAGACAGACACGACCAGCCGGAAGTGGACACCGTCAGCGCCTTCTGTTTCTCCGCCGAGATCCGGAACGCACCTGAACCCTCGTCTACGGAAACTACCCGCACTGGCCACAGCTACAATCTCGTCAACGACGGACGAAGATCTGACAGTTCTTTGCCAACCGTCGCACCAGGCAGAGTGCTCATGATGATGGGCCATACGCTTGGCCCGAAACGTCGAGCCACATAGCTCGTTAATAACCGTGAGTAAAGCTGTTGTGTTTAAAAATAATGTCTAACAACAATCGACACGGTAGGTACTTATTATTGTTGAATGTTTGTGGGAGCAACAAAGCATTTTCTATCTAAGTATCTAGAGTCTTTAAACTGGTACCGACCTAATCGGCTACAATTTGGTGGCTATACTGGACTAGAGGAGAACACAACCGAGGATGCTATACGGCTATCTTACATCCAGTACGGTGGTACCAACCCAGTCGGCTACAATTTGAGCACACGACATTTGAGCCTACCACCTAGTAAGGTGCAAGGGAAGGGACCTACAGGGAATATCCGAACGGTGAAGCAGCAGGTTTTTTTTTGTTTTTTTATGAAAACTGACACGGTTGGCTACATCACCTACAACATCCGTTATGTCAGCCCATAACACCGGGTGAACTAGGTGCCATGTCAGTGCTTCCCTTCGGTCGTCAATTTTATCAATCAATAAACTTTTTTAATCACCTTTTCCAGCTCTTTAAAATCCTTTAATTCTGAATGGACAAGTATGTATGTACATATTTAGGTATTATGTATTATATAAATTGTAATTCATATGTATTTAATGTAATTTATAAATAGTAATTTATATGTTTAATTAACTAGTACGTACTTATATGTAGTGTATATTAAAGTTTATCATAGTTATTTTCCTTATACCTATTATATTATATTATGTACATTCCCACACTCAAGTCTTTTGTTACTACCTACTTATATCTCACAACATACGACTCTCAAACAACCAAAGGTTGACTGGGAGAAATCCCTGTTAAGGGATAAGTCCGCCTTTGCCTCTCATGTACATTACTTATTGTCTGTTATGTAAAATGTTATCTGGAGCAATAAAGTATTTCTGTCCATATATCTCTCTTGACATCTCAAAGATTTTCAAAGTTTGACAAGATTATCATTGACAGCCATTTTGACATTTTCACATTTTATTTCTATAGCACCTCCACAAATATAACAAATCTAACGACACAACATATGATAAAATCCATCAAGCCGTTTAGGCTACAGCGCATGTCATAGAAATATACATACATACATAAATACATACATATGTACATACATGCATACATACATACATACATACATACATACATACATACAACATACATCCATACATACGTACATACATACTGTTAGGACGGTATTTGAAGGAGTCTTTTTAAAAAGAAAGAATTATTTTAGCTAGGAGTAAAGTTTTTAATTAGTCGAAATTACACTTTTAAACACAGGAACACAGATGAAAATATACAATAGAAACAGAATAGAAGCCTTAACAGACTTTCGGTTCGCGGTCGAGCAGAGCTACGCCGTAGGGAGCGAACGAGAAGGGACTGAACTGGTGAGTTAATGCGCCGGCTGCTTATATAGGGTAGTGCAGCTGACTAGGCAAAAGTAAGGGTCGTAACAATACATACAAACATACATGTTTTTCGAGTGTGTATCGAAAAACATTACCCTCCTTTTTGCTTGGCGTAGTGGGGTAAAAATTTTTAAGCCTTCCATTTTTCCTCCTAGATGCGCAGCTACCACCAACCGTTCAACGACCGCCGCGCGCGCGCCGGTCGGCCTTGCGTGAAGACACACATCTGCAACGCGAGTGCAATTCGAGACGTATGTATAATAAATATGACGTGCTGTTAGATAATCGCGGAGATCGCGACTCGTGCGCACGACGAAGCACGCACGCGCTTAGACAGTGGTGCTTGCTTAGCCTTATTAACCGACTTCAAAAAAGGAGGAGGTTCTATGTTCGGCTGTATGTATTTTTTTTTATGTATGTTCAGCAATATCTTCCCCAATTGTGAACCGATTTCGATGATTCTTTTTGTGTTCGGTTCAGTCTAGCTCCAAGGTGGTCCCATTTTTTTTTTTGGTCAACATCGGATTGGAAAACGAGGCGGAATCGCGAGGCCGAAAGCCGAGCGATTCCGCCGAGTACATTAATAGCAAATAAAAATTACTACAAAAACTGTGAAATAAAAAACTATTTAAAAAAATATAAAAACCGCCTTCAAAAATGTATGAAATAAAAAAATAAAAATCGAACCCTAGAGTTGAAGGCGGTGGTGCTAAAGCAAGCAAAAATAACCGGCCGCCTTCAACTCTAGGGTTCGATTTTTATTTTTTTATTTCATACATTTTTGAAGGCGGTTTTTGTATTTTTTTAAATAATTTTTTGTATACTTTATTTAAAGGCAAGGCTGAAGGCGGAGCTGGGTTCACGCAAACGATATTTCTTTCTATATGAAAGTAACTAACTAGGGGCGAGGCTGAACGGTGAGCTGTATTCTGAAAGACTATAAACCTTCTCGAAGAAACTAAGTAACTATGGGCGAGGCCGAAGGCCGATCTAAGTTCAGGAAGACGTTAATCCTTGCCGAAGAAAGTAAGCAACTATGGGCGAGGCCGAAGGCCGAGCTGAGTTCAGGAAGACGATACATTTTCTCGAAGAAAGTAAGTAACTAAGTACTAAGGCCGAGCTGCATTCTGGAAACCTTCTCATAGAAAGTAAGTAACTATGGGATAGTCGGGCGAAGGCCGATCTACGTTCCGGTAAAAAATTAATGTTCTCGAAGAAAGTAAGTAATTAAGGGCGAGGTCCGAGGGTGGAAGGAGGTTTATCGTTTAGCTACACGCAACCATCATCTCTAGCTCGACGTACCAACAATAAATTACTTATAACGATATAATCACGACGTTCCAACGACCGCGAAAAATTCATCTCGTTTTCACTACAGATGTTGATAAACATATCACCACACGCGTGTCAGCGCCGTGGCATGGATACCTAGGAGAAACAACATTTAACAACTCTCTGCGCACGCACATAGATCTGACGTCGAGATGTTTTCTATAAACAGAAGGCAAAATGTTTCGCTTAATTATTTTAGTATCTGGGCGACCGAGCTTCGCACTCCTGGAGCCTATTTGGAGCAAAAAAGTTAGATGACATTTTGCTCTACGGTGAACTTTTTTTTCCATAAAAAACTAAATAATTGTATTTAGTTTTGTATGGAAAAAAAAGTTCACCCTAGAGCAAAATGTCATCTAACTTTTTTGCTGCAAATAGGCTCAGGAGTACCTGGTTTGCTTTATGACCTATAGCCATTAAAAACCTGTACATAATTTTGTTATTTACACCACCTTCTTTTATGGATAGCGCGACATGTGGCATCGTTTCACCTACAAGTAGGTGTCTAACGATGCCCATGGACATTCTGTCATGCACGGAGATTGCGAATGCCATGCCGGCCTGACAGGAGCCTTTTTGCAGACATGTGTGTGTGTGCATTATTTAGAAACTGAGCATTGACCATTTTCCCGTTACATATTTCGTATCGATGACGTCATATTTTAGCTTACATGCATCCCACCTTGTTCCTTTTTTTTTTTTTATTGCTACCGATCTGGGTGGCTCTGTCCGAGGTCGCAACCTCAGGCGCAGCCAATTTCACCCCCGAGGAGGTGCCAGTCCGGCTTGGAGGTGGACTAATGTTGCTGGGGAAAGGCTATTAACCCGCGATTTGAAGATCTGTGGATTGTAGGAGTGGGGGAAGATATTTCCTGGGAGCCCGTTTCACACCTTTGCAGTGCGGCACAAGAACGATTTAGAGAATCGTGCAGTTCGAAGAACTCTTCTGTCGATTACAAACGGGTGTTCCGCGAGAGTATGACGTTCCTTAAAAGTAAGACGTGATTCCACGCCAAAACTAAACTAGGGCAGGTGGGTCCCATCTTTGATTAACACCCAGCAATGTTTTACATTCATTTCTTTCACGACTATAAAACAACAAGGCTATTATGTGTCGGGTCGCTGCTCGTCCAAACGTTTGTCTTCCGATCGTGTTTTCAATTCGCACGCGACTCGCTCACGCGTGCTTTACGCTATTCCAAGTATGGCATCACACTTTAAATTACAGCCATTTACAATTTACACATTTGTCAGCCTCGGTAACTGAGTGGTGCGGTCGGTCGACTGTTGTTAAGCAACGCTGAGCGCAGTCAGTACTTGGATGGGTGACCGCTCGACTGTTGGAGGCTGACCGTGGTTCGGCTTCCACGTTAAACTGTAGTTCCCTTCCCTTCTTACCTTACTAGGTGGTAGGGTTAACCCGGCCCGGTTGGCACCACCGCAGTCAGCGGAACGTCGGATGAAAATCGTGTTTTCCGTCCAGGTTCAGTGTAGCCGACATTAAATTAAGGGAAGCACTGACATGGCACCTAGTTCACCCGGTGTTATGGGCTGACATCACGGATGTAGTAGGTGATGTAGCCAACCGTGTCAGTTTTCATAAAAAAAATACATGTACGAAGATAAGAGAAATGATAAAGAACAGATGTGAAATAATGTGAGAAAAAGTTTTATTTTATGGTACCTAACGTGGTTGGTACCAAAGATTTAAATCGATAGATAGCGCATAGTCTAACATGGCGCACTACAGACAATGTCACCAATGAAAGGGCCGCATGCGGCCACTTCGCATCAGTCGCAGCGCCACGCGCGTCTTGAGAGGTCGTTTCATGAAACGGAACGGAACGCGCCAAAACGCGGGTGCAGAGCTTAGCGTGAGGCAGCTATTGTTGCGACTCTTGATTATAAATTTTATATTTGTAAGCGGCGGGTGGCCGAGTGGTTTGGGCATCGGCTTCTCATGCGGGAGGTCCGAGGTTCGAATTTTTTTTCTGACGAAAAAATTTACGTGCATACCTACAACTCTGCTGCTTCACCGTTCGGAACCGGTGTAAAACTGTAGGTCCCTTCCCTTGCCCCTTACTAGGTGGTAGGCTCAAATTGTAGCCGACTGGGTTGATACCAGCGTACTGGATGTAAGATGCCGCATAGCAGCCTCAGTTGTGTTCTCCTCTAGTCCACTATAGCCAGCAATCCAGGGAAGTCTCCAGTATGGCATCTACCTTCTCGGAGGTGATATTGGCTAGTCAGAGCATGTGCTTTGGTCCCTCTGACTCAGCCACCCATACCGGATTACTTTAAAAAAAGTAATAAATGATATATTATATGTTCTATTTCTATTCTTAATATATCGATACAACATTAGTGCCACAACCCAAGTGCGTCTTGTGGCACTTGGAATCGCACTGCTTACCTATGCACAACCTGTGTTATATTGATTCTTGTCTGTGTTATTTTTTACCCGACTACACAAGGTGGATGCTAATTGTCACACTCAAATATATTGAACATTATATCTTATTTATTTATGTACATAATTAATCGACTTGTTTATACTTTTGAGGCATTACCTATTTATTTATTTATTAAACACTACATCTTACAATATTGTGGCTTTGGAGTAAGAGGAAAATGTATGTGTAAAAATATAATCCAAATCAAATCTTTATTTCTCAAACGACATAGAAGAAACGATGCAACAGAAACATATTGATCTTGATAATAATAAAATAGTTTATTTTTTATTACTTGTTACCATGTAATCGGAAATATACTTTCGTCTGTATTGTCTTACTTCGTTACATTTACAAGTACAGTATCAGGTCCTTCAAGAGAGGCGTGAATAAGCACCTGTCAGGCCGGCATGGCATTCGCAACCCCCGCGTACTACCGAATGTCCATGGGCGTCGTTAGACACCTTATGGATGGCTAGGCGCCACATGTCGCGCTTTCTATAAAAAAATAACAAACATTTTGGTGTGGCAACAACTCTCACCTACTGTCTGTCTGTTAATCAAAGAACTTATTATAGAAAATGTTATAATAATATTAGCTCTTGAAAAAAAATTGTGAAAGTTTTTGCCTGGGACGAACCAGCCGAGCTGCCGCCACGCGCGGACCCTTCTTCAGCGGCGCAGCGGCCCGCACGGTTGGAGGCACCGTGCCGGCCGGCATCACCACTGCCGCCGCTCGGCGTCCCCAGTATACTCCACCAACCCGACATGCCAGGCAACAGAAGCGGCTGCAGACCACCCGGGACGCGACGCGCGTGATGGAGAGCAGGCTCTGCAGCGACGGCCGGCCGCCGCCGCGCTCGACTTCGACGCCGCCGCCGCCACCGCTCGCCCGCAGCAGCCTCTCCGCCCACCGCGTCGCCTTGCCTCCCATCGCCCGGGTCGTCCGACACGAGAGCCGCCGCCGTGCTTCTTTACATCCCATACGCACACCCCACCACCCAGCTCCACGCCGCGCCGCCGGTGCATTCTATCGACGACGAAGGTGGAGCGTTGACGTCGGCCGAGTCACAAGAACTACGGCGAGGGCGGCGTCCACCATCGGTCAGCTTGGGGTCATCGGGACCTCGCGCCCCGTCTAGTGCCCCCGCTACCGGTGGTGCAGTGCACCGATGAGGCGACGCGCGCGCGAAGATGAAGACGTTTAAAAGAGCTGCGCGACGACGTCGCCGTGCAGTCCGGCGGATACGGAGCTCTCCGAGATGGGGGTGGTGGTGGCCTACGTGTCTAGTACCACCACCTATCGCTCGTAGCTTGCCTCGCGTCGTCTCGGAGAGCTCCGTAGCCACGGCCTGCACCCGCCGGTGTGCTTGGAGGCCTGCCTCCCGCCGCCGGCGGAAATTACCGTTTTTATGTACATTATATTAATTTTGTGTATTTTTATTACTTTTTGTAAAATTTATGTAAAATTAATGTAATATATTATAAGAACGTGAATAAAGAGATATAATTATAAAAAAATTACATATTACTGTAATCATAAATAATAATAGATAAGAATAAGATTAGTATTTATAATAGAACTGATTAATTTCAATCTCTACAATTTTAAATGCGGCAAATTAATATTATTTTATTGGGAACGTTTTGGTTTGATTCGAAGTCATGAAAATATGTTCACTGGATCTACATAAATGGATCTACATGATGGATAAATGGATCTACAAAAAACGACAAAGAAACATGCAAAGTCTAAATCTTGCGTAATTATTTCCAAAAGATTTTTAACTGACTTCCAAACAATTTTACAAATTAAATAATAACTAAATACGAGTATTATACAAATACTTTCGGGTTTAGATCCGTTTTGTTTTGTTTTTGTTTTATTTAATAAAAACTAATATCCGATATTTTGCTGTTTTATAAAATTTTAACTTTAAAAGTTACTGAATGAAAATGTTTAACAAAATAGTTTGTACGGGCTGTAAAAGGAAATAGACATGTGTTCCAAGTCGCATGTTTAGTTCGACTAGCTGTTCTGCTACTTCTCAATCTTCCGTATTATTAAAATAATTATGTTCACATACAATATTGTTCCGATTTATCAATATGCATAAAATAATTCATTTTACGCACATTAATTTATACAATGTTTATTATAAATTGTTTATTAATTATTAACATTCCGCATAATCATAATACTCGTATCATTAGTGCAAACTGACCAGTAAGCATTTTTTTGTAAATAAATGGAATTTTGAAATTTACTTCTCGAATGCATGCTATAAATTTTACAGTTACAACTGAAATATTTAAAAAAAACACTTGAAAAACGTTAATTAAATTATTATACACATTATAGTAAGTAGTAAAAAGCTGGATAGGTACTTGTAAATTTTCCAAACTTGTACCTATGTTTTTTTTTTTGTTAGATATGTGAGACACTGATATATACAACTTGTAAATGTAAAAAAAATATAATAAATAAATAGAAAATTGACATTGAATGATAACATTTTTATGTGGAAAAAATGCATAACATTCAAAATATTTCATTGTTTATTTAAAAGCCAGATTTTTTAAATTATTATTTTATATATATCCTAAATATCTCTATATCTAAGTGCTAAGGGAGACAAGAAGTTCAAATCATTACATAATTTTATGGTAATATCAAAAATAAGGAAGCACGTTTTTCATTTCATTTCATTTATTCATTTCCGTCTTAGGTACCATAGGTACACTTGAGTTCGTCACAGTTTAGTTAAACAAATTTACAATTATAACTTTCTGGGTCTAGCCATGGCAAGGAACTAATAATTTTAGCCTAAGCAATAATATACACACCTAAAACATTATAAAAATACAGGAAAAAAAACAGTTTTGTGCATAAAAAGGCAAATAAAACTATAACAAAATTAAAATAAAACATTAAAATACTTTTTCATCTTGTAAAGAAATTATAATAACTTGCAGAATGTTAAGACGAAAGACATAAAACAATTCAAACTGCACGAAAATTATAAAATTGAATTGAGCATAAATCAGTATCACACCTCATCATAAATTATTTATCACCCAATTTATTCATCAGTAACAGGCGATGACATAAAGCAAACAGCTTTAATTTATTTAAGCGAAGATCACAAACAGAAAACCAATTGAATCAATCACTTTAATACGTTGGTACTATTGTTTATGCCGTTCTACAGTTTATGATTGCAGTTTATCATGCATGACCAACGACGTATCATGTGCATGACACATAAAATACAATTTATTTTTATAAGTTAGTACTAAGCATTTACTGGCTTTATAATTTCATATTAAGATAGAACCAAAGCCGAAAATGAATAGAAAAAAAATGCGCCCGACCAGGATTCGAACCTGGAGCTCCGGCTTGAGCCGCCGCCATCGCGTTACCATTTCATTACCCGATGACGTTTTTATAGGTTGATTAGTTACCTATCTAATAAAAAATTTCCAATTGTCTGTAAATGGTTGTTTTCTTTTTTTTTTCAAATGGAAATATTTTCAACCTACTTCCAAAAAGGAGGAGGCTCTCAATTCGTCTGTATATTTTTTTTATGTTACCTGATTTCTCCTCCGATTCTCTACCGATTTTTTTTTTTTTTTTCATGAGTAGGGTATTTACCCTGTTTAAAAAAAAACATTGAACCGACTTCAAACTCTAAAAAGAATGAAATAATATTTTGATCTTGAGTAGAAGGCAGTGCAAAAGCACACCTGTAGATGGACCCTTTTGTGCTTTTGTACCGCCTTCTACTCAAGATCAAAATATTATTTAATACTTTTTAGGGTTTGAAGTCAGTACAACGTTTTTTTTAAATAATTCTTTATCTAAACAGTATGAATTACATTTATAAGGTTTATTCATTATTGAAAAAAAAATCTAATTATATATCAAATTTTTTTTTTTTATGTAATCCGGTATGGGTGGCTGAGTCGGAGGGACCAAAGCGCATGCTCCGACCAGCCAATATCACCTCCGAGAAGGTAGGTGCCATACCGGAGACTTCCCTGGATTGCTGGCTATACTGGACTAGAGGAGAACACGACCGAGGCTGCTATGCGGCCATCTTACATCTAGTACGGTGGTACCAACCCAGTCGGCTACAATTTGAGCCTACCACCTAGTAAGGGGCAAGGGAAGGGACCTACAGTTTTACACCGTTTCCGAACGGTGAAGCAGCAGGTGTAGGTATGCACGTAAATTTTTTCGTCAGAAAAAAACTCATTGGTACACGTCGACCGGATTCGAACCGAGGACCTCTCGCATGAGAAGCCGATGCCCAAACCACTCGGCCACCCACTGTTTAAATACATGACTAAAGTTTGTTCTTGAAATGGGTCCGCCTTCTTCTATAACTTTGTAAAACGTGTGGAATCAGTAGAATTTCATTTTAATTTTAAAACTGAAAATAGTTACTTATAATCATTTCATCAAGTCAGACAGACCGTCTTCACTTTCCTCACAGCCGAATTCTCGAATTTCACTCTTATATCTAAATCTGGCAAGTAGACAGTTTCCCGCAATTTTCACATCGCGGAGATGCCAGCAGCGTTAGTAAGATATCAGACTTTCGAGTTAATTTGACATTCGATGCTCCCGTCAGCGGTGACACAGAACATGGAACTAACAGCGCGCGCCATTCGATAGAAGTGTCAGTGAGTGTCATATTGAACCGTGCCGTGCATATTTGGTCTTACCACAGATTACTTAATAGTTACTTCGTAACAGATAAATCACTCCATAGAAAACGTTTCATACCTTCGGTTTTAATAGCCTACTGTTTTACGTCGCCAATCGCTGCGTGCGAAAATGTAGCTAAACGATTGAGTGTAAAGTGATTATTGCTTTGCAGCTGCGCGCAGTTGCGTGGGCGAGCGTGTAAGTATGCTTCGCGCGGCTGACGAATTTCCACTGAATTAGATCGCCGGCGGTCCACCGGGTGGTAGGTAGTTAGCGCGCGCAAGTACATAGAGTGCGTGAGGCCTGGTCTTACTCCCGAATCGATAGGTTCAAATGGGCAAAGTTTAATGTTGGGTTACATTCCTCTATTGGGTGTAGTGTAACAGGTGATGAAATGAAATTAAATCCTATTATTTTAAGTGATCTAAACTTGTATATATATAATTTGGTTTCTCGCAAACGGTTCTAAAGATCTGGATGAAATTTTGTGTTTAGATAATGTAATTTTTAACATTGAAAATGTTTATGTTTTCGTTCGACTATAGTGCCCCGATTTATGAAATTGTGACATTTGCTTGTAGTTTCGCAGATATGAGAGGTACGCGGATGGGGCATATGTCAAAAAGTGCAATTTAAATTACCAAAATCGGTTTGGAACTTTTTGAGATTTTCCAAAATTTTCCAAAATTTCATAATTGTTTCGCCGATTTGGATCGAGAATTTCCCAATAACTTTTTTTTTGAGCTCACTATTCAAGAAACAGAAAAAATAGTATATCGGGATTGAAATTAAGCTGCAGTTTGAGCCATCATAGGAGGCGGGCGGACAAAAACTGTAGGCGGTAGCGGGTCCCTTACGCGCGAGGTCAGTCTGCGCTGCGGTTACTTTATCGTCAGTACGATAAAGAATGAATTCCTATTAACTAATGTATGTATGGAGCCTATGCGGCATTGATAACAGCGCTATCAATATAATTCCGTGCACAAAACATAATTATTTGTCAAATTTTATGTGCTTTATTTTTAAATTACATTTTCAATGCCTTTGATAGTTGCGCGTAGTATGAGATCTGTAGATTTTTTCTTATGTTCAGTTCTAAATTATTCAGAAAGTACAATCTGGCAGCCGCTTTGAACATGTGTCCACAACAAGGACCCGAGACTGTACTTGGGGGGAAATATATGGGCAGGGAGAGCGTTCCAGAGTTTCCCGATTCTGTAGAGGAAATTTCTGCAGAACCGACTGGTACGCATTAGCGGTAAGTCCAGCTTATAGGGATGTAAACCCTCCCAGTGCGCGTGGTGCGGAGGTGGAAAGAGGACGGCGGGATTGAGTCATACAGCTCCCCCGAAAATTCCTCATGGAATAAGCGATAGAACACACTTAGGGAGCCGACACCCTACGGAGTTGCAGTGGTTCTAGACCGCGGGACACTTCGGGGTCACCCACTAGTCGCACGGCTCGACGCTGGATCGAGTCCAGAGGCGCAAGCTGGTATTTGGCAGAGCCATCCCACAGATGCGAGCAGAAGTCCAAGCAGGATCTGATCGAAGATTTATACAAAAGCAGCTTTTGAAAAAATTCAGTGAAATTCCTCATACAGTATCCTTCTAATTAACAAACAGGCGTTGTTTTATTTGTACAATAATGTCTGTATGTCGTAAACCAATCCATCTGAAAGAGAATGACAGAAATGCTAAGGCTATAAGATACCAGATTTTATCAGCCTCGGTAGCTCAGTGGTGCGGTTTGTCGCATACACGGTCAGTATACTTGGATGGGTGACCGCTCGACCGTTGGAGGCTGACCGTGTTTCGGATACCACGTTAAATTGTAGGTCCCTTCCCTTCTTACCTTACCACCGCACTGAACGAAACGTCGTCGGTCGAAACGACTAGTAAATGGTTCGTGTTTTCCGTCCTGTTCAGTGTAGCCGACATGAATTAATGAAGGTAAGCAATGAAATGGGGCATCTAGTTCACCCGGTGTTATGGGCTGGCATCACGGATGTTGTTGGTGATCTGTAGGCAACCGCCAGTTTCGATAAAAATTAAAATTAATCATTTCCATTCAAGTCTATTCTTCCGTATTTTGTCTATGTTCCCATCAGCAGCACTTTGCCGAGAAAGTCGCTGCAAATCGAATTAAGCGCTCCGATATTCATCATTAACCTCGTCTCCGAAGCGTGAGGTCTCCCCAAAAACACAACCAAATTACACATCGATACTGCACGAGTATCACATTCGAGTCGCACCAAATGAAGGGAAGCACTGACATGGCACCTACTTCACCCGATGTTATGGGCTAGCATCACGGTTGTTCTAGATGATGTAGCCAAATGTGTCGGTTTCCAAAAATAAATTGGTTGTCTGTAAAGTCGGTTTACGGACGATAGTTTTACGTGATAACGTCATACAACCCTTGTTTCATGAATATTCTAAATTTGAAATCTTTTCCGACCGGCCAGATGCGCTTAATATATTATGGTACGAGTAACCTCCTTTTAATTTCTGCTGCCCTGGTACTTTTACAAGCCGACGCTTGGGCCGATTGTGCCTCTCTATCGCTTGTTACGCGCTCTCGCTTGCACACACAGGCTCAGATGGAACGTGACACTTTTTCGTGTGTGCAGCCGGTGTTCATCAATTTATAAGACGTGACGTTATCTCGTCAAAAAAGCAAAAGAAAAAACTAAAAATTACATTTCCATTCAAGTCTATTCTTCCGTATTTTGTCTATGTTCCCGTCAGCAGCACTTTGCCGAGAAAGTCGCTGCAAATCGAATTAAGCGCTCCGATATTCATCATTATCCTCGTCTCCGAAGCGTGAGGTCTCCCCAAAAACACAACCAAATTACACATCGATACTGCACGAGTATCATCACATTCGAGTCGCGGCAAATTGCCATACAGATCCGCATTAGCGACAAACCATGCGTGATTAATTCGCCTGCGTGTGTCATTCCTTTTTTTTTTGTTGCGACTCTCATTTTCCACCCGGTCGTCGTCGTCTAGCCCATTTGCCGTCTGTTCCGCAGTGTTGGCGCGCGTGCGACGTCTGGAAAAACGCAAGTTTACTATACACATGTATAAATATAACGCGATCGGACGGCGGTGATTCAGTCTAACTTTGTCCACTGCGATACAATGTCACTTATTTGTGGATAGATACAAATTATTGTTTTTCCGCGATGGATTACGCGCGCTGTCTCGTCCTGTGCGTCGTGGTGATCGGCGGCTGTGACAGCTACGAGAATAAACTGACCAAGCTTTGGTCCATGTCGAGTGTTACGCCGGAGAGGACTGTTGTAAATGTTGAAAGTGATACGTACATAGTTCCAGATGGTTACAGTGCAAGTGAGCCTATTGTGTACGCGTTTAAGGCCCGCTCTGTGCCTCTGAAAGAGGAGACGCCTTCGCAAGTTGAGAGGACAGCCAGATACAGTGAGGTACAGAGTCCCGGTCAGTTTAAGACTGAGGTACTTTTTCCCGGCAGTTATTTTCAAATAGCCGACGCGAAAAAGAATGCGAGTAATTATGACCCGTTAGCGCGTGCGCCGTTCACGCCGAAAATCATCCCCCTGAGGGGTGGATACGGAAAAAGGAGATCTTTGGATGGTGACTACGAGGAAACGCGGGATGTTCAACCTGTTGCTATGAGAAGGTCAATCGGATGTAAGTACCATTTTTTTATGGATACGCGAGCCACTTGGCGCCGTCAGCATGGATTGTTGAGCCGACGACGCCCAAAAGCATTCGGTTTAGAACGGGGGCTGCGAGTGTATCTGTTGTTTTAATTATCGAACGTACGTACAAGTAGTCGATATTGGACACCGGGTGGCTAAGATCAAGTGGCAGTGGGCTGGGCACGTTAGCCGAAGAGATGACGACCGTCGGAGTAACCGTGTTTGCACTAGCGGGCGTGGACTGGAAAACGGAGTGTGGGAGGACCACCCGCCAGGCGGGACGACGTCATCAAGTACATCGGCCGAAAACAGTGGTTTCGTACCGCTGAAGGCCGGGAGGACTGGAGGAAAATTGGAGAGGCATATGTCCAGTAGTGGACGCTTACACGCTGACTTACTGACTGACGTACATAACTTTACGCCTGTTTCCCAGTGGGGTAGGCAGAGACAACGGATCTCCACGCACCACGATCCTGACACACCTCTGGCGCCTCTTCCACTCTCATAATGTTCTTCATGCATTCTTACATACATACCACACGCTGGATCCCAATATTCGGGGTAAGCAGAGTAATCGGTGTTGCGCTGCAAGGACTCTGGCAAATTACAGCACAACACCGACCACCACGTTTCGCAAAATGTTCGGACAAGATAACTATCAAGCAGCAAGTAAGGCACGAACACTCACCTGCTGCATGATTCGGTGGAAGGACCGTGCCAAGTTGAGAGGTGGCTAGTCTGTCGCCATTTAGCACGGCATCTTGTCTTTATCCCTTAGTCGCGTTTTATGACATGCACGGGGAGAGGTGCAGTGCGGCTATTATTTTTAATTACCAACGAGCATGGGGGTAGAATACTGAGAGTGGAAGAGGCGGCAGACTTGTGTCAGGGTCGTGGCGCGTGGAGATCCGTTGTCTCTGCCTATCCCACCGAGAAACAGGCGTGACGGTATGTAAGCAGCGGGTGGCTGAGTGGTTTGGGCATCGGCTTCTCATGGGAGGGGTCCGCGGTTCGAATCCCGTCGGCGTGTACCAATGAGTTTTTTCTAACGAAAAAAATTTACGTGCATACCTACACCTGCTGCTTCACCGTTCGGAACCGGTGTAAAACTGTAGGTCCCTTCTCTTGCCCCTTACTAGGTGGTAGGCTCAAATTGTAGCCGACTGGGTTGGTACCGCCGTACTGGATGTAAGATCATTATCCATACATGTAATCCAGCGAAGTCTCCGGTATGGCACCTACCTTCTCAATGGTGATATTGGCTGGTCGGAGCATGCGCTTTAGCCCCTCCAACTCAGCCGGCCATACCGGATTACATAAAAAAATGTATGTAAGTAATTTTGAAAGTTCGAACAAAAAATTGAGTCCGCTAGTATAGAAACAATATTTTATGAAACAGGGTGTCCTCGGTCTCGGGAATGGTAGTGATAATATTTTTATATGTAGTAATGAGATTTACGCCACAGAATATAGAAAACAGTTCACCCACTTTAAAGAAAATCGCGCGATATTTCATTGCTCTGTGGTTTCCATGATTGATTCAATTTGCATTATTATGGCGATCAAGGAAGATAGAAACTTCAGTTTATAAATTAATAAAAAAGTTAAAATACAAATTTAAAAAACCGCCGACCCTTAAAAATTAAAAAAAAAATCCGATCACTTACTTAAAAGAGTCGGGGGACCGCTAAGTAAACAAAATATGAAAAACTTAGAGCTGCGCGGAAATTATTTTTTACTTTTTAGGTTTCCGTATCCCGTACGGAAGCCTATTACTAAGCCTCCGCTGTCTGTCTATCCGTCCGTCCATCGGTCCGTCCGTCCGTCCGTCTGTCTGTCCGAGGGCTGTATCCAAGTATCTCTTGAACCGTAATAGGTAGCCCGTTGAAATTTTCACAGAATATGTGTTACTATGGCGGATATAACAACCAATAATAAAAAAAAGAAAATGTTAAAAATTAACAAACAACAAACGTGCGAAAAATCGATTAGTCACGCTACTGAATAATAAATGGCGCCACGGGCTTTTATATATTGCATTGTTGAAAGACAAAAGATAGGCGGATATTATTGATAGATACGGAAACCTCCGTGCGCGAGTAAAACTCGCTCTTGACAGATTTTTAAGGGTTGGGGTTACTGAGCTACCGAGGCTGACAATCCTTCCGCACGCCCGACTACAGCATATTCGATCAACTGCCCTTGTTATTTTCTTCGTTTTTCGCAGTCGGGTTTTGTATAAGTATTTCGCAGTCGGGTTTTGTATTTTGAACAAAATGTTCATATAAGTTTTTGTTTAATTCCCTTCAATTCGAAGCCATTGAGTGTGGTAAATTTTTTATATCATCTTTTCAAGCTCTTGCCAACTCGATGGGGTTTGAAGAAAAAGAAACTCCAAGTTGAACAAGACGGCGGCGCCGCGGGGCCTGGTACCTGAATATTTCATAAAATAATATAAACTGACCATCGGTACCAAGAACATTTAGAAGAGTTTGGACGTCAGACCGTCCAATGCTTATATGAGAAACAGCGTCGCCGAGCTCCGCGGGTAGCGGAGGGGACGGCGCGCGCTCTGATTGGGTGGTTTAGAGTGGTATCGCGCTCTGATTGGTTGGTAACGAATGTTATTTGTACGTTTTTACAAATATCGTGTTACGCTGGCGCGGGGAAGGTCCGACGTCCATACATCTAACGTTCTTGATCGGTACGAATCCAACATTGCCTTATATGTTGAAATTGGTTGAGTAGTTTCGGCTCTTTGGGGGAACAAACATACATACATACAAAAATACATACATACATACAAACATACATACATACATACATACTTACATACATACATACATACAAACATACATACATACATACATACATACATACATACATATAAACATACATACATACATACATAACTACTCTGTTGTTTTTTTTTCTTTATGTTTTTAATAATCTAATATTTTAAATATGTATGAATATAGAATTTTTTCACCTATCATACATACATACATACATACATACATACAAACATACATACATACAAACTATACGTTTCCAAAAGATAACGCTCCTTTTGGCTTCGCCGTAGTCGGCTAAAAATGACTGATTAGTAAGGTCAGAAATTATCGAAACTCCAAAAAATCTGAGTCGAAGTTAAAGTTGGAATTGGTAGGAGATATGCAGCTCGTACCAATTCCAACTTTAACGCGAGCGAAACGAGCACAACCAGCACCAAATTACAAATAAAAACATGATGTGCTACTCTAACAGTATTTAATTTCAACAAAAAATCCGCCAATGTTATCACGAGCGAAGCTTCGTGCAAATATAAGTGCATACTAATTTTCCACTCCTTTCCGCATAACGGACAGAAACATTGATACAGTGTTATGTATAAATGTATATATACATAGTATATAGCTTGCGCACGCGATCGGTTGTGCATCGGCGATCGCGCATCACGATCAAGCCTGCGCCGGCGCACCGCCGCCGCCGCCGCGCCGGTCGCATGCAACTGCATAGCAGGAATAGGCATGCCTTTTGGTTAAATCTTGCTCTTGAAAATGTATATTAATAAAACTTTTATTAATTTATTAATAAAAGTTAAAATAAAGTTAAAGCTAAGTTAGTATAAAGACATCGGGATGTCCCTGTACGCTGCTTCAGGAGAACAACGTTCGCTCGAGTTCCTGAGGCAGCGTATCAGTGTGGCCATCCAGCGAGGCAACGCCGCTAGCGTCCTCGGAACAGTGCCCACATCGTCTCACCTGGAGGAGGGTTATTAAGAAAGAAAGAAAGAAAGAAAGAAAGAAAATATATTTATTATTATTTTTCAAACTAAACATATTGTGCATTACAAAATAAAAAATCTATAACCATGAGCGCGATTTCCCTACAACGCCGTTGAAGCCTGTGGGCGTGGCCTATGACCACAGATCAGAGAAGTTTAACTAGATATGTGATGACGCCCGCTCGCAGTCGGAACGATGTGGCAAGTTTTCTATCGCACACAATTATTTATATATTAGGTTTTGTATAGGTTATAGGTTTTTTATTTTGTAATGCACAATATGTTTAGTTTGAAAAATAAAGAGTTTCTATCGTAAATTGTTTATTAATACTTTGCTAAACGTGGTGGTCGGTGTTGTAATTTACAAGAGTGCTTGCGGCACAATGCCGACTACTCTGCTTACCCCGATTGATGGGATACAGATTCAGATTCAGATATTTATTTCGCCATAAAGAACACACATTTGCAGCGTGTGGTATGTATTTATGTATTTTATTAATTGTCAGCCTCGATAGCTCAGTGGTGCAGACAGTCAACTGTCGCTTTTGAATGTTAAGCAACGCTGGGTGCGGTCAGTACTTGGATGGGTGACCGCTGACCGTTGGAGGCTGACCGAGGTTCGGATTCCTCGTAAAACTGTAGGTCCCTTCCCTCCTAATATTACTTGGTGGTAGGGATTAACCCGCCCGGGTTGGTACCACCGCACTGAATGAAACGACGGTCAAAAACGGCTATGTAAATAGTTTGTGTTTTCCGACCAGTTCAGTGTAGCCGGCACGATCAAAGGGGGAAGCACTGACATGGCACCTAGTTCACCCGGTGCTATGGGCTGACATCACGGACGTTGTAGGTGATGTAGCCAACCGTGTCAGTTTCCATAAAAAAAAAAATAATAATAATAATAATTGAAACAAAAAAACAAATAATACGGTTTAAATTATCATTATTACCGATAAACTCTGGAACGCGCTCCCTGCCCATATATTTCTCCCCAAGTACAGTCTCGGGTCCTTCAAGAGAGGCGTGGAACGGCGGTCGCCAGTCCTCTCCGCGAGAAGCTTTCCTAGCTTCTCCGTGAAAACATTTGTTTCAGACGACCACGGTCCCAAAGTCTCCACGGCGAAAGGTTGAAACTCAAAACGGTTACGCAGCGAGCTATGTACAATCTCGTCTTGGCGGCGGTAAAAAAAAATGTATGTATGTTTGTATGTACTCGTATGAATTAAGTATTTTAATATTATACTTATATATAAGGTCTTTCATTAGTAGGTAACGATACGCTAACGGATGTGTGTGTATCAGATACTGATCACGTTCCCATACAATTTTTTTTTACGATTTATAAAACCTACCACTCCTCAAATTTAATACGTGAAGTGCGGGTATTTCTCCTTAATAAGTAGGTACGTTTTTTATATTGAAAAAAAAAATATTGGTATGGGAACGTGATCAGTATCTGATACACATACAGCCCTTAGCGTATCGTTACCTACTATTGAAAGACCTTATATAGTATATAATATCAATATATTATGTAAAATTACTATTATGTAAAAGCTGGCATGGCGCCTCTCTGAGCGTGGTTTCGCGAGGAGTGGGGTTATTGGCTGTGTGTTAATCGTTCTTTGAACTTTTGGGCACAGCCACCCGTGCCGGAAGTCTATAAAAAAAAACATGACTATAACATGATGAACTAATACCACCAAATAATGTAAAAGGAAATTGAGCTACAATTTTACGTGCTATCCGAACCACGGTCAGCCTCAACTGTCCAACGTGTACGTTTTAGGTGTACGCATCCTAGTTCTATATAATTTCACCGACACGATAATGGGCGCGAGGGCGAGTCTATATTTTCAACAAGTGAACGTCTAGCTTCACAGTAAGAGCGGTCAGTTATTATTATTATTGTGGTTACTGAAATAGATCAGAGCAAATAATTCAGTGCAATGGTCGCGGGCACAGAGCATCGAATACCGCGCCCCCTCCTAGAGACGCCCTGAGCGCGATTTCCCTACAACGCCGTTGAAGCCTGTGGGCGTGGCCTATGACTTACATATGTGTGTTGTGCGTGTGCATTTGTTTTGTGCGTGTGCCTAACTTGCTCCTCTTTGTGTGTAGTGTCGATACTAACACACACACACACATACACAGAGCTAGTAGCCCTGCGTTCTGTTATTGGGTTTCAAATATTATTATTACTTTCGCCTCTAGGAGAGGCGCGCGCGGTATTCGATGCTCTGTGGTCGCGGGCTTCTGATTGTCGTTTATTAAAGTTCTATTATATTATTTTTAGGGTTCCGTATGCGTACGGGTAATACTACGCTACACCGTCTAACCGCCCGACCGTCTGTCTGCCTATGAAGGGCTGTATCTTCTGAACCGTAATCTGTAGTCGGTTAAAATTTTCACAGAATATGTCGTGTTATTGTGAAAAATGTAAAACGGATTCCCTAACAAGAAATGTGTATTTTTTTTCAAGATTTTTTTATTTTTTTTTGCTCTATTGTAACTACATGGCGTGTTATGAAATGCTTCATATTAGTTAAATGTCATGATTAGTTAAAAATGCTTCATAATCTATTCGGTAGATGGCGCGCGCGCATACACTTTTTTGTTTCTTCTATGGGAACCCCCGTGAATTTTTTAGTTTTTCTTACGTTTATTTTTTGTTATATAGGCCATAATAACACATTATCTGTGAAAGTTTCAACGGACTACCTATAACGGTTCAGGAGATACAGCCCTCGGACAGACGATGAAACAGACAGACAGACAGCCGGCGTAGCCTTAGTAAAAGGGTCCCGTACCGGATACGGAACCCTAAAAACCGACCAAATGTGAGTCGGGCTTCCGCTAAGGATCCGAATTGAATGCAAGAAACAATTGTTTTTGTAAATACATAACACAAATTATATCTTAAAAAGAATAGCCTCACTGCGTCTCTCCCCGTGCATGTCGTAAAAGGCGACTAGGGGATAAGGACAAGATGCCGTGCTAAAGGGCGACAGGCTCGCCACCTCTCACCTTGGCACGGTACTTCCACCGAGTCATGCAGCAGGTGGGTCTTCGTGCCTTACTTGCTGCTTGATCGATTGAATCTTGTTCGAATACTTTGCGAAACGTGGTGGTCGGTGTTGTGCTGTGATTTGCCGGAGTTCTTGCGGCGTGGCATCGGTTGCTCTGCTTACCCCGAATGTCGGTATTCAGCGTGTGTGATGTGATGACAAATTATATTGTGTGGTGGTACGGAACCCTCGGTGCGAGAGGCGCGCCTGTTATCTCATCTCATCTCATCTCACTTCTCATCTCACTTCTCACTTCTCACTAATATTATAAATGCGAAAGTATGTTTGTTTGTTTGTTCCTATTTCGCGCCTGAACGGCTGGACGGATTTTGACGAAACTTCGTATTATAGTGGTAGCGTATATATCGGAGTAACATCATTTTTTAAAAAGTTGCCAAGTTCGAGTCGAGCTCGCGTAAAGAGGGATCCATACCATCCCGTTCTCTGTGAGAACTAGAAGGCTTAGGATTTTCGTTTAGGTTTTCCTGTAAATTAACTGTATATCTCATCCCATCCTACATGGAAGGGAGGGGTGGGAGAGAGTTATAGAGGGAGGGAGAGAGAGAGAGAATATAAGAAAAAACGATCGTTTATTAATATTTGAGTTTAAATCGGATTTGCTGTTAAATCGAGTCTACAGCGAGCGAAGCCGCGGGTAAAAGCTAGTAGTTGATATGTGTCACATACGCCCTTCCAGAAGTCAGACGATACATACATACATACATATCACACACGCTGAATCCCGACAATCGGGGTAAGCAGAGTTATCGGTGTTGTGCTGCAAGAACTCTGGTAAATTACAGCACAACACCGACCACCACGTTTCGCAAAGTATTCGAACAAGATTAAATCAATCAAGCAGCAAGTAAGGCACGAAGACCCACCTGCTGCATGACTCGGTGGAAGTACCGTGCCAAGGTGAGAGGTGGCGAGCCTGTCGCCCTTTAGCATGGCATCTTGTTCTTATCCCTTAGTCGCCTTTTACGACATGCATGGGGAGAGACGCAGTGGGGTAATTCTTTTTAAGTACCGAACCCACACGGTACTAAGTCAGACGACCTTTCCAATATCCCACCCTTGGGCATCCTTGGGCTTCATGGCGAAAGATTACATTAGAAGATTATTCTCTTCGCCTTATATGGCAGACAAAAAGTCATAAAAGCCTTAAAGCGGCGGGTGGCCGAGTGGTTTAGGCATCGTCTTCTCATGCGAGAGGTCCAAGGTTCGAATCCGGTCGGCGTGTACCAATGAGTTTTTTTCTAACGAAAAAATTTACATGCCTACCTACACCTGCTCTTCACCGTTCGGAACCGGTGTAAAACTGTAGGTCCCTTCCCTTGCCCCTTACTGGCGGTAGGCTCAAATTGTAGCCGGCTGGGTTCACCGCACTGAACGAATGGTCGGTTTTCCGTCCGGTTCAGTGTAGCCGGCACGACCGAAGGGAAGCACCGACATGACAACTAGTTATCCAAGGTGTTATGGGCTGACATCACGGATGTAGTAGGTGATGCAGCCAAGCGTGTCAGTTTCCATAAAAAAAAATCATGTCTGGTGCAATAATTGTGATATTTATAATTACGCAAAACTGAATTTTGCGTAATTATAAATATCACAATCAAATCAACAATGCCAGAGAACAAACCGATACAGTTCATTCTTGTATAGCTCTTCGCTGAGTTTAGATGGCGAAGACTATACAAATCCATACCAATTTGTCCTTTGATTTATGCGGCGGGTGGCCGAGTGGTTTGGGCGAAGGTTTCTCTTGCAAGAGATCCGAGGTTCGAATCCAACCGGCGTGTATCAATGAGTTAATTTTTCTGATTTGAAAAAATGTACGTGCACGATTCCATGTAAAAATGTAGGGCCTCCTGGTTGACTGGAGGAAATTTCCTAAGGCAATAAGTCCGCCCTTTCCACACATTGAGTGGCATAAAGTGCATTATTATTCATTTTTTTTTCTCTCGTCTACTCATACATACATACATACATACCACACTCTGTATCACTACAATCGGGGTAAGCAGAGTAATCAAAGTCGTGCTGCAGGTACTCTTGTAAATTACAGAACAACAACGACCACCACGTTTAGCAAAGTAATCGGACAAGAAGTAAGGCACGAAGACCCACCTGCTGCATGACCCGGTGGAGGATCTGTTCCAAGGTGAGAGGTGGCTACCTTGTCGCCGTTTAGCACGGCATCTTGTCCTTAGTCGCCTTTTACGACATGCACGGGAAGAGATGCAGTGGGGTTATTATTTTTAAGGACCGGCCCCACGCGGTGCTCACTCGTCGACTCACATCTCACATTACTGATTGAATCTAGCAATTATTAATAGTAATTTAAAGGCGATAAGTAGCACGCGAATGTGTTCACTCTATATGGCGTGTCAGGGCTTATTTAGTTTAATTGGACTATTTCTTTTGTACGCGTCATGCTCGAAACAATTATACTTAGCGAGCATGATCACGCGATTACTGTTGTCTGCGCTAAGTTGAAGAAAAATAAACAACTGAAGAAGGGGCATTGACTTGTTTAAAGAAGTTTCATTTACAACCAAAAAAGATAATTTCTCTTCTCTTCTCTAACTTCCCTTCTTCACAATACCTTTCTCTATTCTTCTCTACTGATGATTCTCTCTAATGATTCTTTACTTCTGAACCGATTTTAGCTGACCATAATTTTATCTGAGAATCTGACTACTGTTTTTCCCACTAAATAACTTGACAATTGGATACACTTTGTATCTTTAGATTTTTAACATGACTTATTTATTACATTTCTTTGTAATAAACTTTTACTAATATTTGTTGAATTGACTTGATATATTTAAGTATCAAATTGACGATGGCACTATACACCAGATATAGGTAATTTAAATAGGCAGAGTGGTCAGATTCTTCAGTATTCGTGTTTATGCTGTAAATATGAATGCTCTTGTGAGCGGTAGTATGGGTTAATTATTTATAAGTTACTATAATATAATACTTATAAGTTACTAACAAAACATTGTGACTTGCGAAGTTTGTTTGTCAGTTCTTCTTCGCATTGAATTTAGAACTGGCGGAATTTTCGACATGTCCAAGCGTAGGTTACCTACCTGTGGATTAAATTATACAATAAACAATAAACAATAAACTCTTTCTTTACATTTTTAGGGTTCCGTATCCGGTACGGGACCCTATTACTAAGCCTACGCCGTCTGTCTGTCTGTCCTACCGTCCGTGCGTCCGTCTGCCCGAGGACTGTATCTCTTGAACCGTAATAGGTAGCCGGTTGAAATTTTCACAGAATATGTGTTAATGTGGCCGATATAACAACAAAGAATAAAAATAAGAAAAAAGTTAAAAATTCATGGGGGTTCCCATAGAAGAAACCAAAAAGTGAAAAAGTGTATGCGCACGGGCCATCTACCGAATAGAGTATGAAGTATTTTAACTGATCATGAATTTTAACTAATATGAAGCATTTCATAACACGACATAGATGGCGTGATTGGCGCTAACCGTGACATGGCGATACGGAACCCTCGGTGCGCGAGTTCGACTCGCACTTGGCCGGTTTTTATTTTATTTTATATATTAGGCAAGATTGTATTATTACAAGTATTTTAGAAACAACACATGAAGCTAATTACAAAATAAAATACAAACCTTTAACCTATACAAAACTTAATAACCCTCCTCCAGGTGGGACGATGTGGGCACTGTACCGAGGACGCTAGCGGCCTTGCCTCGCTGGATGGCCACACTGATACGCTGCCTCAGGAACTCGAGCGAACGTTGTTCTCCTGAAGCAGCGTACAGGGACATCCCGATGTCTTTCGCGAGCCGCTTTGCCTCCTCAGACCATGCCCCCATCGTCTCCACCGAAAATGCGGCGAAGATGTGCTGGTGTGCCACCGAATTTACACATTCTTCTCTACATAATATAAAATTCAATTTCTGCCGTCTTTTCGTAGGCAGTTCTACTTCAAAGAACTTTAAAGCAGCATAAAATATTTACAAAACTACAAACTAAACTAATCTAAAAGATTAAAAATACTTACAAATAAAAGTATTCCGACATGGGGGACAAGGGCATGGTCCGCATGACGGATGCAGCGTTCCCCCTCTGAATAGCTATACTTATTTTTTGTTTAAAATAAGTTTGAGCACGACGGTCTCCGGACGCGTCATTTAGGAGCTTCCCCAGTTTATTTGAGAAGCTGACCGCGTCCGTACTCCACGAACCAACAGTTTCTACAGCAAAGGCCACAAACTCGTAATCTCTTTTAAGGTCTAGAGTAGGTATTATGAGTGTTTATGAGATTGGGCCTTTGCTGCGGCAAAGCCGGCCAACCGAGACGAGCCCGCCAAATGACTGCAATCTTTTTATGTTCGCGTATAAGTCGTCGTACCTGTCTCGGAGCACCTGGACCTCCTGGGCACCACTAAAGGGGTGGGTTTCCGGCAACTAATCGAGTCTAAGGCCAAAACTGCATCCAGAAAATTGGGAATACTTTTCCGCAATCACCGGCACAACTATTCCTGTTGTACAAAACACAGATTAGGCCGGTGATGGAGTACTGCAGTCATATCTGGGAGGGTATCCGCATTATCTGCTTGCGTCCTTGGACTCGATACAGCGCCGAGCCATCCGTCTTGTTGGTGACCCGAAACTTACAGATGGTCTGGAGTCTCTGAGTCACAGACGATTTGTGGGTTCGCTTAGTCTGTTTTACAGATACTATCACGGACGCTGCTCTGTGGAACTAGCATCCCTTATTCCCTGCCACCCGTCCTACCTCCGCACGACTCGTCGCAGAGAGACTCAGCACCCTTTTGTTGTTGACATTGGGATTTTGAGAACCCATCGGTTCTCTAAATCGTTTCTTTGTCGCACCGCTAGAGTGTGGAACTGTCTTCCGGCGAGTGTATTTCCTGAATCCTTTAACCTGGGTGTCTTCAAGCGTCGTATTAACGGGCTGGAAAGCCTAGCAATAGTCCGCAAATCTGCTGGCATGGCACCTAACTGAGCGTGGTTTCGCGAGGAGAGGTGATTTTGGCTCTGTCGACTGCACCATTGGTCTCTCGGCACAGCCACCCATGCTGGTTTACATAAAAAAAAACTGCTCAACCTGTTTACTTGCGATTTTTTACCGATCTAATGCGATATGTCTCCTCAAGGTCATAGGTTATAATATAGCGTCACGCCTTTATTATTATGAGCTGAGCACTGGGGCCGAAAGCGAACATAATTTGAGAAAATTCGATTAATTCCAATATTTGGTTATTACAGTTGATAGCCTAGCCACTTTGTTAGTGGCAATATGCATGGTATACGCATGGTTGGCATCCAGCACGCGTAGTGCGAAGGTGGAATGGGGACGACGGAATCGCGTTAAACAGCTTCTCCGAATATATCATAATGTATATAACATATATTTATCTCCGTTACAATTGTTTACCCACATGTCTTCTGTCTCTTGCAAATTATGTACACGCCGACCAAATAACAGTAACATAGTATATATAGTAGTTATAATATAATAATATAGTAGTTATCCTTCCTTACCTATAATAAAATCCAACGTCTGCTTTCTGTCTGTCTGAGTGTCTGTCTGTCCGCTTATAACTCGAGAACCACTGAACCGATTTTAATAAAACAAAATTCTACGGATAGCTTGATTCTTCCCATCAACTATAGGCTACTTACTATCACGCTAAATAGCTTATGAGGTTAGCAGTGAAGGGAAATATGAGAGTGGGCGGAGCCGCGGGCACAGCTTGTAAATAATATAACACAAAAATACAGAGGAACTTCTTAATGTTATTGCTTAAGGTTTTGAAAGGTTAAATTATTAAAAAAAAAAATGTTTTTAAACTCAATTTATTTTATGTACTAACTCATACACTAATACCAAATTAATTTAAATATTGTAATAATGACATATAAAAATGAACACAATAATAATATAATTATTTCTATACATAAATCAAATGTATTTTTAATATTTTATTCAATAAGGATTTTTTTATTTATTTATTATTCTAACTAATTTGCATGTGTTAAATTACCCATTTCATTAAAATTTTACAAACATTTATTCTACATATACTAGTGAGCGCAAAATGAATATTTCAGTTTGTATATTACAAGCTGTGCCCGCGGCTCCGCCCGCTCTCATATTTCACTTCACTGCTAACCTCATAAGCCATTTAGCGTGATAGTAAGTAGCCTATAGTTGATGGGAAGAATCAAGCTATCCGTAGATTTTTTTTTATTAAAATCGGTTCAGTGGTTCTCGAGTTATAAGCGGACAGACAGACATACACTCAGACACTCAGACACTCAGACAGAAAGCAGACGTTGGATTTTATTATAGGTAAGGATAGAAGTCTTTCTGCGAGACAGAAATTTTCTAGTGCAGAAGACAAGTCTATTGCAGTGTAATGATTTTATGTGTAAATAAATATTTCATTTCATATTTCATTTCATTTCAGTAGTTATGTATGACAATGTACTTTCTGGGTATTTATATCCATGGCTAGGTCTTTTCACTTGAAGACGCGATTATGACTGTTTAGAAGAAGATATTAATAACTACATATATTTAAAAAATACAGTAGGTTATTTAGCTAGAAGGATAACTATACTGTAGTTAAAAAATCTGTCAAGTGCGAGTTTTACTCGCGCGCGTAGGTTTACATATCTATCCGCTATCAATAATATCCGTCTTTCCGCTCAGGTGGCATGGTCTTCGAATTTTAATTTCGAAGATATGTAGGACGAGAAGATATGTAGGAGAAGCCTCAATGAGGTCGGTAGCAATTTACGGTGGGAAAATGACAGCACCTCAATGAGGTCGTTGGCAATTTAGCGGCTATAACAATGCAATGTATAAAAGCTTGTGGCGCCACCTATTATTCAATAGTGTGACTAATTTATTTTAATGAAACGTTTCTTGTATGGGGGCCCCCCTAATTTTTTTACTTTTTCTTATTTTTCTTATTTGTTGTTTCATCCGCCATAGTAACACATATTCAGTTAAAGTTTCAACCGGCTAACTATTACGGTTCAAGAGATACAGCCGTCGGACGGACGGACGGACGGAGAGACAGACGGCGGAGGCTTAGCAAGCTTAGGCTTCCGTACGGGATACGGAAACCTAAAAATAATACTGTAGGTTATATAGCTAGAAGGATAACAATACTGTAGTTAAAAAAATAATTGCACATCATTCGCGAGCGATTACGCGAAGCGTCTAGGATCCGACGTAAAGGGTTTCACTCTCACCTGTTATATGCATAAGACATGTATTCGAACCTCGACGAGAGGTCCGAGGTTCGACTCCAACTGGTGTATACCAATGGCTTTTTTTTCTTATTTGAAAAAATATATATAACTTGCACACCTTCACCCATTGCACCATGGTTAGGATTCCATGTAAAAATCTAGGTCCTCCGGCTTGACTGGACATAATTGAATAAGGCAATGAACCCGCCCTCGCCATACACTAAGCCACACTCTAGTTCAGTTAGCCAGTAATTCCAAGGAAAGCACAGGTATCAGCCTCGATAGCTCAGTGGTGCAGACAGTGGACCGTCGCTACTGATTGTTAAGCAACGCTGGGCGCGGTCAGTACTTGGATGGGTGACCGCTCGACCGTTGGAGGCTGACCGTGGTTCGGATACCACGTAAAACTGTAGGTCCCTCCCCTTTTTACCTTACTCGGTGGTAGGGTTTATCGCGCCCGGGTTGATACCACCGCACTGAATGAAACGTCGGTCGAAACGGCTATGTAAATAGTTTTTGTTTTCCGTCCAGTTCAGTGTAGCCGGCACGATCGAAGGGAAGCACTGACATGGCATCTAGTTCACCCGGTGTTATGGGCTGACATCACGGATGTTGAAGGTGATGTAGCCAACCGTGTCAGATTCCATAAAAAAAAATTAAAAAATTTAAAAAAAACGTCATCTGGTCCCTCTGGCTCAACCACTCAAACCGGATCTCAGTAAACTGACAGTAAACGCGACCTTCTCTCTCATTCCAGACTTTGACGACATCGAGGATATCGACGGAAAGGATGACGAAGAAGAGGAAGAGGATGAAGAATTGGAAGAAGGCGAAGTGGACACAGAAGGCAAACGCAGAAGGCCGAGGATCAAGAGGAAGTACATGAGGTACATGCTCCCACTCCTGCTGGCGTACAAACTCAAGTTTTTCACCCTCATCCCTCTGCTCATGGGAGGGCTGGTACTTCTCACTGGCGCCACCGGAATGGCTGGATTCTTCTTCGCGCTGTTCGCGGCAGTGATGGGGCTCAGCAAGACGACCGGACAGTGAAGAATTTAGAAGAGTGTTTTCTGACTTTCGATGGAATAATTGACTGAACTTGTTGTGGTTTGATTAATGCATTGCCTGCTTCTCTCTCTCTGAAGTGTTGAATTGTGAAGAATTGAAGTCAGATTTTTTTGAGAAAAAGCTTGTTTTTAAAACGATTGTTTGAAAAAGATCGATATAAAGTCTATAGAGATATTTCGAACTTATTATGGTTCGTATGTCTCTTTCGAGGGCTGTTCGAAAAAGTTCGTGAATCAATACGTTTGACCTTCGATTCTAATTTTTAATTTTTATTAAATTAAATTAAATTATAAATAAATTAAATGAAAAACTAAATAAACGAAAAGAATACTTCTCGACATGTTGTCATAACAGTGCTTAATAAAAAAATTGTGCTTATGAGTAAGGATAAGGTGGAAATTCTTATTGATAGAATTGGGGGAAAAGACATTGATGTGCGAAATTATCAGTAAATTGCTTATAATATTTGTTTTATGTCTTTGTCTATTTCCTTACTTTAGAGTTGTTGAAATCTGAACAAGTTTGCACCGAATTTTTTCGGCGCAAACAAATTAATAAAAGTTTTGTTAATTTTTAAAATTATATTTTCATATTCAGAAATGCCATCAGAGATCCGGTAATGCAAAATCTTATGTGAGTGAAAATTGTACCAAAAACTATCTTGCTTTGAAAAAATGTTCACGTGTGTATATTAAAATATTGAAAAACCAAAGGAATAAAAATAATGGATAATTGTTTTCAATAATAAATATATACAATATCTATAATATAAGACTTGATATTGTAAATAGTTAGTTATTTTAACTATATTCTTTAAATGTGATGTTTTATTGTGTAATTTAATCTATGATATGATAAGAAACTTCTTGGCAATCTCTAATATTATAAGTGGTGTAAGTATTATATTTAAAATACGCGTATTTAAATGTTTTTCGTTATAACCACCTGTAATAATATATTTATTTAATTTATTCTAGACTAAGGCAATCGAATTTGGACTCTAAGATGGCTAGGGTTCAAAATAAAACACAGTTAAACCATAGTTACCAATAGCATCGTACACTTGGATCGCAATTTTTCAGTTTTTCAACGAACATTTATTTGTAAAAAAAAAATGTAATTTTACAAAAAAATAAATATGAAATATTTTGCCTGGATTTTTATTTCAGTTTACTTTTGTTTTTCCTTCCTCACATTTCATTTATTTCTTAAATCCACTAAGTTTGGTTCTACCAGTAAGGGCTCTATGCAAGAATATTTTTTTTTTATTTTAATTTTTTTTTCCTTTATTATTTGTAGGTAAATAAAATACTCTTATGTTTGTCAGTCATTTAAGTCTTAAACAAAAAATATGTCATCGTTATATAAATAGGCAAAAATTAAATACACAACATAAAAAAGTATAACCTACATATACAAAATGTCAAGAAAAATAAAATAATAACTTGTTGTCAAAAGAATATATGAAATAAATAACTATTGTTAAAAATATTAATGCATCTCTCCCCATGCATGTCGTAAAAGGTGACTAAGGGATAACAACAAGATCCCGTGCTAAAGGGTGACACGCTCGCCACCTCTCACCTTGGCACGGTACTTCCACTGAGTCATGCAGCAGGTGGGTCTTCGTACGGTACTTCCACTGAGTCATGCAGCAGGTGGGTCTTCGTACCTTACTTGCTGCTTGATCGATTGAATCTTGTTCGATTACTTTGCGAAACGTGGTGGTCGGTGTTGTGATGTAAGTTACCAGAGTTCTTGCAGCACAACACCGATTACTCTGCTTACCCCGTTTGTCGGGATTCGGCGTGTGTGATATGTATGTATGTATGTTAAAAATATCAGAGAATTTGAATGAAAATTAAACATTAATTTAATTATAGTACACAAGAATATACTAAATCAAAATAAAATCACAGGTCCGTTCCCTAAGCTTACTTTCTTCTTACTTAGCTCCTTTCCCTTCTTTCCTTACTAGGTGGTAGGGTTTATCCCGGCCGGGTTGGTACGACCGCACTGAACGAAACGTCGTCGGTCGAAACGGCTATGTAAATAGTTCGTGTTTTCCGTCCAGTTCAGTGTAGCCGACATGAAATGAAGGTAAGCATTGACATGGCACCTAGTTCGCCCGGTGTTATGGGCTGACTGTAGGTGATATAGCCAACCGTGTTAGTTTCCATAATATCAGAGTAATTTGTAAATGACTAGAAAATACCTACTTGAAAAAATTATCACAGTTAAGTGTTCGTTAGTTTTTTTTTTTTTTTTTTTTTTTTTTATTGTTTCCGAACTAGCTGGCTGTGTCCGAAGTCGAAGCCTCAGGCGCAGCCAATATCACCCCCGAGGAGGTGCCAGTCCGGCTTGGAGGTGGGCTAATGTCGCTGGGGAAAGGCTATTTACCCGCGATTTGAAGATCCGTGGATTGTAGGAGTGGGGAAAGATATTCCCCGGAAGCCCGTTCCACACCTTTGCAGTTAAGTAGAATAATAAATACAACTTCAGGAAATATAAAATTTTGGGCATAATATTTTTTTTTTATGTAAGGCAACATTGGTGGCTGTGCCGAGAGACCAATGGCGCAGTCGACAGGGCCAAAATCACCTCTTCTCGCGCAACCACGCTGAGTTAGGTGACATGCCGGCAGATTTGCGGACTGTTGCTAGGCTGTCTAGCCTGTTAATATGACGTTTGAAGACCCAGGATAAAGGATTCGGGAAACACACTCGCCGGAAGACAGTTCCACACCCTCACAAAGTGCGACAAAGAAACGATTTAGAGAACCGATGGGTTCTCAAAATCCCAATGTCAACATAATTTACTCCATAAAACCTTGTTCTGTATTATGTCTGATGTCTGAATAAATAGTATAATACAATAACACATCCATACAGTGTAAAAAAGATAGGCCGCATAGGGGGCGGCCGGGAGAATACAGGGGGCATCACAGGCTATTTTTTTATGGAAACTGACACGGTTGGCTACATCACCTATAACATCCATGACGTCAGCCCATAATAGCGGGTGAACTAGGTGACACCTCAGTGCTTCCCTTCATTTCATGTCGGCTACACTGAACTGGACGGAAAACACTAACTATTTACATAGCCGTTTCGACGGACGTTTCATTCAGTGCGGTAGTACCAACCGGGGCGGGTTGAACCCTACCACCTAATAAGGTAAGAAGGCATGGGTCCTACAGTTTTACGTGGAATCCGAACCACGGTAAGCCTCCAACGGTCGAGCTGTCACCCATACAAGTACTGACCGGCCCAGCGTTGCTTAACCATCAATAGCGATAGTCGACTGTCTGCACCACTGAGCTATCGAGGCTGGCAAGTCTATGGTGACAACCTTTGGAATCGATTGAACAAAACCTATAAGCTTGGGTATCTATACAGTGACCAAGTAGAGCGTGACTTTACGCGACAATCGCACAGCCATTACAATATAGCGAGCAGCAGAAATGTATTGGTGGAATCTACGAGCGCGACCAAATACCCCTCATTACGGCGTTGACAACCTCGCGGTCTATAGACCGTGGCCTTTAGACCGTGTTCTATGGACCGTGGCATATGCTTACAAGTATTATAATAACGTCTCCAGTATGGTATCTTGTGGTATGGTATCTGTACCGTGTGGGGCCGGTACTTTAAAAGAATAGCCCCAATGCTCCTCTCCCCGCGTATGTCGTAAAAAGCGACTAAGGGATATGCATGACTGCCTTCTTATATTACTAGGTGGTAGGATTTAACCCGCCCGGGTTGATACCACCGCACTGAATGAAAGGTCGAAACGGCTATGTAAATAGTTTGTGTTTTCCGTCCAGTTCAGTGTAGCCGGCACGACCGACGGGAAGCACTGACGTGGCACCAAGTTCACCCGGTGTTATGGGCTGACATCGCGGATGTTGTAGGTGACGTAGCCAACCGTGTCAGTTTGCATTTAAAAAAATCCTCTAGAAGGTGATGTTGGCTGGTCAGTGCGTGTGCTTTATCCCCTCTCACTTTACCGCACTTACCGGATTGCATAAAAAAATGTCTCAATCGATTTACTATAACTGTGTACTTAGCGTATCCCTACTCCTACCGGTCCGCCACATGAAAGAGCGGCGGGTTCCTACTACGGATCCTTTAGACCCTTTCGGCAAACTTCGGCTCTAAGGAATGTGTGGTATGAGTGATGTTGTGTGGTATGAGTGATGTTTTGGTGGTTTAAAAAAAAATAATCAGGGTTAATATACAGAAGATGCGTCGCTACCCGACGCATCTTCTCTATATTAACCCTGACCTAATGTTGAGGCGTTGCATGTCGTTTTTTGTTACGTTTCATTTCAAGCCGAATGTTTCGTTTCGAGCCGAGTCAACCCGAGCCGCCGCAGGATCCGCAGGAGCCGCCAGAGCTTTCAGGTGTCAAACCCTACTCGTACCAAGATTCCGCTACACGCACCTAGTTTTCTCGCTGTGCGGGTAGCTTCGAAAGAAAAAAGAAGACGAAGGGGTACGGGGGTATTTAACGGACGACCACGCGAGCGCAAGCCACCTCAAGTACGGAAGCAACGAAATAAGGGATTTCATAAGGGTTGAAAGTGAGTTACGGACAAGAGTGTATGTATACCTAGTTAGTGTGATTGCGACAGTGACGTTTTATAGTGATAAGTCTAAGTTAATTCGGGAGGATTCGGACGCTGCAGAGCACGCCGGCTCTGCAGTCCCTGCGGTGGTGCACATCCGGCCGTCTGCGAGGATTCTGGAGACCTACTTCGTCCGGTGAGTGAGCAAATTACTTCCTAAAGGAACGCAATTCGAGGTTTC
Source organism: Nematopogon swammerdamellus (assembly GCA_946902875.1). Classification (NCBI taxonomy): domain Eukaryota; kingdom Metazoa; phylum Arthropoda; class Insecta; order Lepidoptera; family Adelidae; genus Nematopogon; species Nematopogon swammerdamellus. Next base: position 15,225,187 of record OX336358.1, read on the forward strand.
CTGAAGCGTTGAAGTCTAAGTTAAAGAAGTTTTTAAAGTAATATTACAAACGACGGCGGGTGGCCGAGTGGTTCGGGCGTCGGTTTCTCTTGCGAGAGGTCCGAGGTTCGAATCCAACCGGAGTATACGAATGAGTTCTTTGCTGATTAAAAAAAAAAAAATTACGTGCATACCTTCACCCACTGCCCCAGGGATCGGATTTCATGTAAAAATGTAGGTCCACCGGGTTGACTGGAGGAAATTGCCTTTTTTTTATGGAAACTGACATGGTTGGCTACATCATCTGCTACATCCGTGATGTCAGCCCATAACACCGGGTGAACTAGGTGCCATGTCAGTGCTTCCCTTCGGTAGTGCCGGCTACACTGAACTGGACGGAAAACACAAACTATTTACATAGTCGTTTCGACCGACGTTTCATTCAATGCGGTGGTACCAACCCGGGCGGGTTAAACCCTACCACCTAGTAATATAAGAAGGGAGTAATATCCCTTAGTCGCCTTTTACGACATACACGGGAAGAGATGCAGTGGGGCTATTCTTTTTCAGTACCGGACCCACACGGTACACTTTGAGATTATTACTTAAATTGTATTAACCCATTGACAAGACAACTAGATACTTCAATCAGATGTTATTTTGGCTCATCGGAGTGTGTCCGCTGGTCCCTCTGACTCATCATTCACCCATACCGGATTATATAAAAAAAATATTTTTTACAGCCACCCATAAGGTATCTAACGACGCCCATGGACATTCGGTCGTACGCGGGGGTTGCGAATGCCATGCCGGCCTGACAGGTGCCTATTCACGCCTCTCTTGAAGGACCCGAGATTATAATTGGGGGAAAATATGTGGGCAGGAAGAGCATTCCAGAGTTTACCAGTTCTGTGGAGGAAAGATCTGCAGAACCGAATGGTACGCATCCGTGGTAAGTCCAGCGTACCGATCCGGGCATGACACGCCACCGCCCCATCGATTTCCCTAATAATTGGTTCAATGTAAACCGCACACAATGACGGAACAATTAAAATGCAATGCATGGACGACCTGCCCTGATTTCATATTGGAATAAAAGTTGAGTGTCACCGTAAGTGCAGTTCAGTTTGCTGCATTTTTTCAAAGATTCTAGACGCAATTTGTGAAAATGATATCTTTTTTGTAAGAACAAACAAAAAAAAAAGTTTAGAAGACATTCTTAAGGTATGTGTAAGATGTGTTCGTTATTCTATCAGCCTTTCTGTCTTATATTACTATCTTAGGCGTGTGGCTAAGCTCAAGTGGCAGTGGGCTGGGCACGTCAGCAAACGAGACGAAGGCCGTTGCAGTAACCGTGTCCTACACTGGCGGCCGTGGACACGAAAACGGAGTGTAGGAAGACACCAGTCAGGTGGGACGACGACGCCAAGTACGTCGGCGGAAAGCAGTGGTTCTGTACCGCTGAAGGCCGGGAGGACTGGACGAAAATTTGAGAGATTTATGTCCATTAGTGGACGCAATCATGCTGACTGAATGACTATTTTGTGTAGATATTTTATATATCCGGATAAGGATTAAATGTTGTGGCAAAACCGACAGAACCGTAATAGCCAGCCTCGGTATCTCAGTGGTGCGGTTGGCTACGCTGAGCGCGGTCATTTCTTGGATGGGTGACCGCTGGACCGTTGGAGGCTGACCGTAGTTCGGATTCCACGTTAAACTGTAGGTCCCTTCCCTTCTTACTTTACTAGGTGGTAGGGTTTATCCCACCCGGGTTGATACCAACGCACTAAATGAAACGTCGGTCGAAACGGCTATGTAAATAGTTCGTGTTTTCCGTCCAGTTCAGTGTAGCCGACATGAAATGAAGGGAAGCACTGACATGACACCTAGTTCATCCGGTGTTATGGGCTCACATAACGGATGTTGTAGGTGATGTAGCCAACCGTGTCAAATTCCATAAAAAATGATAGCCCAATTTTGAACCGTAATAGATATCCGGTTGAAATGTGTTATAAAGGCGGATATGCCAACACATAATAAAAAAAACACGTAAAATATTAAAGGGTCCCCATACAAGAAACTTGCCAAGAATCGATGAGTACATATTCACGCTACTAAATAATAGATGGCGTCACAGGTAGTTTACATTGCAGGCAGACGATAGATTTGGATTTCGTTTATTGACAGCTATGGTATAGTGGATCTACGGAACCGTCCCTCCGTTGATTTTAGATCAGTTACGAGCATCGGAAGCGCTTCGAACGTGTGTTCATGATACATTTTTTTTTTCAGAAATGCCACCAAATTCTCCACAATGATTTCATACCCAAACAGTCTGATAATCGACAACGCCAGACACTACGGCGTTCTGAAGACGGAGACCTTCTTCGGATTCGAGCAGCCTCTACAGAAAGATTACCCATCTAGCCAGGAAAACTCTACGGAGCATATGAACTGGATACTGGCTCCTGTGCAGATGGGCAGATCTTTGCGAGGTTTCGGAGTTCGATTCTTTTTATAATTTTAAGGCTCTATAAGCAATTCCTGTGCGAATTTCGTGGGTGCAAGCAGGATAGTATGATGCATCGCACAGAAATTATAACCAATACTACGAATTATAAAAGCTACCGACATAGATATTCAATCAACCAATACATTCTATATTTAATCGCCGACGCAAAAGGAGGGGTGTTATAAGTTTGACGGCTCCGTCTGTCTCGATATGTGTCTGTTTTGTGTGTATGTCTGTGGCATCGTAGCTTGCAAACGGATGAATGGATTTGGATGCGATTTTTTTATTTAAAAGACGGTTTAACCGGAAAGTTTCTTAGCTATGTTTATAATCAAATAATCAAGTAAACAAAAAATTAGGTCTCTTAGAAAGCTTGGTATAAAAGTTAAATTACAAATTTAAAAAACCCCGACCCAAAAAAGTTAAAAATAATTTTCTTTTAGTTACTTAAAGGCATCGGGAGATCGCTAATAAAATAAAACATGAAAACTAAAGAGCTGCGGGGTTAATTGCTTAGTGGTCCCCCGACGCCTTGAAGTAAATAAATGGCAATGATTCGGGGTTCGGGGTTTTTTAAATTTGTATTTTTTTTTTCCAAAACCATGTTTACAGCCAATAAGTTGTTTCAGCTTCAGATCCACTTTTCAAGCTTTTTAAGAGATGTAATTTTTTGATTAATTAATTGATTACTTGATTACAAACATAGCTAAGAACCATCCCGGTTAAATCAGCTTTATAATAAATAAACAGCATCCAAATCGGTCTCTCCTTTTATGAGGTACGATGCCACACACAGACGGACAGACGGACAAACTTTTTTTTTTTAATGGATACTTGACACGGCTGGCTACATCACCTACAACATCCGTGATGTCAGCCCATAACACCGGGTATACTAGGTGCCATGTCAGTGCTTCCCTTCATTTCATGTCGGCTACACTGAACTGGACGGAAAACGCGAACTATTTACATAGCCGTTTATACCAACGTTTCATTCAGTGCGGTGGTACCAACCCGAGCGCTAGTAAGGTAAGAAGGGAAGGGACCTACAGTTAAACGTGGAATCCTAACCACGGTCAGCCTCCAACGGTCGAGCGGTCACCCATCCAAGAACTGACCGCGCTCAGCGTTGCTTAAAAACAGTCTACCGACCGCACCACTGAGCTACCGAGGCTGAAAGAAAGCCCTTTCAGCCACCCCTCCCACTGCCCCACTGCTGGCCGCAGGCCTCCCTCATATTTACTCCCTTCCAGAAACGCCCCGTCCTCTTAACGCCCACGCGAACCCCTCGGCGAGAGGGAAGCGGCACAAGTGCATATTCAAAATTTTCAAAAAAGGCGAAGAGGAGAAAAGCAAGCGTCGGCGGCGCCGCCGCGGAGGCAAGTTCAAGCTGGGCAAGCGTTACTTGATGCCGGTGATGCTGGGTCTGCTGGCAGCCAAGAGTGTGCTGATACCAATCGCGCTGAAGGCACTCGCATTCGTGTCTGCCAAAGGTATGTAACAATAACTGCTTTCTTCTGTCAGCCTCGGTAGCTCAGTGGTACGGCCAGTTTACTGTCGGTCGAATCATGCAGCTCGACCGTTGGAGACTGATCGTGGGTGGTTCGGATTCCACGTAAAACTGTAGGTGCCTTCCCGTTTTACCTTGCTAGGTGGTGGGTTTTAACCCGCCCGGGTTGGTGCCAATGTAAAATGAAGGGTCGGTTGAAACCGCTATGTAAATAGTTCGTGTTTTCCGTAATAGTTCAGTGTTGCCGGCACGACCGAAGGTAAGCACTGACATGGCACCTAATTCACCAAGGTGTTGACATCACGGATGTAGTAGGTGATGTAGCCATCCGTGTCAGTTTCCATAAAAAAAAATACTAAGGCGAACCCGCAGATTATTAGGACTCTGTAGCCAACGACTCTGGCAGGAACCCTTATAAAAGGTTCCGATGTCGCGTCGTCTTCTCTTGCGAGAGGTCTGAGGTTCGAATACTGTTTCTGATTTGAACAAATTTACGTGCATACCTTGACCCGCTGCTCCATGCTTTGAATTCCATCTAAAAGTGTAGGTCCACCGGGAGTGCCATAAGTTTATTATTATTATTTAAATAGAGATTTCTATTATTCATAAGCAAACTTAATATTAATATTTTATGTTTATGTTAGTACTAAGCACGTACTCGCTTTATATATATTTTTAATTAGAAAAATGCAAATCGAAAATCATTGGAAAAAAAAATACATCCCGACCAGGATTAACTTAATTAAAACTTAATATTAGATACAATAAAGACAAGAACATATTATTATCATTCCTTTATTGTCACATTTTATGTACAAGATATATTTTTACATTAATTTTATATACAAGTACCTATACATGAAATTAATATAAAAATAACTCCTACCTATCTATGTACAATAACATCATTAATTTTTTTTTTTTTAGGGTAAAATTACTTTATTTATTCGCGAGAAAAACATTACAAACACTAAAGATACTAATAACAAAATAATTAAAACCTAACTAACAAATGTATAACATTGATAAAAATAACCTAATAAATAAATAAAGAAAAACTAAATACTTACATTCAAGATTACTGTAAGTAAAAAACTTCGTCCAATTCCTCCGACTCCGCCACAGTATCCAATACGCTGGCTGCGTTGCCCCTTTGAATGGCTAGGCCTATTTGCTGAAAAAAGAAAGACTTGGCGCGTCGGTCAACAGACTTATCAATAAGGAGCTTTCCTAGGACGTTTCCGAAAGTCCTTGCGTCGGGTGACCACACGCCAAGTGTTTCCACAGCAAAGGCCAGGAATTCGAAGTGGCCGCGCAAGCCAACGTATTTTTTAATTTTCTGGTTTTGTGCACCTAGAGCGGCGGAGCCAGCCGAATTGGACGAGCCGGCAATATGGGTTGGTCATTAATTATTATTTATTATAAAAAAAATAATACAAATAATTAAAAATTAAAACCTACCTAACAAACATTAAATTAACTATCAAAAGGGCCGTTTTCAAATATTCCTTAGAACACTTTACAGCATTATAGAGGTGTTTCAGGGTAGGGTTTCGTAACTTCAGGGTTCGAAAGGGGTCCATATTTGAAGACGAAAAGGTCTGAAACGTTTTCCCAGATTCGGTCATTTTATAGTAGTTTTGGTGAAATAAGATTAATCTAGGTTTGATGGACGGTTAAGGTCCACCATTATTTAATAAAAATAAAATTACCAACTTACATAATTAACCTAGTAGAATTGAACTGCATGTAGGTAAATTCCAAACACTTAAATTTTAATGACATCAAAAGAAAAAGGGGACTGAACTAGGTCATTGCACTCCCTAGACCTAAACAGCACTTTTGCCAAAACTCCTCAAACTCACTGTCCATGAAGTTTTTATTTTAATTTTAAACTTTTCTATGAAAAAAAAATACGGAATTTCGATTTGAGTTATATGGATTTTTTTCTTCTAATAATGAGTACTTTCTATTCCTGAAGTTTCTCAAGCCTATCCTGAAACACGCTGTATATAATTATGATTTAGATTTAACATTCATGGCTGTGCAGGTCTGATCATGGGATTCTTCTCCACCGTTATGGCGTCCGTGCTGAGTCTGAAGGGCATGTTCGACAATCACCGCCACGACCGCAAGGATGAGAAAACTCAAGTGGAAGTCATTCAGATACCGAGCAAACACGACGAACATTACTACACCACCGACGATAGTTATCCTTATAAAAGACTCGATTTATTGCCAGTTCAACATTGACGACCTCAACAAATTCTGAAAGAAATAGTACACCGGATGTGTGAAGACATAGAGACATAATTCCACAAGGTCATATTTCCCAGGTGGAGTTAAAATCTAGATCAGGGGTTCTCAAACTTTTTTTTTCAGGTACCACTAAAACCAATATGTTTTGCGGCGTCCCACCTTTACCTACAAGAAACTAATAATAATACATTATTATCTCATTGGATAATGAGAGTCATTGAATTTATTTAATAACATATGAACATAATTATGAAGTATGTACAATAAAATTAATAATACATTCTTAACTCTTTGGAGGTTAGCATCACACCAAAGTTCAATTGTAAGATGTAACCTATAAGATGGCTGTATAACAGCCTCGGCTGTGTTCTCCTCTAGTCCAGTATAGCCAGCAATCCAGGGAAGTCTCCGGTATGGCACCTACCTTCTCGGAGGTGATATTGGCTGGTCGGAGCATGTGCTTTGGCCCCTCCGAATGAGACACCCATACCGGATCATAAAAAAAAATCTCTTTCCTCGAATGCAGTGATTCGCAAACTGGGTGCCGCGGCACCCCGGGGTGCCGCGAACCTACGCCAGGGGTGCCGCGAAAAAGTGGACATTATTTGACCGAGCGAGCGCGAAGCGCGAGCGAAGCGTCTCCGTTTCAGCTTGGGCAAAAATGCGTACGTATGTCCGGATGTCCGGCTGTTTCTCAACAAGTTTTTTGTAATTTTTCAAAATCGCTGAGCCATGGGGGTTGAGGTGCGCCGGTGAACATTTATTCAGTTTTAAGCTATGCAAAAACAGACTCGCGAGGTCTACAGCTCACAGAGCCACTCACTAGTAGTAAATAATTAAATTAAAAATAAGTATAAAAGTAATGTACCTACCTACATACTTAATCGAAATAATAATGAAACATTTACATTTTGATGCGTAACTTTTATGCATCGCAAAATTGTGTTTTTTATTCCTTTCGAAAATATTGCTTGATTTACATATTTGCATGCTTCGTTTATCACAGTTCAGATATGATGCCTATGAAAGACACCAACCGAATATTGAAGCGGTGTGCCGCACAATTTCTTGAACGGGTTAAGTGCGCCGTCAGCTAAAAAAGTTTGAGAACCACTGCTCGAATGTAAGGATCTCGGAATCGAATCTAAAAATTGATTTCTTATCGTTTTTAGGTTTCCGTATCCCGTACGGAAGCCTATTGCTAAGCCTCCGCTGTCTGTCTGTCCGTCCGTCCGTCCGTCCGTCTGTCCGAGGGATGTATCTCTTGAACCGTAATAGGTAGCCCGTTGAAATTTTCACAGAATATGTATTACTATGGCGGATATAACAACAAATAATAAAAGAAAAAGAAAATGTTAAAAATTAAGGGGAGCTCCCATACAACAAACGTGCGAAAAATCGATTAGTCACGCTACTGAATAATAGATGGCGCCACAGGCTTTTATATTATATTGCATTGTTGAAAGACAAAAGATATGCGGTTATTATTGATAGCGGATGGATACGGAAACCTCCGTGCGCGAGTAAAACTCGCACTTGACAGATTTTTAGTTATATTTATATTAATACGAGCGACTGTGAGTTTTTATATCTCTAAGAACATCAGAAATCAACTTATATTTATGTTCATGAAAAAAAACTTTCTAAATTAGGATTATGGCACTTTTTATTGCCGCTTGTAACATTTTGTAGAGCATAATGTTTATAAATTTTCCGCGTACCACCTCGAAGTACCAAAGTAGTCGATATTGGATACCGGGTGGCTAAGCTCAAGTGGCAATGGGCTGGGCACGTCAGCCGAAGAGACGACGACCGTTGGAGTAACCGCGTCCTACACTGGCGGGCGTGGACAGGAAAACGGAGTGTGGGAAGACCACCCGCCAGGTGGGACGACGACATCAAGTACGTCGGCGGAAAGCAGTGGTTCCGTACCGCTGAAGGCCGGGAGGACTGGAGGAAAATTGGAGAGGGGTATGTCCAGCAGTGGACGTTTACACGCTGACTGACTGACCTCGAAGTACTCCGCGTACCAATGATTGAGAACCGCTGATCTAGATAGCATTTTATTTTCGGACCTGTCTTCCTATGTGTAGATGTAGTGTAGGCAGATGAAATATACTTGTATACTTGTACATAGGGTTATTAAGTAAGTTATATTAGATAAGTTCGAAATTTAATTGTATTTAGCTCAGTCTTGTACCAAAAGTGTTAAGATAAAGAAAGTTAAATATCTCATTTGTAAATTTCAAAAGTTTAATTATATTTTATTTTGTATTTGCCCTCGGCACTATCCAGGGAGCAAAACCCCTAAACGTAGTTTTGTTTTAGGTTAGTTTTAGTTTTAATTTTCTAGTTATTGTGTATAATTTCTTTATGTTATCTATATGTTATATTATGTATTATATATATTTTTTGTTTTATTCTGTAATTGTTTCATTTCAAATATTCTTTCACAAAATACAGGAGACACAATTTTTTTTGTATTCACCAAATATTTCCGGACATAAGAATACATAGCTCTAGACGAGTAACGCATCGAGTGGCAAAGATGGAAAAATCCCTTATTGCAAATCGACGTATACATGAAAATTTGAGTTAAAGGGATATTCACAATTTTCTAACAATTTCTTTCTCTGGTAATGGTCAACTTTCAATATAAAATAAAATATAGTTTTTTTAGAGTTCCGTATCCGTACGGAATCCTATTACTAAACGTATGCCGCTGTCGGTCACGCCGCGCCGCTGCCGTCCCAGTGTGGATTGAGCCTAATAGGTAGCCGGTTGAAATTTCACATAATATGTAAAATAAAAAAAGTAAAAAATCCAACCCCACACAAGAAAGATGTTTTTATTTCAACTTTTTTTTTTGTTCCTTCGTAATAATGCTAATACATATAAGCCTCAAACTTGGTGTGATTAAAGTTCAAACTCCAAAGTAAAACAACAAATACATAATTTAAAACCGACCTACATATTACGTGATAGGTACGGACCGACTATCCGGTTTTTTTTACTCTGTACTCGCCATTTTGGGTCAAATCTATCTTTTTCATGCCAAAGTATGAAATACGCATTACATTACGTACTAATTATTAAATAACAAGAGGCTCAGGTTCCGAGGTTCGAATCAGGCCGACATTCGAAAGAGTATTTTTTTTCTGATGGAAAAATTTACGTGTTTGCTTACACCGGCTTCTTCATAGTTCGGAACCGATGTAAAACTGTAGGCCCCTTTCCTTGCTCCTCACTCAGTAGGCTCAAATTGTAGCCGATTGGGTTAGTAACACCACCGTACTGAACGTAAGATGGCCGAATAGCAGCCTTGGCTGTGTTCGTGTATATTCCAGTATGGCCTCCAATCGTATAGACACCAGAGGTAATATTGGCTGGTTGGAGCATGGGCTCTAGCCCCTTTGACTCAGTCATCCATACCAGATTACATAAAAAAGCGACAGAACGATCTTGAAATTTTGACTAAAATTTATTAAAGTTGAACCAAACACCTTCTATTCTAGTAACTGTGTTCTAAGTCTAACAATTATTATGCAAATGATATGGTAATCACTAATATGTTAAAACCAATTTTCATACCAAGACTTACTCTTTCAATTCGAAATTCAACCTTAGTGCTCAGTATTAAATGGTGTTTTCGTCTGGCGAATGGTTTTTGTAATTACGCTAAGTAGGTGATTGTGTAACATGGACGAAGAAAGCGGGAAGCGTAACCGATATGTTTAAATATATTTTGGGTAAATTTCTCTCTAGAAGGTCAGTGTAAGAGAAAATATTCTCTTACTGTCCATTACTTCTAACAGCTCCGCTCGCGACTTTGTCGGGCTCGTCGAACGTAAGTTTATGAATTTGTAAACGTTATTCTCTGCTCACCGAGATACAAAATGTTAGCTTATTGCTATAAGGCATTTTATTCTAGCTATGTAAAATAATAAATGAGATGTGGGAATGGTACATGTAAAAGAACATGAGTAACGTGAGAAAGCTTTTTTATTTTTATAATTGTTTTTTTTTTTTTCAAAAATTGTAAAAACATACTACATTCATGCTACACAGAATACGAAAACGCGTAGGGGCGCGGGCGGTCTGCTGAATGATCGATGATAATTCTATTTTTTTTTCTTTTTTTTCTTTTCAAAATCTACAAAAACATGTTTTTCGAATTTACAGGCATTAACATGTACAGGGATCGTGAAAGTTTTTCAAAAGTCAAAATTTCATGTAAATTGATACAGTCGTTATCTAGTTGATCGATGAAAATAAAATCAATTTCATAAAAATCCTACACAGGTCCAACAACCTGAGCTGCCATTACGCAACGTAGTAGACTTTCACCCACACCATAAATGGGTCACTCCCCCAGGTCACCGACCGGGCGACGCAGACGCCGAGGTCCGAGTCTCAAGGTCAGCGGAGCCTTGGATGGGGGAATCTTGAACTCTCACGCTGGACTTTCTAATCTGCATTGGTATAGCTTTTGGGAGATAGGGAGATAAATCACTGGCGATAGAAAAACATTTCAGTTTTTTTTTCGCCCAATTTCTGTCCCAAAGCAAAAATCAGGTAACCTTATTAGGGTTCCGTACCTGAAAAGAGGAAAATACTGAACCCTTATATGATCACTCTTGTGTCTGTCTGTCCGTCTGTCACAGCCTATTTTCTCCGAATGTAATCAAATTAAATCAAAATATATTTATTGCACTTGAAAAATTATTTGCAAAAGCAGCTTAATACCGTAGGCGCTCTCCTCCAGCCAACCTTTGGATTGTCATGAAAGAATGTGGAGTAGAGTGGAATCTACTGAACGAAAAAAGTTGAAATTTTGTACCTACATTTATAGAGCTTGATGGATGACCCAATCACGGACGTATTGCGTAATTGAAAGAATTTCGATTTGGAGGGTAAATGATAAAACTTTGGTGATTTGTCGTGCGCGCACCCCTATTGTATACATATACAGGGTGTCCCAGAAACCGACGATAATCCTTTAATAGGAGATAGGGCTGCTAATTACCTCTCAGAATATCTAATTTTAGGTTTAGTAAAAATGGCTTAGTTTTTGAGATATTGTCATTTTTGTAAAAGTCCAAAATTTTCTTCCTCAGCTCATTTTTTTAAATGCCACAAGTACAAATGTAAGATTTTCTTAAATCTAGTTTTTGTCAAATATTTCTGGAAAGTAAGGCTTTCACACGGTATATTTTATTTTTTAATTTTTAATCCTGTTTAGCTGAAAAACGACTTAAGAGCCACATGTTAAAATTTTTTCAGCCTCATCACTTGAGTTTGGTCCTTCGCGGTGAAAAAAAAAATTACTACACTAAAGTGGCATTATGCAACAAAAATACGTCCATCTAATGTAGTTTTTAAAATGGTACATCACTTACCGATTTGCCCAATAATTTATGAGATATTGTTATTTAACTGCAAAAAGACCTCGGAATTTGATAACTGTTCTACCAACTACGAATTGGAATAAAATAAACACTTGAAGTAATTGTTCTTTATGAACCCGTTAAAGTAGATGTTCAAATTGTTTACAACCTGCACAAATGCTAGCTCAACATCTTCTCACAAATGCCCGGTTGATGCGTCGAGCAAGTACTCGATGCAAGTGCAGATACGTCCACCTATGATAAGTAAATAGTTTGTGTTTTCCGTCCAGTTGACTATAGTCGGCACGACCGAAGGGAAGCACTGACGTGGCACCAAGTTCACTTGGTGTTATGGGCTGACATCACGGATGTTGTAAGTGATGTAGCCAACCATGTCAGTTTACATTTAAAAAAACCCTGAGATACTGCTGTAATTCTTTCTTTGAGCTCTATCAACTTTTCCACCGGTTTCCCGTAAACTTTTTCTTTTAAATAGCCCCAATAATAAAAATCTAACGGATTTAAATCCGGTGACCTAGACGTCCGATCGATCTGTGGGGATATGCTTGGTCTAAAAAATTACGCACTTCTCTAGCGTAATGGGCTGCAAGCAGCCATCATTTTGCAACCACCTCCGTATGGCCAATGGTACATCTTCTAAAAGGCTCTGAAGCTGTTGTTGCAGAAACTCAAGATAATTCGCCCGCTTAAAGTCTCTACAATTCAACGGACGTCTTGTGTCCTCCTAGCCACTTGCATCCCCACAGATAGACCGGACGTCTAGATCACTGGATTTAAATCCGTTAGATTTTTATTATTGGGGCATTTAAAAGAAAAAGTTTACGGGAAACCGGTGGAAAACTTGATAGAGCTCAAAGAAAGAATTACGGCATGAGCTACTGCTTTTTTTTTATGTAAACTGACATGGTTGGCTACATCTAGTCAGTCACATGGCTAGTCAGAGCATGTGCTTTGGCCCCTCTGACTCAGCCACCCATACCGAATTACATAAAAAAAACAACACCTACAACATCCGTGATGTCAGCCCATAACACCGGGTGAACTTGGTGCCACGTCAGTGCTTCCCTTCGGTCGTGCCGGCTACACTCAACTGGACGGAAAACACAAACTATTTACATAGCATAGGTGGACGTATCTGCACTTGCATCGAGTACTTGCTCGACGCATCAACCGGGCATTTGTGAGAAGATGTCGAGCTAGCATTTGTGCAGGTGGTAAACAATTTGAACATCTACTTTAACAGGTTAAGTAATAAAGACCAATTTACTTCAAGTGTTTATTTTATTCCAATTCGTAGTTGGTAGAACAGTTATCATATTCCGAGGTCCTTTTGCAGCTAAATAACAATATCTCATAAATTATTGGGCAAATCGGTAAGTGATGTACCATTTTAAAAACTACATTAGATGGGCGTATTTTTGTTGCATAATGCCACTTTAGTGTAGTATTTTTTTTTTCACCGCGAAGGGCCAAAATCAAGGGATGAGGCTGAAATTTTTTTAACATGTGGCTCTTAAGTCGTTTTTCAGCTAAACAGGATTAAACACGAAAAAATAAATTATACCGTGTGAAAGCCTTACTTTTCAGGAATATTTCACAAAAACTAGATTTAAGAAAATCTTACATTTGTACTTGTGACATTTAAAAAAATGAGCTGAGGGAGAAAATTTTGGATTTTTACAAAAATGACAATATCTCAAAAACTAAGCCATTTTTACTAAACCTAAAATTAGATATTCTGAGAGGTAATTAGCAGCCCTATCTCCTGTTAAAGGATTATCGTCGGTTTCTGGGACATCCTGTATATATTGTATGCAATACAATATACAGCAATATATTATACGATGCAGCACAGTATTAGTATCACCACCGCTCTAAAAGGCTACCGAGACGGCCGCAACGTGCGCACACTCCTCCCGTCACCAATATTTGACTATCGTGACGAAAAATTTTTTTTTTAGTCAGCGATAGAGCAAAACTGTCAGATGTACAAAAGAATACATTAAAATATAAATTAAAAATGGAAAAAACAACAGATTAAAATCAAAGTAAAAGTAAATTAAAATAAATAACTCCTCCATTGGGAAGGTTAAAGCGGTCCGAAGAACCGAAGCAAGGTTCCCCCGCAGAATTTACTACAAGTAAGTTTAGTTTTTTTTTTTTCATTTAATTCTATTTTTTATTTTTATTAACACATTGTATTTTTTATTCGACACTTTTTTATTTAGGGGTGTTTTCCTTGTGGTTCTTTATTGTTAATGTTTTATGTTTTTAGTTGTAATTAATTTGTACACAACGATTTTTTTTTTTAAAGAAAGAATTTGTAAATCGTAAATGTTTGCATTTTTTATTATAGTTTTAGTTTAGAAACTTTTAAATTCGTGGCTATTGGAATATTATTCTATAAAGTTCGTTCGCCTACCACTCATTTCTAACTCCCGCCGCGCCGCGCCGGCCGAAGTGTTTTATCTGACAGCTTAGAGTGGTCTATATCTTGATTCTACTCTGACCGGTCAGTGGGCAACAGTGTTGCAGTGGACTCACGTAATATCTGGTAATCGCTTGTAACATTATTTGTGTTATCAGGTCATTGGCCCTTGATTATTCATACATACACCACACGCTATGCCCCGACAATCGAGGTAAGCAGAGTAATCGGTGTTGTGCTGCAAAAAATCTGGTAAATTACAGCACAAAACCGACCACAACGTTTAGCAATGTATTAGAACAAGATAATCGAGAAAAAGATGATAAGGCCGTGTTTGGCCGACTTGGCGGGGGCACTGCGGTGCCCCCATATTATCAAAGAGCAAGTAAGGTACGAAGACCCACCTGCTGCATGACTCGGTGTACGGTGAGAGGTGGCTACCCTGTCGCCCTTTAACATGGCACCTTGTCCTTATGACTTACTCGCATTTTAAGAAATGCACGGGGAGAGATGCAGTGGGGCTATTCTTATTAAGTACCGGCCCCACGCGGACACCTGTATATATATATATATATATCAAATCAAATCAAATCAAATCAAATCAAAAAACGTTTATTGCACATAAAATCGCACAGAAGGTAGTACTTAATGCCTATGGCATTTTCCGCCAGCCTACCCTTTTTACATATAAAAACCAGGTTAGGTGCAACAAAACATAGTCTCAGATAATAGGAAAATAGAAAAACAAAGATTTATATATATGTATATGACTAATTCTAAAATACCAGACCACAATCAAATGCTCCTAATAGCCAAGAATTTGGAACCTCAACGCCGAGCAAGCCACTGCCAAGTTTTAAGCCGAAAGAAAGTAGGATGTGTGGTTTTGCGTAACCAAAACATTGATGATGGAACTCATTCTTTGAGCATGAATCATTTGTCTTGTTAGGGTTCCGTTGTCAAATGGCAAAAACGGAAATGTTATAATTTCGTCTTGTCCGTCCGTCCGTCGGTACGTCCGTATGTCACAGCCATTATTAATTGACACTAATACTTAATTGCATACTTAATTGACACTAATATAGTTGACATTTAAACGGAAGGTGTGTTCTAACCCTGCGAAGTTTCTTACCGGTTCTTCTTCGTGGGTGTAATCGAATCGGATAGAACAAATTGTGACAAATTCGAGTACAGTCATGCTGTCTAATGAATGCTTAATAAACAATATACAATATACAACAATATGAACCGATATATGTACAATGGTGTGGTAACATTAAGAACAAAATTGGGGGTGACACACTGAGGGATGAAAAGAAAAATTCTTTGCACACGAGCGTGTGGGGTGTTAGATATTTATGTCTTAGAAATAAATAAATTCCAAAATTACGTTCTTGTTTAAGTCAATAGTTGGTATGATATGGTTTCTTTTTTTTTTCAACTATACGGTAGAATGTTCTGAAAAAAATTAAAGTGGTATAACTTAAAAAACAATTTCAACAGAAATTGGTTTGAATAAGATGTGTTGTGTAGTTTTTGAGATATGGAAAATTTTCGGTTACACCGTGAATATTTTTCCCGAATACGGAACCCTTCACTGTGCGTGGTTACTTGCCCGATTTTTCTAAATGTAATTCGTTATGGGTGTCAGAGTTAGAGGGGCCAAAGCACATGCTCCGACCAGCCAATATCATATCCGAGAAGGTACCATACCGGAGACTTCCTTTTGCATTGCTAGCTATACTGGAAGTGTGGGCAGACCACCCTCAAGGTGGGACGACGACATCACACGACAGTAAGTCGGCCGAAAGCAGTAGTTCCGTACCGCTGAAGGCCGTGAGAACTGGAGGAAAATTGGCGAGGCTAATGTCCAGCAGTGGACGCATACGCACTGACTGACTGACTGACCTAGTAAAGGGCAATGGAAGGGACTTACAGTTTTACACCGATTCCTAACGGTGAAGCAGCAGGTGTAGGCGTACACGTAAATATTTCTGTCAGATAAAACTCATCGGTGCATGTCGACAGGAATCGAACCTCGAACCTTGCGATCGACAGTCCGAGCCAAGACCGTGCCGATCACCCGCCGCTCAAATCTTGAAATTGACAAAATTGTTTTGTTTTTTTTTTTTTCGCAGGTAACCCATGAGTCTATGTAGTATCCGCCCCACCGCTGTCTGTGTATGTACTACGCATGCGTATGTCACAAAGGCTAAACACAAGAGGTGCCAAGGCATGAATGAAAACTTACCATAAGTCACTTGAGGACGTAAACAGTCTTCATACTTTCACAATGTTTCACACGGATTCCTTTAGAAGACCTACCACGGATGCGCATCAACCGGTTCTGTAGGTATTTTATTCACAGAACCGGGAAAATGTGGAACGCACTCCCTGCCCGTCTATTTCCTCCCAAGTACAGCCTGGGGTTTTTCAAAATGAGCGTGGAAAGGCTCCTGTCAGGCCGGCATGGCATTCGCAATCCTCGTGCATCGCAGAATGTCCATGGGCATCGTTAAACACCTTGTAGGTGAAAGGATCCCACGTGTCGCGCTTTCCATAAAAAAAATTTACACCTGTATATTGCTGCTACATTTTACATAGGCCATACACACATACATACATAAATATCACACGCTGTATCCTGACCATGATTGTGGCTTTTGAGAATTAATCGTTTCTCAAAATCGTTGACTTATCCAAGTACAGTGTACTCGTATTGCATGTATAAACAAATATGACGATTGACACATCGCTGAGAATGGTGGTTTTGCAAGGATTCGTGTTATTGTGACAAGTTCGAGTGCAGTCTAACTGCCATATGAATGATCAATAAACAATACAATACAAAACAATACAATACAAAACAATACAATTGGCTGTGTCTGATTGTCACTTGTTATTCATAATGAAAAAGCTATACTAAGATGCAGAAAAAGGACTAATTGCAGGACGAGTTTCTTCGTGTCAATCTTACACAAGTTTATTCGTAAGCAGCTTTTGTGCGCGGCTTCGCTCGCGTGAAATTCCTATTTAAAAAGAAGAAAGTAAGTAGGCCCGCTACCGTACCTTTGTTTCGGCGCGCGGAACAATTCGGTTTGTATAAGATCCACATATTAGCGTAACCGGAACTGAATTTTATTTAGCCTATCCTGTGTGGCGTATAGTTAAATATGCTTGTTCTAATTTTCATCGAATTCGGATTATCGATTCAAGAGTTATGGAGGAACATACATACATACAGAAAAGATTTCTAAAAATCGCCAATTTAGTTTTAGTATCAGACATAGAGTCTACAAACGCAATACCTCATAAAACAAATTAAGATACTCCATGACCATCCCTTACAGATTTATTATTACTACTGATGTTCCAATTATGGATGTTTTCAACACCTCCTGTTACGACTAGTTGAACAGTTTTATTTGTTAAAATCTGACCTGGAAGATATTTTTTTTTTCCTGTATATTCTAGCCGAAGAAGGTGACAGCGTCCGTTAATGCGCTTCTAATATGTCTCAAGCTATAACAATTAAAAAAAATTATTTCAAATCGTCAAAGGATCAAGATGTCTTGTCGAAAACTCACGCGCCGCGCGCGAGCGAGACGCCCGCGCCCGCGCGTCACCAAATCTCAATGTTCTTTATTCAAATACACCTCAACTCCTGGCCCGGTATAAAAGCCGGCCGGCTTTCCTGGCGCGATCCATTTTCAAATCACACCTCGAACCGAACGCATTCTATTTCGTTTCTTTTTTTCCTTCTCGAGATAGTCCTCTGGGTGACCATATTGAATTGGGCGGTACACATCGTACTGAATATTTGGGGTGTTATTGAATACGGTCGGGTGGTTTTGATAAAATAATTTGTCGTATTTTCGAAAAGCGTCGTTCGGAAGTATACAATGATGAAAGTGTATTGTGCTGCGGTGGTATTGGGTCTGGTGGCGGCGTGCGCGGCGGCGCCGGGGGCAACTCCCGCTGAGGATGATGGCAGGATAGAGATATTCTCTGGAGTTGCTATTGAAAAGTAAGTAAATTTTTTTATCATAAATTTTTTATTTAATTTATTGATTTTTCATTTAATATTAGCTTTTGCCCGACGGCTTCGCTCGCGTGAAATTCTTATTTAAAAGGAAGATAGTAAGTAAGCCCGCTACCGTACCTTTATTTCGGCGGGCGGGAAAATTCGGTTTGTATGAGAGCCACATCTGAACGTAATCGAAACTGAATTTTATTTATCCTATCCTGTATCCCGTATAGTTAAATGAGCTTGTACTAAGTTTCATCAAATTCGGATGATCAGTTTAGGAGTTAGGGAGGAACATACATACATACAGAATAGATTTATAAAAATCTTTAATTTAGTTTTAGTATCATACATAGAGTCTACAAACGCAATATCCCATAAAACTAAGAACTTTTTTTTTTTTATTAGGTTTAACCACACAGAATCATTCTGTACATACAAATCTTAAAAATATATATTACATGGATAGAACTATCTGTACTTAAGGCTAAACACAACATGCACAATTTAAGATACTAAGTAAGCTAAAATTAAAAACTTAAGCTAAAACTAATAAAAGAACAAAAAATCTAATTTTAAACAACATATACACAAATACAGTAACTAACATACGAGCAACTAAGTTGCTCTTATGTTCATAAAAAAAAAGAATTAAAATGAAAATAAAACAAAAAACACTTTACATACATTTTCGGAGATAATTTTTGAAAGAACTTACTCCATGACCATATTGATCATACAGTGAGATGCATATAACTGGATTAGTATTGACATACGCAAGTAATTTAAATTCGGTGGTATTGATGACCATCTTTTGGCCGTCCTGAAACGTCCTTCTAAGAATTAGTGTAGCCGGGGCGAACAATAGAAATCAACGCTATGGCACCTAGTTCATCAGCGTGTAATGGGCAGTAGGGTCATGTCGAGTTCCTTAAAACACTTCAATAATCTTCATTCTAATTCCACTTGTAACGTGATTTAAATACAAAAACACTGTGTGGTATTGAAAAGAATAGCCCCCGTGCATGTCGTAAAAGGCGAATAAGTGATAAGGACAACTTGCCGTGCTAAAGGTCGACAGGATAGCCACCTTTCACATTGGCACGGTCCATCCACCGAGTCGTGCAGCAGATGGGTCTTCGTGCCTTACTTGCTGCTTGATAATTATCTTGTCCTAATACATTACTAAACGTGGTGGTCGGTGTTGTGCTGTAATTTAAAAGAGTACTTGCAGCACAACACCGTTTATTCTGCTTACCCTGATTGTCGGGATACAGCGTGTGGTATCTAGATACGAACGGAAAAGACAAAATAAAATGAAATTTTCCTTGAACTAAAATCAATACTACATCCGTCCATAGAACTGTGTAAATTAGATAAGCCTCGTTCCCCTTCCATTGACAATGAACATGGCGATCGCACTGGTTAATTGTGCAATAAGTGGGCGGTTCTAACCCTGACCAGAATAATTATTTATCGATGTCATATCCATGACATGCATGACATATGACATGTTCGGATGTCATAATACTTACAATATTTCTTTCCGCCACTCACCTAGCAGTTATCATAACCCGAAGGTATTCTGTTAGAAAATGCCTAGAGGCATTAAGTGTTACATTTTGCCCATATTTATTTTAGTGTAATAAATATATACATACAATACAACTATATCATCATCATCATCATCATCAGCCTGTATCGGTCCACTGCTGGACATAGGCCTCTCCCAAGGCACGCCACCACACTATATCAACAATTAAATATTTGTAATTTTTTTTTTTATGGAAACTGACACGGTTGGGTACGTCACCTACAACATCCGTGATATCAGCCCATAACACCGGGTGAACTATAGGTGCCATGCCAATACTTACCTTCATTTCATGTCGACTACACTGAACTGGACGGAAAACACGAACTATTTATTTACATAGCCGTTTCGACCGACGTTTCGTTCAGTACGGTGGTACCAACCCGGCCGGGATAAACCCTACCACCTAGTAAGGTAAGAAGGGAAGAGACCTACAGTTTAACGTGGAATCCGAACCACGGTCAGCCTCCAACGGTCGAGCGGTCTAATATGGGGTACAAATGCGGACTTGAGATTTCTTCCAGCCAACCTTAAGAAAGAGCGAAATTTTACCCTGTACGCAGCCTTAAGGATCACGCAGGCAGGCCACACACAAAACACAGCCTTATGTTACCCAGTAGTCATTCAAAATACATTTCACACTTTCACTCAACATTTACGCGAAAATGCGTCACCCGAGAGAAAATGTAAAACAATGTTCCTTTGAGCGCGCGGAGAAAATCACTCATTTGCAACAGAAAACATTCGCCTCGGTTGTGTGGAACTAATGAGGTATGTTAGTTGTATGTGTGTCATAGGGCAGGGCAAATGAGGAGCAGCGGAACAAAATCACACATATCCACTTTTTCCGTAAGTGTTTTTTATCGATTCAACATCTTTATCTGTCCTTATATTGCTCTTGAGTCCGTGTACACTTATATAATGTATATATTTATTATATATATATATATATATATACATTATATTTATTTATGTAGTTTTTATTTATTAAAATATTATCTATAATATATTTAGTATATGTACATTTTTTCTTTTTTTTTGTAATTAGATTTAAGCACTTGTTTCATGTCTCTTTCTTCTTGCCACTCCATAACCACTCTGTAAATAATAAGGCGTACTGTAAGAGAACCCTATGTTTAGAGTTAAGTATTTGCCTGTTGTACAAATTTTGAGTGCAATAAAGATATTTGATTTGATTGATTTGATCTTTAGCCCTGCATTATATCGAATAGCAGTTTTATAGTATTCAAAATTACACTAATTGCTCTTGTATATGGCTAGAAATCCAACGTTTTCATCAGAATCACACATATCCTGGTACAAAGTCGTATTTTGATGTCAAACTCTAAACTTGAGATCATAATCACACAAATGAAATAGAATAATGATGAAACTATCTAAAACTAAATAAATAAATTAAATAAACCTACTTATAAAACCTACTAACAGATCTATAAACAACTAATAAACCTATAAAAGAAAACTAGTAAGATCTATTTTAGATTTAGTATAGTTTTTAATTTAATGTTGTTATTTATTTATAATATTTCATTATGCCATAATAAAACTTCAATACATTTTGAATAATGATTGGATTGGAAAAATTTGCACCAAAATCACACATATATTAGTTTATTAGTTTTTTGGCTCTCCTGTAAAAAAAGTTAATGTGGACATGTGTGATTTTGTTCCATTGCTCCTCAAATGTCTTTAGACAGTTTAGTAGTCTAACTTGTAGCCTATTTCACTACCTTTTTTTTTTATGGAATCTGACACGGTTGGCTACATCACCTGCAACGTCCGTGATGTCAGCCCATAACACCGGGTGAAGTAGGTGCCATGCCAGTGCTTCCCCCTTTGATCGTGCCGGCTACACTGAACTGGTCGGAAAACACAAACTATTTACATAGCCGTTTTGACCGACGTTTCATTCAGTGCGGTGGTACCAACCCGGGCGGGTTAAACCCTACCACCAAGTAAAATTAGGAGGGAAGGGACCTTCAGTTTTACGAGGAATCCGAACCTCGGTCAGCCTCCAACGGTCAGCGGTCACCCATCCAAGTACTGACCGCACCCAGCGTTGCTTAACATTCAATAGCGACAGTTGACTGTCTGCACCACTGAGCTATCGAGGCTGACGAACCTTCGGTGAAGTGTCGGTTATACTCATTTTAAAGCGGCGGGTGGCCGAGTGGTTTCGACATCGGCTTCTCATGCGAGAGATCCGAGGTTCGAATCCGGTCGGCGTGTACCAATGAGTTTTTTCTGACGAAAAAAATTATGTGCATACCTGTTGTACACCGGTTCACCGTTCGGAACCGGTGTAAAACTGTAGGTCCCTTCCCTTGCCCCTTACTAGGTGGTAGGCTTAAATTGTGGCCGACTGGGTTGGTACCACCGTACTGGATGTAAGATGGCCGCACAGCAGCCTCGGTTGTTTTTTTTAAGTAAACTGACACGGTTGGCTACATCATCTACTACAACATCCGTGATGTCAGCCCATAGCACCGGGTGAACTAGGTGCCACGTCAGTGCCTCCCTTAGGTCGTGCCGGCTACACTGAACTAGACGGCAAACACAACATAGCCGTTGCGACCGATCTTTTATTCAGTGCGGTGGTACTAACCCGGGCGGGTTAAACCCTACCACCTAGTAATATAAGAAGGGAGTCATATCCCTTAGTCGCCTTTTACGACATACACGGGGAGAGATGCAGTGGGGCTATTCTCTTAAAGTACCGGCCCCACACGGTACTGTACGTACTACATAGGTTTTTAAATTACCGTCACCGAGCTACTAGTTTTAGTATCATACATAGAGTCTAAAAACGCAGTATCTCATAAAAGAAAGTTACTTACTCCGTGACCATCCCTTACAGATTTATTAGAAGTAGGGTAAACTATACAATGATTGGCACCTTAAGACAAGCTCTGACTTTGATTGCTTGCCATTAATTCAATTACCTCTTTAGACAAAATTAAGCATTTTTGAGAGATACTTTTGGATATAGGTTTGCAAATAAAAAAAAAATGTTTTACATTTTCATAGTTTTTAATAGATTTTTTTTAAATTTTACAAAAATATGTCTAAAAGTATAGTCATTGGCATAGGATGTACAAACATTGGCACATAAGAATTAGTTATTGGCACTAGGGACATAATGTCTTATTTAACAGTTTTAAACAGTTATTTTTAAATGTTCAACGTAAAAACCAACAAAAAAATGTCTTAACTTATTATTTAATATGTAGGAAATACGAATCTTTAATCAGTCTGGTCTTAATCCTTAAATAAGAGGTAATCGAATACTCGAATATTAAGTCTGATAACTCATCTTCATTACGCAAAGTTTCTTTCCTTTGAAACACCTTCTTTATATCCTTAGATATAAAAAAATCTTTTGGTGTCTTTACCGTATGAACATATTCTGGATTCTCTTGTTTTATAACTATTTTACTTGGTTTTGTATTAGTTATTTGTACATTTATGTCGGATGTGATTTTAACCTTTGATGTAGTTTTGTGCATAATATTCTTTTTTCCAAGTTTTTCAAAATCTATTTGTCTATTTGTCTTTTTAGCTCCGCCCTGTTGGGTATGTTTTGTTGGTTTTAAGAACACTTAACGGTAAATAATCGTTACTATCATTGTTATAATTTTTATTTTGTTTTACAGCCGTTTTCTTCTTCTTTGGCTTGACTTAAGACTTACCTTTATTTTTAAATTTATTTTCTTCCTTTGGCGTTTCCGTTCTTGTTTTATATTTTCTTTCTTTTGTTTCTTATCTAATTTCTTTTTTTCTTGTACAAGCCAGTCAGCACTGGTTAAAACAAATAACGGTTTATCACTAATATGTTTAACTCTGCATACAGGTGTCTTCGGCTAGAGTAAAGTATTCTTCAGCGTTGTTTTTTCAGGAGTTTGTTCTTCACGTTCAAATCACACATCAATCATTGGCATTACTAAATGTACAATAATTGACACCCTGACAATAATTGTAGTGATTGACACAACATCAGTATATAGTGATTAGCACCCCTGTTAGTATAATGAATGGCAGTGCCAAGAATTCGTAGCCACGTGATTTTATATTTTTTTTAAATAATAGATTTTATAAGATCCTATTTTTGACTTCTGAAATTGTTGAAACACAAAGCAACAATAAAAAGATCGACATTGAGTCATTGGCATAGGTGCCAAACAATTAGACATGAGTACAAGAAAAAAATCAATCGTTGGCACCCAATTAAATTGCGGTTAGGTTGAGTAAATACTACTAAAAACCAATTAAAATGGTTGTTTAATTTAAAACTAAACCCAGAAAGTAATTCTTTACATGATATTCACAACACAAAACTTAAATAAGATAGTTTTTAACATGCCTGTCCTTGTTGAATCTGTAAGAAACTCCGCGAAACACGCGCAATCTCCGGACCCCTCGAGTTTTTTTTTTGCTGTGTTACCAGGTAAGTAAATACAAAAATTACCAGAAACACCTTATAATGTTATCAACACAGATTGGAAAAAAAGCGCCAATATGCTTTTTTTTATACACCATTTCTTAATATTCGTGTTTACAACACCAAATGCCAATCACTAATGCGGTGCCAACAATAGTATAGTTTACCCTATATTGATTTAATACATTTTAATACAGAAATTTTCGTCAGCTTTATTTCCTTGCGAAGAAAAATTGACAAGAATTTATATTTTGTCAGCCTCGGTAGCTCAGTGGTGCGGTCGTTCGACTGTTGTTAAGCAACCCTGAGCACGGTCAGTACTTGGATGGGTGACCGCTCGTCCGTTAGAGGCCGACCGTGGTTCGGATTCCACGTAAAACTGTAGGTCCCTTCCCTTCATACCCTACTAGGTGGTAGGGTTTATCCCGCCCGGATTGGTACTACCGCACTGAATGAAACGTCGGTCGAAACGGCTATGTTAATAGTTAGTGTTTTCCGTTCAGTTCAGTGTGGCCGACACGAAATGTAGGGAAGCACTGACATGGCACCTAGTTCACCCGGTGTTATGTATGGGCTGACATCACGGAATACATCGCCTAGTTAGATGAAGCCAACCGTGTCAGTTTCCATAAAAAAAAATATATTTATCTAATAAGTAATCTAAAAACCATCAATATAAAACATAAATCTATACATTTTACTCCAACAATAGTACGATACGCCATAGCAATCTTCTTAAGTTGATTGTCAACAGTACTGATATAGAGAAATGAAAGTTTGACATTTGATCTAAACAAGCAGATTGAGAGCTTAACAATAAGTGAACTCATTGGAGGTGAATTTAATTTAATACGATTGAAATGTGTCGCCGAAGGCCGGGAGGACTGGAGGAAAATTGGAGAGGCTATGTCCAGCAGTGGACGCTTACACGCTGACCGACTGTGCCGCCGACGCTCTGGCCATAAACAAAAAAACTGTTTTAAAAAAGAGGGTCCGAATATGATTCAAAATATTATTTAACACTTTTCAGTTGTAGTTATATCACACTAGCTTTTACCCGCGGCTTCGCCCGCGTTAAAATCGGTGTGCAATTCCAACGATATTACATACATACGTGTCTTGATCATTCATCACTTGTCATTGATAACCTCCTTTTTTAAGTAGGTAAAAATATAAGAAACATCTTTTTTAGAAGTATCAAGCAACATGCCAATGTATATGTTATAAAAAAAATTATATTAACACTAAAAACAAAATAGTATTAAAATATTTGTTTAATTTCCGCAAATAATATAGATGTATTAAAATTAAAATGTATTCTCGCTATGCATGCGAGAAGGAAACGGCTGCTGAACCCTCTGTGCGTGACACAACAAACTCTGTATGTGAACACCGTTCGCACTTAGCAAGGTTGTTTTAACGATTGTGATTTAATTCTTAAAACGTACCTATGGTAACAAACAGTTGACTGGAAGAAATCTCTGTGAGGGAAGGATAAGTCCACCTTTGCACCTCATGTGAATTTTATTAGGTTTCTGTAAAATGTTTTTGAAGGAATAAAGTATCTATTTATATTGTTTGTACCGTTTTAATAAAAAGAAAACACACATTTTAAGAAATATTTATTTCAAGATTTATCTATTTAAATTATTATGAATTTACTTTAATATTTATTGGTAGGACTTTTTGTTTTAGATTTAAATAGGTAATTTTCATGTAATACCTTAGGTAATTTTATTTAATTTTAATTTGATAAGAACTACTCTTTCCATTGGTGCTCACCCCATCAAAATCTGCTCAGTGGTTCCAGAGTTTACTTCAAAGATACATACATACAGACAGACGTTCCCTTTTATAAGAAGTAGAGATAGAGATATGGAGATAATTAGGTTTATGTATATGTTTAATTTTAAATTGTATTAATCCTATTATATTTACATTAAAATTAAAATTAACATTTAAAGAAAGTAGTTCTCTTTTCCTTGCGCTGCATAGCAAGCCACACCACACACAGCGCAGTATTACAAACACATAAATCTGTGTCACTAAATGGTGTTATTACAAATATTTGAGATTTCAACGACGAAGAGGAAAGTACATTCATATTATGAACTTTCGATATCTCACTCGCGAATAGCATGTCATACGATCCGGTGAGTGCAAATAACTCAGTGTGAAAGTGAAGTGTGTAAAAGTTAAATTACAAATTTTAAAAACTCCGACCCTTAATTAGTGAAAAATAAATCGCGTTTATTGTTTATTGTATAATTTCATCCATAGGTAGGTAACCTACGCTTGGACATGTCGAAAATTCCGCCAGTTCTAAATTCAATGCGAAGAAGAACTGACAAACAAACTTCGCAAGTCACAATGTTTTGTTAGTACCTTATAAGTATTATATTATAGTAACTTACAAATAATTAACCCATACTACCGCTCACAAGAGCATTAATATTTACAGCATAAACATGAACATGAATACTGAAGAATTTGACCACACTGCCTATTTAAATTACCTATATCTGGTGTATAGTGCCATCGTCAATTTTGATACTTCATATTATATCAAGTCAAAAAATAAATAAAAATTAGTTTACATTTATTACAAAAAGATGTAATAAGTCATATAAAAAAAAAAAATTATGATACAAAGTGTATCCAAATGTCAAATTGTCAAAGTTTGTTAGTGGAAAAAACAGTAGTCAAACTCTTAGATAAAATTACGGTCAGTTAATGCATCCTTAATAGTGTAGTGTAGTAGCGTTTACTTACAAAGGATAGATAGATAGATAGAAATACTTTATTGCTTCAAAAAAACATTTACATGAACAGACAATAAGTAATGTGCATGAGGGGCAAAGGCGGACTTATCCCTTAACAAGGATTTCTCCCAGTCAACCTTTGGATGTTTGAGAGTCGTATGTTGCGAGATATAAGTAGGTAGGTTAAAGTATAGGTTGAGTGTGGGAAAGTAAAATATAATATAATAAAAAGGAGTCGGGTAAAAGGACCGTAAAAGACCGGATAAAAGAACCAGATAAAAACAAGTAAAAGGAGTCGGGGGACCGATAAGTAAATTCCCGCGCTGCTCTGAGTTTTTACATTTTATTTACTTAGCGGCCCCACGACTCTTTTAATTAATGTATAAAGCGGCCGATATCGGCCGCTCCGTAGGAGATGGGTGTAAACGCGAATTATTTTTGACATTTTAATGGTCGGGAGTTTTTTAAATTAGTAATTTAATTAGTATTTCAAGCTATTGTTAAAAAACCGCATGTAAATCGGTCCACTTTTTAATATAATAATTTTTTTTATTACTTAATTAGGTACTTGATTAATTGATTGCAAACATAGCTAACAACCATCACAATTAAACCGGTTCTTGCCGGTTCCTCGTCGTGGGTGTAATCGAACCGGATGGAACAAATTATGACAAGTTCGAGTGCAATCTTACTGCCTTAGGAATACTTCATAAGCTATGTCCATGTGCGTCGTTATACACCTTATGGGTGGATCGGCGCCACTTTCTATTAAAATAAATAAATAAATAAATAATGTATTATAAGTTATTTATTGAAGATAATTAATTCCTAATTAAGTTATATGAAAATTTCCACTTTTTTTCAGGGACCCAACCGGCTCCGATCTACTCAACGTGAAGTTTCAGCCCGGTGAGCTGCGGGATGCTGCGAGGACATTCGAGGAGGGTATGTGTTGGAATTTTGAAAAAAAAAATATAAAATTAATTAAGTATTGTTCAAGGGCTGGACTTAAATACAGCGCTCAGTTTTTTTTTCCCCTTTTTCCTTCTGTAATTGTTTAAATGTGTGTGTTAATTAATATTACTTGAATTGATTGTTTAAATGTGTCTTAATATGTAAAAATAATGTAAAAATAATAATTCATTAGACTCAGCATAGGCTGTGTTCAGTCCTTTTTTCCCCCTTTTTCCTTCTGTAATTGTTTAAATGTGTGTGTTAATTAATATTACTTGTCTTGATTGTTTAAATGTGTCTTAATATGTAAAAATAATGTAATGCTGTAGGGGAAAATAAATATTTCTTTCTTTCTTTCTTTCTTTTCGAGTACTGCAGGCGAGTTATTTTCATATTGTTTATTGTATAATTTCATCCATAGGTAGGTAACATACGCTTGGACATGTCGAAAATTCCGCCAGTTCTAAATTCAATGCGAAGAAGAACTGACAAACTTCGCAAGTCACAATGTTTTGTTATAGTAACTTGTAATAAGGTTTTTCATTAGTAGGTAACGATACGCTAAGGGGTGTATGTGTATCAGATACTGATCACGTTTTCCCATCCCAATAATTTTTTTTACGATATTAAAAACGTACTATTACGGTGAAATACGCGCACTTCACGTATTAAATTTGAGGAGTGAGTAGGTTTTTTATATCGTAAAAATTTTTTTATGGGGATTTATCTGTTACACATACGCCCCTTAGAGTATCGCGTATCGTATCGCGCATAGCGTATCGTTACCTACTAATGAAAGACCTTATATTATAGTAACTTACAAATAATTAACCCATACTACCGCTCACAAGAACATTAATATTTACAGCATAAACATGAATACTCAAGAATCTGACCACTCTGCCTATTTACATTATCTACTATATTATTATACCGTGTGGGGCCGGTACTTAAAAAGAATAGCCCCACTGCATCTCTCCCCGTGCATGTCGTAAAAGGCGACTAAGGGATAAGGACAAGATACTGTGCTAAAGGGCGACAGTCTCGCCACCTCTCACCTTGGCACGGTACTTCCACCAAGTCATGCAGCAGGTGGTTCTTCGTGCCTTACTTGCTGCTTGATCGATCGATGTCTTGTTCGAATACTTTGCGAAACGTGGTGGTCGGTGTTGTGCTGTAATTTAGCAGAGTTCTTGCAGCACAACACCGATTGCTCTGCTTACCCCGATTTTCCGGATTCAGCGTGTGTGATATGTATGTATATGTATTATTAATTATTATACAACGTATCCCAAAACTCAACGTCAAGCGGGAACCAGGGAGTAGGCCAGTTAATGACTAACTAGCTAGGGAAAAATAAGAAAAAAAAATCGGAGTCATTTGTTTTTTATGATATGACCATTTTTTGAAAAACGTTGAAAATTTCTCGTACAACGTTTTTAGGTACTACGACTACAAATTTGCAAATATAATTGTTAATTTTTTTTTATTGGTAGCCTAAATAACTCTACTATTGATCAGTATCCCAAATAAAACCAGAATCCCTACCTGCAGTTTTACCAAAAAAAAAATTCAGAAATTTTTTTTTCTAAAAAAATTTATCACTCAGATTTTTTTTTCTTATTTTTCCCTGGCTAGTCATAAACTGGCCTACTCCCTGGTTCCCGCTTGACGTTGAGTTTTGGGACACCCTGTATAGTACATTGATGTTGATACAATTATACAATACAATAATATAACGAAACGATCTAAATATTGAAAAAGGTACACACACGAAAAACAATTATATATACACAACATTTAACAATATGTCATCCATCATTATTAAAGATATACGCGCGTATTCTCGGTAAAGTCGTGCAAGAGACGACGACGTAGGTACATTCGTGGGAGAAAAAGAAAACACGTTCTACGGATTGCGTTGCGTTTTGCCGTGATCTTGCGCACCGGCACCGCTGTTGCGTGATATGACATAACGTTCAAAGTCAATGCCCTTGCGCGGGCGGCGCAAGCGCGTAGACCGCAACGCCTCCGCCGAGTGGGGCGGACTCGGGCGGCTGTAGTACGTTTCTGCGGTCAAGGCCAAAACTACGAGGTGATTTAGTAGCGGTGTTTATTATTTGGGTGGATCAACTTTTTCTTGTTTTTGGTGGTATCTGTCTGAAAAAAAATAAAAAAACCCGACTGCGTAAAAAAATAACTTTCAATAAAAACTGAAAAGAAAAAAACAAGTCCAGTAGTCTAGAACTCTGATGTAATATTGAATAACTACACCATTGAAATAGTTTCATGATCGATACACAAATATAAAACCAATAATAAACTCTAATGCGGAACATAGAGACTTTAACAGTCGGGACCCATTAAAATTTTCCCAATAATGGGTCCCGACTGTTAAAGTCGCTATGTTCCGCATTAGAGTTTATTATTGGTTTTATATTTGTGTATCGATCATGAAACTATTTCAATGGTGTAGTTATTCAATATTACATCAGAGTTCTAGACTACTGGACTTGTTTTTTTCTTTTCAGTTTTTATTGAAAGTTATTTTTTTACGCAGTCGGGTTTTTTTATTTTTTAAATAAACTTTTTTTATTTTACACTTTTTAGTTAGGATTATATGACGGTAAATTTTGCGAACTTGTCATTTCATTGAGGGAGTTAATATCGTGGGGATTATTAAGTAGCTTGCGGTGGTCTAAATACCTAAATAAGTAAGTGGCCCTGTAACAAAGTGCCCGTGTTGTCCTTCTATTCTGGTCTCTGTCCCTAATTTTGGCCACATAGTGAATTATTTGCATTACAGGAAGGTGTGGAACTAAGCTTGCGATGGCTTCACCGAACATATCCGGGCTCATCGGCAGTAGAGGAGGGTGTTAATCGAGGTCGGGACTAGCGAGTGGCCACTCTAACTTTCCCGCGCATGCTTCAGGATTCGGCTCGCATCAAGCCTTCGTCAGCTAGTCTGTGTTGACTAGGACCCGGGGAAACACCAGTCCCGCTCTCGACCTCTCTCTATACCTATTAATATTCTGTAGGATGCTTCCAGTGACGTTTTCGAAGCTCTCTCCATGTATGAGCTTAGCGTCGATCTTGGCAGCCCTAGATTCTTGAAGAGACTGTAGAGCGACTTCGCTGGTAGTCCTCTTGCTCCGACTTCCACAGCGAAGTGATCAGTCTTGAATCCGTTTCTCACAATCCGGTCTACTAAGTTGCAGTACTTGTTAAGTTTGATGTTGTGTTTTAAGTTTGATGTTGTGTTCCTTCGGTATGTTGCTTTCCCATGGAACTGTAAGTTCAACAAGTACTACATGCTTTGTCACTTTTGAGAATATGAGTATATCCGGTCTTAATGCTGTGGTACAGATTTCCGAAGGCATCTGGTAATGCTTCTCATGTGTGTCCATCAACAATTCCCAATCCTTTGCTGCTCCCAAAATTTAAGGTTTAGTCGAATCTTTGGGCAGCTTTTTGGCTCCAGGTTTCACAAAGTCAACAAGTACTACATGCTTTGTCACTTTTGAGAATATGAGTATATCCGGTCTTAATGCTGTGGTACAGATTTCCGAAGGCATCTGGTAATGCTTCTCATGTGTGTCCATCAACAATTCCCAATCCTTCGCTGCTCCCAAAATTTAAGGTTTAGTCGTATCTTTGGGCAGCTTTTTGGCTCCAGATTTCACAAAGTTGACCTTCTGGAAGGCGCTACTAGTTTGCCCTTTCCTGGTCCGTGCAATTGAGAGGTTGATGGCCTCTCTGATGATTTGGAGGACTTTATCATGACGGTAGGAATACTGGCCTCGCTCAAGTAGTATTTTGCATCCGCATAACATATGTTTGGCCGTGCCTACGGACTCCTTACATGACGGGCATAGTCAATTTGTAGATTTCCCCCATCTAACTAGATTACTCGGGTCGGCGAGAGTAAGCTGGAATGCATTTAGTTAGAACTTAAGCAGCTCAGGGGACCAGTTGTATATTATGGATTTCCACTTCAATGCAGGAGGGATGCAGAAGTCGCCCACCTGTTAGCCAATCATTCTGCATTTCTAGGTTTAAGGCGTGAAGTTTGAAATCTTGTTCCATGTCCTCCTGAGCAAAACCTATTTCTTTATCAGACTTTGCTGTTTCTATGCCGAGTCCAGATCTATTGGTGCGTGTACCAACTTGGAATGATTTGTAGAAGTCGAGTCTCGATTCCAGTTCATCTGAGTTGTTGGCTAAGGCTTGAATAGCATCATTGTAGTCTTTGAGTATACATCGTTTGGCTATTCTCGCCTTTTGATAAAATATCGACGGTTTCTTAATGTTCAGTCCAAAGTTATTGTGGGATCACCGGGTACAGCGTTGACGAGTCAGCCGGGTGAGCCAGTCCAAACCATGACTTCAGGAATCTGGTAACATAAGAGTCTAATTTAGTCAGGTTTTGCTTTGTGAAGTCGTAGACGAGAAATGGCCATGAAAGTTTTGATGTCAGATAGTTATCGTAGATCCATGCCTTTTGTGTACCCAGGAGGGGAAGATTGTCAGTTTGGCGCAGGCTCTCTTCGAAAAGTTGGACAATATCATCAGTAGGATGCTCTTTTCCTCTGCTTGTGATCCTTTTTCCCAAGAATTTAAAAGGGGCTTCATCAGCCACGGTTGCGATTGCTTTTCCGGCTACTGTCAGACCTGGCTTGCTCGAGGTAAACTTTTAACCTTTCCTGGTTAAGCTCAAACAGTAGCACTTCGCTGGTTTTATCTTCATCCCTTTGGTCCATTCACAATAGTCATCTACCACCTTAAGATTTTGATTTCGCCTGATTTTGTTTTGGATTGCGGGTTAACAGCGTAATATCATCCGCAAATGCCAGGATAGCCGTCATATATGTGTCTCCATATTTGAACCTGTATCCCCATTTGTTTTCTTTCACGACAAGCGTATCAATTACAATGTTGATAACAATGTTAAATGTGACAGGAGAGAGGCAGCAACCCTGGAAAAGTCCTATGCCGTAACGAATTTCCGGTGTCTTCTCCGTTTCACCTTTTACTTGTATTACAAATGAAAGTTTTTTGTAGTAGGAGGCTATTATATTACAGATCAGAGGTGGCACATTATACCATTCTAGAGCCATTAATAGTAACTCATGGCGCACCGAACCGAAGGCGATTTCAAAGTCTAACCACGTGGCAGTTAATTGTCTCTCATTCTTCCTTGCATCTCTCAGACATTCAGTCAGCAAGTGGTATACCGTCGGAAAGGACGTAAACTAGCAAACTTTTTAAAAGAAAATGAAGCTCTAAATTGCTGTCAGTTTTTTTTAAATGAATTAAGAAATTAAGATTCTGTCATATTTTTACTCGTTCTCGGGACTTTGGGAGGTCATAAGTCCTTTTCATGGTATTAAATTCATCAAATGATATTTTTTCTAGAAGAACGATACATTGTTAAATCCAATAAAATATTTCGTGCTGATACAATCATAAACAAAAAAGTTACAAGGGTTTAATACTGGGATTTTTGTAATTTTCAAAAATAAACAAAAAAAATCGTATCTTGATACCACGTGATATCTGACAAAAGGTACCGGTCGAAAGGATGCAAATGACCCCACTTACCTAAAAAAAAATTTCGGTCGATGTGCCGAACATCCTGTATAATAAGAACTTTTATTACAGCTCTATTATAACTATTATAAGTTAAGTGAGAATGGTTGCTAACCAACTTTAAATCGTTATAGATTCTAAAAGGTCATTCGAAATGAAAAATGCTAAGACAAACCTAAAGATGATTTTCAAATACCTATTCAACGATACCCCACTTAACATAGTTAGTCAACTTTCATTTTTTTCTTTTTCACAATATGGCACCTAGTTGTCGCCATATTGAATTTTGATTACTGTCATGTCTTTAGTGACACTCGCAAGATTAGGACAAATCGATTGCCGTAAGAATCATCAAAATCGGCCCACGCGTTTGGTCTCTAGCGTGCCACAAAGGAACAAACATACATACATACATACATACATAGGCTGATAAACACATTACCCTCCTTTGCGTCGCGCAGTCGGGTAAAAAGGATATTATCTTCATAAATTCACCTTATTTTAATAGTTACAACAACTCTCAGATAAGTAATTGATCAATAAGAATGAAGCTGCACAAATAATTTTGAGTATTTTTTTTTAATATTGGTTACCCTGCGGACAACCCCTTTTTTCCATACAAATCTGGGGACAAAATTGTCCCCTGGGTCATCCCTAAAAAATTGGTGATTTTTTTTATTTTAAATAGTTCTCTACTTTTTTTTCAATTGTCTGTAAACCTTATTATTTTATACTTATTGATTTTCAACTAAGTAATAAATTGAAATAAAAAATTTTTTTATTTAACTGTGCAGCTGGTTTTTACATTACAAGAAAAAGTTGATCCACCGATTTACCGCTTGGGGCCGGTACTTAAAAATAATAGCCCCACTGAATCTCTCCCCGTGCACGTAGTAAAAGGCGACTAAGTGATAAGGACAAGGTGCCGCGCTAAAGGGCGACATGCTATCCAGTTCTCACCATGGCACGGTCCTTCCAACGGGTCATGTAGCAGATGGGTCTTCGTGCCTTACTTGCTGCTTGATAGTTATCTTGTGCGATCGTATTGAAATAAATACCAATTTTGAACAATTTACAATAATTGTCAAAAATAAAAAATTTAATTTAAAAATTTACTTTTTTAATTTTTAAGTATTGCTAGGTATACTAAAACACAAAAACCATTTTATCTACTCACACTGTAAGATAAAGACGACTCGTAACTCGCCTAACGGGAAATAAAAAAAGTAATATATACCAAATTTTTCACTTTTTTTCAAAAAATAAAAAAAACATCCCCAGATGATTAGTAAAGTAAAGTAAAGATCCCCAGTCAATCTACAATATAAAACTAGAAAAGTTTAAAATATATATTATTTAGAAATATGTTTAAAAGTGCCCTTTTTAAACCCTCTAAAAAACGGCTATTTTAAGCGGTCTTTTGAGATTTTCTCAAAAACCTCAATCTTTTTTTAATCATTTTTAACCCTTTTTAAATTATTTTTTCCTCCATCTTGTGAATACGCGTTATTTGACACCCTATATATTCACAGAGCCTTAAAACTCACGATACCAGGGCGAATTCGCGCTCTCGCTGGAAATTGAGGACTATACTGAAGCGATCGAAAAGACATTTTCAATGTCAAAAAAAACCGCATGAAAATCGGTCCACTTTTTAAGATAAAAATTTGTTTTATTGCTTAATTACTTGATCACTTGATTACAAACATAGCTAAGAACCATCCCGATTAAACAAGCTTCCTAATAAAAAAAACCGCATCCAAATCGGTCCATCCGTTTGGGAGCTACGATGCCACAGACTGACACACACACACACACGTCAAACTTATAACACCCCTCCGTTTTTTTCGTCGGGGGTTAAAAATAATAATAATATTGGCACAATCTGATTGCAGCCCGCGGTAAGATCAAGAAATACGCCCCACTCCTGGCCGGGCTCGGCGTGAAGGCTGTAGCGGTGATCGGCCTGCTGTTCGGAGGCCTCACGCTCCTCGTGACGAAAGCTCTGGTGGTGGCCAAGTTAGCCTTCGTGGCCGCCGCCGCGCTCGGACTGCAGAAACTGATCAGCGGAGGGACCTTGGGGTCATTTGGTGGAAAGGTGAGTATTTTTTTGAAAATTAATAATATGGCAGGTCGCATTTAGGTCATAATATTTATCAAGCGGCGGGTGGCCGAGTGGTTTGGGCGTCGGCTTCTCATGCGAGAGTCCGAGGCTCGAACCCAATCGGCGTTTACCAATGAGTTTTTTTTTACGAAAAAATTTACGTGCATACCTACACCTGCTGCTTCACCGTTCGGAACCAGTGTGAAACTGTAGGTACCTTCCCTTGCCCCTCACTTGGTGGTAGGCTCAATAATTGTAGCCGACTGGGTTGGTATCACCGTATTGGATGTAAGATGGCCGCATAGCAGCCTCGGCTGTGTTCTCCTCTAGCATACCCAGCAATCCAGGGCAGTCTCCGGTATGGCACCTACCTTCTCGGAGGTTATATTGGCTGGTCGGAGCATGTGCTTTGGCCCTTCCGACTCAGCCGCCGGATGCATGCCGGATTACATATAAAATAATAAAAAATATATATCCATATATTAGCGGTACAAAATGAATGCCATACCAAAGACTTCCCTTTTTGCATTGCTATGCGGCCATCTTACATCCAGTACGGTGGTACCAACCCAGTCGGCTACAATTAGAGCCTACCACCTAGTAAGGGGCAAGGGAAGGGACCTACAGTTTTACACCGGTTCCGAACGGTGAAGCAGCAGGTGTAGGTATGCACGTAAATATTTCCGTCAGAAAAATCTCCTTGGTGGTCACCCGAATTCGAACCTCGGACCTCTATCAAAAGAAGCCTACGCCCAGACCACTCGTCCACCCGTCGCTTAGATGTTTTTTTTTTATGAATACGCGAGACTTCATAAAAAAAACTTGGCCCCGCCGCCGTCGTCGCGTCAGCATGGATTGTTTAGCCGACATAAATTATTTTACGTTTTAAGGCCGCTTTTTGTCACTTCTTGTATTGTGCTTATATAAAGAATATTTTTATTTCATTTCACACATACCACACGCTGTATCCCGCCAATCTGGGTAAGCAGAGTAGTCGGTGTTGTGCTGCAAGAGCAGCACCGACCACCACGTTAAGCAAAGTCTTAGAACAAGATAACTGTCAAGCAGCAAGTTAGGCACGAAGACCCACCTGCTACATCAGTGGAAGGGCCGTGGCAAGGTATGAGGTGGCTAACCTGTCGCCCTTATGCACAGCATCTTGTCTACTAGCCACCTCTCACGTTGGCACGGTCCTTCCGCCAAGTATAATTGTAGCAGGCATATTCGTGCCTTACTTGCTGCTTGATAATTTGTCTTGTCCAAATACTTTACTAAAATATGTGATCGTTGGTGTTGTGCTGTAATTAACAAGAGTACTTGCAGCACAACACCGATTACTCTGCTTACCCTGTCTGTCGGGATTCAGTATGTATCTTGTCCCTTAGTCGCCTTATACGGCATATGCCCGGGGAGAGATGCCGAAGCCAATTCATTTCATACATACATACATAGCACACACGCTGAATCCCGAAAATCGGAGTAAGCAGAGTAATCGTGTTGTGCTGCAAGAACTCTGGTAAATTACAGCACAACACCGACCACCACGTTTCGCAAAGTATTCGAACAAGATTCAATCGATCAAGCAGCTAGTAAGGCACGAAGGCCCCACCTGGAGCATGACTCGGTGGAAGTACCGTGCCAAGGTGAGGGGTGGCGAGCCTATCGCCCTTTAGCACGGCATCTTGTCCTTATCCCTTAGTCGCCTTTTACGACATGCACGGGGAGAGATGCAGTGGGGCTATTCATTTTATTGTAATTTTGAAAGAATACACTAAACCAATGCTGCAGCCCTCCCCTTCATTCCAGATCAACCCCTGGCAGTCGACGGCGCCGCAGTGGTCGGCGCCCGCGTCGTCGTCCTCCTACCCCTACGCGAGGTCGTCCAGCGCGGTGCAGGACGCCAACGATCTAGCTTACAAGGCCCAGATATCCTCTTAGACCCACACCGCACAGCACTAGAGTTAAGTTATACAGGGTGTTTCAGGATATGCTTTTTTTATGTAAACCAGCATGGGTGGCTGTGCCTAGGGATCAATGGTGCAGTCGACAGAGCCAAGATCAGCTCTGCTCGTGAAACCACGCTCAGTTAGGTGCCATGCCAGCAGATTTGCGGACTGTTGCTAGGCTGTCTAGCCCGTTAATACGACGCTTGAAGACACCCAGGTTAAAGGATTCAGTAAATACACTCGCCGGAAGACAGTTCCACACTCTAGCGGTGCGACAAACGAACGATTTAGAGAACCGATGGGTTCTCAAAAGCCCAATGTCAACAACAAAAGGGTGCTGAGTCTCTCTGCGACGAGTCATGCGGAGATAGGACGGGTGGCAGGGAATAAGGGATGCTAGTTCCTTGCTTGCATGCTTGAGAAACTTCGGGAATAGAAAGTACTCATTATTAGAATAAAAAAATTCCTCATCACTCAAATCGAAATTCCGTTTTTTTTTTTTGTCATACAAAAATGGAAAATTGTAATAAAAACTCGATGGACAGTGAGTAGATATAGGGAGATTTGGCAATAGTGCTGTCCAGGTTTAGGGAGTGCAATGACCTAGTTCAGTCCCCTTGTTCTTTTGATGTCATTCAAAGTAAAGTGTTTGGAATTTACCTCGGAATTTACCTACATGCACTTTAATTCTACTAGTTAAAGCATCTAAGTTAGTCACTTTTTTATTATTTAAGGCGGATGTTAACCGTCCACCAAATCTCGATGAAACAATTTTCACCAAAAAGTACTATAAAATTACCGAATCTGGGAAAAAGTTTCAGAGCTTTTCGTCTTCAAAGATGGACCCCTTTCGAACCCTGAAGTTACGAAACCCTATCCTGAAACAGCCTGTATACTGGTACGATAGGTGTGAGAGGAAGATGGATGGAAGAAATCACTCAATAACACGGTACAAAAAAATGCTGCCGTTACGGTACAGTCTTCGCCCTCTAAACCCAGCGAAAAGCCATAAAACACTTTAGGTACCGGTAAGATTAGCCGCGTGATATATCTGCAGTAATGTACAATTGAACATACATACATACATACATACATACATACATGCATACATACATACATACATACATACATACATACATACATACATACATACATAAATACATACATACATACAAACATACATACATACATACATACATACATGCATACATACATACATACATACATACATACATACATACATGCATACATGCATACATACATACATACATACATACATACATACATACATGCATACATGCATACATACATACATACATACATACATACATACATACATACATACATACATACATACATACATACATAAATAAATACATACATACATACATACATACATACATACATACATACATACATACATACATACATGCATACATACATACATACATACATACATACATACATACATACATACATACATACATACATACATACATACATACATACATACATACATACATACATACATACATACATACATAAATACATACATACATACATACATACATAAATACATACATATGTAAATACATAAACTCGAAATCATTACCCTCCTTTTTAAATCTGGTAAAAATATTACACTTCAATCAATACTGCAGTCTTTTTATGGCTTTTCGCTGGGTTTACCATGTGACGAATATATTTTCATTCGCCAAACGAAAGGGTTCTACATTCAAAAAGAGTTGCTAGTGTCCAAGGCTCCGCTCGGGTTAAGGATACAGTATTGTTACATAGTCTATCTCATATGCATGCCTACCTCATGTAAACCGAGTGAGCAGTTC
Source organism: Nematopogon swammerdamellus (assembly GCA_946902875.1). Classification (NCBI taxonomy): domain Eukaryota; kingdom Metazoa; phylum Arthropoda; class Insecta; order Lepidoptera; family Adelidae; genus Nematopogon; species Nematopogon swammerdamellus. The sequence goes on from OX336358.1 coordinate 15,264,565, forward strand.
TCAAGTTACAAGCGAATATACAGACGGCAAAAGGTGCGTTTTATAAAATGTATTATAATATTTTGGGATGATAAAAGTGTACGAATTATTTTTGGAATTATTTGTTTAATTTTTCTCAAAATTTTCCAATGTTTAATACATGAGTTGAAATTTTAAATATTGTTATGTTACTTTTGAACGAATAAAAAAACAAGAGTTTAGATGCTTCGCGTAGCCATAAGCTTTAATTATTTATTTATTTTATTTATTTTAAGTAAATATGCTGAAGAATGGTGCCTATATTATTTAATAGAGTCATTAATGTTAATTGATTCTCAAAATGTTTAGGGTTTTTTTTAGAAATAAGAACATGAAATAATATTGTGTTTTCTAAATTATTAAATTATTTATTGGTTAGTTGGATTTTGTACAAATAAAACATTTGGGATATAACCAGGGTAAAGGTATTTATACGTTATATGTTTAAATTTCGTTAAGAAAATTATGGGACATGAAATGAAGGGAAGCACTGACATGGCACCTAGTTCACCCTGTGTTATGGGCTGACATCACGGATGTTGTAGGTGATGTAGCCAACCGTGTCAGGTTCCATAAAAAAAAAAAAAAAAAAAAAAATTATTTTTCTATTTTTTTAAACAAATGTACTTGTACGTGGCCATTTATGTTCAATATACACAACAAATTATACGGGTTATATTTTCTTCACAAGAAAATAATATATTATTTTAAACCTAAAAGACTGTATTATTATTATTAAGAATTAGAGTTGTATGTTACAAAAGCTTAAGTATTGCTAATTTAAAAATGAATTATGTTTTGGTAAATAAAATTTTGTAAACATGTATTTATATTTTTTATTTTTACGATTTTCTTAACGAACAAGATCGCACAGAAACCAGAACCTACAACAGTACCGAAACGAATAATTTTAGAAATATCGAAACGAATTGTATAAATACTTTTGCATAAAAATATTAAAAATAAAGATATAGAAACGGTTTCTCTGGCCTACTATAGTGTGTTACATAGGATTTGCTGGGCCGACTATATTCTATTCGAACACAAACCAGTAACGCCATCTAGCACTTATTTATAGTACTGCCTTCGATGACTAACGCATAGTATTTTCGTACACAACCATAGATAATTTATCGTTCGCAAACGTTCGCAAAGGAATTTTTAATTTGCTATTTTAAAACTGATGGTCAAAATTTTCTACCTATGTATATAATCCGCACCAATTTGGCTAAGCAGAATAATCGGGCTTGTGTGCTGCAGGAACTCTTATAAATTACAGCACAACACCGACCACCACGTTTAGCAAATTATTAGGATACGTAACTATCAAGCGGCAAGAAGACTCACCTACTGCATGACTCGGGTGATAGGTGGCTATGCCGTCGACCTTTAGCACGGCACCTTGCCCTTATCCCTTAATAATATTTTTAAACATGCACGGAAGAGATGCAGTGGGGATATTATTTTTAAGTACCTACTTAACAACAACAATTAATTTTTAGCAAAATATTTGGACAAAATCAAAACCAAGCCGCAAATTGGCAAAATCCGATAAAAAAAAAGAAGAAATTAACTTAACCTACTGCACGAATGTGGAAGGACTATGCCAAGGTAAGAGGTGGCTATCCTATCGCCCCTTAGCACAAAATCTTGCCCTTATTCCTTAATCGCCTTTTACGGCATGCACGGGGAAATATGCAGTGGGCCTATTATTTTCCAGTATAATCTCGGGTCTCTCAGTATATAAGTTTCTCTAAAATATTAGCAATCGTACCGACCGTTAGGTTTAAACAACGGATATGTTTAAACGCCCCGAAAGGTGCCAGTCATCGTGTGGACCTGTCGCCATGACCGCATCGAGAGATCTCCAAACTAACCGAGATGCAAGGCATCACAACGGATCACTCATCGACCCTGCGCTTGACCCCAGTGGGCGTTTAAGTAAAGTACCTGGGCGACCGAGCTTCGCTCGGGGTCTACACGTATCTAGATGAACTTGAAAAAAATTACATTATACATACTTATAAATAAAAAATTTCATCCAAATCGTTAGAGCCGTTTCCGAGAAACCAATTATATCGTCCCCCCATGGCAAACTAGCCAAAGTGGCAGATAGGCGTTTATGCTATGTTTCCACAAAATGGTAGATCTTGGTCCTATACACATTGTGGCAAAGTCTTGTAACTGTACGATAAGTACTTCAGAAGTTATAGCATTTTGAAAATATCCTATCTGAAACATGATCAGAAGATTGACCATTGCAAATTATCACATGTGGTAGTTTTTCGAGTTTGCCATGGCAAGTTTTAAGGTTTAAGCCATGCTAAACTAGCCAAACTGGTAGGTTGGCTAGTTTACCATAGTCAACATACTTACATGATTATAAAATTTGGTGTGCTAAACTCGCCTATGTGACCAGGAAGTAGGCCAGTTTATGACTACCCAGGGAAAAATAAGAAAAAAAAATCTGAGTCATTTATTTTTTAGAAAAAAATTTAACTGAATATTTTTTGGTAAAACTACAGGCATTCTAGTTCTATTTGGGATAGTTATCAATAGCAGAGTTATTTAAGCTTCCAATTTAAAAATTTGAACAATAAAATTTGCAAATTTGTAGTCCTAATACATAAAATGTCAATTTTCAACGTTTTTAAAAAAATGTTCATATCATAAAAAACAAAATACTCCGATTTTTTTTTCTTATTTTTCCCTGGGTAGTCATAAACTGGCCTACTCCCTGGTTCCCGCTTGACGTTGAGTTTTGGGGCACATTGTAAATAATATACAAGTTTAGCTCTGCACTCATGTCCCAAGTACAGCCTGGGGTTCTTCAAAAGGGGCGTGAAAAGGCTCCTGTTAGGCCGGCATGGCATTCGCAATCCCCGTGCATCACAGAATGTCCATGGGTATCGTTAGACACCTACTTGTAGGTGAAACGATGCCACATGTCGAGATATTCATAAAAATTGTGTGTGTGAATGTACACGTCATGACAGAGATTCGTCCGGCATCGGTGTCGGGTATAGAAACCGAGTAGTAAGATCGAAAGTGATTTTTTTTATGTAAACTGACACGGTCGGCTACATCACCTACAACATCCGTGATGTCAGCCCATAACACCGGGTGAATCAGGTGCCATGTTAGTGCTTCCCTTCATTTCATGTCACTACAGGCTACACTGAACTGGCCGGAAAAGACAAATTATTTACATAGCCGTTTCGACCGACGACGTTTCATTCAGTGCGGTGGTATCAACTCGGGCGGGATAAACCCTACCACGTAGTAAGGTAAGAAGGGAAGGGACCTACAGTTTTACGTGGAATCCGAACCACGGTCAGCCTCCAACGGTCGAACGGTCACCCATCCAAGTACTGACCGTGCTCAGGGTTGCTTAACAACAGTCAACCGGCCGAACTACTGAGCTACCGAGACTGACATACATACATACATATCACACACGCTGAATCCCGACAATCGGGGTAAGCAGAGTAATCGGTTTTGTGCTGCAAGAACTCTGGTAAATTACAGCACAATACCGACCAACACGTTTCGCAAAGTATTCGATCAAGATTCAATCGATCAAGCAGAAAGTAAGGCACGAAGACCCACCTGCTGCATTACTCGGTGGAAGTGCCGTGCCAAGGTGAGAGGTGGCGAACCTGTCGCCCTTTAGCACGGCATCTTGTCCTTATCACTTAGTCGCCTTTTACGACATGCATGGGGAGAGATGCCGAGACTGACGTGATAGATAAAAACAAAACATTTCATCAATACGGCTGTTTTTAGGGTTCCGTATCAGGTACGGGACCCTATTACTAAGCCTACGCCGTCTGTCTGTCTGTCTGTCTGTCCGTCCGTCTGTCCGAGGGCTGTATCTCTTGAACCGTAATAGGTAGCCCGTTGAAATTTTCACAAAAAATGTGTTATTATGGCCGATATAAGAACAAATAATAAAAATAAAAAAAAGTAAAAAAAATCACGGGGGTTCCCTTAGAAGAAACCAAAAAGTGTATGCTGCGCGCGCCATCTACCGAATAGATTATGAAGCATGACATTAACTAATATGAAGCATTTCATAACACGCCATCTAGATGGCGTGAGTAGCGCTAGCCGTGACACGGCGATACGGGACCCTCGGTGCGCGAGTTCGACTCGCACTTGGCCGGTTTTTTTAATCCGATATTAACGCGACCGGAGTCTACGGCATAGCATATTCGTACAACCGGTCCGTGCGTCCGTGGCCGCCGGCCAGCGAAGGCCGAATGAATGAAGTGAAATGCCTCGGCCAAGGTTATTTATGTAACTATCACCTCGTACTCACGCGCCTATGTACAGCCGGTACATAAGCGTGAGAATGTACATACGTGCATGTATTTGTATATAATGCTGCGTGTGAAAATGGTATCGCCACCATTGCGTCTTCTTGATTTGGAGATTTTGTGAATGAAAAGAAAATTATCGTGTGGGGCCGGTACTTAAAAAGAATAGCCCCACTGCATCTCTCCCCATGCATGTCGTAAAAGGCGACTAAGGACACGGACTCGCACTTGGCCGGTTTTTTCAATCCGATATTAACGCGACCGGAGTCTACGGCATAGCATATTCGTACAACCGGTCCGTGCGTCCGTGGCCGCCGGCCAGCGAAGGCCGAATGAATGAAGTGAAATGCCTCGGCCAAGGTTATTTATGTAAGTATCACCTCGTACCCACGCGCCTATGTACAGCCGGTACATAAGCGTGAGAATGTACATACGTGCATGTATTTGTATATAATGCTGCGTGTGAAAATGGTATCACCACCTTTGCGTCTTCTTGATTTGGAGATTTTGTGAATGAAAAGAAAATTATCGTGTGGGGCCGGTACTTAAAAAGAATAGCCCCACTGCATCTCTCCCCATGCATGTCGTAAAAGGCGACTAAGGACACGGACTCGCACTTGGCCGGTTTTTTCAATCCGATATTAACGCGACCGGAGTCTACGGCATAGCATATTCGTACAACCGGTCCGTGCGTCCGTGGCCGCCGGCCAGCGAAGGCCGAATGAACGAAGTGAAATGCGCCGGCCAAGGTTATTTATGTAAGTATCACCTCGTACCCACGCGCCTATGTACAGCCGGTACATAAGCGTGAGAATGTACATACGTGCATGTATTTGTATATAATGCTGCGTGTGAAAATGGTATCACCACCTTTGCGTCTTCTATAATTGGATATTTTGTGAATGAAAAGAAAATTATTATCGGTGGTCGGTGTTGTGCTGTAATTTACAAGAGTACTTGCAGCACAACACCGATTACTCTGCTTACCCCGATTGTCGGGATTCAGCGTGTGTGATATGTATGTATGTATGTGAGAAAATTGTCGTGTGGGGCCGGTACTTAAAAAGAATAGCCCCACTGCATCTCTCTCCATGCATGTCGTAAAAGGCGACTAAAGGATAAGGACAAGATGCCGTGCGCTAAAGGGCGACAGGCTAGCTACCTCTCACCTTGGAACGGTCCTTCTACTGAGTCATGCAGCGGATGGGTTTTCTTACCTTACTTGCTGCTTGATAGTTATTTGGTCCGAATACTTTGCTAAGCGTGGTGGTCGGTGTTGTGCTGTAATTTACAAGAGTACCTGCAGCACAACTCCGATTAATCTGCTTACCTCGATTGTCGGGATACAGCGTGTGGTACGTATGTAAAGAAAATGTAATGAAAATTGTGTTTTGAATTTTGACGACGTGAAGGTTTTTGAATGATGAAATTTTCGAATGAATCTTTGAAAATTGTGTTGTTGTCTTATGTTATGTAAAAGCGTCGAATTTCTAAGATATTTTGTTCGGCCATCCGGAGCATAGCTTTAAGAATATTAAACATATTAGCCTGAAATTAAAAAAATTGGTATAATAAAAAAATATAATTAAACCCATATATTCTGGGAGAATGGTTTAATTGTAATTTCTTTTTACAAGTACATTATATTGGACAATAAAAGAAGAATAATTTATATTCAAAGTAAACTCTCTTAAAAATTATTTATAATAAAACAAACTATAAATTAAATACTACTATTACAATTATTACCCATATTAATACAATATTATGGTGATTAAACTAAATGTTCTGCCTCGTGTACCGTGTGGGGCCGGTACTTTAAAAGAATAGCCCCACTGCATCTCTCCCCGTGTATGTCGTAAAAGGCGACTAAGGGATATGACTCCCTTCTTATATTACTAGGTGGTAGGGTTCAACCCGCCCGGGTTGGTACCACCGCACTGAATGAAAGGTCGGTCGAAACGGCTATGTAAATAGTTTGTGTTTTCCGTCCAGTTCAGTGTAGCCGGCACGACCGAAGGGAATCACTGACGTGGCACCAAGTTCATCCGGTGTTATGGGCTGACATCACGGATGTTGTAGGTGATGAAACCAACCGTGTCAGCATCAATAAAACAAAATAAAAAAAATATAAAAACCTGATTTGAAAATAAAACAATGCTTCAGTCTTGAACTCTAGTTCTAGTTCTAGAACAACAATTTATTTCAAATGAAACCGAGATCGAAAAAATAGGCCAACAAGCGTTCTACACAAAATCGAGAGTAAACTTAATAAGCCTTCCATCTTTTCTTTGTGAGTATGTCTCTATGAGGAGCAATTTTCTGACCTTTTAGGCTAAGATAGTTTTTAACGAAAACTAAAAAAATTCTCAACACTCAAAGAATTTGTTAAAAATTTCTCGGGTATTTTCAAAATGACTGTAGGCAAGTAAGATTTTTTTTATTAACATTTAAAAATATAGTTATTACGGTGATAAATGTCTGGTTTTATCATATATTTCAACTACGTAATAAAGGTGATAAAAAAAGTGAATATTTCTTATAATTAAATAAATTAATTAATACTATAAATAATTGACACGAAAACCTAAATGTTTTACCAAAATTTACATAATACACACAGCCGAATATTTAACTAGAGGTGGGCATAGCTAGTATATAACGAATACATAGAAAAGTACACATAGACAGTTTTCTCCGCTCGTATACATACACGAACCTTTCACTTGAACACGCATGCGCAGTACATATATACTAACAAATGGAATAGAGTAGAGTTCGAAATTATTTATTTTCTGGAAAAGTATTTTTGTAAATGTTGATTTAAAATATTTCAACATAAAGCACAGCAGGCCAAGCGCGTGTTAATTTTTAATAAAATTATAGTAACTATTAGATAGTTATACTCAATTAAAATACGCTGTTAGTAACAAGCGACCAAGTAAGTTTCTATATATTTGTCGTCAGGATAATTCAAAGAGTCAGAGAGCACCTATTGTGCGCCGATCCAGTATCGATAGTTTCGATAGTTTGCTCTCTATTATATTTGTCGTCAGTACAATCGAAGAGCCAGAGCCCACATAAAGCGAAGTTTTTATGACCGTTTAACGTACGTCAATTTTTTTTTTTTATTGCAACTGACACGTTTGGCTACATCACCTACAACATCCGTGATGTCAGCCCATAACACCGGGTGAACTTGGTGCCACGTAAGTGCTTCCCTTCGGTCGTGCCGGCTACACTGAACTGGACGAAAAACACGAACTATTTACATAGCCGTTTCGACCGACGTTTCGCTCCGTGCGGTGGTATCAACCCGGTCGGGCTAACGCCGCCTACCACTACCACCAAGTAATATAAGAAGAGAGTCATATCCCTTAGTCGCCTTTTACGACATACACGGGGAGAGATGCAGTGGGGCTATTATTTTCCAGTACCGGCCCCACACGATACAATAATACATACATACATACCACACGCCGTATCCCGAAAATTAGGGTAAGCAGAGTAATCGGTGTTGTGCTGCAAGAACTCTGGAAAATTACAGCACAACATTGACCACCACGTTTAGAAAAGTATTCGGACAAGATAACTATCAAGCAGCAGTAAGGCATGAATACCCACCGCTGCACGACTCGGTGGAAGGAGCGTGCTAAGGTGAGAAGTGGCTAGCCTATCGCCCTTTAGCACAGCAACTTGTCCTTATCCCCTAGTCTTCTTTTACGACATGCGCGAGGAGAGATGCAGTGGGGCTCTTCTTATAGATGTATAAAAGCTATATTTAAAATTGTATAAATGTTTCCTATTCAAAAGCTTCACTGTTTTAGAGTAAAACCGCTCCGCTCAGGTCGTTTTCCTCCGGCATGCGTCACCTCTCGCTACCAACACAGACACCCATCCTGCCTCTGTGTGCGTGAACTTTCGCTGGAAATATTTTTATTATTTTTTAATAATATACACAAAATACATGCGCGGAAGTGCGTTTGTATATCGACTTAGAAAGTTGTACAGATCGTATTACTTACTTTGATTTGTAACCGAAACTCGTACACCTGCTTGACTTTTGTACGAAAAATCATAAATATAATCAGAAATTAGAAACATTAAGGAATTACGCAGCTTGATTATGTTAAACAGTTTTGTTTCAGCTTATATTTTAATATTTCTTTTCATAATATATTTAAATTAACTCAATATTGCTTATTGTTTATTGCATAATTTCATCCATAGGTAGGTAGCCTACGCTTCGATATGTCGAAAATTCCGCCAGTTCTAAATTCAATGCGAAGAAGAACTGACAAACAAACTTCGCAAGTCACAATGTTTTGTTCGTACCTTATAAGTATTATATTTAAAATAATTTCCAATAATTTTACCCATACTACCGCTCACAAGAACATTAATATTTACAGCATAAACATGAACACTCAAGAATCTGACCACACTGCCTATTTACATTACCTATATCTGGTGTATAGTGCCATCGTGAATTTCGATACTTCATCATCGTCATCATCATCATCAGCCTGTATCGGTCCACTGCTGGACATAGGCCTCTCCCAAGGCACGCCACCACACGCGGTCTTCCGCTCTTCTCATCCATCCACTCCCGGCTACCTTTTTTAGGTCATATATCAAGGGATACTTCATATATCAAGTCAAATAAAAAACAATTAGTTTACGTATAGATTCGTTTATTTAATTTATATTAAAAGAATCCACGTAATAGTAAAATAATGTAATATTAAGTTATTGGCTGGTCGGAGCATGTGCTTTGGCCCCTTTGACTCAGCCACTCATACTGGATTACATAAAAAATATTTGAGTGAGGTACCAAAGCCACACGTACCGGATTACATAAAAAAAAATTATCAGGTACCAATACAAATTACCTTTTTACTTCCATCTAATCCTAAAGGTTGGCTGGCAGAAATCTTTAAAAGGGATAAGTTCTAAATAATTATTTTTTTAAGTAAAGCGCGACATGTGGCATCTTTTCACGTACAAGTAGGTGTCTAACGATGCCCATGGACATTCTGTGATGCACGGGGATTGCGAATGCCATGCTGGGCTGACAGGAGACTTTTCACGCTCCTTTTGAAAAACCCCAGGCTGTACTTGGGAGGAAATACATGAACACGGTTCCATGATTAAAAGACCTACAGAACCGGTTGGTCCCATCTATCCTTGGATGGTCTGATCGTATAGGGGTGCCCAGTACGTGTAGTGCGGAGGTGAAATGGGGACGGCGGAATCGTGTTGAACAGCTCCTCCGAACACTACCCATGAAATAGACTATAGAACACACTTAGGGAGCCACTTAGGAGTTTCGGCTTGGTCTCTTGATCAAGGTCCGAGGTTCGAATTCGGCCAATATGATTTTTTTCTTACGGAAAAATTTAAGTGCATACCTACACCTGCTGCTTCACCGTTCGGAACCTGTAAAAACTCTAGGTCCCTTCCCTTGTTCCTTGCTAGGTGGTAAGATCAAATTGTAGCCGACTGGGTTGGTACCACCGTACTGGATGTAAGATGGCAGCATAGCAGCCTCGGCTGTGTTCTCTTCTAGTCCAGTATAGCCAGCAATCCAGAGAAGTCTTCGGTATGGCACCTACCTTCTCGGAGGTGACACCTTCTAGGAACGCTCATTTTGGTTTCTCCGTAGTCGCGCAGAAAATTGGAATAGAACGTCGTTTTATAGAATCAAAGGTTGAAAACAAATGCTCAGTGATACCATCCCAAAGACAAGAAGTAACAATCCATTGACAGTGTTAATTTTTATGAAAACTGACACGGTTGGCTACATCACTTGCTACACCCGTGATGTCGTCCCATCACACCATGGCGAACTAGGTGCCATGTCAGTGCATCCCTTTTGGTCGTGCCGGCTACATCGAACCGGACGGAATAAAACTTACTATTCACATAGCAGCTTCGATCAACGTTTTATTCAGTGCGGTGAAACTGGCTACTGGAATCCAGCCGAGAGAAGCCCTACCACCTAATAAGGTAAAGGGAAGGGACCGACGACAGTTTAATTTATACAAATAAACATAATGTATTTTAAAATAGAAAAAATATATTCTATAGTACCTATTTTTACATTGTTACAATGTTATATTTATTCACCGAACCGGGAAAATGTGGAACGCACTCCCTGCTCATCTATTTCCTCCCAAGTACAGCCTGGGGTTTTTCAAAAGGGACGTGAAAAGGCTCCTTTCAGGCCGGCATGGCATTCTCAATCCCCGGGCATCACAGAATGTCCTTGGGCATCGTTAGACACCTACTTGTAGGTGAAACGAAGCCAGGTCATGTCGCGCTATCCAAAAAAAAATTCTCAATTGAACTTAAAAATCAAACTGAACTGATATGGTCACCCACCCATCGCCGGCAAAATCCAGTATTTCATAATGAACCATTTCTCCGAAAGAGATCTCTAGATCCGGGTGCCAATACCACGTGACACATACCGCCCGAGCCAGCCCCCCGGCGCCCATCAGGTGCGCCCGCGCCGGTTACAAAACATCTCCGAGAGCCGCCTCCACGACTTTCACCCGCTTTCTCTCTCGGAGAGAGTCGGCCGGTTGGTGTGACCTCGATACTGGACACTCGGTGATGGCTGCTGCGGTAGAACAATGCATCTTAACGAGCGTAGATTTAAAGGTGTTATTTGAGTGTAGATCTGTGTCCGTTTTGAGAATAAGTTAGAAGAAAGTATGACTTATCGGGCATAGAAACAAAGATTATATTCGATTGTGAATACAGAATGAGCGATGATGATCAGGGGATAATGAACTCTATTAAAACTGTTTATGATGCGATTTTGAATGAATATTGTGGAGAAATGAAGATTCCTTATAGCCAGCGAGAGCAGGTGGTCAAGATAATTTTCTCTTGTAGTTCTTTTTTTACGTGTGGGAGTTGGGATATGTTTTCTAAATGTGGTTTATTTTTGGTAGATGTATATAGTATGTAGGTATGCTTTAGGGTTTTTATGCTCTGGCCTGTCAATTATAGTATTCATTTGATTCCAATGAGGAGGTTTAAATTTTATTTTTTAAGCATCGTTATTTGTAGCATACGTACATACATACCACATGCTCGTGGCAATCGGGTAAGCAGAGTAGTCGGTGTTGTGCTGCTAGTACTTTTGTTAATTACAGCGCAACACCGACCACAACGTTTAGAAAGGTTTTAGGACATTATAACTACGTATTAAGCAGCAAGTAAGGCACGAACACCCACCTGCTGCACGACTCGGTGGAAGGGCCGTGCCAAGGTGAGAGGTGGCTATCCAGTCGCCCTTTCCTTCGGCATCCTGTCCTTATCCCTTATAGTCGCCTTTTCCTTAGTCGACATGCACGGGGAGAGATGCAGTGGGGCTATTGTTTTAAGTACTGATTCCACATGGTTATTTGTAACCTCCATAACCCATGTGGGTACGGACGAAGTATGAACGCTGCAATATAAATACATATTTAATTTAGACACTGATTATATGATCCCTCATGGGGATAAGATTTGACTTGTCATCAAATAATTCTTTAACTAAGGGTGATTTTTTTTAAATTTCCTGTTATAAATACAGAAAAAACATATCTAAGCAATGTTAACTTTCTCTGTGCGTTTTATAAAAAGAAAATTCTGAGAAACAGATTTTCTCAAAATAAAAACATGTTGCTGTAATTCAGAGGAGGCAACGCGGCTAGTGTTTAGGGTAGGGTGGGGGAGTCGGCGGAGATGAATGAAATTTATATAAAATAAATAAATAAAAGAGATAAATGAATTAATATTAATTTGCGTGTGATTATAATTTGTCTAATAATATATTATTTACTAATGTGTCTATTAAATAAAGACTTTCAAACATTAAAACAAATTTAATTTTTATGTTTATTATCTTATCAGATAATATGAAACAGGATGTATCAATACTTGCGTTTAAAAATAAAAAAGTTTTAATTCACATTTTCTTTCAACTCTCTGGTCACCACTGATTCGGTCTACATCTCACAATAATTATCTAAAAAAAAAGATCCAACACCCACGAACTGTTAGAGCATTTTGTTCTGTTTGCATGAAAACCAAATAAAAAGGTTGAGTTTTATAAAAGCTACCGGCGCGTTTGTGAGCGAGGCATACCGCCAGCGCCATCTATGGAGCTCTCACGCGCAACCTGAGGCAATCGTTTGAATGATTTTTATATTTTCAGCCGAAAATTTTGTAATTTCCTTTCAATTATATGCACGTTCCGTAAAATATTTACATAAAGTCTATAACAGTCCATACTTTTTTCTATGAAGATCTAAGGCGACCCTTTCCTTATTAAGGTAGGTAGTATTTAAACCTTATACCAACACAATATTTTAATGAAGGTATGTCATTTATTGTTTAATAAAAATTAAACTTTATTAAAAAAATATTTAGTTAATTATTAACGATGTATCTAAATAGAAGTATTCTATACCGGTGTTGTATATTTACTGTGCTGAATTACCGCGAAAATCATATCGTAAGTCGTAATGGTACTGCAAAAAGAACAATTTCTTTAATTTATGCTTTGATCCAGTCACTGGGTCCTAGCGGACGTCGAAAACGTTTCAAAAGGGGTCCTAACAATAATTTTAATTAAGGGGTCCTAGAAAATGGGTCAGATCAGAACCTTCCGAGATCTAAATTATTTATAGATAATGTAATGTAATTTTATGAAATATCGAATTGCAATTTGCATAGAACGTAAGAAAATTTGAATTTCGCGGGCTAGTGCGACGGAATTTGGAATCCGTTCTGATTTTTTTTTTTTTTTTATGGAAACAGACACGGTTGGCTACATCACCTACAACATCCGTGATGTCAGCCCATAACACCGGGTGAACTTGGTGCCACGTCAGCTTGCTTCCCTTTGGTCGTGCCGGCTACACTGAACTGGACGGAAAACACAAACTATTTACATAGCCGTTTCGACCAAATTATTTAGAAACGTTACCGAGGTAGCGACAGGACAGTTCCTTAAGTTTTATTATACAGAAATAAGTATGTATAATATATGCTCATAATAAGTAATTAATGTAAAATGGTTTATCTTATAAAACAATCAACCAAAAACCTTTGTAAAATGAAAACGAAAGCATCAAATTAAAACTACTTTGACTTATTTTTCTTACGGGTCGCGAGGCCCCTAGGCAGCGCTGGGCCCATAGACACATGCCTACATTGCCTATAAGGATAATCCGGGACTGGCCCTTGGGCGCAACCATCCAGCCACTTCTTCATAAAAAGTTAAGTAAATTACAAATTTGTTAAACCCCCGACCCTTAAAAAGTCAAAAATAATTTCAGTTTAATTACTTAAAAGAGTCGGGGGACCGCTAAGTAAATACCCGTGCAGCTCTGAGTTTTGTATATTTTATTTGCCTAGCGGTCTCCCGATTCCTTAAGTAAACGGAAATTATTTTAGACTTTTTGAGAGTCGGGGGTTTTTTTTAAATTTGAAATTTAACTTTGATTTCAAGCTTTTCTAAAAAAAAACCTCATACAAATCTGTCCATAATTTAATCGGACTTAATTTGTTTTATTTCTTCATAATTACTTAATTCTTGATTACTACATAGCTAACAACCATCCCGGTTAAACCAGTTTTATAATAAAAAAAATCGCATCCAAATCGGTCCATCCGTTTAGGAGCTACGATGCCACAGGCACACACACAGATACGCACGATAAACTTATAACACCCTTATAATGTACCGTGTGGGGCTGGTACTTTAAAAGAATAGCCCCACTGCATCTCTCCCCGTGTATGTAGTAAAAGGCGACTAAGGGATATGACTCCCTTGGTATTTTACTAGGTGGCAGGGTTTAACCCGCCCGGATTGGTACCACCGCACTGATTGAAAGGTCAGTCGAAACGGCTATGTAAATAGTTTGTGTTTTCCGTCCAGTTCAGTGTAGCCGACACGACCGAAGGGAAGCACTGACGTGGCACCAAGTTCACCTGGTGTTATGGGCTGACATCACGGATGTTGTAGGTGATGTAGCCAACCGTGTCAGTTTCCATAAAAAAAAGGTAAACCGTATTGACTGTGACACAGTTCCAACTGTGATCACACTAAGAACTACGCTCGTGTCACTTTCCTTTCTACATCCGGCAGCTTTCGCTTTCTTCGCGCAGGCGCGTCGCGAAATTATGCATTGACACGCCGCCGAGGTCTGGCCTCACATCCGGGCCTCTCACTCAGTATGTTGACCTCTCTGATAGCGGACCTGAGGGGGTGGAGGACCTTGATGTCGCACGTTGTTATTATGACTTCCAAAGTTTTATTTTTAAGGTTTCGTATCCGGTACGTGACCCTATTACTAACCCTACGCCGTCTGTCTGTCTGTCCGCCCGTCCGTCCGTCTGTCTGTATCTCTTGAACCGTAATAGGTAGCCCGTTGAAATTTTCACAGAATATGTGTCATTATGGCCGACATAACAACGAATAATAAAAATAAGGAAAAGTAAAAAATTCACGGGGGTTCCCATAGAAGAAACCAAACAATTTCATGAGCACGTGCCATCTACCGAATAGAGCGTGAAGCATTTTAACTAATCATGACATTTAACTAATATGAAGCATTTCATAACACGCCATAGATGGCGTGAGTGGCGCTAACCATGACATGGCGATATGGAACCCTCGGAGCGCGAGTTCGACTCGCACTTGGCCGGTTTTTTTTATTTTTAAACTTTATCTAACATCAGTCGGCACCCCAACCGCCAAATGTAGAAGAGAAGCAAACATATTTCACCTCATATTAAAAAGTCAGGTGGAAACTATTCGCCGAGTAATAACCGATATCACCACCGCAGTGGAGCGGTCGATCGACTATCGGTCGTGATCATAAGCACACCTGGGCGCGGTGAGTACTTGGCTGGGTGACCGCTCGACCGTTGGAGGCTGACCGTGGTTCGGATTCCACTTATAACTGTAGGTCCTTTTCCTTCTTACTTTACTAGATGGTAGGGTTTAACCCGCTCGGGTTACCACGCACTCGAAACCACCGCACTGAATGAAAGGTCGTTTCAAACGGCTATGTAAATAGTTCGTGCTTTCCGTCCAAGAAAAACACTGGCATGGCACCTAGTCCATCAAGGTGTAAGCCAACCGTGTCAGTTTCCATAAAGCTTCGGTTATGTCTCGGGCAACAGTTATCTATCGGCTGAATTCTCCTCATCTATTTGCCGGGATTTAACTGGCAGCTAAGCAGCAGTTTAAGAATTAGTCAGACACATTTTCTTGCATTTTTAACCGACTTCAAAAAAAGGAGGAGGTTCTCAATTCGACTGTATGTTTTCTTCTGGTCTCCTCTCTGTTGAGTTTAAAAATTATTAAATTCATCGAAAGGAAACCCCAGCGTTGATGTCTAACACTTAGAACTATCCTGTATGTCTATTTTTTCGTAGGAAATTTAATATAATATTATTTATTTGTAGTGACTTCTAAAGCATTCGAATTCCGGTATGTGTTATAAAAACCATTTATTAATTATTAACTTTTCTTGTTTATTTTAATTTCTTTTTGCATTTTTTATTTTTTTCAAAATATTTTGCGAAATCCCACGTTGCATGCTATGAAGAACGTAATGAGAGTGGTAGAGCCTTCAGATATGTGTAAGGGTCGTGGCACGCGGAGATCCGTCGTCTCTGCCTACCCCACTTGTAAACAGGCGTGACGCTATGTATACATATCATGTAAAAACAATTTTTAAACCTCCGCTACTAATTAATATGTAGTTATGTACATAACTGCGCACGCGTCGCGCATGGCGTGTACGACCGGCGTCGCGACGCGTCGGCGCAGCGAGTGAAGCGTCGTCGGTGGGCCGGTAGAAAGTCGGACGACGAACCGGTGCCGCGGGGCAGCTATGTCGGTCACTGCCGCCTCGCCCACCGGCCGCGCCGCACCTTAACACCTGCTCCATACATCATCTCTTGTAATCTGTGAGAGAAGAAAAAGCAAAACTTCAACGTTTTGTATAAATCGACGATTATTAAGCGGCGGGTGGCCGAGTTGTCACGTCGGCTTCTCTCGCGAGAGGTCCGAGGTTCTTCTCTTTATGTGTATGTATCGTCAGCCTCGGTAGCTCAGTGGTTCGGGTCGTTCGACTGGTTGTTAAGAGGCTACTTCCCGGGACGCAGAACACCAACCCGGCTCATCTGTATTTTCGAATTGATGCACACCTGTGAAAAGTTATAAATAAGTATAGGGAATGTTCTAGGTTTTCAATCTACAGGATAATCTTTAGTAAACTGAAACGATGAAACAGCAAGTTTTTTGACTTCGCTCGATAGAGAAAAAATCTAAACATTCCTTTATTTTTACAGCAATTTCTATTGTAAAAATATAAAGAATTAATATATATATTTTTTTATTTTTCTCCAAATACAATATATACCTATATTTTTTGTAAAATATAATTTTAAAAAGTCGCAAAACTAAAATTGTTCACACTTATTAAAATAAAAAAGATTTGCGCTTTATTCGCAGCGCCTTGTGGCGAATTCCATCCCGCTCTAGTTAAGAGGAAACTGCCTCGCGCCCGCTTTGTCTCGCGACCCTCCCCACTCCGCTGAGCCATAGCCGTCTCTATATTTTCTAGCCGTTTTTATTTTAGTCAGTACTTGGATGGGTGACCGCTCGACCGTTGCAGGCTGAGGGTGGTTCGGACTCCACGTAAAACTGTAGGTCCCTTCCCTTCTTACCTTACTAGGTGGTAGGGTTTATCCCGGCCGGGTTGGTACCACCGCACTGAGCGAAACCTCGGTCGAAACGGCTATGGAAATAGTTCGTGTTTTCCGTCCAATCCAACTGACATGGCACCTAGTTCACCCGGTGTTATGGGCTGACATCACGGATGTTGTAGGTGATGTAGACAACCGTGTCAGTTTCCATAAAAAAAATGTATGTTCGTTTATTGTTCGAGTGAACGTCTGAATGAATTTAGATGCGGTTTTCACCAATGCTATATACACATGTACAGATGGTTTCATATTTCTTTCGACCAACCCCACTCAGTGCAGTGGTAGGTACCAATCCCAACTGGATTTTTACCCGACAGTTTAATTTTAAGTGCACTTAAAGAATTTAGTAGGATTTAAAAAAGACATGGAATTCTAAACATAGAACAAGACAATGTTCATGACGAAAATAAATTCAAATTTGAAAGAAACATATTTTTTTAAGGAAACTGACATAGGTACATCACATCACCTACAACACCAGCCCGTAACACCTTGATTAACTAGGTGCCATGTCAGTGCTTCCCTTTGGTCGTACCGGCTACTTCTAACTGAACTGAAATGTTTGCTATAAAAACAATTTATTTTCCTCCAAGGAAAACACAAAAAACTATTTACATAGCCTCTTCGGCCGACCTTTCATTCAGTGCGTTGGTACCAACTCGGGCGCGTTTTAAACCCTACCACTTTAAGTTAAGAAGGGAAGGAACCTACAGTTTTACATGGAATTTGATACACGGTCCTTATTTTATATTTATTCACGCCATGCAAATGAATTGAGTAGTTTTCTAGCTATAGTCCTATCTCTGAAGCACTCATCGCAGAGTGGTTGGGCAGCCTTTCGTTATAGAATTTCTACAGCCTTTTTAGCTACAATACAGAATATAAGTTCACAATTTATGCCATTTCATTTGTATCTAAGGCAATTTATTTCAGTACACCCGCTGGACCTACAGTTTTACAAGAATTCACGGGAGTCCCCATACAAGAAACTAAAAAGTGTATGGGCGCCATCTACCGAAATCATTGGTTAAAATTTTAAGTAATCATGAGTTTTAACTAATATGAAGCATTTCATAAAACCCGCCATAGATGGCGTGAGTGGCGCTGACCATGACATGGCGATACGGAACCCTCGGTGCGCAAGTTTGACACGCACTTGTTTATAACATTTTATAACCTTTATACATCCAGATGAACGAAAAACACCTGTATAACTTTAATTTTCTTTTTATCTCTAACCTTTTTCATAAATATTACAAAATTTACAAAAAAAATATACTCACAATAAAAATTTATAAAACGAAAGACTTTCCGTAATGGAAAATGTTTCGTTTATATTTCGGTAACATTATAAATTAATTCCATTGAATCATTAAATTAATCATTAATTTCATTGATCCATTAAATCACAGATCAGTCGAGTAGTACCTACTCGTTTATGTTGTAGGTATGCTCGGTGGTTGTAGTATTCCATTAAATTTTTTTTTCAATATCTCTTTGAAACAGTATTACAATGCAATACAACGAAAAAAAACACTAATTTATACAAAACTCATATTATTACTATTCTCTCAGTGCCTGTGAATTGACATAATATTGCTGTCTAAATGAACGACTCTTTCTAAAACTATCACATTCAAAATCAGTACCTATTATAATCTCTATGAAATTGAAGCCTCGAAAAAAATATGTGTGTAACGTAAGCCGTAGTAAATATTCTTTAGCGCATGCGTAACAGAAAATACTATCAAGTAATTTGATACCTAGGTGAATGTACTTATGTTTTATTTCACTTTTTTCATTAAACGCAACGCCTCGCGCCATCTGTCGGTGAGATTACGAGACAGTCACTTTCTCTGCCGCTTCTTTGACGGCGCCATCTAGCGGACGCAACGCGCGCTCTTACGCGCGCTTGCGTCAGCCGTTCGAAAGCAAAAAGAGAATCAAATGTGGAATTGTAAGTCATCGAACTGCCGATAGATCTATTTTTTGTTTTTATTTCAATTCTCATGAAAGGTTTTCTTTTTTTCTTTTGTGAAACTTAATATTCTAGTTCGTGATTGAGATGCGATGATTGCGGATTAGATTTTTTTTTACGTTTGATAGCTGATTTAGAAAATTAAAGCATGATAGAAAGAGAGAGGTATGTGCTTACATCGAGCAAAACGTATTTTTTGCTAGATGTCTGATTCATTTGTCGGCCTCGGTAGCTCAGCGATGCGGTCGGTCTACTGCTAAGCACACCTGGGCGCGGTCAGTACTTGAATGGTTGACCGCTCGACCGTGGCCCGGATTCCGCCCAAAACCGTAGGTTCCTTCCCTTCTTTCCTTACTAGGTGGTAGGGTTTATCCCGCCCGGGTTGATACCACCGCACTGAATGAAACGTCGTCGGTCGAAACAATAGCGTCTTTCTATAAGGGCACACGGGGCACGGTCCCAGGGCCTTGATGAAAATTTTTCCGCCGCTCGTATTACTTACGAGATCCCGGAAGAAACCATTATTGTATTGTAATCAAGCCAAACCAGTACCTACTAAAGTAAAATCGTAGTTAAGTTTCATTTCTTAAAAGATTTTTTTAAACATATCATAATATATCTTAAATAATTAACCTAATAAAAAAATCACGCATCCATAAAACTTTCATCTAAATGACCCGATGACGGGAAAATAAAAGTGTATATTATTGTAAGTAATATTTATATTACAACAACAAGCTGTGCCCGCGGCTCCGCCCGCTCTCATATTTCACTTCACTGCTAACCTCATAAGCCATTTAGCATGATAGTAAGTAGCCTATAGTTGATGGGAAGAATCAAGCTATGCGTAGAATTTTGTTTTATTAAAATCGGTTCAGTGGTTCTCGAGTTATAAGCGGACAGACAGACACTCAGACAGAAAGCAGACGTTGGATTTTATTATAGGTAAGGAAGGAAGGAAAAGGAAAATTACTAAATAAAAGTTATACTTTTGTATTATTGTTTTTTTATTCACATTTTTTTTTCTTTCTAAAGAGGGCCCCAAATTGCTTTGTGCCCAAGGGCCCCTGCATGGCCTAAGATGGCCCTGGGTCGAAACGGCTATGTATGTTTGAGCCTATGCTAATTTTATATGAAAATCCGTTAAACCACAAAGGGAAAGGTACTTACAGGAATATTCACCATCTTTCACTTAACTTCACCAGTTTTTATTTAATTTTAGTTTGTGTTTGGTTCTAACTTTATCCGTTTCTTGATTTATATTGATTTTGCGTTTTATTTGATTTTGGAATTGTTCTTTGCAAATTTTTTAACCTGCACGTGAATGACTAGTCTTCTTTTGATTTTTGTAGGTAGGTTGCGATTAATTTTATGAAGGTAGATTTTAACAATTTATTTTATGCGATACGTATTGGCGCGAAATTTAAATTTGACAGGTAAATGTCAAGGAGTGGGGGTTGGAACTTGTGGTCCAATTCCCAACAATGTAAATAGTTCGTGTTCTCCGTCCAGTTCAGTGTAGCCGACATGAAATGAAGGGAAGCACTGACATTGGCACCTAATTCACCCGGTGTTATGGGCTCACATCGCGGATGTTGTATAGGTGATGTAGCCAACGGTGTCAGTTAACATAAAAAAAAAACTTAAAACATTAGGACATGGGCACCATACATTATTCATACCTTCTTCAATTAGTCATCATATGTGAGTACACTCCCTCACTAGCCGCATACTAAATTGAGCCAAAAATCCACAAAACAATCGGAGCCTCACTTCTCTGTATAATCATCCGCGCACGAGTGCGTGCGCACTTTCCACGGCCCACGAAAACGAGCCACGTGTCTAATTCTAGAGATTTGCGGGGAAACCTCGCCACGACGAAGGTGAAACTTGTTTAAAGGATTTATTAACTTTTCAGTGAAAATTTCCTACAAATTTTACGTGGAATCCGAACCACGACCGGGCCCAACGGTCAAGCGACCCAAAGCACAGATTACTTAATAGTTACTTCGTAACAGATAAATCACTCCATAGAAAATGTTCCTACCTTCCGGTTTTAATAGCCCACTGTTTCACGTCGCCAATCGCTGCGTGCGAAAATGTACCTTAACGATCGAGTGTAAAGTGGTTATTGTTTTGCAGCTGCGCGCACTTGCGTGGGCGAGTGTCTATATATACTTCGCGCGGCTGACGAATTTCCACTGAAATAGACCGCCGGCGCGGCGGCCCGTCGGGCGGTAGGTAGTTAGCGCGCGCAAGTAAATAGAGTGCGTGAGGCCTGCCCAAAGTCCGAATCGAAGCTGACGAAGTTGAAACTAGTTATTTATTTCTTCTTCTTCTTTATCATCTCTTCTTTTCTCTTACCTCCACTTCTTATAAAAGGGATCGTCTGTCTGTATATATGTTTATATGCCTGTATCGTATTGTTTATTGACCATTCATATGGCAGTTAGAATTCACTCGAACTTGTCACAATTCTACTATTCGGTTCGATTGCACCCACGAAGAAGGACCGAAAAGAAACTCCGACTTAATATGTAAGTCTTTAAACCTACTCTGTTAATCCGGAAACTTAAAAATGAATATAATTCAAAATCATATCAAATCAAAAAAGTGTAACGCACAGAAGCGGTAAACTCTGGAACGCTCTACCTGCCCACATATTTCCCCCCAAGTACTGTCTCGGGTCCTTCAAGAGAGGCGTCAATGGGCACCTGTCAGGCCGGCATGGCATTCGTAGCCCCCGCATGCGTCCGAATGCCCATGGGCGTCGCTAGACACCTTATGGGTGGCTCGGCGCCACAAGTCGCGCTTACTATAAACGAATCGTGTTTATTAGTCAGGCACATAAAGATACATATAGACACATTACAGATTACATTTTTAAATTGTTTAAGTTATCACACATTGTTTGTCAGGTTAATATAACAGGTTTACATTTTATGTTATTTAATATAGGTTTATTATAAAAATAATATAAAAAATTTAGAATCAAACTCTATGTTTAAATCGGCTGCCAAAATATACTTCTTGAATAATTAGAACTTGTCAATATTTGAGAATGATTTACCTACTTGTCTTGAGTTCTATGTGTATGTCTGTCTGTCCGTCTGTCTTCGGAATATTTATAACATTATCTAACATTGTATATTGTACCTACAATAATTTTATTTTATTAATAGTTTAAACTTTCTATTTTTATACTTATAATGTATAGAATCTGTATAGTAACTGCATAAATTTACCTATAATATAAGCGAATGTTATAACGTTCTTTGAGATCAATAAAGATTCTTTAAACTGAGGTTTTATTTTTTACCCGACTGCGCGACGCAAAGGAGGGTAATGTGTTTATCAGCCTATGTATGTATGTATGTATGTATGTTTGTTCCTTTGTGGCACGCTAGAGACCAAACGCGTGGGCCGATTTTGATGATTCTTACGGCAATCGATTTGTCTTAATCTTGCGAGTGTCACTAAAGACATGACAGTAATCAAAATTCAATATGGCGACAACTAGGTGCCATATTGTGAAAAAGAAAAAAATGAAAGTTGACTAACTATGTTAAGTGGGGTATCGTTGAATAGGTATTTGAAAATCATCTTTAGGTTTCTCTTAGCATTTTTCATTTCGAATGACCTTTTAGAATCTATAACGATTTAAATTTGGTTAGCAACCATTCTCACTTAACTTATAATAGTTATAATAGAGCTGTGATAAAAGTTCTTATTATACAGGATGTTCGGCACATCGACCGAAATTTTTTTTTAGGTAAGTGGGGTCATTTGCATCGTTTCGACCGGTACCTTTTGTCAGATATCACGTGGTATCAAGATACGATTTTTTTTGTTTATTTTTGAAAATTACAAAAATCCCAGTATTAAACCCTTGTAACTTTTTTGTTTATGACTGTATCAGCACGAAATATTTTATTGGATTTAACAATGTATCGTTCTTCTAGAAAAAATATCATTTGATGAATTTAATACCATGAAAAGGACTTATGACCTCCCAAAGTCCCGAGAACGAGTAAAAATATGACAGAATCTTAATTTCTTAATTCATTTAAAAAAAACTGACAGCAATTTAGAGCTTCATTTTCTTTTAAAAAGTTTGCTAGTTTACGTCCTTTCCGACGGTATACCACTTGCTGACTGAATGTCTGAGAGATGCAAGGAAGAATGAGAGACAATTAACTGCCACGTGGTTAGACTTTGAAATCGCCTTCGGTTCGGTGCGCCATGAGTTACTATTAATGGCTCTAGAATGGTATAATGTGCCACCTCTGATCTGTAATATAATAGCCTCCTACTACAAAAAACTTTCATTTGTAATACAAGTAAAAGGTGAAACGGAGAAGACACCGGAAATTCGTTACGGCATAGGACTTTTCCAGGGTTGCTGCCTCTCTCCTGTCACATTTAACATTGTTATCAACATTGTAATTGATACGCTTGTCGTGAAAGAAAACAAATGGGGATACAGGTTCAAATATGGAGACACATATATGACGGCTATCCTGGCATTTGCGGATGATATTACGCTGTTAACCCGCAATCCAAAACAAAATCAGGCGAAATCAAAATCTTAAGGTGGTAGATGACTATTGTGAATGGACCAAAGGGATGAAGATAAAACCAGCGAAGTGCTACTGTTTGAGCTTAACCAGGAAAGGTTAAAAGTTTACCTCGAGCAAGCCAGGTCTGACAGTAGCCGGAAAAGCAATCGCAACCGTGGCTGATGAAGCCCCTTTTAAATTCTTGGGAAAAAGGATCACAAGCAGAGGAAAAGAGCATCCTACTGATGATATTGTCCAACTTTTCGAAGAGAGCCTGCGCCAAACTGACAATCTTCCCCTCCTGGGTACACAAAAGGCATGGATCAACGATAACTATCTGACATCAAAACTTTCATGGCCATTTCTCGTCTACGACTTCACAAAGCCAAACCTGACTAAATTAGACTCTTATGTTACCAGATTCCTGAAGTCATGGTTTGGACTGGCTCACCCGGCTGACTCGTCAACGCTGTACCCGGTGATCCCACAATAACTTTGGACTGAACATTAAGAAACCGTCGATATTTTATCAAAAGGCGAGAATAGCCAAACGATGTATACTCAAAGACTACAATGATGCTATTCAAGCCTTAGCCAACAACTCAGATGAACTGGAATCGAGACTCGACTTCTACAAATCATTCCAAGTTGGTACACGCACCAATAGATCTGGACTCGGCATAGAAACAGCAAAGTCTTATAAAGAAATAGGTTTTGCTCAGGAGGACATGGAACAAGATTTCAAACTTCACGCCTTAAACCTAGAAATGCAGAATGATTGGCTAACAGGTGGGCGACTTCTGCATCCCTCCTGCATTGAAGTGGAAATCCATAATATACAACTGGTCCCCTGAGCTGCTTAAGTTCTAACTAAATGCATTCCAGCTTACTCTCGCCGACCCGAGTAACCTAGTTAGATGGGGGAAATCTACAAATTGACTATGCCCGTCATGTAAGGAGTCCGTAGGCACGGCCAAACATATGTTATGCGGATGCAAAATACTACTTGAGCGAGGCCAGTATTCCTACCGTCATGATAAAGTCCTCCAAATCATCAGAGAGGCCATCAACCTCTCAATTGCACGGACCAGGAAAGGGCAAACTAGTAGCGCCTTCCAGAAGGTCAACTTTGTGAAATCTGGAGCCAAAAAGCTGCCCAAAGATACGACTAAACCTTCAATTTTGGGAGCAGCGAAGGATTGAGAATTGTTGATGGACACACATGAGAAGCATTACCAGATGCCTTCGGAAATCTGTACCACAGCATTAAGACCGGATATACTCATATTCTCAAAAGTGACAAAGCATGTAGTACTTGTTGACTTTGTGAAACCTGGAGCCAAAAAGCTGCCCAAAGATTCGACTAAACCTTCAATTTTGGGAGCAGCAAAGGATTGGGAATTGTTGATGGACACACATGAGAAGCATTACCAGATGCCTTCGGAAATCTGTACCACAGCATTAAGACCGGATATACTCATATTCTCAAAAGTGACAAAGCATGTAGTACTTGTTGAACTTACAGTTCCATGGGAAAGCAACATACCGAAGGAACACAACATCAAACTTAAAACACAACATCAAACTTAACAAGTACTGCAACTTAGTAGACCGGATTGTGAGAAACGGATTCAAGACTGATCACTTCGCTGTGGAAGTCGGAGCAAGAGGACTACCAGCGAAGTCGCTCTACAGTCTCTTCAAGAATCTAGGGCTGCCAAGATCGACGCTAAGCTCATACATGGAGAGAGCTTCGAAAACGTCACTGGAAGCATCCTACAGAATATGGATAGGTAGAGAGAGAGGTCGAGAGCGGGACTGGTGTTTCCCCGGGTCCTAGTCAACACAGACTAGCTGACGAAGGCTTGATGCGAGCCGAATCCTGAAGCATGCGCGGGAAAGTTAGAGTGGCCACTCGCTAGTCCCGACCTCGATTAACACCCTCCTCTACTGCCGATGAGCCCGGATATGTTCGGTGAAGCCATCGCAAGCTTAGTTCCACACCTTCCTGTAATGCAAATAATTCACTATGTGGCCAAAATTAGGGACAGAGACCAGAATAGAAGGACAACACGGGCACTTTGTTACAGGGCCACTTACTTATTTAGGTATTTAGACCACCGCAAGCTACTTAATAATCCCCACGATATTAACTCCCTCAATGAAATGACAAGTTCGCAAAATTTACCGTCATATAATCCTAACTAAAAAGTGTAAAATAAAAAAAGTTTATTTAAAAAATAAAAAAACCCGACTGCGTAAAAAAATAACTTTCAATAAAAACTGAAAAGAAAAAAACAAGTCCAGTAGTCTAGAACTCTGATGTAATATTGAATAACTACACCATTGAAATAGTTTCATGATCGATACACAAATATAAAACCAATAATAAACTCTAATGCGGAACATAGCGACTTTAACAGTCGGGACCCATTATTGGGAAAATTTTAATGGGTCCCGACTCTATGTTCTCTATGTTCCGCATTAGAGTTTATTATTGGTTTTATATTTGTGTATCGATCATGAAACTATTTCAATGGTGTAGTTATTCAATATTACATCAGAGTTCTAGACTACTGGACTTGTTTTTTTCTTTTCAGTTTTTATTGAAAGTTATTTTTTTACGCAGTCGGGTTTTTTTATTTTTTAATTTTATAATATGCTTCCCATTTCTCACTTATTGCTCCTGGAAAACAGAAACAAACGTGCACTGCTTAATACTTAATTCGTCCCTTCTAGACTGTAACAGTTGCCGCAATTCCACGGTCTGCTACTCCATCCATCACGTGTTATTGAAAGTTCATTACAAAAATTTAATTACAATAAATCAAAGAACCCAATAACCAATCACTTTCAAGCGAGAGTAATTAAAACTTCATACAAGCGAACGCCTTTTTTTATGGAACCTGACACGGTTGGCTACATCACCCACTACACTACACCTTGGTGAACTAGGTGCCATGTCGTGCCGACTACACTGAATTGAACGGATAACATGAGCTCAGTGCTGCGGTGGTACCCACCCAGGCGGGTTAAACCCTATCACCTAGTAAGGTAAGAAGGGAACGAACCTATAATTTAACTTGGAGTCGGAACCACGGTTTATAGTTCCATGTGTGATGTATTTCTTGAGAGAGGTGTTATTGTGTACGGTTAATTGTAATCTTTTTTTTTATTGACATAATAATATTATGACATGAATACTGCCATTTATGCCTGTTTAGAATTTTAGAACGTGTAGGGTCACTCAGTCTGTTCAGCAGGTACTATCATGGACGCTGCTCGGAGGAACTTGCTTCCTTATTCCTTGCCATCCAACCTATCTTCGCAGCACTCGCCGCAGAGAGACTAACCAACCTTTTGTTGTTGACATTGGGCTTTTGAGAACCCATCGTTTCTTTGTCGCACCGCTAGCGTGTGGAACTGTCTCCCGGCGAGTGTGTTTCCCGAATCCTTTAACCTGGGTGTCTTCAAACGTCGTATCAACGGGCTGGACAGCCTAGCAACAGTCCGCAAATCTGCTGGCATGGCGCCTTACTGAACGTGGGTGGTTTCGCGAGGAGGGGGGTTTTTGGCTCTGTCGACTGTACCATTGGTCCCTCGACAAAGCCACCCATGTTGGTTTAGATAAAAAAAAGAACCTAACTGAGCCTTTATAAGCTAGAGTGAGAATGCTATCTATAATTGAAAACTCGAGCGAAGACAAAACGCTACAAATGAGTGCGTCTGCGCACTAGCGAGAGAATGGCTTAACCAATGTCCGTAGTATGCAGTAAGAAGCATTAAAACGCTATGTATATTAAGAATATTAATAACCAAAAAATACACAAAAATATATCAAGTCTCTTCACTACATTCAGTACACTTTTTTATGTAAACCGGGTGGCTGTGCCGAGAGACCAACGGTGCAGTCGACAGAGCCAAAACCACCTTTGCTCCCGAAACCACGCTCAGTTAGGTCACAGCATATATATGGCTAAAGCAGTATGGAAACTAGGCCTATTTGTTAAAATAAGTACCTACGCTCCATTGGAGCGTTAGGGATGTCAATCAAATTTTTTTGTAAAATTGTAAAATTATTATTTATTAAAACATTTATTTAGGTTCTGTAATGTAATGATCAAATAATCAATATAATCAATCATCAATAATAAGTTAACAACGTGGTTGCTATAAATATGAATTGATATAACTTTTCTCGACTTTTGTCAACTTTTATTAACTTTGTAAATTGTTTACAACTTTTGTCAGCTGTCGTCAACCATTGTAAATGTTTGTCAACTTTTCTCATCTTTTACCAATTTCAGTCATCTTTTGTCAACTTTTATCGACTGTTGTCAAGTCTTGTCAATGTGTGTCAACCTTGGTAAACTTTTGTGAGCTTTCGTCAACATTTGTCAACTTTTGTCATCTTTTGTCAACTTTCATCGACTGTTGTCAACTCTTGTCAATGTTTGTCAACCTTGGTCAACTTTTGTCAACTTTCGTCAACATTTGTCATCTTTTGTCATCTTTTGTCAACTTTTATCGACTGTTGTCAACTCTTGTCAATCTTTGTCAACCTTGGTTACTTTTGTCAACTTTCGTCAACATTTGTCGACTTTTGTCATCTTTTGTCAACGTTTGTCAACTTTTGTCTATTTTTCTCGATTTTTGTGAAATTATAGCCATTTTCGTTCTCTTTTATCAACTTTTCTCATCTTTTGCCAACTTCTGTCACCTTTTGTGAACTTTTATCGACTGTTGTCAACTCTTGTCAAGTTTTGTAAACTTTTGAGAACTTTTATCAACTCTCGGCACCTTATGTCAACTTATGTCAACTCTTGTCAACTTTTGTCAACATTTGTCAACTTTTGTCAACTTTTGTCAACTTTTGTCAACTTTCGTCAACGTTTGTCTACTTTTATGGCTTTTGTCGACTTTTGTTAACTTATAGCCACTTTCGTCATCTTTTGTCAATTTTTGCCGACTTCTATCAGCTTTTGTAAAATTTTAACGACTGTTGTCAACTTTCGGAAATTTTTGTCAACTTTTGCCAACTTCTGTCACTTTTATGAACTTAGGCCAGCTTCCGTCAACTTTTCTCAACTTTCGTCATCTTTTGTCAACTTTTACTAACTTCTGTCAACTTTTAACCACTATTGTCAACTTCTTTTATGGACTTTTGTCAGCTTTCGTGAACTTTTGTCAACTCTTGTCAACGTTTGTCAACTTTCGTCAACTATTGTTAATTAATGTCAACTAAGTATTGTCAACTTTTTTCATATTTTGTCTACGTTTGTCAACTTATGTCAGCTGTTTGTCAACTTGTTGACAACAGTGGTTAAAATATGATAAAAGCTGACAAAAGCTGAGAGAAGTTGGCAAAAGTTGACAAAATGTTGACGAAAGTTGACTAAGGTTGACAAACAACCACAAGAGTTGACAACAGTCGATAAAAGTTGACAAAGATGACAAATGTTGACGAAAGTTGACAAAAGTTGACCAAGGTTAGGTTGACATTGACACGAGTTGACAACAGTCGATAAAAGTTGACACAGGTCGATAAAAGTTGACAAAAGATGACAAAAGTAGACAAAAGCGGACGAAGGTTAACAAACATTGACAAGAGTTGACAACAGTCGATAAAAGTTGACAAAAGATGACAAAAGTTGACAAATGTTGACGAAAGTTGACAAAAGTTGACCAAGGTTGACAAACATTGACAACAGTCGATAAAAGTTGACAAAAGATGACAAAAGTTGACAAATATTGACGAAAGTTGACAAAGGTTGACAAACATTGACAAGAGTTGACAGCAGTCGATAAAAGTTGACAAAAGGTGACAGAAGTTGGCAAAATATAAGAAAAGTTGACAAAAGTTGACAAGAGTTGACATAAGTTACCGAGAGTTGGCAAAAGTTTTCAAAAGTTTACAAAACTTGACAACAGTCGATAAAAGTTGACAAAAGGTGACAGAAGTTGGCAAAAGATGAGAAAAGTTGACAAAAGTTGACAAGAGTTGACATAAGTTACCGACAGTTGACAAAAGTTCTCAAAAGTGTACAAACTTGACAAGAGTTGACAACAGTCGATAAAAGTTAACAAAAGGTGACAGAAGTTGGCAAAAGATAAGAAAAGTTGACAAAAGTTGACAAGAGTTGACATAAGTTACCGAGAGTTGGCAAAAGTTCTCAAAAGTTTACAAAACTTGACAAGAGTTGACAACAATCGATAAAAGTTGACAAAAGGTGACAGAAGTTGGCAAAAGATGAGAAAAGTTGACAAAAGTTGACAAGAGTTGACAGAAGTTACCGAGAGTTGACAAAAGTTCTCAAAAGTTTACAAAACTTGACAAGAGTTGACAACAGTCGATAAAAGTTGACAAAAGGTGACAGAAGTTGGCAAAAGATAAGAAAAGTTTACAAGAGCTGACAACTGCAGTCGATAAAACTTGACAAAATGTGACAGAAGTTGGCAAAAGATGAGAAAAGTTGACAAAAGTTGTCAACATTTGTCAAAAGTTAATATAAAGTGACAACAGTCGAAAAACGATTGTAAACATTTTTTTGCATTCTAAAAGATCGCGGACTGTCCGTGGTGCATGCAACAAAAACAAACACGACCACTCGGACGCGGCACCCGCGACTGATTGTTTGCGACATTCGCTTCGGGGCCTTGTTGAGGCGTGCGTGTGTGTGAGTGCGTCGTTTCGATCGTTTTGTACGTAGTTTCCATACTGCTTTAGCCATATATATGCTGTGGTTAGGTGCCATTCCGGCAAATTTGCGGACTGTTTCAAGGCTGTGTAGCCTGTTATTACGACGTATGAAGGCACCCAGTTTAAAGTATTCGTGAAACACACTCGCCGGAAGACAGTTCCGAACTGTCTTCCGTGAAGAAACTATTTAAGAACCGATGGGTTCTGAAAAGCCCAATGTCAACAACAAAAGGGTGCTGAGTCTCTCTGCGTCGAGTATTTTTTATTATATTTAGATCCAAGCAAAAATACGGTCGTCGCCAAAATATTTACAAAAAAATAAAAAACTTAAATACTACACACAACCAATTACTATATACGCCGTCTACAAATTATTGTATTGATATTTATTTTATTCATTCATAACGTGTACGTACAGTTAGGCCTTACGTGCTGTCAAGCGTATTTTTTTTTCTTTATTTTTTCAGGAAATTAACAGCACCTTATCTTGTCTCAGTTATCAGGTTATGTGAACCAGTATTTTTTGGATCAACATGAAAAATATTATATGTTTATTATATCTGAAGTATTTTATAAATCTTTCTATATAAATTACAAATGCTTGCTTCGTTTTGATTTCAATAACCGTTTATCCCCATGATGGATGAAAATTTTTGTTTATAGGTTAATAATGATTAATTTACTGTATACATTATTATATTTTTGTTTAACTTAATTTTTATCCCAAATTTCAACTTGATACCTCTAAGAAAGAAATTTACTTGAATAAATATTTTCTGATTATTTTCAATAAAGTGTAAATTTTAAAACACCAAATTATAATCAGTCTTCAAATTTGAGTTTTAGTACATTTTAATTGAGATTAAAAAAGTATGTGTTTATACATTACAATACCACCAATAAATAAAGTAATATGTCCTAAGTTACAAAATATGACAAGCAAAACTAAAATAATTTTTAAAATTAATTAATAATTTACTGAAATAAATACAAAATCCCCTAATAACCTACTAACATTACCTACGGAATACAAGGAAGTGTGTGAAAATTCTTAGAAACAATTTTCCAGACGTGTAGCCTTTTTGCATAATCCACCCCAGAAAAGATCAACAGAAGACATGCAGCGCGCGCGCGCGCCACCTAGCGGCGAGCGTAGCCACAAGAGCACGCGGTATCATGTCCGTCCGCTCCGCAAGCTGTTGCCGACTGCCAACTTGAATAGTTTCATCTCCGTTTACATTTGAACATTTATAATATTTTGATATGCTGTATATATTTTTATGGTTCCGTATCCGGTACGGGACTCTATTACTAAGCTAACGCCGTCTGTCTGTCTGTCTGTCCGTCCGTCTGTCCGTCCGCCTGTCCGTCTGTCTGTCCGAGGGCTGTATCTCTTGAACCGTAATAGTTAGCACGTTGAAAATTTCACAGAATATGTGTTATTATGGCCGATTTAACAAGAAATAATAAAAATAAGAAAAAGTAAAAAATTCACCGGGGTTCTCATAAAATAAACTAAGAAGTGTATGCGCGCGCGCCATCTACCGAAAGGAGTATGAAGCATTTTAACTAATCATGAATGTGAACTAATATGAAGCATTTCATAAACACGCCATAGATGGCGTGAGTGGTGCTGACCATGACATGGTGATACGGAACCCTCGGTGCGCGAGTTTGACTCGCACTTGGCCGGTTTTTTTTTTTATTGTTCGGTTTTTTGTTATTCTTTGTGTCACTATAAGGTATTGTTAGAGTTGGTATTTTTAGTACCTATTGATTACTGATAAAAAATCAAACCTCATGCTTATCTTCTTAGCGTTTTATTTATTATTCTGGACCCATCTGAAAAGCAGCGCTATAGGTCGCCCTGTGCACCTATAGCACATGCTGAGATGGGTCCATAATATTTTATTATATTTATAATGTAATTATATTTTTTTTTTCAATTGCATTATCTGACGTATCAAATGGAAGGAGTAAAAGAAATAAAAATATATATAATAATTTTACAATGAATTGTTTAAAAGATATTTATATGAAATTGAGCAATCCCCCCACGCCATATCACTGAAACTAGTGAGCCTAAAATTTAGACAAAAATGGGAATGTAAGATTATAGTTTTTATGAAAATCTAAACGAAAATCCAAAATCTTAAAGTTCTCACGCAAAAATGAATAATACGGTTTCCTCTCCGCGCGAGTTCGACTCGCACTTGGCCGGTTTTTCTTTCACATGCGAATTTAGAGAAATTTAAAATCATCATAAAGAAATCACCATCTTCGAACCGTTAGGTAAAACATTTTGTGGTTTGTGGCATTTTTAACCGCATTCTATTTGTCCAACACCGTATACTTATATGTATTGTACATACATACATACATACATACATACATATCACACACGCTGAATCCCGACAATCGGGGTAAGCAGAGTAATCGGAGTTGTGCTGCAAGAACTCTGGTAAATTACAGCACAACACCGACCACCACGTTTCGCAAAGTATTCGAACAAGATTCAATCGATCAAGCAGCAAGTAAGGCACGAAGACCCACCTGCTGCATGACTCGGTGGAAGTACCGTGCCAAGGTGAGAGGTGGCAAACCCGTCGCCCTTTAGCACGGCATCTTGTCCTTATCCCTTAGTCGCCTTTTACGACATGCACGGGGAGAGATGCAGTGGGGCTATTCTTTTTAAGTACCGGGCCCACACGGTTTGTTCTTTGATATGTATTGTATATGTATATATGTATATATGTACCGTGTGGTGCTGGTACTTAAGAATAGCCCCACTGCATCTCTCCCCGTGCATGTTGTAAGAGGCGACTAAGGGATAAGGACAAGATACTGCGCTAAAGGGCGACAGGCTAGCCACTTCTCAGCTTGGCGCAGTCCTTCCACCTAGTCATGCAGCAGGTGGGTTCTTCGTGCCTTACTTGCTGCTTGATAGTTGTCTTGTCCGTATACTGTGCTAAACGTGGTGGTCGGTGTTGTGCTGTAATTTACCAGAGTCCTTATAGCACGAACATCGATTACTCTGCTTACCCTGATTGTCGGGATACAGCGTGTGTTATGTATGTATGTATGTATGTATATATGAACATTATAGACCAAGCGATTATGACGGAGAACCGATTTAATATTCATATTCATTGTTTTATTGTATACTAATTGTTGCCCGCGGCTTCGCTCGCATGAAATTCGTAAGAAGAAGTACGTAAGCCCGCTACCGTATCTTTATTTCGGCGCGCGGAATAGTTCGGTTTGTATGAGAACCAACATCTTAGCATAACCGGAATTTTATTTAGCATACTGTGTCACGTATAGTTAAATGGGCTTGTACTAAGTTTCATCGAATTCGGATTATCGGTTTAAGAGTTATGGAGGAACATAGATACAGAAAATATTTCTGAAAATCGTCAATTTAGTTTCAGTATCACGTATAGAGCCTACAAACGTAATATCTCGTAAGACAAAGTAACTTACTCCATGGCCATCCATTACAGATTTATTAATAGTATTGATTAATGATAAAGTTTCAAAATAGGAGGCAGATATGATCTTTCGTGTATTTTTTTTAAACCAAGTAAAGTCAATAGGTACTCTACGGAAGGACTTTAGATGGAAGGATTTTATTATTAGTGTGGCACTTTAGCTACTATATGCGAGTGTCCTATGTAGGGTGTTAGTGTTAAGGTCCAAATGAAACACTATGATAGCTGTGTATAAACGTGTAATAAAACGACTGAGAATTATTATTGACTCAAAGCGACTATACTTGACTCCGTGGTGTGATCGACTGCCAGGGCGGCGGGCCGAGGCGAGCGCGGACGCACGCCGCGCCAGAGGGGCGCGGGGTGCGATAACCGCGTCGCATCGGACCGATGTGTCTAGCTGTGTATAAACGTGTAATAAAACGACTGAGAATTATTATTGACTCAAAGCGACTATACTTGACTCCGTGGTGTGATCGACTGCCAGGGCGGCGGGCCGAGGCGAGCGCGGACGCACGCCGCGCCAGAGGGGCGCGGGGTGCGATAACCGCGTCGCATCGGACCGATGTGTCGTGTCCGGCACATCAATTTCCCCCTTTATGAAAAAAATTTTGTCATTACAACATTACCAAAATTACCTTTAATTACGAATCGTTCATTACTTGTGACAGTTATCTGCTTTTATACGACTGCCTCCACTTACTACAAATATAGAAAACATTATAAAGACGAGATATAAACACGATGAGAAAGATAAAAACATTTCAATAACATACAGGGTGCCAGGAACCACAGAAATGATGGCGTACAAAAGAGACACTTGAAAAATTTGAAGAGGTGCAATAAAACTATCCTAACAATGACCCTAGATGATTGTGCTCACCAATGCGGTCGTAAAAACCGCTGAGGCGAGAGTCCTTTTGTTTTGCAAAGAGAGAGACCGCCAATAATTTCACACACAAGTATGACTAAGCTTAATACCTATTACATAACACAATCGTAGATAGGCATAGGCAAAGATTTGAGAACACGTACCATTAAAATTTACACTAACTTCTATATTTCTACACTAACTTTTAACTAATTCGAAGTACTAACTAACACAGAATGGGGTGTAAATTTACACAAAATCAATATACCATACCGCTGTATGAAAATAATTGTGTAAAATATAATACATTTCTTCTATAATTTACTTATTACTTTAAGATGCATGCATACTACGATTATTAATTAAGTAAAAGTAATGAGTAAGTGTATTATGAAAAATCGACATTGCGATCAGGCAAAACTACAAGCGTTGGGCATGGAGTTTTGTGCGTAACCTTCCGTTGTCGTAAAATTCTTTACATCTCTCGGCGTAAGTGCTTTACGCCCGTGTGTACGAACGAGGTTTATTGTTTGAACGAGAATGCATTTGATGAAACGTGCGTTATTATAAGTTATAGTTATAACTACGTACGATCTTGCGATATTTGTGTCTAATCTTACAAATTAAACATTATACAATAAATTAAAACTATTAAATGTTCAAATTAAACTACAAACTATTCAGTGTATCTTGGAACAGCAGGTATTAGCGCTATTGTTATAAAATATAAGTGATGCGAATGAAATGATACTCTAACAAGTTGACGGATCTGTCGTAGATTTCCTTGACGGATGTTAAACGACGGGTTTTCCAACATTTGTATGCTTCCTAATACAACTCACAAAACGTTATTGCGATTTCTAAGATTGATTGCGGCTTTGTTAAAACTAATACATGCACATTTATCACTTTCAAATAGATTATGTGACACAAAGAAAGTTTAAATTGAACTCATTTTAAGCAACATATTATTAACATAACTATAATCACGACATAAAAGTAAGAAGTATAAAGTAAATAGCGTAATATTAGTCCTTTCATAATGTTTCTGGTGCAAGCAATAAACAGTTCGAGTATCATTATTGTTTGTAATAGTTTTATGGTAATTTTTTTTGTCCACACCATTGCACTTTGTTTGGATGGGGCTTAGCGCCTCAGATACACCTGTTATTTGTTTATTTCACTGCACTTTCACTATTTTTATGGTTGACAGACAAACCGGGACGCTGACCGGCACTCAGCTGGTCGTCGATATGGGTGAGAATGAAACGAAAGTTATTGGTCTGCAAAACGAACAGTTTTTTTACATATTCTACCGAACTTAGACACGTGATATGGTATTGTAGTGTCTGTCTCACTTGAATTATGGGTAGGAGATGTGGGACTAGGCTTCGTTGTAGGTACTTGGGCGGAGTCGGCAGGTGCGTCGCGTGAACCGTTTCTTTCATCGTTGGGTAAGAAAGCCGGTTTCAGCCTGTCCAATGTTATTGCGACTTCCCTGTTAGGAAGTTTTACTATAAAATATTTGTCTTTCTTTTTTATTACCGGGAACGGTCCTTCGTAAGGTGGTGTGAGAGGTCGTGTCACGCGATCACACCTGACGAACACGTGTGTGCACCTACTTAGTTCCGGATGCACAAAAACTGACGTCTGCCTAGCTTCGCGCTTAGGTACAGAAGCTATTTTGCTTATGTGTTGGCGAAGTTTGTCCACATAGCTCTCGTCGACGGTGTACGATGTTGGTGAAGGTTCGAAAAACTCTCCCGGCAGTCTAATAGTGGTTCCATAAACCATTTCAGCTGCGCTGATTGATGTGTCGTCTCGAAGAGCTGCTCTCAGACCATATAAAACTGATGGTAATTCTTCTGCCCAGTTCTCGCTGTTTGATCGGGCCATTAATGCTGCTTTCATACTTCGGTGAAAATTTTCGATAAGGCCGTTCGATTGCGGGTGATAGCTGGTTGTCCTGATTTTTTTAATACCCATGCACTTCGCGAGGTTCTGAAACAGCTCTGCCTCGAAGTTACGTCCTTGATCTGTGGAAATTCGTAGGGGGCAGCCGAAACGGACAATCCAGTGCTCGTAGACAACCCTCGCGACAGTTTCTGCCGACATGTCGCTGACGGGGATTGCCTCTGGCCAATTTGTTGCTCGGTCCTCGATCGTCACTACGTAGCGGTATCCATTTGAAGGCATGAGTGGACCAACCATGTCCACATTCAGGTGCTGAAACCGATCACTTGGTTCATACTTCCCAAATGGCGACTTTGTATGCCGTGATACCTTCGACTTCTGGCATGGTAGGCACGACTTTGTCCACTCCTTGACGTCGTTCAGCATGCCAGGCCAAAAGAATTTCTCCTTCATCAGCCTGCGCGTTCCTCTTACGCCTGGATGTGAAATACCATGTATGGTCGTGAAGGCTTGATGGTGAAAGTTCTTCGTGAGGTACGGCCTTGTCTTTCCGCCGGTCGTGTCACAATAAACATTCAATTTGATGGCCGGAATCTGAACTAATCGAAGAGTTGAGTTTTCTCGTGAAAGAAGTTCCTTCAACTCTCCGTCTGATTGTTGTGCCTGTGCTAGCTTCTCATAGTCTATTGCGCTGGGGCATCCTATCTCTTCGATTCTCGATAAAAAATCGGCGACTGGGTTAACTTCACCAGACACGTGCACTATAGATGATACAAATTGCGAAATGTAATCTAATTGACGGATTCTTCTCGGCGTGTCGTTGGTGGTCGCATTCTTTTTGAAAGCGAACGTCAAAGGTTTATGATCGCAGTATACTTTGACATTCGAGCCCTCGATAAACCTTCGGAAGTGTTTCACCGCTAAGTAAATACCTAGCAGCTCTCTATCATAGGTAGAGTATTTTCTCTGTGTCTCATTAAGCGTCTTACTGAAAAAACCTAACGGCTCTTGTCCCTTTTCTGTGCGCTGGTTTAGCACTGCTCCTACGCTTACGTCGCTGGCGTCGGTCATTATAGAGATCTCGGCGTCCACGGCGGGGTGTGCGAGCATGCACGCACTCTTAATGCTTTCCTTGCATTTCTCAAATGCGGCAATCGCGTCCGGTGTCCATTCGATGATTGTCTTGTCACGTTTTTTTGCGCCCACTAAATATTTGTTAAGTACAGCTTGATGTGTCGCCGCATCTGGTGTGCTCTCTCTGTAGAAGTTTATTGCTCCTAGAAAGCGTCTCAGCTCGTGAATAGTGACCGGTTTTTTGTAGTTGGCGATGGCTTCGACCTTTTCAGGTAGCGGGCGAATTCCCTCGGGTGACACCAAATAGCCGAGATATGTTATTAACGGCTTGTTAAATTCAGATTTTTGCGTATTGATGGTAATTCCGTGAGCATCGAGTCGTTGTAGCACGTTTCGAAGAAGTTTGTTGTGCGATTCTTGGTCTTCGGATGCGATCAGAATGTCATCTACATACGAAAATACACAATCTAGACCTTGCAGCACTGCGTTGAGAAATCGGCAAAACGTCATTCCGGCGTTACGGAGTCCAAAACATGTGCGTGTATACTCGTACAGGCCGAATGGCGTTGTTATAGCGGTCTTCGGGATGTCTTGTTCGCGAACTGGAATTTGGTGGTAAGCATTGTTGAGGTCGATCTTGGAAAATATTTTCTTTCCGTGCAGCATGTACGTGAAATCTAAAAGCCTTGGCATAGGATAGGCGTCAGGGATAGTGTTAGCATTTAACTTACGGTAGTCTCCGACAATTCTGATTCCACCACACTTTTTATCTACCACATGTAGCGGCGAAGACCAAGGACTTTTGCTGGTTTGTATAATACCGAGTTCGAGCATTGTCTCGATTTCCTGTTTAACTTTTTTGTACTTGTCCGGAGCAAGGGGTCTAGGTCGGCAGTGAACGGGGGGGCCTTTTGTCTCAATATAGTGCTCGACGCTGTGTTTTATGGCTTCCTTTCCGAAAACGGACGGCTTTGTTACGTTGGGGAAGGAGGCTATTATCTCACCAAATGGGTCGCCGGCGCAGACGGTTTTTATTGTCGGTTGATCGGACGATATTGCTGTAGTTTTCACGTGGAGTTCCGTTGTACCATCGATTAGACGTCGATTCCTCAGATCCACGAGCAGGTTATGATACTCCAAGAAATCTGCGCCTATTATAGGCATCCGCACGTTCGCCTCCACGAAACTCCATTTGTATGGCCTTCTTAGTCCGAGATCGAGAGTTAGTGACTTCTCACCGTATGTGGTTATCGCCGACCCGTTTGCCGCGTATAAAACATAATCCGAGGGTGAGCCTTTGTTCCTACTCAGTACCGAGATGTCTGCTCTGGAGTCTATGAGAAAATTTATGCCCGAGTTGCGGTCGGTTATATAAAGGCGTTTGGAATTTTCCAATGTGCAGACCTCCGCCTTAGGCTGCACTGCGTCTAGTTTTCCGATTGCATTTTCGTCTGGTCCTTCCACGCGCATGGCTGCTCACATTTTTTGGCCTTCTCGCGGAATGTATGGTGGTACCAGCATAGCCAGCCGGCCTTCTGTTCCGATGCACCTGTACGCGAGCTGGATCTGTACCTGTGTGCCGGTGTCCGCGAGCGGGGACGGTGCGGGCGTCGCTGTTGAGCCTGCTCATCGCGTATCGAGGCGATTTCGGCACACATGCGTGCCATTTGTGTGGCGAGAGCGGCGACTGACGCCTGCATTTCACATGACTGTGATGCGACAGGTGCAGGTGCAAGTTCGTTCACCTGAGTGCAGCGTGTGTTTTCAAGGACGCTGTCTGCAATGACGGCTAGGTCTTCTAAACTCTCCTTGTCGCTTACTGCCAGGACAGCGCGTACAGCCGTCGGGAGGTGACCGGCCCACAAGAATTTAAGGGCGTCGTCGCTCACCTTATCTCGTGCCAGGTCCCGCATACGTCGGAGGAGCTGCGACGGTCGTTGGTCACCCAACTGCATTTCTCCGAGCAGTTTTTGAAACTGCCGGAGTTCCGAGTCTGCATTTGCGGAGATTAGACGCGCTTTCAGCGCATCGTACCTGCGCTCTGGCGGAGGTGAGGTGAGCAGATCGCTCACCTGTTGCAGGTCGGGGAGCTGCAATTTTGCGATGACCGTCTGCCACCGTTGGTCGTCGCTAAGCCTCTGCGAAGCCGTGATGGCCTCAAACTGTATGAACCACAGTTTAGGTTGTTGCCGCCAAAACTCTGGAATGCGGCTTGACACCGACAAAGCCGCCAATTCACCTGTCGCCCCACACGGTGTTGCATCTTGCGCCACTATGTGTGCATGCTCTCCGTCGTTACTCATGATTCCCAGTCTCTACTCAAACTAAATGTCACTTAAAACACTGAATATCACTAAAACACTAGATGTCCACAATTAACTCGCGCGCGAATCACGTCGGTAGGTCACCAATTGTGGCACTTTAGCTACTATATGCGAGTGTCCTATGTAGGGTGTTAGTGTTAAGGTCCAAATGAAACACTATGATAGCTGTGTATAAACGTGTAATAAAACGACTGAGAATTATTATTGACTCAAAGCGACTATACTTGACTCCGTGGTGTGATCGACTGCCAGGGCGGCGGGCCGAGGCGAGCGCGGACGCACGCCGCGCCAGAGGGGCGCGGGGTGCGATAACCGCGTCGCATCGGACCGATGTGTCGTGTCCGGCACATTAGCAATAACTAAGGAACTTGCTTCCCTTATCCCTCCTCCTCCTGCTTGCCTTCACCAAACCCGCCGTACTCTCGCGGAACACCCCTTTGTAGTCGACAGAAAAGTTCTTCGAACTGCACGATTCTCTAAATCTTTCTTGTGCCGCACTGCAAATGTGTAGAACGGGCTCCCAGGGAATATATTTCCCCACTCCTACAATCCACGGATCTTCAAATCGCGGGTTAATAGCCTTTCCCCGGCAACATTAGTCCACCTCCAAGCCGGACTGGCACCTCCTCGGCGGTGAAATTGGCTGCGCCTGAGGCTTCAACCTCGGGCACAGCCACCCAACTCGGAAGCAATAAAAAAATATTGATTCACAGATTAAATAATAAAATAAAATAAACCTAAATGAATCAACTTATAAAATAAAACTTTTTGTTCAATTTCAACCGAGTCAGCCAGGTTCCCCAGGACTTTTATAGAGTTCAGCTTAGGAGTTGGATTTGCAGGCTTATGCGGCGTATGAAGAAAGCCTTGGCACTCACCTCACCGGACTTATCCACTAGCAATTTGCCGATGGTGTCGGCAAAAGCGAGTGCATCCGGTGACCACGCACCGTGGGTTTCCACCGCGAAACCTAGAAACTGAAAGAGCTTTTTAGGGGCTGATATTTTTAATTTTTATATCGTTTATTGAATAATTTCAACCATATAACCAAAGCTTCCTTCTCCGCCCACGGAACAGTGTAGACACGCACATCCCCTTCCCTCCCCCCCCCCCTCCCCCGGTCCCCCTTCCACCTTAAACTTAATTATTTTTAGCATATATTTATTTAGTTATGTATAAATTTTATTCTATTTTCAGAATTTTTTTATTTAAAGGTTCTTGTTAATTTTTCTTTTGTTAGATAGGTAAGTTTTGTTTTAGTTTAGTTTTAGTTAAAATATTTATAAATGTTTTGATTGCTTAATTACTTTTAAATAAACTTGTATGAAAAAAAAAGTCAAATAAAAGCTTGAAAAATAAAAATTATTTTTTTATTTTACTCATTATAAATATAACTTATTTTATTATCCAATAAATTGCATTATTTCACCTACTCTTAGATAAGTCGAAAATTCTTCCCGTTCTATTGCAATGCGAAGAAGAACCGACAAACAAACTTCGCTAGTCACAATGTTTATTGAACCTCTTCACATGAAGTTTGCACATAATGGAATCTGGCATGTATACATCGGAATGATTGTACGCTAGTAACATCAGGCCTCACGCACTCTATGTACTTGCGCGCGCTAACTACCTATCGCCCGACGGGCCGCCGGCGGTCTTTTTCAGTACAAATTCGTCAGCCGCGCGAAGTATACATAGACGCTCGCCCACGCAACTGCGCGCAGCTGCAAAGCAATAAACACTTTACACTCGATCGTTAAGGTACATTTTCGCACGCAGCGATTGGCGATGTGAAACAGTAGTCTATTAAAGCCCGAAGGTAGGAACATTTTCTATGGAGTGATTTATCTGTTACGAAGTAACTATTAAGTAATCTGTGGTAACATCACGATATTTGCCAAGGGGTTGGGCAGCGAACGAAAACTAACAGCGCTTAAAAATGCGACCGCACTATATAATTCCATGGGGAGTGCTCGGACGGGCTTTTTAACGCGATCCCGCCGTCCCCTGTCCACCACCGCACAACGCTCACTGGGCAGGCATTGCATCCCTCCACGCTAAGCTTACATGCAGATATTTCCTCCACAGAACCGGTAAACTCTGGAACGCTCTCCCCG
Source organism: Nematopogon swammerdamellus (assembly GCA_946902875.1). Lineage (NCBI taxonomy): Eukaryota > Metazoa > Arthropoda > Insecta > Lepidoptera > Adelidae > Nematopogon > Nematopogon swammerdamellus. Next base: position 15,306,719 of record OX336358.1, read on the forward strand.
CTCATATATTTCCGAAGTATATTTCCTCCCCAATACAATCTGGGGTCTTTCAAGAGGGGCGTGGATAGGCACCTGTCAGGCCGACATGGCATTCGCAACCCCCGCATGACAGCATCCCTTATTCCCTGCCACCCGTCCTATCTCCGCATGACTCGTCGCAGAGAGCCTCAGCATCCTTTTGTTGTTGACATTGGGCTTTTGAGAGCCCATCGGTTCTCCAAATCGTTTCTTTGTCGCACCGCTAGAGTGTGGAACTGTCTTCCGGCGAGTGTATTTCCTGGATCCTTTAACCTGGGTGTTTCTAGCAACAGTCCGCAAATCTGCTGGCATGGCACCTACTGAGCGTGGTTTCGCGAGGAGAGGTGATTTTGGCTCTGTCGACTGCACCATTGGTCTCTCGGCACAGCCACCCATGCTGGTTTACATAAAAAAAATTATAATAATGCGACCGAATGTCCATGGGCGTCGTTAGACACCTTATCGGAGCCACAGGTCGCGCCTTCAATAAAAACAAAAACTAAAATGAATTAGTACGCACTTCCACTTTACACAGCAGGTGGATGAAACTTTTTTTTTCTAGCCATGAAGCCTATCAATGTAACCTGTTCAAAGCGGAAGTATTCAATGCAAAGAAATAATAAAAATATCAAAAATTAAATTCACTTTTTTTCATTTCTCCACATGGCATAATGCAAAGGCATGACCTACACTAAGGCATTTGTAATTCAAATCATCAATGCGTATTATAAAACGGTAAACATTGCGTGTCTGTACACTCAAAATATTTGCAAAATATTTAATTGGCGGGTTCGGTGAAGCATGAGTGATGGATGAAATATTTACATTTCAATGTATCTCTTAGTATGCTTAGTGCGTGTCAGGCAGGACTCGCGCACCGAGGTTTCCGCACCACAAAAAAAAAACATTGGAAAAAACACGTTTCCGGTATGGGAACCCGCCTTAATTTTTTACTTGTTATTATTTTGTTATTATTTGTTGTTATATCTGCCATTATAACACATATTCTGTGAAAACTTTAACCGGCTACCTACAACGGTTCCAAAGATACAGCAGTAGGACAGACAGACAGACCGACCGACAGACAGACAGACAGACGGCGTAGGCTTAGTAATAGGCTTGCGGACGGGATACGGAAACCTAAATACTACTGGCCCAATTCGAAAGGGATTTTCACAAAAATATAGGTCCTAGGGCTGATTAACATACTATTACATATTACGCGTGATTGAACATAAACTATCAACAGTTTAAGAGGTGATTCTGAACCTCTAAACGTAATAAAAAACTTAAAAAATGTAATAATAAAAAAAAGGTTAAGTGCGGACTAAAAATGTCTTCACAATGGCTAACCCACAAGTGATCTTATTTTTATTTTTACTTTTACTTTTCACTTTATGTGGTCAGAATTATCAAGCTTAAACTATAGTTATACTAGCTCTCAAACTGTAGTTTAACACTGTAAGCTAGACACATAAACACAGATACAACGTATTGCAATCTAAGACTTTCCTAAGAAATTTCTTGTCAGCTCTTCTTTGTGGGTGTAATCGAACCGGAAAGTAAAAATTAAATAGGAAAATTTCAAGGGTAGTGTAGTGTACTCTACCATTCGAATGATGAATAAAGAATAAAGAATATGTTCACACTCGCAGATGGTTCCGTTGCAATTCCGTACTGCATGAATTTAATAAAAAATAATAATATAATATTATAGTAAATAATAAGGATTTCCCCAGCAGAATATTACTTTGCTTAGAACGTTTAAACTACTAAAACTAACAATATTAAGTGTTAAAACCCTCCATAACGAATCGACCGCTTCTGCAGTGACAAATTGATAACGAAGAACTGTCAAATTTCGCGCCAAATCAAATTAGCGCGGCCGAAAAAAGTTGTACACCTCAAAAACTTGGCCACCTGTATAATAGAGAGAGAGAGAGAGAGAAGGAGAGGGAGAGAGAGAGAGAGAGAGAGAGAGAGAGAGAGAGAGTTATAGTTACAAGTAGAGGGGGGCGAGAGATAGAGAGATTAAGAAGGTAGATGAAGAGAATTATATTTTTACTAGAATAAGTAATTGATATCTCGAAACCGGCATTATCAAATAATTGTATTGTATTGTATTGTTTATTGATCATTCATGTGGCAGTTAGACTGCGCTCGAACTTGTCACAATTTGTTCTATCCGGTTCGATTACACCCACGAAGAAGAACCGACAAGAAACTTCGCGGGTATTTTTTTAAACATATTTTTACAAGTATTTAGTGACTAGCCACATAATATTTTTATTTTTTTTTATTTATTTATTTAAATGTTTAAGAGCTCACAGGAGCTGTACATTCACTCTTTACATAAATTTAATTAAAGTGTTATAATAACAATACAAACACATGATTACATATCCTATTACATACCTACATTGATTTTAAAAATTTTATCAATATAATTATTCAAACATTTCTTTCATTCTTATTACTTAATACAAACTATAATTACAATTAACAACTACAAATTACAATTAAAATTATTAAAAAATTCTTCTTAATTATAAAAAGGCCGACTGAGTAAATAAATTTTCAATTCTTTTTGAAATTCTACAATTGTATTGCAATTCTTAATATTATTAAATTATTATATAATTTGATCGTATATATAATAATTTGAGGGTATATATAATAACCCCGCCCATAGTCTATCGAAAACATAGCTTGAGAGCAAGATTAACAATTTTGCTGAGAGTTCTGACTACAAAGACTTATTAATTAAGTGAATCAGGTATAATAATAATCAGGTGAATAAACCAACGCGGGCGGAGTCGCGGGCGTAGCTAGTTAATCACATAATTTAATCGAGGCAACCAGATCTTGCCTCTAAAATTTATAGCAATTATCTAGTTCTTGGCACTGCGCAGTTTTTGGAGCGAGTACATTTTAATACGAGTAGTTTAGTGGATTGGATGCGCGCGAGATATTCCTTTTTATTTTAAACACGCATGTTCAAATTAGAAATTAGACATTACGCTGTGTGAGAAAAATTAATGTTTTGCGTGAAAGCCAGTCGAAAGTAACACGCTTTTGATATTAGTTAAATTAGTTTTATTTTCAATAAAATTATTATTTTGAGTTAGATAAAATAAATCAATAATAAAATAGTTTATAGCCGGTACTTAAAAAGATATCCCCACTGTATCTCTCCCTGGGCATGTCGACTAAGGGATAGGGCCAAGATGCCGTGCTAAAGGGTGACGGGTCGCCACCTCTCACCTTGGCACGGTACTTCCACCGAGTCAGGCGGGTTTTTGTACCTTACTTGCACCGTACTTCGTACCGTGTGGCCGGTACTTTGAAAGAATAGCCGCACTGGATCTCTCCCCGTGTATGACGTAAAAGGCGACTAAAGGATATGACTCCTTTCTTATATTACTAGCTGGTAGGGTTCAACCCGCCCGGGTTGGTACCACCGCACTGAATGAAAGGTCGGTCGAAACGGCTATGTAAATAGTTCGTGTTTTCCGTCCAGTTCAGTGTAGCCGGCACGACCGATGGGAAGCACTGACGGGGCACCAAGTTCGCCCGGTGTTATGGGCTGACATCACGGATGTTGTAGGTGATGTAGTAGCCAACCGTGTCAGTTTCCATAAAAAAAAAGCATGGTTTATTCCGAGATTTCTTTTACAGATACTGACAACGTTGGCACCTACTGATGTCAGCACATAACGCCTTAGTGAACTAGGTGCCGCCCGGGTTAACCCTACCACCTAGTAATACAGGGTGTGGCGCGGAAACCTGGCTGATTTGAAAAGTCAATAAAAAAAAGTAGTAGAGATATCATTTTAATTTATTTTTATTGTAACATACATCATCAATTTTTTTTTATTAAATAGTTTTGAAGATGATATCGGTCAAATGACGGCCCTCATTGTCGATGCACTGAGTTACCCGATTTCCGAAGTTTCGTTCAACTCTTCTAAGCATATCGACGGGTATGTTGTCGATGGCTTGGCGTACATTGTTTTTCAGTTGAGGTAGGCTCCTTGGGCAGTCATTGTAAACAATTGATTTCAGATAAACCCATAAAAAAAGTCACAAGGAGACAAATCGGGGGAGCGGGCCGGCCAAACAAGGTCGCCTCTCAAAGAAATGAGGCGCTGGAACGGCCAGTAAAAAAGTACGCCTCGACGGCAAACGCGCGCTGCTCGTTGGTCCAATTCATGGCGCGAACTGACTATGCGGATAACAAAACTTCATGATTTCGTATTTCGAACGAGTCGGTTCCCGCCCTTTCCCGACCCCACCTCGCCGCTTGGCGCGAAATACAAATCAGCAAGTTTTCGCGCCGCACGCTGTATAAGAAGAGAGTCATACATATCCCTTATTCGCCTTTTACGACATACACGTGGAGAGACGCAGTGGGGTTATTCTTTTAAAGTACCGGGCCCACACGGTGCTTAATGTAATAGTGGTGGTCGATGTTCTGTAACTTATCCGACAGCTAGCAGCACAACACCGATTAATCTGCTTGCCTCGATTATCGAGATACAGCTTGTTTATTGTATAATTTCGTCCATAGGTAACCTACGCTTGAACATGTCGAAAATTCCGCCAGTTCTAAATTCAATGCGAAGAAGAACTGACAAACTTCGCAAGTCACAATGTTTTGTAGTACCTCATAAGTATTATATTATAGTAACTTACTAATAATTAACCCATACTACCGCTCACAACAACTTTAATTTTTACAGCATAAACATGATTACTGAAGAATCTGACCACTCTGCCTATTTAAATTACCTATATCTGGTGCCGTCTTGATCGTCAGTCAGTCAGTCAGTCAGTCAGCGTGTAAGCGTCCACTGCTGGACATACGCCTCTCCAATTTTCCTCCAGTCCTCCCGGCCTTCAGCGGTACGGAACCACTGTTTTATTTTTATTGAAACTACATCTACATCTACATCTACTACTGCTACATCACCTACAATCGGCTTTCCGTCGATTTACTTGATGTCGTCGTCCCACCTGGAGAATGGTCTGCCCACACTCCGTTTTTCTGTCCACGGCCGCCAGTGTAGGACACGGTTACTCCAACGGTCGTCGTCTCTTCGGCTGACTTGCCCAGCCCACTGCCACATGAGCTTAGCCATCGTGATGGTATATATACGTATATGAACTGTAATGAAGCGACTAACACACATTCCAATGACACTAATAAGGATTCCTGATTTAAAAAAAAAACATTACGAGAATTATTACGGTATGATAATTTTCTTGATAGTTTACGATAAGACATACATATCACACTTATATCCCGACAATCGGGGTAAGCATAGTAATCGGTGTTGTGCTGCAAGTACTCTGGGCAATTGCAGCGCCCAATGTACTTGCAGCGCAACATCGACCGCCACGTTTAGCAAATTATTGGGACAAGATAAAGTACATCAAGCAGCAAGTAAGGCATGAGGACCCACCTGCTGCATGACTCTGTGGAAGGACCGTGACAAAGTGAGAGGTTGCTAGCCTATCGCACCTTAGCACGGCATCGTGTCCTTATGCATTAATCGCAGAGGCATTAAGTGTTACCTTTTGCCCATATTCTATTTGAGTGTAATAAATATATACAATACAATACAATACATTTTACGACATGCATGGGGAGAGATGCAGTGGGGCTATTCTTATTAAGTACCGGCCCCACACGGTACTAGATAAGAGAAAAGTGAAAATACATCAAATGAAAATAACTTGTCCTGCGAATAGCTTCGTTGTTGCGGTGCTACACACTTAATAGCATGCTATTAGCAAGGGTCGTAATTACCGCACTAAACGAAAGTCGTGTCTTTGTCAAAAGCGAGTAAAAAATACTTAGCGACAACACGAAATATGGCCGTACACGTCCATGCGTAGATGTGAAGCGGTCGCTTCGGAGCATATGTCTAGCAGAGAAGTCCCGTAGACGCGGCGCTGTCAGAAATTATTTCATGGGCCGCACTTCTTAAGACTTTAGGCATCTTTTTACTCTTATAAATATATTAAAATTCGACAACACTCTTCACATGGACAAACATCGACAACTAACAACACGGCCGGATCTGTATTAATCAGTTCATTTTAAAGCCGCGGGACTTCTTTGGTGGCGCGATCTTCAGTTGCAGATTAGAGAGTAAAATATAAACATAGTTTATTAAATAATTAAACTAACAAACGATCGGTGAGAACTTAAACTATCTTATGAAGGGAAGCACTAACAAGGCACCTAGTTCACCCGGTGTTATGGGCTAACATCACGGATGTTGTAGGTGATGTAGCCAACCGTATCAGTTTCCATAAAAAAAATCTAAAAAATTTAAATCATACGTAATATACATATAATATTAAATAACATATAATATTCATATTTTTATCGGTCTCGGTTGCTATGTGATGCATCGGCTGTCGATCGTTCTCACACCGTGCACGATCAAACTTTGGATCGGTGACCGTCCAACCTTTGAGACTGTTCGCGATTCAGATTTCACGTAAAACTTTAAATCTCTTCTCTTAACTTACAAGGTGGGACGTTTTAAACTGTCCAGAATAGAACCACGGCACTGAATACAGGTCTGAATGAAGCAAAATAGCTCATCCATCCAGTTCAGTGTAGCCCGTACGAACAAAAGAAAGCACTGACATGGCACCTAGTCTACAATGGTGTGATGGCCTCATATCATGTCACACCAAATCATGTATTTTGTAGCCAATTTATAGATAGATAGAAAATACTTTATTGCTACAAAAACATTTTACAGAAATAATGTAAGTTCATTTACCATTACAAAGGCGGACTTTTCCCTTATATATTCTTGCAGTCAATTTAAGTCATGTTTGTGAGTCGATTAATATTATAGTGAAATGTAAGTAGTTAAGAGTTGAATGTGAGAATTGAAGATAAAATAATTAAAAATAAGTAAACTTATTAATAAAGTAAGTACTTGATAGTTAAATAAAAGTAATACTTATACGAACACATATAAATTACAAAATATATACAATATAATATACAAATCAATACGCATCACCTCGGCACAGCCACCTATGCTGGTTTAAATTAAAAAAAAACTGGTTCATTCAGGTATGAAAAAAAATAGTTTTTTTAGTCCACGTCGATTTTGATAAAAAAAATATTTTATACTTTTGGCAACGAAACATTATTTCTTCCTTCACTAGTTACCTACTAGACGAATTTTTTTATTCCTAAGTTAATTACTTTAGGTTTATTTTATTATTTTCGTAATCTATAAATACATTGTTATTATCAGCAAATCGAAGCAACATGCTTGATTGGTACACTTTTATTTCACCGCATACACACACACACAGCCACACACACATACACGCAAACACATAATAATATATACCTTTAGTTCAGTTGAGATTTATAATAACAATTAGCTAGTAGGAAGCGTCGTAATAGTTCCTACTGGACAAAATGTATATTTTAAAGTAAGAATTGCATGTAAATAATTGTCAAATTTATATTAATAATGAAATTTGATTTGATTTTTTAGCCAAAAAAAAAACCACTAGACATACAGATGTAAGTTGACTTAGCATGCGCGCGCGGATTCACGGAGGCTACTCGACTTAATTCCGGCGAGCGGAGAAGCTTCATTCACAACGTGTGGTGTCTGAACTCGCCGCCGAGCGATAGCGAAGGTACTGTAGCTTGAAAATGCTAAAGCCATTTTAATAGGACGTTACATTAGAAATCGTATTGTCTAAAAATAAACTTTTTTTGTTATTTTTTTAAAATATTTTATTTATAATGTGTTTTCTTTTACAGGATTTTTATAATTGGTTAAAACATCCATATCAATTTTTGCTTTATTACTATCAAACTAAAGTTTAGATCAATATTTTAGTTTGTGTAAGCTCTAAATGGGTCAAGTGTACTTGAAACTAGCTTGACCTGTATGAAAAACGTGAGTAAAGAAATGAACGAAAAATAAAAAAAAAAACCTACTTTTCACATTAAAAAATGGTTTTTCTGAGGAAAACCATTGCGTACACACGCCTGCTGCTTCATCGTTCGAATCCGGTGTAAAACTGTCGCTCCCTTCGACATGTGGCATCGTTTCATCTAGAAGTAGGTGTCTAGTGATGCCCATGGACATTATGTGATGCACGGGGATTGCGAATGCCATGCCGGCCTGACGGGCGCCTTTTCACGACCCTTACACATTGTTTGTTGTTTATTGTTTACAGTTTACTAGCTTTACCGGATAGGAAAAATTTTTACAAGTTCGAGTGAATTCTTACTGCTATAAGAATACTTAATAAAAAATTTACAATTCTTAGAACTGTACTGAACGTAAGATGACAGCATAACACCCCCAGCTGTGTTCTCCTCTAATAGCCAGCATTCCAAAGGGAAGTCTCTTATATGGTAGCTACCTCTGATATGGTAACTAGGTGATATCTGGTCGGTGCATCAGCTCTGGCTCAGCCATACGAGATTACATAAAAAAATGCCTTGTAGGGATTATGTAGGTAAAGAACATTCGCACGATCTGATTTCTTTTCACCAATTTTTACCTGATGATGTATTACAATTTGTTGCCCATAAAAGAGAATTCTACATATAACCCCCCACAACAGCTTATCAGTCGTGAATCCAACCAATTTTCATACCTTCGACCACATCCGTCGGTAATCAGGCGCGCGAGCTCCACCGCACTGGTACCGCGGTGGTTACATTATTTTTCCATTGACCGCAGCAAACCGGTCAGGAGTAACAGGTGGAAATTAATGAAATTGAAATATATTGAGAAGTTAGATGCATATATGGGGATAAAAGTTGTGTTCACCAAAGATGGAACTTATATTTTGGTATTTTAATATGTTAAATTTCTCGGGTGAAAGGAACTTAAAAGTAGATAATAAATAATATAAAATGTACTTAGCCCATGTAACATGGCTATCTCCATCACCTGATGGAAATAGTTTGGGAAAGTTCACCTATTGGTGAGCTGAGAAAGAAATATGAAAAACTGATATGAAAATGCACGAATTTTTTTTTAATATAGAATTTTGAGAAACAATTTTATGAAATCAAATGGAAATATATTTTATTGTACAATAAAAAGTGACAAAAGGCGGACTTAATGGCTGAAGCCATTCTCTACCAGTCATGTCTGGAATTTTAGGTAAGGTTAGGGATTAACTGTAAATTACTATTCTGATATTCCTTGGTCGATGAGTTTTAAATAAAATGTAATATTTAATATAAGCTATAATTTTATTTCTACCTATATAATCTTACATTAATACGAGTAGGTATTAATAAATAAAATTAATTTCTGTATTTTATAACTCATTAATAATAGCGATTTAGATATTTCAAACATACATATTTCGTAGGCATTTCACCGAAAATTACAAGCAAAAGTTCCATTAAAGTCAAAGACGGCCTAACTGAACCTACAATTACACCTAATTAATTTCCCTAATAAATATTCAAATCCTCATTAGCCGGCGCCAATCCAACCTTCAATAATACTCACACATTAAACATTTCTGCATACACTTGTAATATAAGAGCATTAGAACCGCACGCTAGCTTACGAACAACTTTCATCCTAATATCTACTGCAATAAGGTTCAATTTTGTTCGCAAGGATATATGCTCGCATTCGTCTATGAAAATTATAACAACCCGACGCCGCCGGTTAGCCACGATAGATATATAAAGAGCTTTAGAACAATCGTAACATCAAACCGTAACCACACTTGGAGGACAGCAGACGCGCTTGGACCATCCAAGATGTTCAAAATTGTGCTCGCGGTGTCATCGGCGCTTGTGTTGGCGGCTGCCCTACCCCAGCCGCCGTCTGGATCATCCCCCAACTCGATCGAGCCGTCGCTGGAGACCGCCGCACGATCGATGAAGAAGGATTGCTCTTCGGGAATCTTCAGTTCGACGTGCTTGAAGATCGAAGCGATATCGGTGCTAGAGAAGCTAAGTGCGAAGGAAGAGCTGAACCTGCTCCCTGGAGTCAGCGTCGTGAAGGAAGCCGTCGGTGACAATGGAAGCCAGGCCGAACAGGTCGCCGCGGAACTGGCCAGATCTCTTCCCGGTAAACCGGAGGAGCGACTCGACAAGTATCTGCTGTACAGACTGGGGACGTACCTGGACACTCACTCGGTGAAGCTTCGCCTGCTGGACTCGTCCGCTGCCGAGGAGGCCAGGTCGGCTATCGGGGAGGCGAGGAAGCAGGGCGGGTTGGGAGGCGGAGGCGGCGGCGGCAAGAAGGGTGGAATGGGGGGACTGATGGCGGCGGCTTTGATGATGAAGGGTGCGTACATTTTTTGTTTTTGTAACATCTTGACGAGGACTAAAGGCTTCTAGGAGAAAATATATAGAAACGCGGTTTCGTACACAATAATTTCCAAATTATGACACGCCATATCGATACCAGCAACATACAAACCATCAGTTCTCAAAATCGTTTCTTTGTCGCACCGCAAGGGTGTGGAACTGTCTACCGGCGAGTGCCGTTTCCCGAATCCTTTAACCTGGGTGTCTTCAAACGTCGTATTAACAGACTTAGACAGCAACAGCAACAGTCTGCAAATCTGCTGGCATGGCACCTAACTGAGCGTGGTTTCGCGAGGAGAGGTGATTTTGATAACGTGAAGGGCGGGCACAAACATAGAACAAATTGTGTCAAGTTCGAGTGCATTCTAACTGCCATGTGAATGATCAATAAACAATACAATACAATACATAAAAAGAATAGGCCCACTGCATCTCTGCCCGTGCATGTCGTAAAAGGCGACTAAAGGATAAGGACAAGGTGCTGTGCTAATGGGCGACAGGCTAGCCATCTCTCACCTTGTCACGGTCCTTCCGCTTGATAGCTTTAGATAGATTATCTTATCCTAATACATTGCTAAACCCATAGGAGTATACAGGGTGTAAAAACGGAGAGTATATTAAAGTTAGGATATGATTATTGGGATCAAGAGTAACGAAAAAGTCAAATAACTGTTTCTCTTTAAATTCTCTTTAAATAAAAGTTACAGTTTTCATACAAACTAATTGATTATTTTAGTGTAAAAATGATCTAATGACAACAGGGCGGAGCGGAGGGGGAAAGAGCGGGTGAGACGTGAGCGCCTGGTACGGAGGTGTTGGCCCGAGGGGCGGGGGTTAGCTTTGTGAGTGGAGGACTGGAGGTCGGCAGGCGGAGGCAACAACGCGTTAAATTGCACTAGACGAAAACATACATTTCAAAAATTCATATCTCGAAAACTAGACACTTTAAAGAAAAACTTTAGTTGCTTTTTTGTTTAGGAAAAACATGAGGATTGCACCGGCAAAATTAATGTACTCGCCGTTTTAACACCCTGTATATTAATGCTTAGGCTATCTAGAACATAGTCAATTATTAGTCCCCTCGTTTCTGCAGATCTGTCCTCCACAGAAGCGGTAAACTCTGGAACGCTCTCCGTGCCCATATATTTCCCCCCCAAATACAATCTCGGGTCTTTCAAAATAGGGGGGGTGGATACCTGTCAGGTCGACATGAGATTCGCAACCCCCGAAAACGACTGAATCTCCATGGACGTCGTTAGACACCTTATGGGTGGCTCGGTATATGTCGAGCTTTGAAAAAAGTGTTCATTTCAGGCAGTCAGTGATTAGATAAATCTTCGAACGGTTGCTTTCAATTTAATTAAAAGTACCGTGTGGGGTCGGTACTTAAAGAATAGCCCCACTGCATCTCTCCCCGTCGCATGTCGTAAAAGTCGACTAAGGGATAAGAAAATTCGTCAGCCTCGGTAGCTCAGTGGCGCGGTTGGTTAGTCAACTGTTATTAAGCAACGCTGAGCGCGGTCAGTGATTGGATGGGTGACCGCTCGACCGTTGGAGGCTGACCGTGGTTCGGATTCCACGTTAAACTGTAGGTCCCTTCCCTTCTTACCTTACTAGGTGGTAGGGTTTATCCCGGCCGGGTTGGTACCACCGCACTGAACGAAACGTCGGTCGAAACGGCTATGTAAATAGTTCGTGTTTTCCGTCCAGTTTAGTGTAGCCGACATGAAATGAAGGGAAGCACTGACATGGCACCTAGTTCACCCTGTGTTATGGGCTGACATCACGGATGTTGTAGGTGATGTAGCCAACCGTCTCAGGTTCCATAAAAAAAAAAAATTTTTTTTTTCATAGCTTAATAGACAAGTATTTACAGCACTAAGCAATAAATAATGTATACGAGTTTTAGAAAAAGACAATGCGGTTGTAGAGCTTCGTCCCTGTCGCACGAACTCGCACGTCTCTGTGCGACAGAGACGACGCTCTACAACCGGATTGTCTCTTTCTTAAGGTCGATGTACGGCCGAGCTATGTATGTACATTTATTTGTATATTATACATGCTGTGCCCGCGGCTCCGCCCGCTCTCATATTTCACTTCACTGCTAACCTCATTAGCGTGATAGTAAGTAGCCTATAGTTGATGGGAAGAATCAAGCTATCCGTAGAATTTTATTAAAATCGGTTCAGTGGTTCTCGAGTTATAAGCGGACAGACAGACACTCAGACAGACAGAAAGCAGACGTTGGATTTTATTATTTTGTATATTATACAAGCTGTGCCCGCGGCTCCGCCCGCTCTCATATTTCACTTCACTGCTAACCTCATAAGCCATTTAGCGTGATAGTAAGTAGCCTATAGTTGATGGGAAGAATCAAGCTATCCGTAGAATTTTGTTTTATTAAAATCGGTTCAGTGGTTCTCGAGTTATAAGCGGACAGACAGACACTCAGACAGACAGAAAGCAGACGTTGGATTTTATTATAGGTAAGGATTTTAGTAATGTATATGTATTCACACAAGTATGGCTTTCATTTAACTAGCATGTACTTATTATGCTAGCATGTACATGAATTATTATGTAAGTATTATTTTTATTAAATTCTTCAATTCTCACGCTCTCAACTCTTTTGCTACATACTTACATACATACATTAGGTACACTATATTAATCCACTCTGAAACATCCAAAGGTTGACTGGAAGAAATCTCTCTATGGGATAAGTTCACCTTTGCACCTCTCCAAATGTTCCAACGTCACAAGCATGTTTTTTTTATGGGACACGGTTGGCTACATCACCTGCAACATCCGTGATGTCAGCCCATAATCCCGGGTGAACTAGGTGCCATGACAGTGCTTCCCTTCGGTCGTGCCGGCTACACTGAACTGGACGGAAAACACAAACTATTTACATAGCCGTTTCTACCGAACTTTCTTGGAGCAATGCATCGTATATAAATTGAAAAAATTCCAAAAAATCGTCCAATTAGATTAGTAGAGTTATTCACCAGTCGAGTTAGAAGTAGAAATTAGAATATCGTATAGAATTTCTTCATTAACATAGTAACATACAGAAAATTTAAGAAGATAGAACAAGAGGGAAAAATTACGCATGTTAGGAATTGGCACATAAGTATTCGGGTAAAGAAAAATATATTTAAAACACGCTTTCTGTCAGTCCCGGTAGCTCCGTGGTGCAATGGACCGACGTACAATCGTGAATATTAAGCACAACTGAGCGCAGTCTAAACTTCGAAACTGGCCGTGGTTTAGGTTTCACGTAAACTGAACCTACAGTCTTCCCTTTTTACCTTACTAGGTGTTATGGTTTATCGCGCCCATGTTGGTATCGCCACACCCAATGAAAGATATGAATGAAAGATGAAGGCTGTGTAAATAGTTCGTGTTTTCCGTCCAGTTCAGTGTAGCCGGCACAACCAAAGCGAAGAACTGACATGCATATTTTACCAGGTGTTATGGGCTGACAACACGGGTGTAGTAGGTGATATTGCCAAAAATTTCATGTGTCTTTAAAAAATCCGGCCAATTGCGAATCGGACTGGCGCGCGCACCGAGGTTTCCGCATCACAAAAAAAAGTTGAAAAATTACGTTTTTTGTATGGGGATAACCTTTAGTTTTTTACTGTTTTAATTTTTTTATTATTAGTTGTTATAATATCTGCCATAATAACACATTTCAATATTCCAGTGTCCGATGCCAAATACAACTTTGGTGACGACAACATAAGATTCAATATTGAATCGTGCAAGTTGACTGAATGCAGGAGATGCGACATACCTACTAGAGAACATGCAAAAAAATGCAAGAAACGCAACGGTTCGAAAATTTAGAGAGATACGTCATCGACCCGTCATGTCCCATCGACAGTGGAATTGGAAACGCGCTCGCAGCTCAAGCTGGAGTTCCAGGTTCGAATCCTGGTCGGGACGTATTTTTTCTCTTCATTTTCGGATTTGCATTTATCTAAAGAAGAAGCATTATAAGCGAGCACTAATACATACATACATATGTAGCGTCACGCCTGTTTCCCGGTGGGGTAAGCAGAGACAATGGATCTCCGCGCGCCACGATCCTGCCACACCTCTGCCGCCTCTTCCACTCTCATAATGTTCTTCATAAATGCTCGTCGGTTACGGGTACTACACACTTGACCCTTTTTGAGCACATGCCCGATCTGGTCTAGGAACGTGCGTCCAGGGCGACCCTTCCCGACTCTTCCACTTACATTCGCTCCATAAATCTCTTTCGTTAGTATCCTATCATTCATTCTTCATATCAAAATGAATATTTTGATATCATCCCATTCTGAACAACTGATGGCATCATAGCAGCCTCGGCTGTGTTCTCCTCTAGTCCAGTATAGCCAGCAATCCAGAGGGAAGTCTCCGATATGGCACCTACCTTCTCGGAGGTGATATTGGCTGGTCGGAGCATGTGCTTTGGCCCCTCTGACTCAGCCATCCATACCGGATTATATAAAAAATAGACTCTGCAGTTTCGAAGATAGGGGAATGATAGATAGAATATAAGCTGTAATGTAACAGATGGATAGACAGAGACAGACAGACACGACAGTGATCCTATAAGGCCTCCGTTTGTTTTTCTTCTTTTGAGGTGCGGACCCTAAAAAACTAGAAAAAGACCGACCTTTGCCTTACTAGTCCTTTCCACCTAGGTAGAGGTATATTATCATCCTGCCCATCCTAGATATCATGTCGGCTATTTGAAACATATCGTTCTGTGACATCTTTAACAGTACTGATTTATTAGTCTTCCATCTTCCAAGTATTTTTTATTATAAACTGCACAATTCTTTTCTACATTGAAAATAACTCTTATCTCCTGCAAATTAATGTCTAAATTCTTTCAAATCACTCGCTGCTGGTATTCTCTTCCAAGCACTTCAAACTATAATTTACATTCCACATTGTCTTAAGTACTACAAACGTATCATTCGAAATTCCACTTTCCGGCACAGCAATAAGGTCTATTATCATTTGAAATGTTGCGATTGAATGTAATTTAGAGATGGAAGGTAGCATTACCTAATAATGAGATAGACGTAGGAAGCAGAGCGTGGCTGGAGCCATAAAAAATTACTGAAGAAGAAAACTATAATTTGGAGATTTACTCGCCATAAGCACTCGTATGACATATGGAGAAAGCACGCTCACATACCATACTTACCATTCACCATTCTGTCAGCCTGGGCTGGGTAGCACAGTGCTTCGGTCGGTCGACTGTTGTTAAGCACACCTGGGCGCGGTCGGAAAGCACGGTCAACAGGAGATCTTCTAACGTACGTTACGCATATATGGGCCGAGAGATTGGGCAATTTTGGGGAGTCGCTGGCAGTCGCCCTGGATAACTCCAAGGCTTTTGACCGCGCTTGGCACCGAGGCCACCCAAACTCTGCACCTGGATCGCCAGCTTTTTGGCGGGTCGTTCCATCTTTATTACCATCGATGGCTCGAAATCGGACGACTTTCCAATTAATGCTGGTGTTCCGCAGGGCTCTGTGCTGTCGCCTACGCTTTTCTTAATCTTTATAAACGATCTACTGTCCGAGCATGATACACAGCTATGCAGACGACAGCACGGAGCACGAGGACTATGTTAAGGACTGGACGAGTAGAGATTCGCGGCACAGGGAGGCTCAACGTTCAGTTGTTGATAAGGTCGATAACGTTCTCGGAAAAGTAGCTATATGGGGCCAGGGGAACCTTGTCGCCTTCAACGTTAGCAAGACTCAGTGCTGCGCATTCTCTGCTAAGGTCGATCCCTTTCCTTTCCAAGCTAGTTTCCAAGGCAGCGTCGTACCTGTCTCGGAACACCTGGACCTCCTGGGCACCACTATTTCCGAAGACGTGGGTTTCCGGCAACTAATCGAGTCTAAGGCCAAAATTGCATCCAGAAAATTGGGAATACTTTTCCGCAATCGGCGGTTCTTCTCACCGGCACAACTATTCCTGTTGTACAAAACACAGGTTAGGCCGGTGATGAAGTACTGCAGTCACATCTGGGAGGGTAGTCCCCATTATCTGCTAGCATCCTTGGACTCGATACAGCGCCGAGCCATCCGTCTTGTTGGTGACCCGAAACTTACAGATGGTCTGGAGTCCCTGAGTCACAGACGATTTGTGGGTTCGCTTAGTCTGATTTACAGATACTATCACGGACGCTGCTCTGTGAAACTAGCATCTCTTATTCCCTGCCACCCGTCCTATCTCCGCATAACTCGTCGCAGAGAGACTCAGCACCCTTTTGTTGTTGACATTGGGCTTTTGAGAACCCATCGGTTTTCTAAATCGTTTCTTTGTCGCACCGCTAGAGTGTGGAACTGCGAGTGTATTTCCTGAATCCTTTAACCTGGGTGTCTTCAAGCGTCGTATTAACGGGCTAGACAGCCTAGCAACAGTCCGCAAATCTGCTGGCATGGCACCCAACTGAGCGTGGTTTCGCGAGGAGAGGTGATTTTAGCTCTGTCGACTGCACCATTGGTCCCTCGGCACAGCCATACATGGTGGTTTACATAAAAAAAAAACTTGGATGGGTGACTGCTCCACCGTACCGTTAGAGGCTGACCGTGGTTCGGATTCAACTGTAAAGCTGTAGGTCCCTTCCCTTCTTTAGGGTTTATCCCGCCCGGACTGATACCACCGCACTGAATGAAACGTCGCGTTGGTCGAAACGGCTATGTAAATAGTTCGTGTTTTCCACCCAGTTCAGTGTTCAGTGTTTGACATGAAATTAAGGGAAGCACTGACAAGGCACCTAGTTTACCCGGTGTTATGGGCTGACATTACGGATGTTGTAGGTGATGTAGCCAACCGTGACAGTTTCCATAAAACAAAAACCAAATACCAACCTCGGTAGCTGTCGGTGCGGTGGATCGACCTCCGTTCGTTAAGTTAAGCACACCCAGGCGCGGTCAGAACTTAGACGGCCGTTTGACTTTTGAGACTGATAGTGGGTCGGATTCCATTCAAAACTGTATCCTACCTACCCTTGTTACCAGGCAGGGTTTAACACATCCGGATTGATACCACCTCACTGAATTAAATGTTGGTCGATGCGGCTATGTACAGCGGGTTTTCCGTCCAGTTCGGTGTGGCCGTTGAGGCCAAAGGGAAGCACTGACATGGCACCGAGCTCACTAAGGTGCGATGAACTGACATAACGGATGTAGTATGAATTGTGTGAAATTGTGTGTGTGTGTGAAATTTACGAATGTGAAAGATGCAGATGCAGTGTGAGAACCTCGGCGCGTGGAGATCCGTTGTCACTGTCTAACCCATCGGGAGACAGGTGTGATGCTATTTATGTTATACAGGTGTTCGCAGTTAGGTGTGTACTAGCCTCCAAATTAATTAATTAATTATAGGAGAAATTATGTCTTCAAAATATGTAAAATAAAAAAGTGTGGGGCCGGTACTTAAAAAGAATAGCCCTACTGCATCTCTCCCCATGCATGTCGTAAAAGGCGACTAAGGGATAAGATGCCATGCTAAAAGGCGACAGGCTCGCCACCTCTCACCTTGGTACGGTACTTCCACCGAGTCATACAGCAGGTGGGTCTTCGTGCCTTACTTGCTGCTTGATCGATTGAATCTTGTTCGAATACTTTGTGAAACGTGGTGGTCGGTGTTGTGCTGTAATTTACCAGAGTTTTTGCAGCACAACACCAATTACTCTGCTTAACCCGATTGTCGGGATTCAGCGTGTGTGATATGTATTGTTTAAAAAAATCATTGTTCAAAGTTCATGGTTAAAGCCTTTCCCCAGTGAAATTAGTTCGCCTCCAAGCCGGACTGGCACCTCCTCGAGGGTGAAATTGGCTGCGTCTGAGGCTCCGTCCTCGAACACAGCCACCCAGTTCGGAAGCAATAAAAAAATATAAGTTTCACGCACACAATCACCCCTTTCAGTATTTCGTACCTCACTGCGAACAGCCTGTATATGAAAACAAAGTTTGTAATAGCATGAGGAGTGCGTGAAAATATATAACTACCGTTGTGCGTTTCAATTATCTCTACAAAGCGAGATGAGTCTATTGATATTGTGTTTAATTACCGTATTACCACTTTGCATATAAAACGAAGCATCCCGCCAATCGAGGTAAACAGAGTAATCGGTGTTGTGCTAAAATTTAGATAGCATACTGCACAACGCCGACCAGCACTCTTAGCAGTATTTAGGGCAAGATAACTAATTATTTTTTTTTATTGTACTGCATTACTTGCATAGATATATTTATTTAATAAAAATTAAAACAGTAATAACAATACTTGCAAATTGACGACCGACGCACGCGCCGCTCCGCCGTCGCCGTCGTCATCATCGTCGCGATTCTACTCGTATGTTCGCTTATAAATGTAAGTCTATCAAAGAGGCAAGCACTGACATGGCACCTAGTTCACCCGGTGTTATGGGCTAACATCACGGACGTTGTAGGTGATGTAGCCAACCATGTCAGTTTCCATAAAAAAAAAAAAAAAAAATTATAAAAAAGTCTAGAACTACGCATTCAATTCACATGGGGTTTGCGCCGACGATTTCTTGCACAACTTAGGATGGATACAGGATGTGTGTCACCGCAATGCACAACTTAGGATGGATACAGGATGTGTGTCACCGCAAAGCGAAGCGGTGGAAATTTAAGAAAAATAATTAATTTACATACTAAAACTAAAAAACCGGGCAAGTTCTAGTCGGACTCGCGCACCGAGGGTTCCGTACCACCGCGTAATTGGCCGGTTTTCATTATTAAATTTTATATTTTACTTTAAAGTGTGCACTATAATTCACACACCATGGGTTTGAGGCTTGTGTGTATTACAGTTTTTAGAGCAAAAACAAAAAAATACGTTTCTTGTATGTACTCGTACCTTAATTTTTTACCGCTCGTGTGGGGTCAGAACTTAAAAGAATATCCCCACTGCATCCCACCCAGTCGTGTAGCAGGTGGGTCTTCGTGCCTTACTTGCTGCTTGATAGTTGCCTTGTCGTAATACTTTGCTAAATGTGCTGGTCGGTGTTGTGCTAAAATTTACAAGAGTGCTTGCAGCACAACACCGATTACTCTGCTTATCCCGATTGTCGGGATACAGCTTGTGGTATGTATTTAACAAATACTTTGTGAAAATTTCAGCCAGATAACATTACTGTTCAAAAGATGAACCCCTTTTAACGTAGGACGGGGCGTGTTCTATCGCTTATTCCACGGGGAGAGCTCGGAGGAGCTGTTTAACGCGATTCCGCCGTCCCCTTTCCACCACTGTACAACGCGCACTGGGTAGGGATTGCTTCCCTATACGCTGGAATTACCGCGGAGCGTACCAATCGGTTCTGCAGATCCTTCCTCCAAAGAACCGGTAAACTCTGGAACGCTCTCCCTGCCTACATATTTCCCCCCAAGTATAGTCTCTGGTCCTTCAAGAGAGGCGTGAATGTGGACCTGTCAGGCCGGCATGGCATTAAAAAGCGGCTAATAGTCCGCGTTTCCGTCCTATTTAGCTTAGCCGGAACGACCAAAGAGAAGCACTAACATGGCACCTAGTTAAGCCAGGAACAAAGTTCCAATATTCTAAAAGCTCATTGGTAGGGGAAGCTATCGCCTCATATTATTATTATTAACAATAAACTTTGAACGTAATTTAACCACAAACGTATAGTGTTGTATACATATAAATATTCGTAATCCATATTCCTATTTTAAAATGTTTATCCAATAAACATGTAAGCTACCGAATGTGCATGGGCGTCGTTAGACACCTTATGGGTGGCCCGGCGCGCCACATGCACATCAGTACATAAGAAAAACAAAAACTCATTCTTAGTCATCATCAGTACAATAACATCAAAACAATAGAAAAATAAGTAGTACGCTCAAATTGTAGCCAACTGGATTGATACCACCGTACTGTATGTAGATGGCCGCATAGCAGCCTCGGCTGTGTGTTCTCCTCTTGACCAGTATAGCCAGCAATCCAATGGGTGGTCTCCGGTATGACACTTTCTCATAGGTGATCTAGGATGTGTGTACTTAGGTACGCGCGTTGGAAGTTATACTCCCCTCCCCCTCACCCCTCATCACCTCCCACCATCCCTCTTTCTCCCTCTCCTCACTCTCCCCTCCCCCTCCTCCCCCTCCTTTCCCCCTCTCCCTTTCTCTCTCTCTACCTCTCTCCGCTTTCTATCGGGCAGCACCGCATACCTACATGCAAATAATTTGTATGCGGTGATGATGACAATGACGATAACGTTTTTTCTGAGTTTACTCCCCATTTTCATAACGCGCCTTAAAGAAGTATCTATAACTCAAAAAAAAAATCTACATGTCAGTGCATCCCTTTGTTCGTTTTCAGGAGACCCTCAATTGCTCAACCATTCGCCCCTGGAGACCGCCACCATGATATTTCTTTGTCTTTTTCCAGGAACCCTGATGTCCATCGGTCTCGGCGGTCTGGCCATGCTCGCCGGGAAGGCACTCATGACCGCAATGATGTCGCTCCTCCTGTCCGCTGTCATCGGACTCAAATCCCTCACCTCGGGTGGAGGCAAGTCGACCACGTACGAGATCGTATCCAAGCCGATATACTCGCATTCCCACTCGCACTCGACAGGACACGAGGACGTCGGATACGGTGGCCATTCCGGTTACGGGAGGGCGATCGACGCTAAGGTTAGGAGGCGTTAAGAGATTATAAAGACTGGGACACTGTGATGCTCCTAGATACATTTAGAAAAATAAGTTATTTATTGTAAATTATTTAACTTATTGCGGAGTTGAAGTACCTACCTTGCTATGTTGATCATGTCATTGTGTTTTGTTTTTTTGTTTTTGTTTTGTTTTTTTTTTTATTAGTTTTCATGTGTTCTTTTTATGTATTTGTATTGTGTATTTGTGAATTAAACGTATTTAGTTTGAGTTTATTGTCTTAAATTGATTCTATAATTTATATACTATTGTATAATATTTATTATATGGGGGGTGTTATATATTTTGTCTTCTGTTTATGTTTTTGTCGTTTATACTGTGTTCTTGTAATGCCAGGTGTGGCAATAGATAACAATCTTAAATAAATAAATGTGTGTATGAAAAATTTACAGTTCATTATTTTATGTAAAATGTATTTTTAAGATTATTTCTCATGTAATAATATTGTGTGTTCTTGTATTTGTAAATTATTTACTTACTTAATTTAGTAAATTTATATTTTACATTAATGATGCGTTATACATATATTTTATAATTATGTTTTCTTAAATATGTGTACTAATACTGTCGATATATTTAATATAGATCTAATATGCAGATGTTTTCTTGTTATTAAAAACTTACATTTACGTACATACATATATATTACAATGTAAATATTATGTATTTATTGTAATAATTTCTAGTCGTTTTGTATATTTCTTCTTAAACGTTGTTTCATAATATTGTTTATTTTTATTTCTGTCTGATTGTATGCATGTGTATGTATTTACCAAAATAATTGTTTTCTTGTTGTTTTTTATTATCATTTCATTGTTTGTTATAATACTTATAATTTGCTTTATTATTGTGTTATTTTTATTATATTGGGTAATAGAGCATATAGTATCTTTGTTTTTGACTGATATTGTTTTGTTTCAATATTTTGTATATATGAATAAAATATGTAATTTCATATAAGTACCTGTAATGTGCTCAAATTTTGTATCTACTTACAAATTTATAATAATTTTAATTTTATTTTAATTTCTTTAAATATTATATTTGTTTGCATTTTATGTTAAATTTTTGTTCCGTCTGTTCTAATTTTATGTTTTAATTTATTTGTGTTAATTTTTTTTTATTGTATGTGTTCATTTTCATTCACATTTCATTCACCTGTCGCGAATGCTTAATTTATTTTCATAAATAAAATAAACATTTTATTAAACTGTTTCTTATTTCAATCCTGTTGTACTTTATCCTTATTAAATTGGACAGAATCACGATAAAACAATAAAACCGTACTGCTTAAAAAAAGTTATTGCTGAAAAAAATAAAATACATGACCCATACATTTCTTTATGAGAATTGATTGATCTGAACCGATCAGAAAACGTTCGTGAATGCACCCAGCCCGCCCATTGGTTGAAATATGCTAGTATTTGTGTGAGTTAGCTGGCTAATCTTGCAGTTATGGATCTCGCGATAATTAATTTCTAACTTGAAGTATTCAAAGTCAATGTTTAAAAAAACCACAAATATAAATTAAATGTTGATTCTTTTCATAATTAAGAATAACTATTGAAATTTTTGTTGGTTTCACACAGCTGAAACTAAAAACTAACAATTCTCGCGTTCAACTCTTTTGCTATTAGCTACTTACATTCCACTATATTAATCTAATCTCAAACATCAAAAGGCTGACTGTAAGAAATCTATGTATGGGATAAGTCCGCCTTTGCACCTTATGTAAATGCTTCAATGTATGTACTTGTTACTGTTGAATGTTTCTTGGAATAATAAAGCAATAAAAACATGTTTTATTCTATTCTAACTATTACTTTTGCAACCATAATTTCGAATGAATATGCATACAAAATATATAATCGATACCGAATCCTTTAACCTGGGTGTCCTCAAACGTCGTATCAACGGGCTAGACAGCCTAGCAACAGTCCGCAAATCTGCTGGCATGGCGCCTCACTGAGTGTGGTTTCGCGAGGAGAGGGGTTTTTGGCTCTGTCGACTGTACCATTGGTCTCTCGACACAGCCACCCATGTTGGTTTAAATAAAAAAATAAAAAAAATAAGCATTTACACAATAGTAAACTTCTCTCTCAAATCTGTTTCAAAAATGTATTTTCATAATAGAGTATTTATTTGTAATTTTATTTAATTATGCAGATTCTAGTAATACATTTTGAAGTGATCCGTGATTACGCATTCTAAACGTCAAAAATAATTTAGAAAATCCGTATCTATATAGAGCACCTTTCTAAACTGCACACCAGAGCAATCTGCCGAGCCGACTTCTTCTAGTGAACGTTCACCGCTACGTAAAAAAATAAAAAATAAGTTTCCGTACTCACTGGAGCAGAAATGCTTTCTACAAAGAAAAAATAAAAGACTACACAAATTTCAGTGAAAGTGAAAGGGAACGCATTAATTCATTGCCAATGTCGCCGCGCCGCGGAGCGAGATCTTGTTTCAACTCCATACCTACATTTATAATAAGGGAAACTTGTTCTAAGTACCTACATACTCTACTTTTGAGCAAGTACTCCAATTACTAAGACCAAATTGAAGTGACGTGGTGTCAACTTTTTTTTTCAGATATCGGACCTCGTTAGTATTCAATCTTTGTGGAACACGCTTGAAAATATTGTTTGTGAAATATATATTAGACAGTTAGTTAATTAATAATACTATAGGTACGGGTATATTAATATACTTTTCAATTTCTGAAGTACGACCAACGATTTTTCATTTCTTTGCGCATATAACGCAGGGGGCGTTATATTAATTTCTAGATGCATCTTTATTGTAAGTGTGAAAATTTGAAATTTTCCGAGTACGTCGATTGAATTATGACAAACATTCCAGCGATTCCGCCGTCCCCATTCCACCACCGCACTATGCGTACTGGGCAGGGGATGCACCCCTATTCAATCGACCTACCACGGATGCGCCGACCAACCGGTTCTGTAGGTCTTTTATTCACAGAACCGGGAAAATGCGGAACGCACTCCCTGCCCATCTATCCCTCCCAAGTACCTACAGCCTGGGGGTTTTTCAAAAGGGGCGTGAAAAGGCTCCTGGCAGGCCGGCACGGCATTTGCAATCCCCGTGCATCACAGAATGTCCATGGGCATCATCTTGTAGGTGAAACGATGCCACATGTCGCGCTATCCATAAAAAAACATAGAACAGGCGGCGTGTCATACCGGCGACTTAAGTGCGACTAATGAAAGAAATAACTTAGACAATTTTCCTCCAATTCTCCCGGGCTTCAGCGGTACCTACGAAACCACTGCTTTCCGCCGACGTACTTGATGTCATCGTCCCACCTGGCGGGTGGTTTTTCCACACTTCGTTTAAATGTCCACGACCGCCAGCGTGGGACACGGTTACTTAAGGCGTTAGTAATTTCTGACGTTAAGCAGCGTCAAAGCGATAAATATTATAATTTCTACACATCTAGCATTATACAAAGAATCAACTGAAGACAAAACGTTAACACAAACCATATTACTAAACGTAGACTCCATAACCAGTGGTGACAGCATAGCGGTCAAATAGCGGTGTTGCTTTTCACTCGAGGGTAAAAACATACATAGTTGACTATCATAGAAATATAAATTTAGAATCGTGAACTTGACGAGATGGTGAGACATAAATTCACAATACGAAATTACAATTACTTTGTTCTATCTTGTGACACACTTTACTAGCATCTTCTACACGTATACATACATATCACACAATCTGTATCCCGGCCACCGGAGTAAGAAAAATAATCGGTGTTGTGCTGCAAGAACTCAGATAAATTACTCCACAAAACCGACTACGAGCTGAGCAAAGTGTTAGAACCAACTAACTATCAAGCATTTAGTAAGGCACGAAGACCTGCCTACTGTACGACTCGGCGGAATGACCGTACGAAGGTGAGAGGTGTCTTAGCCTGTCGCCCTTTAGTACAGCATCTTGTCCTTTATCGCCTTTACGACATTTTCTTTTTTTTTACTGCTGGACATACCCATTATATATTTTTAATTAGAAAAATGCAAAGCGAACATCATTGGAATAATAAAATATTATTAAAAACCTCAAGTAAACTTCTAATGTCCGATGCCAAATACGACTTTGGGGACGACAGCATAAGGTTCAACGTGGAACCGTGCAAGTTGACTGTTCGCAAAAATTATGCGACATCATGAAGGTGTAACAGAACGAAAATTTGGAGATAATACGTCACGACCCGGTGGCGTAGTTGGTTATCGCGTTGGCGGCTCAAGCCAGAGACCCAGGTTGGAATCCTGGCCGGGATGTATTCTTTTCCAATGATTTTCGCTTTGCATTTTTCTAATTAAAAAAATATATAAAGCGAGTACTTACTTATAGTACTAACATTTAAACTGTAATCGCCGAGAACTAGCAACACCGGAAAGCGCGACGGTGGCGCGTGCGGTGGAGCGGGGGAGAGCACTTCCGTTACGGGCTGTTGGAGGAAGACGTCGGCGGGTACAGATCATTGGGCAATTCCGGCCTACCTGCATAATCGTAAAAGGGTAGTCTTTATCAGAAGTGGAAGTTACAACCCGTTATGGCCCCGACCAAGAAGCGGAAGAGTGTATCCAGAGCGAAGTCCCAGCACCGATCACGATCGCATCACACCGCGACAACTAAACGGACATCTCGTCGTCGCTCGCGCTCGGAGTCTTCAAGGTCGAGTTCTTCGTCATCCTCCTCGTCATCATCATCGAGCAGCGGGGGCACACCGCCGCCATCGCGGCCTTCTCGGGGGCACGACAATGATAAGAGGTACCGGAAACGTGCGAAGCGGCCACGCCGACAATCACCTTCGCACGTTTCGTTATCTACGATAATTCCCGAGTTTGACCCATTAGTTGATGATGTCGATATGTGGCTGAATATTGTGGATGCTAATGGTAAAGCTTTTAATTGGTCAGACAGTGTAACGAAGTATCAAGCTCTGCAAAAACTGAGGAATACGGCAAAAACCTGGTATGACTCGTTATTGAAAAACGAAACGCGTTGGGCGTCGTGGGAGTGGAAGGACTGGAGGTATAAGTTGTCCGATACATTTCAAGTTAAACGTAACATGTTTTTGCTGCTGAAAGAGCTAATCGAGCAGAAACCGCTGCCTGATCAGTCATTGTACGAATTTTATTTCCGACAAAAAGGTAGAATCGACAAATTGAGATTAGAGTTTTCTGAAAAGGACATTATGTCGATAATAGTCGGGGTCATAGGTGATAACTCTATCACTACTGCAGTTGAAGCGGGTAATTTTAGAAACTGCGACCAGTTAGCGGCATTCCTGCATAGCCGAAAGTACGCTGAGCCGACTCAGAACACAGCGAGCTCGCGTAATTTAGTGCAGATACCCGCACGTAAATATCCGCCGCCGCGAGTCCTGAGCGACACTATAGACAGAGGCTCGCCGTATGCGGCGGAGGCTGCGACGCCTATAGCAGGGCCCTCGGGGGTAGGCAAGACACAGACTGGAAGTGGTTGTTATCGTTGTGGCCAACCAGGCCATATTAAATCCAAATGTACAGCTAACGTAACTGAAAAATGCAAGCATTGTGGGAATTGGGGGCACCTAGAGAAGTTCTGCAGGCTCAAAAGCAGACCTAAAGTAGAAGAGCAAGATGAAGTAAAATGAGCTGTTTCTCAAGCGAACCAAATATTTTTTTTCTTTAAGCCATATACATACTAGTAGATGAGCGAGGCCGTAGCGGTAATGTCTATAACAGAAAGTGACTGGTTACTGGCTGCTCAAATGCAGGACCTTAAGGTAGGTACCATTCGGGAAAGTCTACTGTCAGGAGATGCCGAGGCTCACTTATTCAAATCGGTCGAGCCATTTTCGACTTTTTGCTAGACGAACGCACGGCAATTGATTGTAATATATCATATGTAGATAGATTTGCAACAGTAAAGAAGAATTTGTTCAGTTTGTTTTATTTTATTTGGTTCAATGATTTATTTAATTAATGTGTTTTTTTTTCTTCTCTTCTCTTTTATTTTTTGGGTTTGTTTTTCGTTTTTTGTCGCTATTGTTTGTAATGCTATATTTTGTTTCATTTGTAAAAAAGTACATACATGGATGTACGGATTAAGAGTATAGTATGCAATAAAATTATTTAAAAAAAGAACTTGATTATAATTTATTATTGTTTTTCGTGAAGGCATTGTTAAATTTACCAAAATCTCAAAACCGGGGGTAATCTGTAAAGGTTTATTATTAGGAGATAGCGATTGTGATAGTACCAGCTCAAAGGTTTCCAAAATGTAAACATGTGTTTCAGTGTAAGGCAAAGAAAACATCCAGGCCGTAAAGCTAGGGCTGATCGCCTAGTTGGAAGGATTGTGGTAAATTTGTTTCTGGAACGTCATCACACTCGTTGACATGTTGTATTGCTGAGTGTAGTTCTGACCAAGCTCTGCGAATGAAACAACTTGGCGGGGCTTAGCAAAGCGGTGAAACATGACATCGAGTAGCATATACGAAACCCAATGAGCTATGACATGTTGTATTGCTGAGTGTAGTTCTGACCAAGCTCTGCGAATGAAACAACTTGGCGGGGCTTAGCAAAGCGGTGAAACATGACATCGAGTAGCATATACGAAACCCAATGAGCTATGACATGTTGTATTGCTGAGTGTAGTTCTGACCAAGCTCTGCGAGTGGAACAACTTGGCGGAGCTTAGCAAAGCGGTGAAACATGACACGGAGTCAAGGTCAAGTTCTTAGAAGAATACAGTGCGCCTGCATGTATGTTCACAGTTTCTCACTGGACTAGCTGGCGGTTCGAGGTCGAACCGAATCGCAGGATGGACGGGTGTAATCGCCGAGAACTAGCAACACCGGAAAGCGCGACGGTGGTGCGTGCGGTGGAGCGGGGGAGAGCACTTCCGTTACGGGCTGTTGGAGGAAGACGTCGGCGGGTACAGATCATTGGGCAATTCCGGCCTACCTGCATAATCGTAAAAGGGTAGTCTTTAAAACATAAAATATTATTAGCGGAAAATTGTGTGCACGCCGACCAAATGTTGGTAACGAGGTAAAACGAATACAATGTGTGACAATGGCGCTTCTGTGTACATATCTCCATGGTTAACAATACGATGTGCAAGTGACAGATTTTCTTCATTATAATGACAGATGATGATGTGGGAAACTCATTTTACTTTCTATCCATCAATAAGCTCGCTCGCTTTTTTTTCTGTTTCTGATTATAGTGAAATATTACAACATTAGACATGTAATATTATTTGTTATTTAATGGTACCCTTCTTTATGGTATTGTTAGTTTTAAATATTATTCATTCATTTTGACCTCTTTTTAGGGTTCTGAACTGCTGTCACAGTGCCAAGGGACGAGCTTTTTATTACACACATAACACACGCTGCATCCCGACAATCAGGGTAAGCAGAGTAATCGGTGTTGTGCTATGAGGACTCTGGTAAATTACAGCACAACACCGACCACCACGTTTAGCACAGTATACGGACAAGACAACTATCAAGCAGCAAGTAAGACACGAAGAACCCACCTGCTGCATGGCTAGGTGGAAGGACTGCGCCAAGGTGAGAAGTGGCTAGCCTGTCGCCCTTTAGCGCAGTATCTTGTCCTTATCCCTTAGTCGCCTCTTACGAAATGCACGGGGAGAGATGCAGTGGGGCTATTCTTTTTAAGTACCGGCCCCACACGGTAATGCAGTGGGGCTATTCTTTTTAAGTACCGGCCCCACACGGTTTTATTATAATTTAGTTATTAGTTTGATTATACTCTTTTGTTTTTAATAACATTATGTTTCAATGAAGACCTACTTTGATAAATGTACTTTTTTTAAATCTTTTGATAAACTTTAAGAAAACACTATCTACGGTAATTTTACCGTACGATTATCGTATTAAGGCGGAAATAAGACTCAAACCGTGCTACCCGAGCACTGATGATTGAAACACGAACCGTATGCAGATGTTAATAGGTGCGAGATTCGCTCTACTCGTGCGGTGGCTGATACGTCGCGCCGACGAAGATCGTTTGCGCGAAAATCACACTATATATTAAATTTCACGTGTTGGAAACATGGAAAACAATATTCACCGCTTGTACGGGAGATGTAATAAACCTTCGTCGCCGCACCAACACTAAAGTCCGGCATTTCACCTCCCACTTAGGGTTAGGTACGTTACTTAAAGAATATCACATCGGAAATCTAATCACACTATGTTCTTTCTTACACTAAGACTTAACGATTGGTTTATTTCACAATCACGAGGCAGCATAGTGCTGGTCCATTTCAGTTCACAACGATTTGAAAATATAAATATAGTGCCCAGTCCCATGACAGCAACAGGATGTGGCA
The DNA here is from genome assembly GCA_946902875.1 of Nematopogon swammerdamellus. Classification (NCBI taxonomy): domain Eukaryota; kingdom Metazoa; phylum Arthropoda; class Insecta; order Lepidoptera; family Adelidae; genus Nematopogon; species Nematopogon swammerdamellus. The sequence goes on from OX336358.1 coordinate 15,336,215, forward strand.
CAGCATGTGACGTAGACGTAGGTGAAGTAGCCAGCCGTATCAGTTTCCATTAAAAAAAATTGACTGGATATAGCTAACGAGCTACATGGAGTAGCCGGTTTTATGTCACAACCAATAAAAAAAATTATAACAAAAAATATAACTTTATCCTAACGCCTTATAATATAACACAAATATATTGCCACTGATTGTCAGACAGAAGAAACGTTATTTCGCAAATTCCGTATATCAAATCAAATCAAATCAAAATATGTTTATTGCACTTTAAAATATTTGCAAAAGGTACAGCTTAACGTCGCCGTACATCCAACATTTGGGTTATCATGGATAAGTGTAGAGTGGCAGAGAATAAATAAGAATGATTTAGATTTACATTTTCAACTAATTATAGAACATAAATACAAACAAATATATAAATCCATACACATATATACACGAATAAGATATACAGAGAAAGGCAACACTCCAATCCATTTATAGCGAGTAAATTGAAGGTTCCAGAAAGTGAGACAGAATACTCTCTTTTATAAACATAAATACTGTTTGGGACAGAGAGATTTCGATATCATTCACATAAAGTAATTGCTAGTACTAAGTACGAGTTGAAATACCAGCTCTAAGGGAACTTGAAACGCCTACAAGAGCAACTCGGAGCGGCAAAGGGCCTAAAACAAACAAAAATAAAGAAACGATCGCACTGACTACTTTCATCGCGTTTCGTCGATTTCATTTTGCTGCTAACAATACTGTTCGCCGAACCCAATCACAGCGCGCTCGCCTTTTTATCTAAGTCAACTTGACTTTTTTGTCAATCATTCAGCTATATAACTCAATAGCTGTTCCAAATCGGCATCAGTTCGAGACCAGCAAGCATGGCTTCTGCTTCATAGACCTTTGCAAGTGTTTAAAACTCAAAGTGTGTTACAAGTTGAGGGAAAAATGATTTCGCGAAACCATTGCGTTATTCTCAATCTGTTCCTAGTGATGTTCTTAATGGCGGACAGCGTGTATTGTGCCTTGGAAGGATCATCGCTCAACAGCATCATTGAAAACGTGGAGCCGACGAAACTAGTCGAACCAGAGAGGATCGGTCGCTCGCTACAGAAGGAGTGCAGTGGAATTAGCATAAGTTCAAAATGTTTGAAAATCCACGCGATCTCATTCTTGGAAGACCTGGGCTCTCGCGATGAGCTCTCCCTGCTTCCTGGACTGAGTATTGTTAAAGAGAGCCCACCGTCGAATTCGACCAGCCCTGAGGACTTGGCCGCGGAGCTCTCGAAACAGTTCCCCGGAAGACCGGAGGAGAAACTGAATAGGTTTCTTCTGCACCGTCTGCAGTCTTACCTGGATGGGCATTCGTTGAGGTACAGACTGTTGGATTCGGAGACCGCCAAGGAGGCTATGGACATGGCATCTACGGAGAAAGAGACGGGAAGGAAGGGCGGCGGCGGGGGCGGCGGTCTCGGAGGCGGAGGCAAGGGGGGTGGTGGTGGCGCTCTGCTCGCTGCAGCCCTTATGATGAAAGGTAATAGTTCAAAAGTGATTTTGAAAAAGTTTGTAATTTGAATTCTTTCAGAATTTGAATTTCGAATTGTAATCAGTTACGCACGATACTTAACATCTGACCGTCTTTAAACTAGCCAACGTTGAACTGTATTGGTGTAAGTAAATTATCAATACAAATAATGTCTCCACTGCATCTCTCCCCGCGCATGTCGTAAAAGGCGGATAAGAGATATTGACAATGTGCCGTGCTAAACGGCGACTGTATAGCCTCCTCACTCCTTGGCACGAGCCTTCCACCGACTCGTGCAATAAGTAGGCCTTGTTCCTTACTTGCTGCTTGATAGTTATCTTGCCCTTATAAATTTTTTTATAAGGGAACTGACTCGGTTGGCTACATGACCTACAACGTCCGTGATGTCTACGTGCCATGTCAGTGTTTCCCTTCATTTCATATTCGCTACACTGAACTGGACGGAAAACACGAACTATTTACATAGCCTTTTCGACCGACGACGTTTCATTCAGTGCGGAATAAACCCTACCACCTAGTAAGGTAAGAAGGGAAGGGACCTACAGTTTAACGTGGAATCCGAACCACGGTCAGCCTCCAACGGTCGAGCGGTCGCCTATCCAAGTACTGACCGTACTCAGGGTTGCTTAACAACAGTCGACCGACCGCACCATTGAGCTACCGGGGCTGACTTTTCTCAGCGTGATGATCGGTGTTGTGCTGTAATTTACCTGAGTTCTTATAACTCATAATCGATTACTCTGCTTACCCCGATTGTCAGGATACAGTGTGTGTCTAGTGTATCCTTACCTATAATAAAATCCAACGTCTGCTTTCTGTCTGAGTGTCTGAGTGTCTGTCTGTCCGCTTATAACTCGAGAACCACTGAACCGATTTTAATAAAACAAAATTCTACGGATAGCTTGATTCTTCCCATCAACTATAGGCTACTTAATATCACGCTAAATAGCTTATGAGGTTAGCAGTGAAGTGAAATATGAGAGCGGGCGGAGCCGCGGGCACAGCTTGTGCATGTATAATAGTCAATAATTTTTAGTGTTCCGTATCCGGTACGGGACCCTATTACTAAGCCTACGCCGTCTGTCTGTCCGTCCGTCTGTCCGAGGGCTGTATCTCTTGAACCGTAATAGGTAGCCCGTTGATTATCACAGAATATGTGTTATTATGGCCGATATAATAACAACAAATAATAAAAATAAGAAAAAGTCAAAAATTCACGGGGGTTCCCATAAAAGAAACCAAGAAGGATATGCGCGCGCGCCATCCACCTAAAAGATTATGAAGCATTTTAACAAATCATGACGTTTAACTAATCTGAAGCATTTCATAACACGCCATCTAGATGACGTGAGTGGCGCTAGCCATGACATGGCGATACGGAACCCTCGGTGCGCGAGTTCGACTCGCACTTGGCCGGTGATTGTACAAGATATTGCTAAAACATAAAAAAAGTATTCTTTATACATACATACATCATACATACCACACGCTGTATCCCCAAAATCGGGGTAAGCAGATTAATCGGTGTTGTGCTGCAGGGATCTTGTAAATTACAGCACAACGCCGACCACGACGTTTAGCAAAGTATTCGGACAAGATAACATCAAGCAGCAAGTAAGGCACGAAGACCCACCTGCTGCATGACTCGATGGAAGGACCTTTAGGACATCTTGTCCTTATCCATTCCTTTTACGAAGTGCACGGGGAGAGATACAGTATTGTTTATCTCAAGGGTTTCTCCAGACGCTTTCATGCTACTAAACTTGCAACCGAGAATGAATTTTAAAATTAGTGGAAATATGCTATACTTAATGAAACATATTTTTTCCAAAACTATCTAAGCAATGAGCTTTAACGAATTTATGATAATGACCACATTTATTTAGCCTCTGGATTCTGGATATATAGGTATTCTTATTATATTTTATATTTAATTCTCAAATTCAAATGTGCTCGGAGAAATAGTAGTATTTTTTTAATGGAAACTGACGGTTATCTACATCACCTACAACATCCGTGATGTCAGCCCATAACACCGGGTGAACTAGGTGCCATGTCAGTGCTTCCCTTCGGTCGTGCCGGCTACACTGAACTGGATGGAAAACACGAACTACTTATATAGCCGTTTCGACCAAGGTTTCATTCAGTGCGGTGTTACCAACCCGGGCGGGTTGAAGCCTACCACCTAGCAAGGTAAGAAGGGAAGGGACCTACAGTTTTGCGTGGAATCCGAACCACGAACCACCGAGCCTCCAACGGTCGAGCGGTCACCCATCCAAGTACTGACCGGCCCAGCATTGCTTAACCATCAATAGCGATAGTCGACTGTCTGCACCACTGAGCTATAGAGGCTGATGAGTAGTATATTACAAACGTATTTTCTCTCTATCTGTCTATATCAAAATCAAATGATAATTTTCGCATCCATTTTTCTTCCTTCTCCACAAACCAAATCGGCAAATACATAATTTCCATAAAATATACAAAGGCCTGGGATCCTGGAACAGGGGGGCTACGAGGAAAGCATGACATTGTATTATCCAAACCATAGCTATATTTTAAGTTATTTAACTATAATTGATATGCTTATAGTTAGGTAAGGATTCAAGGTATAATGTGAATACATTTTTGTAATGTAATTCTCTAAATTCTCTGAAAATTAAGGGGTGAAAAGTGGTAAAAAACGTTCGAAAATGGCTTTGCTATTACAATCTAGAATTTGTTTCAAATAATACGAAAAATGCTTCGTTGAGCTTAGAGTCAATAAGATTAAGAATCATCTAAATAAATTCAAACTCTTACAGAGTAATTGGTTTTTCACTGAACTATCTTCGAACTTTCTGAATTTTGAGCCGTTGCCGTGCGTGTGTGAGCGTTTCATACAGTTTTTTATGGCTACGCTGGGCCCGCGCATTTTGACTGTCAATAAATCGTGTGTAGACTATACACTGGACTGAAAGGAAAACACGAACTATTGACAGACAGTCAGTCAGCGTGTAAGCGTCCACTGCTGGACATACGCCTCTCCAATTTTCCTCCAGTCCTCCCGCCCTTCAGCGGTACGGAACCACTGCTTTCCGCCGACGTAATTGAATATGTCGTTGTCCCACCTGGCTGGCTTAATAATAACTATTGATATAGCCGCTTTAATAATAATAATGCACTTTATGCCACTTAATGCGTGGCAAAGGCGGGCTTATTGTCTTAAGCAATTTCCTCCAGTCAACCCGGTCGACCTAACTGTTTACATGCAATCCGAACCATGGAGCAGTGGGTGAGAGCACGTAAATTTTTTTCAAACCAGAAAAAACTCACTGGTAAATGCCGTTTGGATTCGAACCTCCGAGGTTCGAATCCAAACGGCATTTACCAGAGGTCCGAGTCGGACCTCTCGCAAGAGAAGCCGACGCCCATACCACTCGGCCTCCCGCCACTTTGACAGGAATTTCATTAGTAATAGTAGTATGGGTTAATTATTTGAAATCACTTTAATATAATACTTATATATAAGGTACTAACAAAACATTGCGACTTGCGAAGTTTGTTTGTCAGTTCTTCTTCGCATTGAATTTAGAACTGGCAGAATTTTCGACATGTCCAAGCGTAGGTTACCTACCTATGGATGAAATTATACAATAAACAATAAACAATTCAGTTGCCCAGTTTATCAATTTGTTGTAGACATCGGGCTTTGGAGAACCCTTCGTTTCTCAAAGTTGTTTCTTAAGTCTTTTCTCTGTCGCACCGCTAGGGTGTGACTGTGGAATTGTCTGCCGGCGAGCGTTTTCCCCGATTCCTTCTACGTCTTTCATTCATTCTTCATTTGCTCTCATCACCCAAAAGTTAACTGGAAAAAATAGCTTATAGTGATAAGTCTGCTTTTGCATGCTATAGTTCTTTTGTTCCTCTCTGTGTTATTGTATACTCACTTATTGTTCTCCAGTACGTTTCCTTCATTCTTTGGTATTCTTTAGAGTGCGATGAAGAATTTTCTTTAAATCTATTCAAAGTGTGAATGAAATAAATTCGCCTTTACTTTCTCATGCACCTACTTCTTTAAGATTCTTCTGCCAGCTACTTCTTTAAGATTCTTCTGCCACCTATATTTCTTTAAGATTCTTCTAGGACCTACTTCTAAGATTATTCTAGAACCTACATCTTTAAGATTCTTCTACCACCTATATCATTCACGATACATGCAGCTCGTCTTTGGGGCTTCACAGGCCGCTGGTTAGCTCCCTATCAATGTCTGTTGCTCTTCTTCCGTTCATACTTTCAAAATTCTTCTAAAGAAGCACTTCTTGCCCTCGTAAATTTTCTGATTCAAAACTATGTGTATGGAACGTATGTATAGTTCAGATTTAATAGGTATATTTAGTCTTTATTATATATTTATATTATATATTATATTATCTTTACTTACGGTATATACGTATAATATTTGCATCATGTGTGTTTAAGTTTATCTTATCTTTTGTATTTCAGTAACTCTGTCATGATCATGACATAAAAGAATTTATTTCATCATAAAGAACACACAACATTAACAAAAATAATTAAATCTAGACCTAAAAATAACTAAACATTATGTATTGTACACGTACTAAACGTTGTGTTAGAAAATGCCTAGAGGCATTAAGTGTTACCTTTTGGCCACATTTTATGTGAAACCTACGAGAAACTACTACTTTAAGATTCTTCTAGCACCTACTTCTTTAAGATAGAAATTATTTATTTCTTATTTTTCATTCTGTGGCTCTATACATCGACGTTCCATCGTGGAAGTAAAGCACACCAGGCGCAGTCGGACTTTGGGCGGGTGACGAATCGACCATTGACTCTCCTTACCTTAGCTGATAGGGTTTCATCAGTTCGGATTGGTAATATCGCAATCAATGTAGGTCGATCGACATGGCTATATCAATAGTTTGTGTTTCCCGTCCAATTCAGTGCAGCCGCATGGCACCAAGTTCACCAGGTGATAAAGCTGATCTTGTCAGGTTTCATAAATAAAAAATCTAATACATGTGTAGGTCTGTACCTACCCACATGCATGCATAGCGTCACGTTAGTTTGCCATCGGTGTAGTCAGATATTTGGCTAGTTGAATTGGCTTCCCTCACCCCTTCTGCACCCATCCGTCTCCGCCACACCCTCCGGACTCGCTCGAAACATCAATATGTTGTTGACACGCAACATCTAAGACATCTTCTAAAACATCGATTTTCGAAATCTTTCCTTTGTCGAACGGCGAAAATATGTAACGGTCTTCCGGTGAGTGTTCCCCACCACCTATAAACTGGGAATCAATAAATTAGACGACAACCTTTTTGTCCGCCTCATAACCGGCATGGCGCCTCTCTGAGCGTGGTTTCGCGAGGAATGGTGTTATTGGCTGTGTCTGAACTTCCGTTGAAGTATTGGGCACAGAAACCCACGCCGGCTGTCTATAAAAAAAGACAACGATCTCAATACTAAATATTCACTTGCTTTGTCGACAGGTACCCTAGGAGCGGCCGCTCTTGGCGCGTTGGCCCTTCTTGCGGGAAAAGCTCTTATGACGGCGCTCATGTCCCTTCTGCTGTCGGCCTTGGTTGGCCTCAAGGGAGGCCACGGCGGTCACAAGTCGACGACCTACGAGATCATAACGAAGCCCGTCGTGTCCCACCACCACTCGCAGAGCCACGAGGAACACCACGAGCACGCTCACGGCCACGGTCACCACGATGGATACCGGAGGGCTTACGACACCGCCAATGCATACTATCCTAGCAGCTAATGTGGGGAATGGATCAGAAGATTTGTGAGAAATTTATTTATTGGAATATTTAGATGTTATTAATTTATATAAGAGAACGACTTTATTGTTAGACTGTTTGTAATTTATTGTTTAGTTAGTAAATAATTTTTGTGTGTTCAACATTTATAATTATGTTATTACTTATTACCGATTAATACCTCTTTTTATCTTCTATGTTATTTGTATTTATCTTCTTCTTCTTCTTCTGTGTATTTGTTTAATTTACATATTTTGTATTAAATAATAAATATTATATGTATATTCTGTTTATAGTTACTCATGTATGTATTACTAGAGTTTTACCACTTTATTATTGTTATATTTATAATTTGTTGTTTTATTTTTTTTATTCTTATTTATTTCTTCTTCTTTTTCTTTAGCCTCTTTTCATAAATATGTTGTATTTAAATGTGTTATTTATCTTCACTTTTTGTAGTTTATATTAATATACTGTTGTACTTATTTATTGATTATTTATATTCTCATTTATTGATTATTTGAAGCAGTATCTATAGCTGTGATATATATTTTAATTTGACTACTCGTATTTTCTTCTACTTACCAATTGTTTGTATTCTTCATAATGAATAATTTTTATTTAATTGTAATATTTTCTTATTGCTATTTATTTTATAGTCGTTTAAATATTTTCTATATGTACTAAGTAGTGTATTCTTCGCGCCTATCATTTATTATATATATGTAATATAAATGTACTCATAAATTTTTTGAAATATTTTAATGTATTTCTTGTGGACCAAAAATTATAAAATAAAGTAATTTATTTTCCTGAATATATAATTTATTTTTTACTCATTATAATGTAAAAAAATTACCTAGTTAAAATATGTAACACTCTGTATTAGACGAATGTGTTCTACCTTCAAATATTAAAATATACAGGTTGGCCAATTCAGATGGATACAACTTTATACTGGCGCCATTTTGATTTGGCGCCAAATTTGACAATAATTTGTTCGTTAAAATTTAATCAGTGCAGAAGCAGCAAATTGGTTAAGTGGAGTGTTAAATCTTCAGCAACTTGTTTAAATTATTAAAACGTTCTACTCTAATCAATCTTCTGTTGTCCACACACTGAGAAGAATATTTCCAGGTCAAGAGTCCCAAGAGTGACTTTGATTGGCGCCCAAGATCGCCGGATCTTTTAGGGTTCCGTATCCAAAGTATACTAAGTTTACTAAGCCTACGTGTCGTCTGTCTTGCTATCTCTGTCTGTCTGCCCCTCCGAGTACTCTATCTGTTGGACCCACAGAACAACGATCGGGCCACACCGCCCGCGCCCGCGCGCAGACTGGTCTGGTTCAAAGGTTGTACCGTGTGGGGCCGGTACTTTAAAAGAATAGCCCCACTGCATCTCTCCCCGTGTGTGTCGTAAAAGGCGACTAAGGGATATGACTCCCTTCTTATATTACTACACAGAGCATGAAATGCGCGCGCCCGCCCCTACTAGAGGCGCCGTGAGCGCGATTTCTCTACAACGACGTTGAAGCCTGTGGGCGTGGCCTATGACTTACATATGTGTGTTGTGCGTGTGCATTTGTTTTGTGCGTGTGCCTAACTTGCTCCTCTTTGTGTGTAGTGTCGATACTAGCACACACACACACATACGAAGCGCTAGCAGCTCAGCGTACGGTTATTGGGTTTCAAATATCATCGCTTAGGGCGCCTCTAGTAGGGCGCGGGCGGTAGGTATTTGATGCTCTGTGTATTACTAGGTGGTAGGGTTTAACCCTATCATTTATTTCTATCAAAGCGGCGGGTGGCCGAGTGGTTTGGGCATCGGCTTCTCATGCGAGAGGTCCGCGGTTCGAATCCAGTCGGCGTGTACCAATGAGTTTTTTCTGACGAAAAAATTTACGTGCATACCTACACCTGCTGCTTCACCGTTCGGAACCGGTGTAAAACCGTAGGTTCCTTCCCTTGCCCCTCACTCGGTGGTAGGCTCAAATTGTAGCCAAATGGTTTGGTACCACCGTACTGGATATAAGATGGCCGCATAGCACCCTCGATTGTGTTCTCCTCTAGTCCAGTATCCAGGGAAGTCTCCGGTATGGCACCTACCTTCTCGGAGGTGATATTGCCTAGTCGGAGCATGCGCTTTGGGCCCCTCCGACTCGCCACCCATACCGAATTAGATAAAAAAAAAAGCTTCTTGGTTGAACCGTAATAGGTAGCCGGTTGAAATTTTCACAGAATATTTGATATTATGTCGAATATACAAAGAAAAATTCTCGTGCACTGGGCCAGGGATTGAATCCTTGCACGCTGGACTTTCCTCTACAGAACCGGTAAACTCTAGAACGCTCTCCGTGCCCATATATTTCCCCCCAAAGTACAGTTTCGGGTCCTTCAAGAGGGGCGTGAATGCACCTGTCAGGCCGGCATGGCATCCGCATACGACCGAATATCCATGGGCGTCGTTAGACACCTTATGGATGGTTCGGTGCCATATGTCACGCTTTTAATAAAAAAAATCAAAAAGCAAAAAGTATAAAAATAAGGGGGTCCCCATACAAGAAACGTACTAATTTCTATGGGTCGTGTCTATACTAACTATACTAACGGGTCGATGAATCTTGAACACCTAAAGCAGAATAATCGGGGGAATCATGCGAAAATGTGATGAAAAACGCGATGAAAGAGCTAACTAAAGCGAAATAAAGGTACGGCAGCGGTTATCCTTTTGCCGACGGAGCGGCCGATATCGGCCGCTTTATACATTATTATACATTCTAGATTCAAATATACTCAATGTTTTCTTATGATATATGTTTTTTAGGTTAAATGAAAAATATATTGTTTTGTGAATATATACATATAATAATGTATAATGTATATTACACATTATTATATGTATGTAGTATGTACATATGTACAGCTGTGTATGTATATATATATATATATATATATAATACGAAGGTATTCGGAGAAATTCAACCTTGATGGTTAAATTAAAGTCACGATTGTGGTGACTTCTAGCCGATGATTTTGTACTTGACAATCACTCAGTCTTAATACTTGACAAACTCTTCTCATTTTTAAGGTTCCGCTGGCGAGGACTATTTTGAAGTATTTTATAGAGAATATTACAAATTTAAAAAACCCCCGACCCTTAAAAAGTCTAAAATAATATCCGTTTACTTACTTAAAGTAGTCGGAGGACGGCTAAGTAAATACCCGTGCAGCTCTGAGTTTTTATACTTTATTTACTAGCGGTCCCCCACACTCCTATAAGTAATTAAAGGGAAATTGTTTTGGCCTTTTTAAGGGTCGGGGTTTTTTAAATTTGTAATTTAGCTTTCATTTCAAGTTTTTTTTTAAAACCGCATAAAAATCGGTCCACTATTTAAGATAATTAATTGTTTTATTACTTAATTACTTGATTACAAACATAGCTAACAACCATCCAGATTAAACCAGCTTTCTAATAAAAAAATCTGCATTCAAATCGGTCCATCCATTTGGGAGCTACGATGCCAATATACCCATTACACACATACACACACACGTTAAACTTATAATACCCATCTTTTTTCGCCGGGTGTTAAAAATAGCATTCTTATGGTATGCGGGCTGGGCCGCATAACAAGGTTTATCGCCCTTCTAAGATAGCAATATACATTGTAAATTATAATTATTTGTTATATGTTATCATAAGTGCAGATTGTGAGATAATTATATAATCTTCGATATGTAATCCTTACCTATAATAAAATCCAACGTCTGCTTTCTGTCTGAGTGTCTGAGTGTATGTCTGTCTGTCCGCTTATAACTCGAGAACCACTGAACCGATCTTAATAAAACAAAATTCTACGGATAGCTTGATTCTTCCCATCATCTATAGGCTACTTACTCTCACGCTAAATGGCTTATGAGGTTAGCAGTGAAGTCAAATATGAGAGCGGGCGGAGCCGCGGGCACAGCTTGTCTATTATAAATAATATGTATAATTTATATTTATATGATAAATAATACATACCTACCTATGTACTTATATAGATACATCGTCTAAAGTCTAAAGTATCGTATATATTAATCATTCTTATAATATATTTTATAATTTAACTTAATTAATTGTTAGTATTGATCTTTATTGTCTATAGTATGTGTATATTGTCCATCATGCACCTATTTATAATATCTACATTATAATGTGTGAATGTGTTTATGAAAACCGCGTGTAAATCGGTTGAATCTTTTCCAAGTTATGCCAGCACACACGCAGGCAGACAAACAAGTGGCATGTGTTACATTTAAATCTTACATAGGTAATAAAACTATCCATAAATAATAAAGTTTAAAAAAAACTGCATATGGTTTTATTTCCAAATACCAACATTTACAATCCTACTATAACCAGCAGAGTGCTTTCTCACAAGGGACCAAACGATAATTTTCTTTCTACCCACATATTACTAGGTAAAGAGGGAAATGTTTAGCCTACTACCCTCGAATGTGTTGACAAAATAAATAAGCATCACGCACTTCATCTTGTTTCAATTGTTTTGCGAAACTTGAAGAGTGCACTCCATCATGTTGTAAACAATTTAATTTCACTAATAAACAATATTTTTAATAAACTTTACAAATATTAAAGTCGACAAGCAGTAGTTTAATAAATTGTAAACAAAAATCTGTGTAAAATCAATTAAAATGGTTAATGTTAATGCAATAGTTGTATTCGTAATAATCACTATTAATAATACAGTTAAAGCTGAAACCAAAAACGATATAGATGAAAACATAAAAACACAAGAAAATGCGATAGATAATGTTCAAAATAACGAAGGGAATTCGACTGGAGATGGAAATCCAGCAGATGTTTTCGACGGTGTTTATAGCGAGTGTGTGCTTTTTCTATCGTATCCGTGTATTCAGAAGAAAACTTTGATGTATCTTAAAGAGATGAATAGTCTTGACGAAGTGCCTGTTCTGGGAAATTATATTAAATTTGGTAAGTTCTCGCTATTTCATAATGTTAGTTATATCGATACAATTCCAGTGTGGAACTAATTGAGGTAAAGCAACTATCGTACCTACGTAAGCAAATTCATGCATACCACACGCTGTATCCGGACAATCGCGATAAGCAGAGTAATCGGTGTTGGGCTGCAGGTAATCTTTTAAATTACAGCAGAACACCGATCACCACGTTTAGCAATGTGTTCGGACAAGATAACTATCAATCAGCAAGTATGGCATGAAGACCCACCTGCTGCATGACTCGATGGAAGGACCGTGCTAAGGTGATAGATGGCTATCCCGTTGCCCTTTAGCACTTAATCTTGTCCTTATCCCCCATATATAAAAATATTTACAAAATTTTGGACTGCGAATGGGGAGGAATGTTCCGAGGAGGATTATTTATTGTGATAAAATAATAATAAACCTTTTTCAATGCGGGAAAACTTCATGACACTATTGAACATTTACCTCACTTATTTTACCTCACTGTACGTGTCTTTACTATTTTTCTTATACATTAGGTATATGTTTTTATTTAGGAATTTATCTAACTCTCAAAATTTATAATTGTATGCACAAGCAACTATTTATTCTTTAGTACCGATATCAAATTAACTTGTCTAAATTGTATATTCATATATTTATATATATATAAATATACATAACAAATACATTCATTTATCATTAAAATATTGTAAGCTAGAGCGGAAGTTGTATGTCTTCAATTGTTAATCTTTAAATTGTTCAAGGGCTGGACTTAAATACAGCGCTGAGTCTAGTGAAATCTTCACTAGACTCAACATAGGCTGTGTTCAGTCCCTTTTTTCCTTTTTCCTTCTGTAACTGTTTAAATGTTATGTGTTAATTAATATTACTTGTCTTGATTGTTTTTAAATGTGTCTTAATATGGTAAAATAATGTAATGCTGAAGGGGGAAAAATACATATTTCTTATTTCTTATTTCTTATTTATGTAGTTAACGTTTTTTTGAAGTAATAACCTATTCCTCTAATAAGTATGTCAAAAACTTTCCTGTGTGTTCATTTATTTCATGAAAACGAATTTAAAATTCTAACAACAACACACAATGTGATTGTTTCAGTTGGACACAGATATATTTTCCCTAGTCGCAAAGAATATATCCTTAAGTCTTTCAAAAACTGTTAAATTCGTTTCAGTAAAAGTAGAACACAATACAAACTCCTCAACAGACATCGAACCGAAAGAGTTGTCTTACCAGATAGACGACGCTGTTGAACTGTTCTTCGATCAGCACAGACTCCGGCTTCATACTCTTGGGCGTGATGTGGATGTGGCTAGAACAGGTAATGAAAATGTAATTAATTAAATTATATGTAAACAAATCTTAATTTTATATTAAACCTAACACGACGTTTTTGGAGTTACATGGATCGGTGTTTTGGGCAAAGGGTAGGGGTCATCTTTTGACACAGATGGCTAAATCACCGGATAGATTCATCATGTGAGTACTCCTTACTTTCAAATTTACTCACTCTGCTTTCCTTTAAATATTGTCCTGCTATACTAAAATGAACGAACATTCAAACATGAAGAACAGCATGAGCAGCAGCAGCTGTTCTTCATAGCATGAAGAACAGATCAACCTTCACTCAATACCTTGGTATCAATCTGGACATGCTTTACTTTACAAAGGGCCTACAACCTTACATATAATTTTCTTACTCGTATAATGATATCCAATACAATACAAGTCACAACACATATCGAACGCTGTATCCCGACAATCGGCGTAAGCAGGGTAATCGGTGTTGTTCTGCAAAAGCTCTCATAAATTGCAGCACAACACCGACCATCCTATTTCGCAAAGTATTCGGACAATTTATAGCAGCAACAGGACCTTTACAGCAGAGAACATTAACAATGTTTACGTAACAAATTGACGGAATGATCCTTTAACAAAATCTCTACGAAGCCTTCGATAGAGTCAAACTTTAATCATAAAAATAAAAATATATCGAGATGTCGGTTCCAGTGGACGAGTTCGTAGGCAGAAAGCGTCGGAAGGGCGGAGGCGGCGGCGGTGGGGACAAGGGAGACGGGGGGAAGAAGAAGATGATGATGATGGCAATGATGTGCATGAAGATGAAGATGATGGTCGTTAGTATACTATCCTAAGCTTACAAATTAATAATCCTTACCTACTTTTAGGGTTCCGTATCCGCACCCTATTTCTAAGCCTACGCCGTCTGTCTGTCTGTATGTAATCCGGTATGGGTGGCTTAGTCGGAGGGGCCAAATCGCATGATCCGACCAACCAATATCACCTCCGAGAAGGTAGGTGCTATAGGTAACGTTTCAAATTATAGTAATTTTACAAATTTTTAATACAGATAATTTTTCACGAATGAAGACAATTCGAGGAATCTGAGAAAGAAATGCTTCAGTAGTTCGACCATGTAGAAATAATGAATGATTGACTAACAAAAAAGATTTATAGAGCAAATGTGTATAGCGGGGTCAGAAAGGATCAGCCTAGGCTCTAGATGCACGTACCTAGACCAAATTGGTCGTGTGTTTTAAAGAATAAAGTGCGTTAATAAGCTAAACCAATACAAGCATATGCATAAAAGCTGCATGAGTGTGGATGAATGCATCAGAGGTGTGCAAGGCGGTGAAACGTAAATGTTCCTTCTTGCTAGCTCCATAGTTTTGATAAAATTGAATAAATTTTTCAGATGATTCCAGCCATGATGGGGATGATGGGAATGATGTCATTCAAGGGGATGATGTTCAGCATGATGTCGTTCATGATAGCTAAGGTAGGTCATTCGATTTTATGCTACTGCATTCAAATCAAATCAAAATCGTACATACGATAGTAGTTAATGTCTATGACATATTCTGCCAGTCGACCATACCTATTCCATGCTAGGTACAAGAAAACATATAATATAATAAAACCTATTTATTGCACTCAATTGAAAGAAGGACAGTACACGAAAAGAAACAAGAAATACATGAGAACCTCTGATGGATGAGAAAAACAATTATAGAAAAGGAAGTATGGGTAGTGCAAGTGAAATGGAGGAGGAATATGTGCATGTTTTATTTTATACACAAATATAGTCACGATAAATTAATGTAAAAAAAATATAATAAAAGTTATACATATACATATAAAGTGTCTAGGGGCATGGCATTGCCCCCGCCAAGTCGAGCATATACTATTTACAGACGTAAAACAAAATGAAAGTTCATACATCTTATGCAGTCAACTCAGAAACTAGGGACGCTGAAGAAGGAGAGAACCATTACCATTTCAGGAAATAGTGGGCTGTTCCAAAAATTGTTAGCCACAGAATAAATACATTTTTTTTTTTCCTGAAACTATTTTGATTTGACGGCTAATTTAAATACAAATCTCCTTGATGAAAATTATTAGCCACCTACGTGTAGTTCTTTTTTTAAATATTTTTAACGGTTATCCGTCACTCATATTTTATTTGCAACAATGGACGTCTCGCGAGAAGCTTTTCGTGTTATGATTTTCTATGCTTATAAACTAGGGTTAACCTTCAAGGAATCTCACGAAAATTTGCAAGCTGCTTTTGGGGAGTCTGCTCTTGCGTTAGCAACAGTTACTTATTGGTTTCGTGAATTTAAACGTGGTCGAGAGAACCTAAACGATGACCCCAGACCCGGCCGACCATCAACTGCAGTCACTCATTAAAACGTCATCAGGGTAGAGTGGCTATTGCGGGAGAATAGACACATTACACATCGGGAGATTCAGGCTGAACTGAAGATTGGTATTGCGAAGTTTGTCTGCCTCAAGCTTTCGGGGAGTTGAATAGCGAGCGCCCAAGGAGCGGCGTCCGTGGCATTCTTTTTCACCAAGATAACGCGCCCGCTCACACACCGGTAAAAACATGGACTATTTGACAACTTCGGGGGTACAAAGGTTATCCCATCCTCCGTACAGCCCAGATTTAGCTCCATGCGATTTTTTTTTATTTCCCACGGTAAAAAAAATGCTTCGCGGGCGAAAATTTAACACTGCAGACGAGGCCGTCGAAGAATTTCGGCTGTTATTTTTCGACCTCCCGCAAGATACGTTTTTTAAATGTTTTGAAACCTGGTTCACCCGAATGCATAAGTGCATAGGGATTGGAGGGAAATATTTTGAAAAGCTGTAAATAAATTTTTTTCTTATTCTAACTATTTTTCATTTCACTAACAATTTTCGGAACAGCCTATGTAGACTCACTCTAGAATGTTGAGTTCATTCTTCTCACATTTTTCGCACGTTTCTGTCGGAACCAGGTGCCCTAAAGGTGAAGGCCCTTGTGGTCTTAAATTAAAAGAAACTTGTGGTCGTATCTGTTTCAATTAAATCTTACTTAGTACCTACTGTTTGTGGTCGTTTTGACCTTCATCCAGTGCGATCCAGTTTGCTGTCTCCAATAGACATAAGTAATAATTGTAGTTCATCTTGTGAACGAGAATAACCTAGTAAATACCTAATCATTTGTTCTGATTTCAGATGATGTTGCTGATGAAACTCTTGGAGAAGAAGGGTGGAGGCGGGGCCGGTGGCGGCGGAGGCGCGGATGGGGTTAGATCATTTTTACAGAAATTTCTCCAAATGTACATACTACTCTAAGAGAAGATTACTAACATGAAGTTATTATCATGGACGCTGCTCAAAGGAACATGCTAATTTTTGGATGCATGTAAATTTTTCGTCAGAAAAAACTCATTGGCATACCGGATTCGAACCTCGGACCTCTCGCATAAGAAGCCGTGGCCCAAAGCACTCGGCCATCCGCCGCTTAGAATAATTGATAATAGCTAATTATCTAACTACAAAATCGATCATTGATACATCGTACATAATAATTACGGAAACCAGTGCATAATAATAAGAAATATTTTTAATACTAAGTAATGGAATATACCGTTGTGGGTGTCTTAAAACCTGATTTAGAACAAGTCAGCTTTTTTGTACTAAGGCCTAAATCGATCACAAATAAAAAAAACTAAAATCAGAGCAGATTAACTGTTCTTACTGCGGCTCGGACGTTAATTTAATTTTTAATAATGCAATAGATGGACGATGAAATAACTTTAGCTGTGCGTAAATTTTTAGGCGTATTAACCAGAAGGTCCCCGGAAGCGCTCGCAAGCTCACTCATCCAAAAACTCGCTCGGTTTTAGCCAATAGCCGTTTTGAGTACTTTTTGGTTGACATCGAGCTATTTTTTGAATGGGTGCGCGTGCGAGTGTGATTCCTAGCTCATACGCACGTCACTTGGCCTGTTTTTTTTATGGTAATTGACACGGTTGGCTACACCACCTACAACATCAGTGAGTGGTCAGCCCATAACACCGGGTGAACTTGGTGCCACGTCAGTGCCTCCCTTCGGTCGTGCCGGCTACATTGAATTGGACGGAAAACACAAACTATTTACATAGCCGTTTCAACCGAACTTTCATTCAGTGAGGTGGTACCAATCCGGGCGGGTTAAACCCTACCACCTAGTAATATAAGAAGGGAGTCATATCCCTTAGTCGCCTTTTACGACATACACGGGGAGCGATGCAGTGGGACTATTCTTTTAAAGTACCGGCCCCACACGGTATGTCCTACAAAAGGGACATTAGCGCATTTCGTATCTGTTCAGTAGTGGAAGAACTGTGAGACTACATAAAGATCACAGCCTCCATAGAACCGGTAAACTCTGGAACGCTCTCCCCGCCCACATATTTCCCCTCAAGCATAGTCGATCGGAACTCTTCAAGAGAGGCGTGAAGAATGCCATGCCGGACCTGTCGGACCGGCATGGCATTCGCAACCACCGCGTACGACCGACTCTCAATGGGCGTCGTTAGACACCTTATGGGTGTCTAAAAAAATAACTGTAATCCGGACCGTGGCACGTAGAGATCTCGTTGTCTCTGCCTAACCCATTGAGAAACAGTTGTGGCTAACATTATGTAGTTATGCATGAGAATGGCTAGTTACATCATCATCTAGACTCACATATTTATTTCGGCATAAAGAACACACAGCATTAACAATGTACCGTGTGCACCAATGTACTGTCTAACCCATCGGGAGACAGGTGTGATGCTATTTATGTTATACAGGTGTTCGCAGTTAGGCCTCCAAATTAATTAATTAATTATAGGAGAAATTATGTCTTCAAAATATGTAAAATAATAATAAAAAAGTGTGGGGCCGCTACTTAAAAAGAATAGCCCCACTGCATCTCTCCCCGTCGCATGTCGTAAAAGTCGACTAAGGGATCGTCAGCCTCGGCAGCTTAATGGTGCGGTCAGTTATTGGATGGATGACCGCCCGACTGTTGGAGGCTGACCGTGGTTCGGATACCACGTTAAACTGTAGGTCCCTTCCCTTCTTACCTTACTAGGTGGTAGGGTTTATCCCGGCCGGGTTGGTGCCACCGTACTGAGCGAAACGTCGTCGGTCGAAACGGCTATGTAAATAGTTTGTGTTTTCCGTCCAGTTCAGTGTAGCCGGCGCGAAATGAAGGGAAGCACTGACATGGCACCTAGTTCACCCGGTGTTATGGGCTGACATCACGGATGTTGTAGGTGATGTAGCCAACCGTGTCAAGTTTCCATAAAAAAAAAACAATATAATTTCATTGTGACAATGATATGCACAAATCAGTATGGTTCATCATCATTTTTTTTTGTCCCGTTCAGCAATGCAATCTATATGGAAGAAACGGGTAAGAAACCTTATAAGTAGATTTTTTTTTTTCATTTAACTTACATAAACTTTAATTAAGTTATAATACATACATAATGGACTCGATACAGCGCCGAGCCATCCGTCTTGTTGGTGACACGAACTTACAGATGGTCTGGAGTCTCAGACGATTTGTGGGTTCGCTTAGTCTGTTTTACAGATACTATCACGGACGCTGCTCTGCGGAACTAGCATCCCTTATTCCCTGCCACCCGTCCTATCTCCGCATGACTCGTCGCAGAGAGACTCGGCACCCTTTTGTTGTTGACATTGGGCTTTTGAGAACCCATCGGTTTTCTAAATCGTTCCTTTGTCGCACCGCTAGAGTGTGGAACTGTCTTCCGGCGAGTGTGTTTCCTGCATCCTTTAACCTGGGTGTCTTCAAGCGTCGTATTAACGGGCTAGACAGCCTAGCAACAGTCCGCAAATCTGCTGGCATGGCACCTAACTGAGCGTGGTTTCGCGAGGAGAGGTGATTTTGGCTCTGTCGACTGCACCATTGGTCCTTCGGCACAGCCACCCATGATGGTTTACATAAAAAAAAACCATACCAAACGCTTCGTCCCGACAATCGGTGTAAGCAGAGTAATCGGTGTTGTACTGCAAGTACTCTTGTAAATTACAGCACAACACTGACCGCCACGTTTAGAAATGTATTAGGACAAGATAACTATCAAGTAAGGCTCGAAGACACACTGCTACATGACTCGGTGAAAGGTCCGTGCCAAGGTGAGAGGTGCCGATACTGTCGCCCTTTAGCACGGCACTTTGTCGCCTTTTAAGACGTGCGCGGGGAGAGATGCAGTGGGACTATTTTTTTTTTTAGTACAACTCCACACAGTACCTTAAAATATTCCTTCCTTTATCATATTCCTGATTTTAATTTGGAGAATCTGATCAGTAGTTTATTTCTAGAGATCAAAATTCTTCAAAATTTGTATGATTGAGGGGTTTCATGCCAATTCACGCGTAGCAGACAGGGGATGCATCCTTTACTGTAGAGCTGCCTAAAGTGCGGACTAAGCGCTCCAGTATTTCTTTTATCTTCCGCACTGCGAAACTCTGGAGTGCACTTCCTCCCGATGTGTTTCCTGCAGTGTATGACTTAGGCTCTTTCAAGGGAAGCGTAAAAAGGCATCTGTCACGCCGGCGCGGCATTTCCAGCCTCCGTTGGAAACCGAATGCTTTTTGGCGTCGTCGTCGGCTCAACAATCCACGCTGACGGCGCCGAATGTCTCGCGTATCCATAAAAAAAATCCGGCCAAGTGCGAGCCGAATTCGCGCACCGAGGGTTCCGTATCGACATGTCATGGTCAGCGCTGTTTCATACTGTTTTCGGTAGATGGCGCGCATACACTTTTTAGTTTCTTGTATGGGGACCGCCGTGAATTTTTTACTTTTTCTAATTTTTATTATCTGTTGTTATATCGGTCATAATAACACATATTTTGTGAAAATTTCAACGGGCTATCTATTACGGTTCAAGAGATACAGCCCTCGGACAGACAGACGGCGTAGGCTTGAAATGAAATGAATTTATTTATATATCTCGTCCAATAAAAACACACACAATAGATACAATAAAAATAGGTAAAAGAACTTTTAAGTTAAACGGTTTTATTAAAAAAAAAACAGCTGTACAAAAAATTAGAAAAAAATCAGCTATACAAAAACTAGAAAATAATAAGGACACAAACCTGGGCCTTCTTAAGATTTTACGTCTGGGTAAGAAATCGTCAATACTAGCGTGCTGTCTTCTCATGTCGGATGCCAAAGGGCACTTTGTGTCGCTGCGTCAGCGGAATAAGTAATAAATTGAGATTTTTAACAGACTAATATAAAAACGTGGGGCGCATGTTATTACGTATATTATACGCCCCACGTTTTTATATTAGTCTGTTAAAAGTCTCAATTTATTACTTATTCCGCTGACGCAGCGACACAAAGTGCCCTTTGGCATCCGACATGAGAAGACAGCACGCTAGTATTGACGATTTCTTACCCAGACGTAAAATCTTAAGAAGGCCCAGGTTTGTGTCCTTATTATTTTCTAGTTTTTGTATAGCTGATTTTTTTCTAATTTTTTGTACAGCTGTTTTTTTTTTAATAAAACCGTTTAACTTAAAAGTTTTTTTACCTATTTTTTTATTTACTCGTTTTTAGTTAGATTTTTTTATAATTTTTTTCTTTCATGGTGTTCCCACGAGTATTAGACCAATAACAGACAACCCCCTCCCTGAGGTCCATGTAGTGGCGCAAGGCTCTCATACAACAAGATGTGGCCAGCCTTGAAGTTGAAACGCTAACGACGTATAATTTTTATTCACCCTAATGCCACACAGTCCTCGGCACGTTTCAAACGTTGACTTGTGTGGTGTATCGCTAACAACGTATCATTTTTAGCCACCCTAACGCCACACAGTTCTCGGGACAATACAGAAACCTTAACTTGGGTGGATTCAAACAAATATCCTGATCCTTATTTTTGTTTTATTTAAGTTCAACAGTCCACCTCCTGCCTCCATAATCAGATCCTCGTCACCAAGTGTATTGGTAGAAGTATGGGACACTCGTCCAAACCAACCAAATGAGCCCAAATTCGAGGGGGTTACTAGTAACAGTTGAAGAGTTCCACTGTCCACCTCCTGAATCCATCATTAGACCCTCGCCATCAAGTGTATTGGTAGAAGTATGAGACACTCGTCCAAACCAACCAAACGAGCCCAAACTCGAGGGGGTTACTAGTAACGGTTGAAGAGTTCCACTGTACACCTCCTGACTCCATCATCAGACCCTCGTCACCAAGTGTATTGGGAGAAGTATGGGACACTCGTCCAAACCAACCAAATGAGCCCAAACTCGAGGGGGTTACTGGTAACAGTTGAAAAGTTCCACTGTGCACCTCCTGACTCCATCATCAGACCCTCGTCACTAAGTGTATTGGTAGAAGTATGGGACACTCGTCCAAACAAACCAAATGAGCCCAAACTCGAGGGGTTACTAGTAACGGTTGAAGAGTTCCACTGTACACCTCCTGACTCCATCATCAGACCCTCGTCACCAAGTGTATTGATAGAAGTATGGGACACTCGTCCAAATCAACCAAAAGAGCCCAAACTCGAGGGGGTTACTAGTAACGGTTGAAGAGTTCCACTGTACACCTCCTGACTCCATCATCAGACCCTCGTCACCAAGTGTATTGGGAGAAGTATGGGACACTCGTCCAAACCAACCAAATGAGCCCAAACTCGAGGGGGTTACTAGTAACAGTTGAAGAGTTCCACTGTGCACCTCCTGACTCCATCATCAGACCCTCGTCACCAAGTGAATTGGTAGAAGTATGAGACACTCATCCAAACCAACCAAATGAGCCCAAACTCGAGGGGGTTACTAGTAACAGTTGAAGAGTTCCACTGTGCACCTCCTGACTCCATCATCAGACCCTCGTCACCAAGTGTATTGGTAGAAGTATGGGACACTCGTCCAAACCAACCAAATGAGCCCAAACTCGATGGGGTTACTAGTAACGGTTGAAGAGTTCCACTGTACACCTCCTGACTCCATCATCAGACCCTCGTTACCAAGTTGAAATTATCATAATATTGTATTGTCACGAGATCTCAATGTGTGTGCAAAGTTTCATAAAAATCGGTTCAGTAGAAGTAGTTGAAAAAGTTGTCGCAAGATTTGAAACAAAGATAGAAACAAATATACGAAGTCAAGCTAAATAAAACCGTTTAAAAACACAATAAAGACAGGACAAATTGGACCTTACACAGCCTTGTCCCTCACCACCGAGTCCGGGAGCCGGTGAGAGGGACACTGATTTTAAGTCAGGCCCAGTAACAGGGCTTAGTAATATGGTCCCCTACGATGGATACGGAACCCTAACAATTAATTAATTATGTTTATTCCAGGGCTGGGCTGCGGGTGGCGGTGGCGGCGGCGGCGGAGCCTGGATGCCAGCCGGTAAGAGTTCTTTCAAATCCTTACCTTTAATAAAATCCAACGTCTGCTTTCTGTCTGTCTGTCTGCTGCTGAAACACTGAACCGATTTTAATAAAAAAAAAATCTACGGATAGCTTGATTCTTCCCATCAAATATGGGCTACTTACTATCACGCTAAATGGCTTATGAGGTAAGCAGAGAAGTCAAATATGAGAGCGGCCGGAGCCGCGGGCACAGCTAGTAATTAATAAACATAAGCTTTTACCGGCAGCTTCTAAATTCACGACCTGTGGGCTTACTTCAACTACTTACTTCAATTTTATGAGCTCATTCCGTTTTGTTGTGTAGCAAATAGGAAACTCAACCACATTGACCGATCATGCGAGAGGTCGTAGGTTCGAATCTTGAAAACGGGAAAATATGCGTGAGAAAATCTGTAAAATAACAATCCTACCTTATTATTATTAATGGCATTATTGTCTATAAGGTTGACCGGAATAAATTTCGCTGTGGAATAATTCCGACTTCTGCATCGTAGAAAAGTGTAAAAGTAAAAAAAAAAATTTGTAATACACATTTTTATTTTTACAAAGGTTTTACAAAGGTTTTTTTATGGAAACTGACACGGTTGGCTACATCGCCTACAACATCCGTGATGTGAGCCCATAACACCGGGCGGGTGAACTAGGTGCCATGTAGTGTTTCCCTTCATTTCATGTCGAACTGGACCGAAAACGTGAACTATTAACATAGCCGTTTCGACCGACGTTTCATTCAGTGCTGTGGTATCAACCCGGGCGGGATAAAGCCTACCAGCTAGTAAGGTAAGAAGGGAAGGGACCTACAGTTTAACGTGGAATCCGAACCACGGTCAGCCTCGAACGGTCCATCCATCCAAGTACTGACCGCGCCCAGGGGTGCTTAACAACACTCGACTGACTGCACCACTGAGCAACCGAGGCTGACAAAATATATATGTATTAATATTTTTGACAGTATTTCATGCAAAAGTACATATGCAAAATTTATTACTCAAACATGAAGCGAATTTACATACTATACTAAAAGTAATCCTCTCCAGGAGGCGGTGGTGGAGGCTCTTCAGACGGCTACGGAGGTCCTGGCGGCGGATACAACGCAGCAGGAGAGTGGCAGAGCAGGTCCATCCCTGAACTCCTCAACCAGGACATCATACCACCAGCTCAAGTCAATTTCCACGCACAACCGCTCGTATCATACATCACTCCTCTGGTACGATACAGCCATCGGAATGTTGATCCAAATAAAGAACTACTTAAGAAGTTCAATGAGAGAAGGAGTCAACTGGATAATGCACAGGAAGAAAACAAAGAAATGAAGTCTAGAAGAAAGAGAGCTGTCAAAGATCGAATTTCCAACGTCTCTAATTTGGTACAAGATACCAATCAGGGTGTTGACGCTAAGAATGAAATTCTTAAAAAACTCCATGAGGGGAGACTGTTTGTAGAAAATGGACAAGAAGAAAGCAAAGAAGAGAAGAATGGTAAGTCTAGAAGAAAGAGAGGTATCAAAGATAGTATGTCCTACTTCGCTCCTTTGATACAAGACAGCATTGTCAATACAAAATCTAATAATGCACTTATTGAGAGACTCAACGAAGAAGGAATTATACTAAAAAATTGGCAAGGAGAAAGCTACTATGACAGTACAGTTAAGTCTAGAAGTAAGAGGGGTATCATGGATCTTATAAATTACTTCAGTACCGTATTAAAGAAGAGTATATTTCAGTCAAATTTTAAAGCAATCCCTAATCTACCTTACCCAAAATACAGATACGTGAATGGTATTAAATATGTATACTACCCTCAGAGATATATAAACAGATTGAAATATCCCAAGATGATACCTTTGGATAATGTGAAACAGAATTTAAATTCAATTCCGAATGTAGAAGAAGAAGACAAGCAGATGGTCGTAGAAGATTACAATAAGGGTGAGATTGTGGATGAAGTTCTAGAAGGAAGGATGAACAGAAAGAAGTTACAGAAAGTGAAGGATACAGTGAAAGACGTAGTGGAGAATAATCCATGGGAATGACTATATTACTTGGTGAAGTTGGATGAATTGGACACTTTGATCATGCCGTCGATAAGATCTTATTTATTCATATGATGTTATTGAAACATGCTGAAACTAAAGTGTGTATGTGAAATATAAATAAACAAAATTTGATTAATGTTTAAAACAATTTATTATAATAAAACTTTTACTAGATTTTACTATGTTGAAAGTATTGTTATAGATAGTTATGTTTATAGGTGCTGGTGATGTGAAAAAAACCGGCTAAGTGCGAGTCCTAGTCGCAACCGGGTTTTCGCACAACAAAAAAGTTGAAAAAAACACGTTTCTTTTATAGGTACCACTCCTTATTTTTTACTTTTTCTATTTTTTATTTTTATTTCTTTTTTATTTCAGCCATAATAACACATATTCTGTGAAAATGTCAACCGGTTAGCTATTTCGGTTCCAAAGATACAGCCATCGGACGGACGAACGGACAGACAGACAGACGTCGTCGTATGCTTAGTAATAGTATTCCGTACAGGGTACGGAAACCTAAAATAAAGTATTTCTAAAGTATCTAAGTTATCGATTTATTTGATTAACAACTCCCTCAATATTAACTCAACTCAATAAAGTAACTCAGTAAGAATTTAAAGAGCGCCATCTATACTTGTATCAGAGAACCATTTACTAAGCTTCATTATGAATGGTTACCATTCGATACTTTTACTTGTGTGTGTTCAATTCAAGCCACTTTCCGTATATTTTCTGAAAAGTCTCTCAGATGCTTAATGGTTTTAATTTCTAAACAGTAGAACAGAAAGAAAAACATGTTTTAGACTTATACCCTGCTAAGTTGAATATGGTATGAGCTCAAGGTAAAGCTAAAGAAAACTAATTTATTCGTAGCTATAGCTTGAGTGAGTGCCATCATGCCATTGACCTTGATATCTTCTACCACATCCACAAGCACAACACAACCACAACACAACACCACAGAGCTAAATATTAATTGTAGCTACCTACATAGCTATTCGTTTTCTTCGAGTACGTTAGTTTGTCGATAGATGTCGTTGTTTATATTATGTACATATACACAACTATAAAAAAACTATATACAACTATAGTGAATACCATAAGTAATTATTTTCTGGTGCGTAAAGCTTAAAATGTAGTTTCGTTTGTTTTTTTTTCGTTTGTTTTAGTTTTAATTAAATATTATTTTTTTATTTTATATTATGGGAGTGGAAGAGGCGGCAGAGGTGTGTCAGGATCGTGGCACGTGGAGATCCGTTGTCTCTGCCTACCCCACCGGGAAACAGGCGTGACGATATTATCGTTATTATATTATGTATGTATGTATGTATGTATGTTAAATATTAAATGATAGCTGAGAGGCGTTAATGTTTTGGTAACAACGGTTTTGTAAAAAAAAATTATGTACACCTTGTTCATGAACTGAAATTAATTACTAATCCAATAATACTTAAATAAATTATTCATAGGAACATGTACTTCCAGATGTGTTAGATTTTAAAAACCCATAAAACTCTTTCCAAACAAGACATTAAATTATTTAGTTATTTGTTTGAGTGCCGTTTCTTACATAGAAAACATTGATTTTCATTCTTCAATAAAAAATTATATTTAAGGAAATAATTTTTATATTGCGTTACTAATCCTGATTGTAAATTCTACGCATATTCTAATATTACTATATTACTTTTTATTTTATATTTCAATTATTTAGGTACTTATGTCTAATTTTACACGCCTCCTAGATACCCTAAGTGGTTCCTACGTGCATCAGTAGCAGGTGGCAGGTCACACAAGCTCACTTAACTTTGGTTTAACTTTTAGCATTCAGTGCGCGCTATTAGCCCGTTCATCTGACAGAGCCTCCTTAACCCTGAAATGTACATTCTATCTATTCAGTACTAATGCAATCACTATTTTTATTTATTTTAAAGTGGAAACAATATTTTTATCCATATATTTTTCCGTTCGACATTTTTTGATTTTTATATTCCATCCATATGCTACATGGGGCACACATTATTTTTTAATAATTATTTTTATGTTGTTATTTTCATGGTCATATAAAAAAACAATTCCTATTACTTTCTTATTTTTTGTTCAATTATGCGCACGCATCTATTTTCGCTGCATTCCTCAAATTCTACTGTTTTCATTTCGTATTTAAAGCGGAGTGTACGGTGACTGCATTTCTGCAGTTCATCCCACGTTAAAGTGTAATCCTAGATTAGTAGAGTGGTCGGAAGTACCGTGCCCGCCGCAGATTTTCCTCAGCGGTTGGTGCACGGTCAAAGACCCACATCCACACCTTGCGATTTAACATTCTCAAACTCCGTAGAGCCGGCAAGTGTTGTATCGAATTGTCGATGGTGTAAGAAATGTATTTACTGAAACTGAAATTTTTTAACTAGTTATTAAACAATTTTAAATTTTATGTATTGTATTAACTGTATAAAAACGATTAACTGTATAAACTGAGAAAACCTGACAGTGAAACGAGGAAGTAAAAATACTACTAAAAACTCTTAAAAATTACAAATACATAATTTAATGTGATAGGAAGGGAAGGGAATGAATGTCTCCGGTATGGCACCTTGGCACCTACCTTCTAGGCTAGGAGGGTCGGAATATTTACTTTGGCCCCTCTGACTCAGTCACCCATCCCGGGTTGCATAACAAAAGTAATTGTAGCTGAGCCTACAGTTTTCGTTGCTAAAAATAATAGATTCAGGTTAGTAGATTTTATTAAAAAAATTATAAAATGTAATAAAAAAAACTTTAAATTCAAACTGAAATAAGTTAAATCTAGCTTAAATTAAATTACATATGTAAATTAAATTTAAACGAAAATACTTATAAAGGCACCATTCCACTGTCGAAATGGACAGATATTTTAAGTTTTGTAAGTTAATCTAGTATCTTGATCTTAAAATGAAGAGTTACTTAACAAACTTGATCGTCTTCTCAACTTGTGTGTCCGATACATCTTTGGTTGCGCAAGTTTGATCTTACATCAGATTTTCGAAATCGTTTGCAGTGGCTCGATATCCGCCTTCGCAGGAATAGTCATGCCCTATTCTATCACTTCTCTACTGCACACTGTTTAATTCTAATGCTCCTAAATACCTAAGTGATCGTTTTTCCTTTCTCAGCTCCCACGGGCTATGGCTAAGGTATTTGACCTTGGTGCTGAATATTCCTTCCCATTCCACTGCATCATATTCGGACTCATTCACGGTACATGCAGCTCATCTGTGGAACCAGCTCCCTGTCAATCTCCGTCTCTCTTCTTCCATTCACACTTTCAAAATTCTTCTAAAGAAGCACTTTTTGTCATCGTAATTTCTCTGATCCAAAACTATGTCTCTCATGTTCAGAGTTAGTAAATATATATAATATGTAAAAACTAAGTATATTTAGTCTATCTAATGTATATATGTCTATCTGGTATATAGATATAGTATTTAATCTATTCATATGTAAGTTTATCTATTTTTTGTATTCCCGTACATCTGCCATACATATCATACTACTTATAATATCTCTTTCCGCCACTCACCTAGCAGATATCATACCCCAAAGGTATTCTGTAAAATGCCTAAAGGCATTAAGTGTTACCTTTTGCCCATATTCTATTTGAGTGCAATAAATATATACAATACAATATATGCTGCATCCGTCCTAGGGACAATGTGTTTGGCCCCTATAGAGGAAATCTTTTATTTATAAGTTGTCCGTACTCTTAATTCATTTTATTACATAAAATGAATGAAATTGAATTGAATAAACTTTTTATTACATTTGAATAAACATTCCAACGATATTACATGCTTTAAAAAAATACAATACAATACAATATTAATTTGTTTGTTGTATAATTGATTGATTGATTAAATCAAATCAAATCAAATCGTTTATTTGTTCAGGCACTTGTCCCATCGCACACACAACAAATTCAAAAAATACAGCATTCAGTAATTCCAATAAATATAAAATATTTATAAATACAAATTAAATTAATTGGATGAAAATAAAAAATAAATAAAAATGCGTCTTCAGTCATAGGTACCTAAATAAAAATTAAAATTAAAATTGTCTACACTTAAAAAATAAAATAAAATAATAAAATTGTCTTTAATTAAAAATATAAATTGCCTATACCTAATACCTAATACTTAATAATCTATTTTAAAAAATCATAATAATTTATATACATGCTAACATTTTCAATGATTAAATTTTGCTCGCTGGTCATGACGCGACCAAGAAATGCTGCCTTCTGCTTGCGCAGCACTCCAAAGAAGTCATCGATCCTGTTCTCGGCGAACATGTCAGACGTAATATATTATAAATATTGTATAAAAACCCCGAGAACATACCCCGCAGCATGATCCAAGATGTGCCCCGTAACTTAGGAGTACGGCGCGGCGTTGCGGGAGTAGAAGTTGCGGCAATTTCCCGCTCAAACATTTCCTACAATACCGCGAGCGGAGCCGCCGACAAAAGCTGGTTATCGATAAATTTTCATCGACATCACCATCCAACTTTCTCCACATCACTAACACCGTCTGTGCAAGTGCGAAAGAGAAAGCGACGTCTCCCCGCCGCATCTTTCTCTCTCAGTGCGCGCCAGATCGTCTTAGTGCCGCCACCGCGCCTCGCTGTCCGGCCGTGTTTTCCTACACCGGACCGCAAAAACCACGCACCACAATCGCGACCTCTTTCCCTAACCTAATTCTATGCATTGAACCGTTTTTTTTTACGAAAAAGTGAAAACAGAAAAAGTCCAATAAGAAAAGTGACATTTTAATATATTCCAACCTTGATCTTGAAACGCAGTGGAAAGTCGACATTGAGGTAAATATCTGTTTTATTGTAATTTCGCGCATCTTTACGTGCGCGTGTGAGCGCTTACATTTGTTTTAATCTATTTTTCGCGGAATTCTCGTGAAAGATGTTGCATCCGGATTGGCGGGAAAACATAACTGTTTATCTTTGATTGCGTCGTCAAAACAATTCAAATAGTTTTTGGTGGATTGTAATAATTGTAATATTTTAATGAAAGAGTTCATTTTAATTGCTTTTAGATTCAAATATAATTATAACCTTTTGATTCGATATATTACTTTCTTATTCAAAATTGTTATGATTGTGTTACATTTCGCCAAGTTGCTCCTAATTTGAAATACTCGTAGGTTTATAACGATTTTTTTACAATAATATTTTGGCTCGAACATGGTACTTATTCAACGCACCTGACTACTTCGATTAGAGATAATTGTCTAAATTGTTATTTTAATTAAATAAAAATATATGTACAACACTTAAAACAAAATTATTAGAAACTGCATTTTTCTATTCTATAGTATCGTTATATATTTAATCTATCTAAAATATTTTAGAGAAAAGTGGTTCGTTGCATCGTTTACTTACCCATCTACAATAAGTGAATACCGAATGTCCATGAACGTCGTTAGACACCTTATGGGTGGCTCGACGGCGCGACATGTGGCGCTTTCTATAAAAAAAGTAATGATCATTTTGACACAATTTGATTATCAATTTCCATAAAATGAAATTGTTTTGCTCAAAATGTCACCATGGAGTTACTCAGTAACTTCCGTTTTGACCACCCGTGTTGTCAATACATTACGCCATTTCCTGCCGAAACTAGGTGGGATGTCACCACCAGGACAAATCGATCCTATAAATCCTTTATTTATCCTGATTTGAGTGGAATGCACTCCCACCTGCATGCATCCCCTTTCCTCTAATGTGCAGTCTGGGATCCTTCAAACATAATGTGAAGGTGCAACTAGCCGGCCGACATGGTATTCGCAGCCCCCGTAAATATCCGAATGCCCGTGGGCGCCGTCGGACTACACCTCTGCGTTAGTCTGGCGCGCGCCATATGTCGTGCTTCCCATAAAAAAATCTTGTTTACTACATTTCGTTTATTTTATTAAAACACAATGGTGTGTTTATTGACGAACGTGCAGTAACTACGATGCCGGAATCGATTCGACGGAGATTAGTGAAAGCAAATCACCAAACTTGATTGATCGTAGAGTAAAAGGAAAAGTTCGTTTTATTGCATCCCGCTCCCGCTGGCGAACGTTTTATTATGATGGCTTCTTGTATGTTTTGTTTGTATGCCGCGCCGACGAATTTTCGATTATTGTTTATTGTAAGTATAATTTTTGTACAACTTTTCTTCCAATACCTGGATGGACAAGCATGTATATACATAGGTATATTTATCTGTATATTATCAATCAATCAATACTAATAATAAATCTGTAAGGGGTGGTCATGGAGTAAGTTACTTTGTTTTAGGAAATATTGAGTTTGTAGTCTCTATGTATGATACTAAAGCTAAATTGACGATTTTTAGAAATCTTTTCTGTATGTATGTATGTATGTATGTATGTATGTTCCGCCATAACTCTTAAACCGATCATCCGAATTCGATGAAACTCTGTACAAGCACATTTAACTATACGGGACACAGGATAGGCTACATAAAATTGAGCTCCGGTTACGCTAAGATGTGGCTCCCATACAAATCGAATCGAAATAAAGGCGGCGCGGCGCGGCGGGGCGGTTGGTAGCGCTAGCGGCTAGATGGCGGAGGCTTGCGGCGGCGGCGGCGGAGGCGCGGGCGCGGCGCGGGGTGCGGTCTGGCGGAGCGCGGTGTGCGTATGCATTGTCTCGAGCAGTTTTTTATTTAATTCGATTCATAATGGTTTACTTCGTTAGGTATCTATTTGATTAATTTTAGGTGTAAAAGTGTTGTTGCAAGTCGATGTTAGCGGATATTTACTTAACTGGAGTTCCTATTTGATTTAAGTTATTTGATCGTATGTTTATTATATTGTACGTAGTATAGCATGCGCACAATATTAGCGAAAAGATTCTTATTTTTACCCGACTACGGCGAAGCGAAAAGGAGAGCTATGTGTTTGACCGGTATGTATGTATGTATGTATGTATGTATGTATGTATGTATGTATGTATGTATGTATGTATGTATGTATGTATGTATGTATGTATGTATGTATGTATGTATGTATGTATGTATGTATGTACATATGTATGTGTGTATGTATGTATATATGTATGTATGTATGTTCATCTGTTCCCTCATAACTTCGAAACTACTTATCATAATTTGACAAATGAGGTATCGTTGGATGCGTCTTGACGTTGGTTAGAGGCTATGTGACGTCCCATAAAATTGGATATGGCGCCCTCTAAAGGAAATAAGGTCATGACCTAAAAAAAAATTATTTAATGATGCCGTTCGGGTATAAAATGAAAGGGCTTAATTAACACATTTCAAAAATTTATATATTGTTAGCTGTTTCTTTCGGATTTGCTTGCATGCATCAGATAATTGGGAATAATTTCTAAAATCAGGCCTCACTCCAAACCTACCCAAAATACATCCTACTAATATTATAAACGCGAAAGTTTGTGAATGAGTTGCGTTCAGGAAGACGATAAACCTACTCAAAGAAAGTAAGTAACTAATGGCGAGGCCGAAGGCCGAGCTGCGTTCGGGAAGACTATAAACCTTCTCGAAGAAAGTAAGTAACAAAAGGCGAGGCCGAAGGCCGAGCTGCGTTCAGGAAGACCCTAAACCTTCTCGAAGAAAGCAAGTAACAAAGGGTGAGGCCGAAGGCCGAGCAACGTTCAGGAAGAGGATAAACCTTCTCGAAGACAGTAAGTAACTATGGGCGAGACCGAAGGCCGAGATGTGTTCAGGAAGAGAATAAATATTTTCGAAGAAAGTAAGTAACAAAGAAGTTATTTTCTTCGAGAAGATTTGTGGTCTTCCTGAACGCAGCTCGGCCTTCGGACTCGCCCTCTGTTACTTACATTCTTCGAAAAGGTTATCCTCTTCCTGAACGCAGCTCGGCCTTCGGCCTCGCCCTTTGTTACTTACTTTCTTAAAGATGGTTTATCCTCTTCCTGAACGAAGCTCGGCCTTCGGCCTGCCCATAGTTACTTACTGTCTTCGAAAAGGTTTGTCGTCTTCCTGAACGCAGCTCGGCCTTCGGCCTCGCCATCTGTTACTTACTTTCTTCGAGAAGATTTATGGCCTTCCTAAACGCAGCTCGGCCTTCGGCCTCGCCCTCTGTTACTTACTTTCTTCGAAAAGGTTATCCTCTTCCTGAACGCAGCTCGGCCTTCGGCCTCGCCCTTTGTTACTTACTATCTTAAAGATGGTTTATCCTCTTCCTGAACGCAGCTCGACCTTCGGCCTCGCCCATAGTTACTTACTGTCTTCGAGAAGGTTTATCGTTTTCCTGAACGCAGCTCGGCCTTCGGCCTCGCCCTCTGTTACTTACTTTCTTCGAAAAGGTTACCCTCATCCTGAACGCAGCTCGGCCTTCGGCCTCGCCCGTAGTTACTTACTGTCTTCGAGAAGGTTTATCGTCTTCCTGAACGCAGCTCGGCCTTCCGCCTCGCCCCCTGTTACTTACTTTCTTCGAAAAGGTTATCCTCTTCCTGAAAAGTTTTATGGTATTCCTGAACGAAGCTCGGCCTTCGGCCTCGCCTCTGTTACTTACTTTCTTTGAAAAGGTTATCCTCTTCCTGAACGCAGCTCGGCCTTCGGCCTCGCCCATAGTTACTTACTTTCTTCGAGAAGGTTTATCGTTTTCCTGAACGCAGCTCGGCCTTCGACCTCGCCATCTGTTACTTACTTTCTTCGAAAAGGTTACCCTCATCCTGAACGCAGCTCGGCCTTCGGCCTCGCCCATAGTTACTTACTGTCTTCGAGAAGGTTTATCGTCTTCCTGAACGCAACTCCGCCTTCGGCCTCAAAAAGTTACTCACTTTCTTCGAGACGGTTTATCGTTTACCTGAATCCAGCTCGCCCTTAGTTACTAGCCTGAACCCAGCTCGCTCTTAGTTCTTCCTTTGAAATATGAATTTCACGCGAGCGAAGCCGCGGGCAAAAGCTAGTATTCTATATATGTAGTAATTTATATATATTAAGATTTATATGTATTGGAGTGGTTGGATGAGAAGAGCGGAAGACCGCGTGTGGTGGCGTGCCTTGGGAGAGGCCTATGTCCAGCAGTGGACCGATACAGGCTGATGATGATGAAGATTAAAACATGTATGGCTTGTATTTATTGTATAATTTTATAATAAGGGTTTCTTAATTTTTTTTATGGAAACTGACACGTTTGGCTACATCACCTACAACATCCGTGATGTCAGCCCATAACACCGGGTGTGATCTAGGTGCCATGTCAGTGATTCCCTTCATTTCGCGCCGGCTACACTGAACTGGACGGAAAACACGAACTATTTACATGGCCGTTTCGAACGTCGACGTTTCGTTCAGTGCGGTGGTAGCAACCCGGCCGGGATAAACCCTACCACCTAGTAAGGTAAGAAGGGAAGGGACCTACAGTTTAACGTGGAATCCGAACCACGGTCAGCCTCCAACGCTCGAGCGGTCACCCACCATGTACTGACCGCGCCCAGCGTTGCTTAACAATCAATAGCAACAGTCAACTGTCTGCACCACTGAGCTATCGAGGCTGAGAAACTTTTCTCCAATAATCTACACACAATGCCTATAGATAGGTACATTTATTTCATAGTTAGGTAATATTGTTTTTATGTTATCCGGTATGGGTGGATGAGTCGGAGGGACCAAAGCGCATGCTCCGACCAGCCAATATCACCGCCTAGAAGGTAGGTGCCATACCGGAGACTTCCCTGGATTGCTGGCTATACTGGACTAGAGGAGAACACAACCGAGGCTGCTATGCGGCCATCTTACATCCAGTACGGTGTCACCAACCCAGTCGGCTACAATTTGAGCCTACCACCCAGTGAGGGGCAAGGGAAGGTATCTACAGTTTTACACCAGTTCCGAACGTGAAGCAGGTGTAGGTATGTACGTAAATTTTTTCGTCAGAAAAAACTCATTGGGACACACCGACCGGATTCGAACCTCGGGCATCTCGCATAAGAAGCCGATGCCCAAACACTCGGCCACCCGCTGCTTCACTTCCCTTGCCACTTACTAGGCGGTAGGCTCAAATTGTAGCCGACTGCGTTGGTACCACCGTACTGAACGTAAGATGGCCGCATATCAGCATCGGGGTTGTTCTTCTCCAGTCCAGTACAGCCAGTAATCCAAAGAAAGGTCTCCGGTATGGCACCTACCTTCTCGGAGGTGATATCGGCTGGTCGGAGCATGTACACAGACCCCTCTGACTCAGCCACCCATACCGGATTACAAAACTAAAAATTAAAAATATATTAAATACTTCAAAATAACCGGCTTTAAATATTTTTTTATGGAAACTGACACGGTTGGCTACATCACCTACAACATCCGTGATGTCTGCCCATAACAACTGGTGAACTAGGTGCCATGTCAGTGTTTCCCTTCGGTCGGTCCGCTACACTGAACTGGACGGAACGGAAAACACAAACTATTTACATAGCCGTTTCGACCGACGTTTCATTCAGTGCGGCGATACCAACCCGGGTAAGGTAAGAAGGGAAGGGACCTACAGTTTTACGTGGAATCCGAACCACGGTCGAGCGGTCACCCATCCAAGTACTGACCGCACCCAGCGTTGCTTAACAATCAATAGCGACAGTCGACAGTCTGCACCACTGAGCTATCGAGGCTGACATACAATAAAAATACAAAAGTAATTGAACATACTAGAAAACGCAGACATTTTTCGTCGAAAACTCGCGTTTACCGCAGAACCTGTTCCATGGCCTGTTCAGATCACGTAGTCACGGTAACAGGGTCAATGCCTCACGAAAAGGGAAAGTCAGTCACGTGACACATACGCCGCACGCTCCTTCTGTGGACTCCGCGAGAGCCTTCCGGGAACCACTGACCCGATGAGCTGCCATGCCAGGCACTTCACCATATCATAGCGACTTAACACTCAAAACAATTTCATTCAAACGTTACAACGTGGAGCTTTTCAAATTGTTTTCCTTCATGATAAAGTCCTAATTTTATAAAATGATTATATCTTTGCGGAACGTGGTGGCCGGTGTTGTGCTGCAATTTATTATAATAAAAGTCTTGACAAATGTAAATTGAACAATATACAATAAACAACATCAACAACAATAAACAACAATAAACAACATCAACAACAAACAACAACAACAATAAACAACATCAATAAACAACATCAACAACAATAAACAACTTGGAACTCACACTGGGTGTAATCGTATATAACGTAGTGAACAGACAGACACACAACACACGGCTTTTATAAGCCATGCAACAAAACACAATCATATTTTCAAAAATCTCAAAGATTCTACATTCGCGTTCGGTTATGTATAAACCAGCTTTCAAATAAAAAAAATCGCATCCAAATCGGTCCATCCGTTTGGGAGCTACGATGCCGGACAAGTGCGAGTCGAACTCGCGCACCGAGGGTTCCTTATCGCCATGTCATGGTTAGCGCCACTCACGCCATCTATGGCGTGTTATGAAATGCTTCATATTAGTTAAATGACATGATTAGTTAAAATGCTTCACGCTCTATTCGGTAGATAGCGCGCGCGCATACACTTTTTAGGTTTCCGTATCCCGTACGGAAGCCTATTACTAAACCTCCGCCGTCCGTCCGTCCGTGTCTGTCCGAGGGCTGTATCTCTTGAACCGTAATAGGTAGCCCGTTGAAATTTTCACAGAATATGTGTTACTATGGCGGATATAACAACAAATAATAAAAAAAAGAAAATTTTAAAAATTCCCATACAACAAAAGTCCGAAAAATCAATTATTCACACTACTGAATAATAGATGGCGCCACAGGCTTTTATACATTGCATTGTTGAAAGACAAAAGATAGGCGGACAACAGCGGATAGATACGGAAACCTCCGTGCGCGAGTAAAACTCGCACTTAACTGATTTTTTGGTTTCTTCTCTGTGAACCCCCGTGAATTTTTTACTTTTTCTTATTTTTATTATTTCTTGTTATATCGGCCACAATAACACATACCTATTCTGTGAAAATTTCAACGGGCTACCTATTACGGTTCAGGAGATACATCCCTCGGACAGACAGACAGACGGACGTACAGACAGACAGACGGGCAGACGGCGCGGCGTAGGCTTAGCAATAGGGTCCCGTACCGTATACGGAACCCTAAAAAGTATTTTTGATGAACCTCGCGATAAACTATGCCTTATCCGAATACAAGATGAGGTAAATCGGGCCGGATATTATCGATATCCGGATAGATCGTAATCATGTGACCTTCGGTCTCTTGTTCTGTCTTTATCCTTCTGCAGACCAGTTCTGAAAGCGCAATTTGAATTCCGATTGTTGAGTGCGATAACCTTAGATATGATGCATCGATTTAGAAATCTTGATAAATTCACGAAAGTCAGTTTGGTAACACCTCTTCAGAATACATTACTATGATTATTGAACGATTAAATTTCTATTTTAAAACACAATTCGAGATTTTGACTGTGAGGTTGATAGACTTAATGTATTTTTTTATTGTTGTTATAGCAATTATGACAAAATTGACTGTTATAGAGAATTTATTATAGTGTAGCGTATACAACCGTGTGGGGCCGATACTTAGAAGAATAGCCTCACTGAGTCCCCGTTCATGACGTAAAAGGTGACTAAGGACAAGATGCTATGCCAAAGGGCGACAGGGTAGCCAGCTCTCACTTTGGCACGGTTCTTCCACCGAGTCATGCAACAGGTGGGTCTTCGTGTCGTGCCTTACTTGCTTCTTGATAGCTGTTATATCTGAATACTTTGCTAAACGTGGTGGTCGGTGTTGTGCTGTAATGTGCCAGAGTTCTTGCAGCACAAAAACGATTACTCTGCTTACCCCAATTGTCGGGAGCGGGTGGTATGTGTACTATAGAGTATATTATACAAGGTGTTTCGTGATAGGGTTTCGTAACTTCAGGGTTCGAAAGAGGTTCATATTTGAAGACGAAAAGCTCTGAAACTTTTCCGAGATTCGGTCATTTTATAGTACTTTTTGGTGAAAATAGTTTCATCGAGATTTGATTTGGTGGACGGTTAACATTAAACTACATGTAGGCAACGAATTAAATTATCGGGAAGTGGCATACAACGGTCCGAATTGAGGCGCGCTATTGGTGAGCATTCGGCACCCTCTCCAATCGTTGTCTCTCCTTTATACGTATCAAATTGCCATTTAACCGTCTTACTCTATCGACGTTCACAGAGCGGAAACGTAACGTGATGTATGAGGCGCTCGCGCACTTACGCTGTTTTAAATATTGGCAATATATAGAAGAACTGCAATCGCACCTTTCTACCCGTAAAATGTATGACGAGGGCCCGTCCAGAATGTAGAATGTCGTTGCATGTGGGTAAATTCCAAACACTGAAATTTGAATGACATCAAAAGAAAAAGGGGACTTGAATAGGTCATTGCAGCAGCACTGCCTAGATCTAGACAGCACCTCCCCATACTCACTGTCCATCGAGTTTTTATTGCAATTTTCAATTTTTGTATGAAAAAATTAAATACGGAATTTCGATTTGAGTGATAAGGATTTTTTTTTCTTCTAATAATGAGTACTTTCTATTCCTGAAGTTTCTCAAGCCTATCCTGAAACATCCTATATAACTTCTTTCTTAATGGTCGGGCGTAGGCCATTACAATTAATTCGGTTAATTTTAGCCGAAGGTGGTGAGTTTTCTACCATTAATCCTCATTGATAGGAAAACCAAAACGTATACGTCGGTGACAATACGTTCACACTTGACCGATGTAATGAAGCGACGTTTGAGCATGCTCGCGTGCGGACGCGCTAATAATGTGGTATTTAAAACATAAATTATTTATATTTCAAGCATTTCTTAGAAGATGCAATCTTAATCTGATTCGCGTTAGCGTACTGTCACTAGTGACTTTCGTGAGCATCTATCACTTCTGTCACTTTCTCTCACCGTGTCAGTCACCTTGGCTGGAATAACAGCCAAAATTATTTGTAATCCCGCGACATATGTCGTAAAAGGCGACTAAGGGATATGACTCCCTTCTTTATTACTAGGTGGTAGGGTTCAACCCGCCCGGGTTGCTACCACCGCACTGAATGAAAGGTCGGTCGAAACAGCTATGTAAATAGTTTGTGTTTTCCGTCCAGTTCAGTGTAGCCGGCACGACCGAAGGGAAGCACTGATGTGGCACCAAGTTCACCCGTTGTTATGGGCTGACATCACGGATGTTGTAGGTGATGTAGCCAACCGTGTCAGTTTCCATAAAAAAAAACATACATATTTATTGTACTGGTCCCACTGCATCTCTCCCCGTGCATGTCGTGAAAGGCGACTACGGGATAAGTACAAGGTGCCGTGCATAAGGGCGACAGGCTAGCCATATCTTACCTTGGCGCGGTCTTTCCACCGAGTCATGCAGCGGCTGGGCCTTCGTGCCTTACTTGCTGCCTAATAGTTATCTTGTCCGAATACTTTGCTAAACGTGGTGGTCGGTGTTGTGCTGTAATTTGTCAGAGTACTTGCAGCACAACACCGATTGCTCTGCTTACCCCGATTGTCGGGATACGGCGTGTGGTGTGTATATATTTTCTACTGTTGCAACGTCACTTGTGTCTTCGACAATACAAGACAACACAATTCAAATTCGAAATGTTTATTAGCAATTCAAATATCGTGTCGAATCTTCCAAACTGCTAAAGCAAGCTCAAACACTTGTGCATTGCCACCCAACAAGACGCGCTCTAGTGACAAGACGCACGGACGGACGGATAGACATCCGACTGACTTTATAGGGGTCCTTGCCATAGTCACTTACTACTTATCATTACGATATTTTGCAGTGAACGAAAATCGTGCGTGAAAATATTCGAGATTCGAGCAACCGAAATTCCAAATTCAAATTCTAAATTCCAATTTGTTTTATTATTGAGAAGGTAAGTAACTATTTTTAGGGTTCCGTATACGGTACGGGACCCTATTACTAATCCTACGCCATCTGTCTGTCTGTCTGTCCGTCCGTCCGTCCGTCTGTCCGAGGGCTGTATCTCTTGAACCGTAATAGGTAGCCCGTTGAAATGTTCACAGAATATATGTGTTATTATGGCCGATATAACAACAAATAATAAGAAAAAGTAAAATATTCACGGGGGTTCCCATAGAAGAAACCAAAAAGTGTATGCGCGCGCCACCTAACAAAACAAACAAACAAACAAAATCATTTATTGTGTAAATTAAATTAAAAGATACATTCATGTGTTTTACAGTACGAGGAAAGAAAGTACAAAAAAAAAATCTTTTACACGATGTGCGCTCAGAGCTAGGCACTAGGCTCGCACCTGTATCGCTAAGCTCCGTTTGTTTTTAGGTGTGGGGGTGTAGATTTTGTGTTATATGATTGTAGGTACGAAAGTATACATTTACATATTATGATATTGATAATAAATAAAGTGTGGGGTTAATATTTATTTACGAGTAAATACATTTTACGTATTATAATTTTAAATATAGTTTTTAAAAAAAAAGTTAATTACGAATAGATTACGAAGCATTTTAACTAATCATGACATTTAACTAATATGAAGCATTTCATAACAAGCCATCACCACGCCATAGATGGCGTGAGTGGCGCTAGCCATGACATGGCGATACGGAACCCTTGGTGCGCGATTTCGACTCGCACTTGTTTTCTTAAGTCTACGTTAGTATCACAAAAGGTTTAGAAAAGAAATAGGACTAGAGTATAGACACAGAAAACAAAAGCACATTTGATAGATGTCCCGAGTGCACCGCTGGGCTTTCGCCTGTGTCGATGCACTCAGGTTTTTTGCCCGCGGCTTCGCTCGCGTTAAATTCATATTTAAAAAGAAGAAAGCAAGTCAGTATGTATGAAAGAAGGCCTAGCTACCTTCCTGCACTACCTTTATTTCGGCGCGCCGAACAATTCGGTTTGTATGAGAGCCACATCTTAGCTTAACCGGAACTGAATTTTATTTGGCCTATCCTGTGTCACGTATAGTTTAATATGCTTGTACTAATTCGGATGATCGGTTTAAGAGTTATAGGGGAACATACATACATACAGAAAATATTTCTAAAAATCGTCAATTTAGTTTTAGTGTCATACATAGGGTCTACAAACGCAATATCTCATAAAACAAATCTTACTCCATTACTACTTTATTACAGATTTATTATTAGTATTGATGATGGTCGATGCGGGATGACATTTTCGTTTGTTGTGTAAAATAACATAATAATAATAAATACCCAATCTACTGAACCTTCTACATACATACATACATATCACACGCTTTATCCCGACAATCAGGGTAAGCAGAGTAATCAGTGTTGTGCTATAAGGACTTTGGTAAATTACAGCACAACACCGACCACCACGTATAGCACAGTATACGGACAAGACAACTATCAAGTAGCAAGTAAGGCACGAAGAACACACCTGCTGCATGACTAGACTAGGTGGAAGGACCGCGCCAAGGTGAGAGGTGGCTAGCCTGTCGCCCTTTAGCGCGGCATCTTGTCCTTATCCCTTAGTCGCCTTTTACTACATGCACGGGGAGAGATGCAGTGGGACTATTCTTTTTAAGTACCGGCACCACACGGTTTTAAGTACCGGCACCACACGGTAGAACCTTCTATATTAGTATTTCATACTTATACATAATCATACTTTCACCGATATTTTATGTTAAGTGAAAACTGCCCTAAAGTGAAACTTGGTCAAAATTAACTCAGATATGATCACACTTGCTATATGGCGCGTGACGCGCGCGTATATGAAATTAATTCTCATCTTGGACTAGTTTTCCTTACGTGGAAACGCTGATAGCTGAGCCGTCATTCATTTTTATAATTTTAGAAGCTGCAGCATCAAGTGAATTTTTAAAAAATTTCACAGCACTCCTTCAATTCAGATTCAGATTCAGATATTTATTTCGCCATAAAGAACACACAACATTAACAATATTTCATTTCAAATGCTACTCGTAAATGTTAAATGTTCAAATATGACGAATTCGAGTGCAGTGTACTGTCTATGGACGACGAATGAAGAATAAAGGATAAAGAATTGAGACATAAGCATATTCAGTATGGTTCGTTATTATTATTTTTTATCATATCAAATAATATGATATATATCTGAAATGAAATGAAATATGTTTATTTATCTTATTTACACGATTATACAATTGAATGAATAGCATAACTTAACTTAATAAAGCAAGCAAAACTTATGCATGAAAGAAAGCCTTCTTTAGCACCGCCTTCAACTCTAGAGTTCGATTTTTTTTTTCATACATTTTTGAAGGCGGTTTTTATATTTTTTTAAATAGTTTTTTATTTCACAGTTTTGTGGCGCGGCCTTCTCGCTTTCCAATCCGATCTTGACTAAATTAAAATGGGACCACACGGGAAGCACCAGCTTTCAAATAAAAAAAGAATTTTCAAAATCGGTTCACCCAGTCGAAAGTTCTGAGGTAACAAACATAAAAAAAAATACAGTCGAATTGAGAACCTGCTCCTTTTTTGAAGTCGGTTAAAAAACAACAAGATAAATGGGTGTCTGTCTCAGCTTATTGCTGCGACAGCAGGCGAGCCTTCTGCCGCAGCTGTGGCCGCAGCACTGATTTTCAGACAGACCCCTCTTTTAATTATTTATTATTAAAAAGAACGTAACAAACACAATTGCGATTATGGATACAGATAAATACAGTACAAAATACTCACTTAGAGACGGCTATGCTCACATACATACAAAATAGATTACCTCTATGTTTTGTAATTCAAACTATATTTTTTAAGAATATAGAGTAAATAAATATAAAAACTCAGAGATGCGCGGGTATTTACTTAGCGGTCCCCCGACTCCTTTAAGTAAACGAAAAAAACATTGACTTTTTAAGGGACGGGGTTTTTTTAAATTTGTAATTTTATTTACAGCTATCGTTGTTGCAATTCTCGAATTTATCAAGTTGAATATATTAAGGGGGGGGGGGGGGGGGGGGGGGGGTTACTAGGCAAAACATCACATCTTATTATACTAACTATAGCCATATTTCAATAGATATACCTATAATTTCTATGTTTATAGTTAGGTAAAGATTCTAGGTATAATGTGTGATAGAGAAAGATTATTGTAATAGTAAATTTTCTGAAAAATAAGTGGGTGAAAAGTGGTAAAAACGTTCGAAAATGCATTTGTTACTCTCGTTACAAATACGTCCATACAAAAAACGCTCGCGCACGGCAACGGTCCAAAATTTTGAATGTTCAATCTTTACATATATAGGCATATAAATTATAGTTAAATCACTTGTACCGTGTGGGGCCGGTACTTTAAAAGAATAGCCCCACTGCATCTCTCCCCGTGTATGTCGTAAAAGGCGACTAAGGGATATGAATCCCTTCTTATATTACTAGGTGGTAGGGTTTAACCCGCCCGGGTTGATACCACCGCACTGAATGAAAGGTCGGTCGAAACGGCTATGTAAATAGTTTGTGTTTTCCGTCCAGTTCAGTGTAGCCGGCACGACCGAAGGGAAGGCTGACGTGGCACCAAGTGTAGGTGATGTAGGCAACCGTGTCAGTTTCAATAAAAAAAAAAAAAGGCATACAGATAAATACAGTACAAAATACTCACTTAGAGACGGCTATGCTCACATACATACAAAATAGATTACCTCTATGTTTTGTAATTCAAACTATATTTTTTTAAGAATATAGAGTAAATAAATATAAAAACTCAGAGATGCGCCGGTATTTACTTAGCGGTCCCCCGACTCCTTTAAGTAAACGAAAAAAACATTGACTTTTTAAGGGTCGGGGTTTTTTTTAATTTGTAATTTTATTTACAGCTATCGATGATGATAGTGGAC
Organism: Nematopogon swammerdamellus; assembly: GCA_946902875.1. Classification (NCBI taxonomy): domain Eukaryota; kingdom Metazoa; phylum Arthropoda; class Insecta; order Lepidoptera; family Adelidae; genus Nematopogon; species Nematopogon swammerdamellus. Next base: position 15,380,240 of record OX336358.1, read on the forward strand.
TCGTTTTCCGCGCCTAAGCCCGCTTCCATGCAGGCCTTTTACGCGTCCTACGGCCTTAATCCAACCAGCCGAGTTCTTCCAGGAGGCGGCACACTCTCCTTGGGTCTTGGCACGCCTCTTGAAGTGTAGTAGGGCCTCCCAGCTCCTTCGCCCTTATGTCTGCCAACTCCTCGCACTCCAACAGCACGTGGGCGGGTGTCTCGTCCGCCTGCAGGCATGCTCTGCACAGTGGACTGTCCGTTACTCCAATTACATAAAGGTGTCTGTTAAGTGTGCAGTGACCAGTAAGCATACCTATCACTATGCGTAATTTTGATCTATGGACACGGAGCAGTGTCTTGGCGAGCCGGAGGTCCGGCTTTGCCATTGCCTCCCTCGCCTGTCTGCAGTCACTGCCCGCTGCCCATCTGTCTGTGTGTAGTTGATACGTACGTTTGTGTAACCAACTTTTTAGTTGGTTGTGTGGTAGTGGTACTAGAGGTTCGGGTCCTTCAGGTTTGCTGCTGGATCCCCTCTTCGCGAGTTCATCAGCAGCATCGTTCCCCCGGGATCCGCTGTGTCCCTTTATCCACTGTAGCGTTACCTTGTTTCTTGTAGCAATGGCCTCCAGCGCGAGGTGACATTGACGGATTAGTCCTGAGCTCATTATACTGCCGTTCAGCGCCGCTAGTACTGAGGCGCTGTCCGACAGTATCTTGATGCTGTGTCCCTCCATGTTCCGCTGGGCCACTATTGTAGCTGCTTCAATGATCCCGACACATTCTGCCTGGAATATTGAATTGTGTTGCCCAAGGTAGGTATACCTGTTAATGTTTAGGTCCAGGGAGTGCGCTGCGGCACCTGTGCCTGTCTTCGTCTTGGAGCCATCGGTATAAATGCGTAGCTCCTCTGATTGGTCTTTGGCCTCTCCGAACAGGTTGATGGTGTATGATCTCTCAAATACGTACAGTTTGGGTATGCGGTCACAGCAGGCCGCCAATAGCGGTATCTCCGCTGTTACCTTCTGAAGAAGCTTCGTGTGTGGCAGTGTGGCGTTGGTGTGCCAGAGTCCCAGAGTTCTGAGTCTCACTGCCGCTGACGCAGCCTCCTGTTGTACATACAGGTCTAGCGGTACTAAAGATAGTATTACCTCCATAGCTGTAGTCGGTGTTGTGCGCATGCATCCTGTTGTTGCCACACACGCCAGTCTTTGGAGTCGCTGTAGCTTCTCGACTCCTGTGCTCAGCTTTGTTCTGGGCCACCAGACTACTGCACCATATGTTACCGTGGGTCTGATGACTGCTGTGTATAACCAGAGAGATATCTTTGGCTGGAGACCCCATGATTTACCCATGAGCCTCTGGCATTGCCAGAAAGATATGCTCGCCTTCTTTAGCTTATGTTCCAGATGTTTCGACCAGTTGAGTTTGGAGTCTAGGATTACACCTAGATACTTTACTTCTGGCGATAAAGTCAGTTGTGTGTTGAAGAGTCTGGGCAGCTGCATATCGCCCAGTCTCCTTCTGTTGGTGAAGAGGACCATCTCTGTTTTGCTGGGGTTAACATTAAGTGAATAGTCCTTACACCATTTTTCGACGATCCTGAGGGCGCCCTGAGTCATATTGCACAGGGTTCCCTCAAATAATCCGTTTATTAGGATTGCCAGGTCGTCTGCGTATCCTATCGTATAGTAGCCATTCTCGTTCAGTTGCCTAATGAGATCATCAACTACTAAGTTCCAGAGTAGGGGCGACAGTACGCCGCCCTGGGGGCAGCCCCTAGCTACCACCCCCCTCGTTGTGTCGTTAATAGTGAATTGGACGGCCCTAAGCTTGAGCATGTTATCGATCCAGTTTGTGATTGTTGGATCGACTTCAAATCTAGCTAGGGCTGCTCTGATACTGGTGAAGGTAGTTTTGTCAAAGGCACCTTCTATGTCAATGAAGGTTCCTAGGGTTGAGTTTTTATTGCTTATGGCACTTTCTATCTTTGATACCACGCAGTGTAGTGCAGATTCTGTTGATTTTCCTGGAGTGTAGGCATGCTGGTTAGCGTGAAGGGGATTTCTGACTGTGGTTATGTCTCTGATTTCCCTGTCGCAGAGCCTTTCCAGGGTTTTAAGGAGAAAGGAGGTCAGGCTGATCGGTCTATATGATTTTGCCAGCGTATAGTCGTCCCTACCTGGCTTTGGAAGGAACACTACTTTTACCTCTCTCCATGGTCTGGGGACATATTTGTGCGCTAGGCACGCCCTAAATATGTCGACTAGTATGGGTGTTGTGATGTCTATGGTCCACTGCATGAGCCCCGGGAAGATCTCATCGAGGCCTGCTGCCTTGAAGGTCTGGAAACTGTTTACAGCCCATCTCACCTTGTTGTCGGTGACTATTCTTTCGGCTGATGTCCATTCTGGTGCTGTGGGGGCATTGTGTTCCGGATCCACCCATTCCGCGTCCTGACTAAGGTGCAGTCCTGGGAAGTGGGTTTCCAGTAATACCTCGCATGTTTCCGAATCGTCCTGTGTGTATGTCCCGTCTGACTTCCTCAGGTTTCCCAGGGTGCCCCTTCGGTCGTTAGAGAGTAACTTCTTGATTCTGGCTGCCTCACTTGTTCTTTTTATACCTTCACAGAAGCCTCTCCACGACCGTCTTTTGTGCGCCCTGATGTCCTTGTTGTACTCCGACTGTGCCGCCTTATAGCGCCCCCAGTCTGTATCCGTTCGTGTGTTTCTTGCCCTATTAAAGAGTTTTCTTACCTTCCTTTTGAGTTGCTCCAGCTTAGGGCTCCACCAACTTTTGCTTTTGCCGGTGGTGCTGGAGCATTCCCTTAGCGGGCAGGATAGGTGGTAGTTTTCGATGAGCGTAGAAGTGATGGTATTTACCCACGATTCTATCTCATCCGTCGTTTCTATGGGCCCTGGTGCTTCACCATCGCCTATTCTGTCTCGTACACCGCCAAGGAATTTGGCTTTGTCCGTTTTCCTTGGGAACCTCCTGGGTGCTGGTCCCTGAAAGCTCACATGTAAGTCGAAACAGATCCATCTATGGTCCGAGCAGGATGCATCTTCTGATACGTGCCAGCCACAGATGTGCTCAGTAGTCTCGTTTGAGGCTAGTGTGACATCTATGACTGTCTGGCATCTGGAAGTGACAAAAGTTGGTTCTGTTCCCGTGTTTAAGATGTTTAGGGTAGTGCAAAATAAGAAGTCTGAGAAATCCTCACCTCTTTTGTTTGTGGTGGAGCTCCCCCACATCGTGTGGTGGGCGTTTGTGTCTGCTGCGACGATGATTTGTTGTTTGCGTTCCTCACAGAAGGCAACCAGGTCCACCAGTTCTTGCGTCGGAGCAGCAGCGTCTATTGGTAGGTAGGCTGAGGTTACCACCACTTGCGGTACTTCTGTCTTGGTCTCCCCCCGGACTCTGATGGATGTTAGGTCCCTGGAGCAGAACTGTGTAATCATCTCAGCCTTTATACAATTTGGCACGTAGATGCATGTTCTTGGGCCTTGGGCACTGTCATTTACATTTTGGAATATTGTGCCCCCCAAGCTTCCGAGACCACATACCTTGCCACTCCTGATCCACGGTTCTTGGATTAGGGCAATGGTACGCGTGCTCGTCTCCAGCTGTCTGCGCAGGGTGGCCGTAGCCACCTGGCTGTGCTGAAGATTGGCTTGTATTATGTGTGTTCTATTTGGTGTGTGAGGTTTAGACGCCATTGGAACTATGGGCCTATACCCCCCCCCCCCCCCCCCCCCCCCACCTGTCTTTTGGTGCGTTCCAACCGCGTCTTCCCCCACCATGGTGTCATCCGTGTCAGTATCCGAGTCCGACCCTTGGACTGGGATTGTCTGTTCGTCTGGCTGCAACACCTCTTCTATGGCTGGGTCCGGTGTTTGCGCCGGCGAATTGAGGAGGGCATCCTCTACCATGGTTTCCTCGGCAGCGGTTGCCTTCCCCTCCGTCACCGTGTCAGTGTCTGTCTGTTCTGTGCTTCTGTCCTTGTGTACAAAGTCCATCACTGATTTGGGCGGCTGATCGCTCAGCTTGCCCCCATCGAAGAACCTGATGTAAATAGTACCCAATTTGTAGAAGACCGTTCTGTTCCTCATCAGCACCTTTTGGACCTCCCTGAGGGGGATTCCAAAACAGAGGAAGATGCCTGGCGGGTCACCTCTGCGTTCGTGGAAAGTGAGGTCCCACGAGCGCATACAGTACCAGGCATTTTGGTTCTGTAAGGCCAATTGTAGCTCCGTCATGCCACCCTCATAATCGGGCACAAACAGAGCTGCCCTGGCCATGCGTGGGATCTGATCCTGCCTGCACACCTGGAGTTTGCACCCCTCCCATAGGGATTCAGTCCCATCGACTGTGCGCTGCAGCCACCGCAGTGTATAATCGTCCTCGCAACTCAGTTTGAGCACCCCATCCCCCACGAATGGCATACCACGGAAGTGGAGTCCCTCGGTGTTGGGGGTCAAGGCTGCGAGGAAAGCTTTGTTCTCAAGCGTCTTTTTCACTAGTTCCGCCTGTTCAGGAGTGAATTCCGCGAAAGGGGCCATCGTGACCGCCCCCCTCAGGTGGGAGTTCAGCGTCTCCGCGTACGAGACCTGCCTGGGTTGGCCCGCCTCGTCCCGTTGGCGCTTAGATCCCCCCCGCGGCGATGGATCCTCATCGGTCCGATTCCGCTTGTATGGTGTGGTAAAACCACCTGTGCTGGTGCCGGGGGCCACCGGCAGTGTTCTCCCACCTTCCCGACCAATTGGGGTAGTGTGCCCCTCCCTGCCGTACTTCAGCCCGAGGGCTAATGACAGCTGGGCGGTCTGGGGGGTGGGAGGGAAGGCAGACCCTGTGGCTGGAACAGTTTGACCAGCCGACTCCTGCCTCCTTTGCTCCAACCGGTCGCGCTTTAGCGCCACCTGCTTCTTCTGTCGCTGGCGGCGCTTGGCACTTGCCGGTTTCTTTCGTAGGCGAGCGGTCTCTGCCCAAGTGCAGAGACCTGCTTGCTCTGTAGAGATAGCTGCCGCTAGCTGTCCCATGTTGAAGGCGCTAGCAGTGGCTATCGGTAGTACGGGCTTTGTTGCGCCCGATGTATTGGCCGGGACCGTAACGGCCGTAGCCGAGGTCTCCGACATCTTTTCCTTTTTATTTTTATTTTTATTTTTTTTATTATGTGACTGTTTATTTGCTTCATCCATGTGTGTTTTTATATCTTCGCCCCCTGGCTTCCCACCCACTACCGAGTCCGCAATAGGGGATGCCTTAGCACCAGGTTCACCAGGGAGTATAGAACTCGGAACGGCTCGTCCTCCAGAAGCAAGAGGTACGAGCGGTCCACGCTCTGGGTGACCCGACCACGAGTGAGTGACAGCAGCGGAGTGGGCTAGGCACTCACAGCAAAGCCTCAAAACCGTGCCGGCCCACTGCGGTCGCGCCTCCCTGAGGGTTCTAGCCAGCAGCCCTCCGACGGGATACCACAGCCGATTGATCGCAGTGCGGCTACACTGCGACCTCCCGTTTTGAGATGAATCTAGGGCCGAAGCAGCGTGTTGCACCTCTCTGAGATGCTCAGCTACCAGGATCCCCTTCTCCCCCCTCACGGGTCTCCACGCACGGCACAAACACGCGGGTGACGGACGTAAACGGAGTGGTTGTCACACACCACCCCGCAGCGCAGGTCAGAATGGGATTGGGGTGTGGCAGGAAGGCTGGTGAAGGTTGGGTTTTGGGTTTGAGGATGGGCTGGATAGAGACCGCAGCTTTGCCGCCCGTTGCAATGCTCGCAGGTGAAGCTCTTAGTGAAGTGTTAGCTACGTTATCCTTCCACGAGTCAGTCACCAGTTCTGGTCATGAGAGGTTAAACAGCTTTGCACTCGCAAGCCACCACGCCACGACAAGGCGTCCTCACTTAGTGATGGACAGCTATCATCGTTGTTGCAATTCTCGAATTTATCAAGTTGAATATATTAAGTGGGTGAAAAGTGGTAAAAACGTTCGAAAATGCATTTATTACCCTGGTTACAAATACGCCCATACATTCTCCGAGCACATTTGAATGTGAGAATTAAATATAAAATATAATAAGAATACCTATATATCCAGAATCCAGAGGCTAAATAAATGTGGTCATTATCATAAATTCGTTAAGGGGGGGTACTAGGCAAAACATCACATCATATTATCCTAACTATAGCCATATTTCAATAGATATAACTATAATTTATATGCTTATAGTTAGGTAAAGGTTCAAGGTATAATGTGTGATAGATTATTGTAATTTAATCTTGTAAATTCTCTGAAAAATAAGTGGGTGAAAAGTGGTAAAAACGTTCGAAAATGCATTTCCTATTTCGTCACAAATACGTCCATACAAAAAACGCTCGCGCACGGCAACGGCCCAAAATTTAGAATGTTCAATCTTTACCTAACTATAGGCATATAAATTATAGTTAAATCACTTGAAATATGGGTATGGTTAGGGAAATACGAAGTGCTTTTGCCCAGTACCCCCCCTTAACAGGCCTTTTCTAATGTCTTAAAAATCACCAGCACAGTTTTCTTCTCTCGGGAATAGAAACGGTTGACGTTTCTAATGACGTGTTCGCAAGTGATGTATCCGCGCGCGCGTGGATGAATAAATACAAGAAAAACAATATGTAAGACATTAAGATGCGATTTCTATGTCCGTCAGTTAGCGTTTTTGTGTTCACTGCTGGACATACACCTCTCTCCTCTCTCTATCTCCTGTCCTCGCGGCCTGCAGAGATACGCAATCACTACAGAACACCGATCTTTACATTTCGGCAATCAAAAAGAATAGCCCCACTGCATCTCTCCCAGCGCATGTAATAAAAGACGACTCAAGATTAGGTTAGGCTTAATTTATAGAAGATACGTCGCTACGCTACGCGCTACGCTATGCGTCGCTACGCGACGCATCTTCCATACTCGTATATTAAACCTGGTTATTTTTTTTTAAACCACCAAAACATCACTCATACCACTTTCCTTCGAGCCGAAGTCTGCCGAAGTGTGCACGAAAGGATCCGGGAATGTCTTTCATGTGGCGCACCGCCGCGGCCAGTGCGTGTGACAGATAGACGAACAGACAGACGGACATGTGACCGATGTTTTATGGTTCTCTGCCATCACCGCTGGCTACGAAACCCTAAAAATTTGTTTTATGAAACCTGACATGATTGGCTCCGTGAGCCCATGGCTCTTTGAAATATGTGTCATGTCAATGCTCCCCTTTGGCAGTGCCGGCTACACAGAACTAGACATTAAAATACAAACTATTTTCATAGCCGCCTAGTAAGCATGTCCAATAATAATAACAATTATTATTTAATATCTTATAAAACGTTAAGACATTTTATATGGTCCCAGTTTAGTAACGATCATAGACAGATTCAATAAATACGTGCGGACGTTCCACTATGGCCAGACACCGATTCACCGGGCGCTGGCCGCACTCAGATTCAGATTCAGATTCAGATATTTATTTCGCCATAAAGAACACACAACAATAACAATATTTCATTGAGACATATGCATATTCAGTATAGTTCGTCATCATTTTTTATGATGTCCCGTTCAGTAGTGCAATCTATAAGGAAGAACCGGGTAAGAAACCTTACAGAGCTTTTTTTAAATATAACTTACATACTAAGTTTTCATTATGTTAAATATAACATACTATATCTAAGCAAAAAATTTAAAATACTAAGTCAAAAATATACCCATTAAAAAAGACAATAAAATACAAAACAAAGAACATAGGGTTCAGTCAAGTTATTAATAAAATTTGTGTTTATGCATATAAACAATTTGAATTATCAAAGTCAGCAGAATTTTTATTTACGTTACGTTACTCAACCGAATGTTGGTCATGTTTCCGGATCTAGACGTCTTCCAACTGCAATACTAAAGTCTTTCAAAAGTACGCGGTGAGATGGTGAGATACGTTGAGCTAACTTTGATATAGATTCTACATTGTTAAATTTTGGGGCTTGCTCTGTAGTAGTAATAATGTAATCATCAACACAATAAATCTGTAAGGGATGGTCATGGAGTAAGTTACTTTGTTTTATGAGATAGTGCGTTTGTAGACTCTATGTGTGATATTAAAACTAAATGGATGAGTTTTAGAAATCTTTTATGCGGCGGATGGCCGAGTGGTTTGGGCATCGGCTTCTCATGCGGGAGGTCCGAGGTTCGAATCCGGTCGGCGTGTACCAATGAGTTTTTTCTGACGAAAAAATTTACGTGCATACCTACACCCGCTGCTTCACCGTTCGGAACCGGTGTAAAACTGTAGGTCCCTTCCCTTCCCTTGCCCATTACTAGGTGGTAGGCTCAAATTGTAGCCGACTGGGTTGGTACCACCGTACTGGATGTAAGATGGCCGCAAGCAACCTCGGTTGTGTTCTCCTCTAGTCCAGTATAGCCAGCAATCCAGGGAAGTCTCCGGTACCTACCTTCTCGGAGGTGATATTGGCTGGTTAGAGCATGTGCTTTGGCCCCTCCGACTCAGCCACCCATACCGGATTAAATAAAAAAAATAAAAAATGTATGTATGTACGTATGTATATTCCTCCATAACTCTTAAACCGATCATCCGAATTAGATTAAACTTAGTACAAGCACATTTACGAGACAGAGGATGGGCTAAATAAAATTCAGTTCCGTTTACCTATGTTCTACGAATTATGACCTAAAATTCGTTGACTGCGCAGGTAGGTCGAGCGGCATTAAAGTTTTGAGAGAACTGTTACGAGATGAGCCTCGGCACGTGGGAGACCAGACTTGTCGACAAGCATAACGCCCAGCTTGTCGGCGAACTCTTTTGATTCTGGTGCCCACGCACCGAGGGTCTAGTAGACGGCGAACGCCACGAAAACATAGGTATCGGCAACGCAGCCGGGTTGGTACCACCGCACTGAACGAAACGTCGGTCGAAACGGCTATGTAAATAGTTCGTGTTTTCCGTCCAGTTTAGTGTAGCCGACATGAAATGAAGGGAAGCACTGACATGGCACCTAGTTCACCCTGTGTTATGGGCTGACATCACGGATGTTGTAGGTGATGTAGCCAACCGTGTCAGGTTCCAAAAAAAAAAAAAAATTACGCCGTTTGATGGAGAGGGCTGTAGTCGCTGCAGCCCCAGCCGAACGGAAGGAAAGTGGAATGTGGTCAGTCAGTCAGTCAGCCAGTCAGCGTGTGAGCGTCCACTGCTGGACATACGCCTCTCCAATTTTCCTCCAGTCCTCCCGGCTTTCAGCGGTACGGAACGACTGCTTTCCGCCGACGCACTTAATGTCGTCGTCCCACCTGGCGGGTGGTCATCCCACACTCCGTTTTCCTATACACGGCCGCCAGTGTAGGACACGGTTACTCCAACGGTCGTCGTCTCTTCGGCTGAAGTGCCCAGCCCACTGCCACTTGAGCTTAGCCACCCGGTATCCAATATCGGCTACTTTGGTGCGTCGGCGGATTGCCTCGTTACGCACCATATCACGTAGCGATATTCCCAGCATGGCTCGCTCCATTACTCGCTGGGCAACTTTCAACCTTTGGACAACACCGACCGTCAGAGTCCACGTTTTACACCCGTTCGTCATAACCGGGAGGACGAAAGTGGAATGTAGGTCGGTGCTAATGTGTCGAGCCCACACGAGCGCCTTTCCCTGTTGCCACGGAAACAAGGTCGAGCCGTCTGGTCTCTTGCCGTAAGACCGGCTGATCCCTTGTGGCTCCAGTAAGCTAGGGAAGTCTGCTGAAGCCAGCGCTCTCTTTAATAGGTCGTTCAAGGCGGTGTGGCGGGAGAGAAGACCAGCACTTCTTGCACAAGATAGCCCGTGATGTCCCAAAGCATTGGCCCTGGCGCCGCAAACGCACAAAGATTACTTTGTAATACTATGTCAGCGTCGATAGCTCAGTGGTGCAGACAGTCGACTGTTGCTATCGATTGTTAAGCAACGCTGGGCGCGGTCAGTACTTGGATGGGTGACCGCTCGACCGTTGGAGGCTGAGGCTGACCGTGGTTCGGATTCCACGTAAAACTGTAGGTCCCTTCCCTTCTTACCTTACTAGGTGGTAGGTTTCAACCCGCCCGGGTTGATACCACCGCACTGAATGAAACGTCGGTCGAAACGGCTATGTAAATAGTTTGTGTTTTCCGTCCAGTTCAGTGTAGCCGGCATGACCGAAGGGAAGCACTGACATGGCACCTAGTTCCTCCGATGTTATGGGCTGACATCACGGATGTAACCAAATGTGTCAGTTTCCATAAAAAAAAATATTATCCATGTGAACAACATTGTACTTACTTGAGGCTATTACCAACTACCTACACGCATACATAGCGTCACGCCTCTTTCTCATGGAGTAGACAGTGACAGCGGATCTTCAAGCGCCAATTTCCTGACACACCTCTGAAGCCAGACTGTTTATTAGTCACCTCTCAACAGTTCTATTTCTTCTCTCGTCTTCTCAACGCTGTGACGTGTTCCGGTTGTCGCACGGAACATAAAGAGTCGGGAGGTCGGTTTTTCTTCGCTAATGACTTATTGCAATAAGGTTGAATGGCAGCTGGAGAGTTTCCTAGAGTCATTTGCATATGGAATATGGACATAGTACTTTACACGCTGTTCCACTCGCGGCATTGACTTTTACAGTTTTACCTAGATAGTAGCCGCAGAGAAACTGAGCACCCTTTTGTTGTTGGCATTGGGCTTTTGAGAACCCATCGTTTCTTTGTCGCACCGCTAGGGTGTGGAACTGTCTCACGGCGAGTGTGTTTTCCGAATCCTTGAACCTGGGTGTCTTCAAACGTCGTATTAACGGGCTAGACAGCCAAGCAACAGTCCGCAAATCTGCTGGCATGGCGCCTCACCGAGCGTGGTTTCGCAAGGAGACGGGTTTTTGGCTCTGTCGACTGTACCATTGGTCTCTCGACACAGCCACCCATGTAGATTTACATAAAAAAAATGTAGGTAGGTTACCTACCTATGGATGAAATTATAAAATAAACAATAAACATACCAATGGCAACAACGCAAGCTATGACCAATTTTTTAAATATGCTGGCTTGCGCGGCCGCTACGAATTTCTGGCCTTTGCTGTAGAAACACTTGGAGTGCGGTCACCCGACGCAGAAACGATCTAGGAAAGCTCCTCATCGATAGGTCTGGTGACCGACACGCCAAGTCTTCTTTCAGCGGATAGGGCTAGCCATTCAAGCTGCCAGCGTACTGGGCACTGTGGGAGAATCGGCTGAATTGGATGAAATATAATTTTACTTATAGCATAAACATGAATACCTACTCTAGAATCTGAAAACTCTGCCTATTTACATTACCTATATCTGGTGTATAGAGCCATCGTCAATTTTGATAATTCATGTTACATCTAGTCAAATCAAAAACAATTAGTTTAAGTTTATTACAAAGAAATCTATTAAGTCATGTTAAAAATGTTAAGATACAAAGTGCATCAAATTTTCAAAGTTTGTTAGTGGGAAAAACCAGTAGTTAGACTCTTAGATGAAAGTGTAATAATAACTCTTCGGATTAAAATTTATGACAAGCTTTTAAATTACGATATCTCTTCACATATTTCAAGTTTCCAACCATTAAATCACTAAAAATAGAACGTTATATTCGAAATTTAAAAAAACTACATGTCAGAGGTGAAAGAAATTAATGGTGCATGTTTTGCAAATTTATCGAAAGAAACGCAACACGCACACAATTAATAACACCAAAGATGTGCATCGCATCGGCAATCTGGGACAGGACACGACAAGAAAGGTGAGGTCGAAAAAGAGAAAGCTTACGCAGACTTCCACAAGCTATATGTCTGAACGTTGTGTTATGAATAAACAGTCAGTTCCCATATATGTGGATTGGGTCCAAAATCCGATGTGTGCTAAGAAAGAAATATGTAAAAAGGCTTCATTAAGGTTATTATAAACCGGCCAAGTGCGAGTCGGACTCGCGCACCGAGGTATCCGCACCACAAAAAAAAACACGTTTCTTGAATGGGAATTAATTTTAATTTTTTACTTTTTCTATTATTTGTTATTATATCCGCCATAATAACACATATTCTGGGAAAATTTCAACCGGCCAGCTATATTACGGTTCCAAAAATACCGCATTACGACAGACAGACAGACAGACAGACGGCGCGTAGGCTTAGTAATAGGATTCCGTGCGGGATACGGAAATCTAAAAAACGGAAAAAAATTACCATAAAAAATAAAAGCTTAGTACTTATGGTTAAATTGAATGGGAGAGTTTCACATACATAAACACATACATACCTTCTTATATTACTAGGTGGTAGGGTTTAACCCGACCGGATTGGTACCACTGCACTGATGTGTCGGTTGAAACTGCTATGTAAATAGTTCGTGTTTTCCGTCCAATTCAGTGTAGCCGGCACGACCGAAGGGAAGCACTGATATGGCACCTAGTTCACCCGGTGTTATGGGCTGACATCACGGATGTAGTAGGTAAAGTAGCCAACCGTGTCAGTTTAAAAAAAAAAGTTAGGGCCCCTGAGCCCGGTTGTCTCTGCGACCTAGGCAGATCTATTGTGATCTCTCAAAAGTTTAGAGCTCACCCCCAAGTCCGATATCCGCTATGAACCGAGTTATATTCTTGGGGTTGAGTGCCTGTATTTGTCATGACATGAGTTAAAAATATAACACCCAACCCAAGAATACGGCTTCTCTGTGAATGAGCATTTCACATTCACAAAGGATGTCCCACGTCCTCTTTTATACAGAACCTGCACACCGGTGGGTGTGGCGCTAAGGCCCATTCGGCGTAGGTATTTGTTTATTTAGTCTGCAGTGTTCTGTTAAGGTCCTTTATTAGGACTCTCAATCGTACCTCGGAATTGAATTTACGCGAATACCCAGAAAGTATTTATTTATTTTTTTATTTATTTACTCAAAAACCTCCTATTTACAGATAATATATCCAATTCTTAGGTTAGGTTAATAATATGATAATAATACAGATAATTATAATCAAATTCTTAGGTTAGGTTAATAATGTGATAATAATAACGTCGACTCGACGATCGTTGTGCCCATAGTCGTTTCGGCGCATGGGCTGATAGCGAAGAGCCTCGACGACCACCTTGAGAGGCTCTCGCTGAGTGGTTGGGTCAAGGGCCAGATCCAGAAGGCAGCCCTGCTCGACACTGCACGCATCGTCCGGAGGTTCCTCTCTTTGGGACCCGACCATCGGTAGCTTGGGCTCGCCCCGCCCCGCCGGTGGTGGAAACTCCATTTGTTTTTGTATTAATTTTAGATTTTAAGTTTGTAAATATTATGTAAAATTAATATAAAAAAAATGTGTAAATAAACGGATAATAATGAATAAGTAGAGGACATAATACCTACAGTACCTAATTTATAAATTAGTCTGTTTCAAGTTTATATAAAGTTAGCTAGCTAAGCTAGTTTTATAAACTGCCTACGGTTACAGTTGAAGATATCCAGCTCTGGCAGTTTAGCCACCATTCCATTGAGCCCGTTCAACGCCCGAGGTACCGGAGTCTGCTGATAGTGGACGGTACGAGTCCGCCTTTCTGCGAATAGTCTGTGATTCCGAGCACGAGTGTATTTATCAGGGACATGGAGCGAGATCAAACCAAGAAATAAAGGATTATCAATCTGACCGTTCATTAATAGGAAAAAATGCAGAAATATATGCACTCCCCTCCTGTTCTGTAGCGTGGTGTACCCAACCATTCCGCTTACAAACAGAGACGGATAGTTATATTCGAGTACTTCATTATAAGGATAGTATCCATACATTTCCTTATATAAAAACCTATTAAATTTCCTTTGAACTATTTCAACTAATAATATGTATTTGGACTCATGTGGGTTCCAGATGATCGCATTGTGATCCAGTTTGGAGCGCACGTAGGCATCGTATAAGAGTCTGAGTACTGTGGCGTCTTGAAAGTAATTACCCTGCCTCATATCAAAACCCAAACTCTTGTATGCTTGTTTGCACTTCTCCTCTATGTGATCATGAAATGTTAGTTTTTTATCCATTATGATTCCTAAATCTTTTATGCGATTAACTCTCGATAGTGGATTTCCGGACAATTTGTAGCAGTGTTGAATAGGGTTTCGAGATCTAGTATAGGTCATTATGGAACACTTGTCTAGATTGAATTCCATCATATTCTGCTGGCCCCACTCTTGGACCAAGTCGATATCACCTTGCAACAAGTCACAGTGAAGCTGAGACGCAACACCAAGTGCTAGAATTAGGTCATCAGCGTAAAATAAGCACACAGACAACCTGACAACCTGTGGGAGATCATTAATCATGAATAGAAACTGTGATGGCCCCAGATTGCTACCCTGGCTCACTCCTGATCTTGTGAAATAATTTTTGGATCGTTCTCCTGAGAGCTCAACATACTGGTTCCTGTCTTTAAAGTAATCTTCAAAGAAATGCAGTAGTTTAGGTGAGAAGCCAGCAGCTGAAAATTTTTGGAGTAGGACATCATTATTCACCCGATCGAAGGCTTTCCGGTAATCAAAGTATGCTACATCTACTTGTTTGGATTCATCCATATTACCTGCTGTATAATTGACAAAATTCATCAGATTAGTAACAGTTGAGTGTTTTTTTCGAAACCCATGCTGGCAGTCGGTTAGCATACTTTGAGTCTGCCAGGAAATGTGTGAGTTTAAAATAGTCTCGAATATTTTGGCAAAAGTCGAGAGGACAGCTATTGGCCTGTAGTTGTTGACTTCTGATTTATCTCCATTTTTATGTATGTATTGTATTGTTTATTGGTCATTCATAATGGCAGTTAGACTGCGCTCGAACTTTGGGAACTCGAGAGATAGAACGTTGTTCTATCCGGTTCGATTACACCCACGAAGAAGAACCGTCAAGAAACTTCGCAGGGTATTTTTTCATACATATTTTTGTATGTTCAGCTCCATTCCATCCCTAGCAATTTGATCGGCTTCTACGTTGCCATCAATTCCACAGTACCGTAAACTAAGTGACGACGCTTATTATTCAACGAGCATCGTGCGAGTGAAATGGGGTGGTGTGTTCGCATTCCTCGTGACAATTGTGATTTAATTTGCTCAGGAATTCACTGTTTGACAAACAATATAAAAGTTTAGACTTTGTATCATCATCAAGCTAGTATGTGATATAGTTAATACAAGTGTTTGTTTATTATTATTTTATCATAGGTTTTACCCACAGCTTCGCTCGCGTGAAAATCGTATTTAAAAAGAAAAAAGTAAGTAAGCCCGCTACCGTACCTTTATTTCGGCGTGCGGAATAATTCGGTTTGTATGAGAACCAATCTTAGCATACCGGAATTTTATTTACGCTATACTGTATCACGTATAGTTAAATGTACTTGTACTAAGTTTCATCGAATTAGGATGATCGGTTTGAGAGTTATGGAGGAACATACATACATACAGAAAAGATTTCTAAAAATCGTCAATTTAGTTTTAGTATCATACATAGAGTCTACAAACGCAATATCTCATAAAACAAAGTAACTTACTCCATGACCCATCCCTTACAGATATATTATAGTAATCTTGATTGTCCAGAAACATATAGGTATGTAGTTACAAATATTTTAATTAATAATGCACAGATTAGGCTAAACTATAAAAGGCGGAGTCGACCCTCTAGTAAAGAGAAATCCGGTCAAGTGTGAACCATGTTAACGTGCCGAGCGAGGGCCCGGTCAGCGCTGCTTTGCTCTCGTGTAATTATTTTCTGCAAGGGCGCGGTCAGACTTTGGATAGGTGGCCGTCCAATCATTAAACTTGGCCTTGCTTAGTATTCCAATTTAAGGCGCCTAGTAACGCCACATGTGGATTTTTGAAGAAGTAGTCCGTGATAACTAGACCAATCTAAAGGCTAAAAACTACTGCAAAATATAGAACAATTCTTTATTTATACGATCACATGTTTTTGGTTGTAAAATTTTATCATTTTCTATACAAACTATACGGTAACCAAAGGTCGATTTTTTTCTTCCGCGTGAACCTTGAGGACTTGATCTCAAGAGAATTTTAATGGAATGTTTATAGCAAAATGATGCCATTTGTTATATCTATCGCTCACACGCTTTTCAAAATTTTTAATGCGAAGGATCGCAATTTATGAAAAATAACCCCTTATGAAAACTACTACGCGCTACGATTACTAGGCGCCTTAATTCCTTTCTGGTTGGTATGTGGAACGCGTAGGTGGACATTTCGCTAACTAAACTCTATTATCAAGTATCTTGAGGCTATAGGCGATGTAAACAGTCTGTAATTATATTATATCTATTAATCTGATTAAAATTATTGAACATAATATGTAGGTAAGTACTTGTTTTGAATGAAAGTAAATTATATGCCACGTAGAATAGAATAGAATAGAAACTCTTTATTGCGCACAAATTGAAGGAAGAACAGTACACGAAAACAAACAAGAAACACAGGAGTGCGCAAAGGCGGACTTATCACTACTAGTGATTTCTTCCAGTCAACCTTTGGGTGATGGATGACCATTGGTGATGACGAATAAAATACAGAGAAAGAGATATGGGTAGTGCAAGCGAAAGGGAGGATGAATTATTTTATAAATATACCTGCAGAATGGACGTACTTATTATCAATTTTGAGGGGAAAAAAAGACTAATTTAGACATACATACTTAAATACCACACGTTTTATCTCGATAATCGGGATCCCGGTAATCGGTGCTGTGTTTCAAGGACTCTGATAAATCACAGCACAACACCGACCACCACGTTTCACAAGCAAGTATCCGGACAAGATGAATATCAAGCAGAAAGTAAGGCACGAAGACTCCACCTGCTGCATGACACGGTGGAAGGACCGTGCCAAGGTGAGAGGTGGCCACCCTGTCTCTCTGTAGCACGGCATATCGTTCATATCCCATAGTCGAATTTTACGACTTCTCTGGGATGGATACAATGGGGCTATTACTTTTAATTACCCGTCCCAAACAGTACTTATTCAGACAGTTTTCAATTATCTTTATATTGTGGACTACCGTTAGATCCGCTATCTCTGCCTGGGAAACACGCGTTTACTTGTTGTGTTTTTACGTTTCCGACTAATCGCCTCGGAGAGCGCGTGCGCATGATGTGATACTCTGACACCTGACCAGAATCATAAGGGTCCATGTTCTCAACGTCTCAATTATTTTACGATACTATAGTAGTACCAAACGGTCCTGGCAGGTCGGGTAATAAAGTTTTATGACCTAGGGAAGCGAATACCTTAAGTATCTTAAAAAAATATTATTAATTCAGATAAATAAAACAAAATGTGAATAAGTTTTCGGCCGGGGTTTCCAAAGGGAACAACTATCTTTCAACTAATTAGTACGATAGGCGTGTAGTTTAGGCTTTTACGATTCTAGCGATGTAATTTTTTTTTATGGAAATTCGTGTTTCATGAGATTTTTTTTTTCATATTCGTGGAGTAAGTCTATTTTTTGTAAATTGTCACCCTGTGTGGCTTACCAGCGAGGTCATTGTTTCACACATACACTCTCATAGATTTCTTGGGTAAAATTGAGTTTTGCCATTCATGAAAGTTACCGTATTTATGGTAATTTCATTGAAGTATTAATAATGAATTTGAAGTAAGCAAAACGAGATGAGCTGATTCGCATTATACACCATTGGATATTTAACAAAACAAACATCGCGCCTACCCGACTGGCTACTGGTCAGACATGGCCACTCCCTAGGGTGTTTTTGCCTGCGCTTTGTTACGCAAGGATGGAGGGGCTTCACTTCCCGCAGCACCGGAGAAGAGGCAATCCTAAGTCGCTACTGAAAATAGACACCATAAAGACACTATTTTGTATGAAATTTTTTCGTGAAATTTTATTTTTTTATTTTTGGCCCCCATCCCGTTCAAGTCTTTTCTAGTAGCAGTGTTTTGGAGTCCTTTATGTGTTTTTACTAGTTGTTCGTAATGGAAACCCACCCCAACTTTTCTATCGACCAAGGTGACTTTTATCGACAAAGCGCCGCTCGCAGATTTGCTTCCCTAAGTCATAAAACTTTATTGCCCGAACTGTCAGGACTGTTCGATGCTACTATAACAGACTGTAAGCCGTAAAACATGATGCACGATTGATCTATCGTTGCTTCAAAGAGCACAATGAAAAATTACGTATTATATCCACAACGACGAAGTAATATGACATGACCCCGTGACACCATAAAGTCAATCTGAAAGCTGCAAAAAGGTACCTGAGAAACCAATACAATAGTAATATGACAATTTGGATCTCACGCCTCGTATAAACGCAGAGTGAAGATATTACGGTGTAGCCGCCCGTACACCGGAAGTTATTATGCATTTTCTGGGTCAACACGATAATGTTGTTGACGAAAGTTAACGAGAAATTTAATTGAAATAATGTAATTGAAGATGGCATTTCGGTGGAGACGTTTATTGGTCACGTGCATTATAGAATTAATAATAATAATTTATATATTTTCCGCCCTTCGATTCGACGATCGTTGTGCCCATATAGTACGGGATATATACATAGACATTAACCTCAATTATTTTTGGCACAAGTAGTTTTATTAAATTACCACAAAAAATATTAGAGCTATGAAAAAAGTGTCAATAGCAAAAATAAACTTCATTAAATTACCTACACAATGATTGTTAATTCCACGAGATAGACTTAAGATTTTCGGAATTGTATGCTCCTAAAATAGTCGTATCGGCGCATTTATTTTTTATTTTTTTATGAAAACTGACACGGTTGGCTACATCACCTACAACATCCGTGATATCAGCCCATAACACCGGGTGAACTTGGTGCCAGGTCAGTGCTTCCATGGGTTGATATAGAGAAGAGCCTCGACGACCACCTTGAGAGGCTCTCGCTGAGTGGTTGGTCAAGGATCAGTTCCAGAAGGCAGCCCTTCTCGACACTGCGCGCATCGTCCGAAGGTTTCTCTCTCTGGGGCTCGACCATCGGTAGCCTGGGCTCACTCCGCCCCGCCGCGGGGCCGTTGGTGGAAACTCTGTTTATTTTTGTATTAATTTTAGATTTTAAGTTTGTAATTATGTCTCGTCGCAGAGAGACTCAGCACCCTTTTGTTGTTGACATTGGGCTTTTAAGAACCCATCGGTTCTCTAAATCGTTTCTTTGTCGCACCGCTAGAGTGTGGAACTGTCTTCCGGCGTGTGTATTTCCTGAATCATTTAACCTGGGTGTCTTCAAGCGTCGTATTAACGGGCTAGACAGCCTAGCAACAGTCCGCAAATCTGCTGGCATGGCACCTAACTGAGCGTGGTTTCGCGAGGACCGGTGATTTTGGCTCTGTCGACTTCATCATTGGTCTCTCGGCACAGCCACCCATGCTGGTTTACATAAAAAAAATGTCAAATTTGTAAATAAATGGATAAAATAATACAAATACACCACTATATGCCACTTAATGTGTGGCAAGGGCGGGCTTTTGCTTTAGACAATTTCTTCCAGTCAAAACGGTGGATCTACATTTTTAAATGGAATCCGAACCATGGAGTAGTGGGTGAAGGTATGCATGTTCGCATGGGGACTCCTTAATTTGTCACTTTTTAATTTTATATAATTCGATGCTATATCTACCAAAATAAAACATATTTTTCCAAAGATACAGCCACCGGACGGATGGACAGACGGACGGACGGACAAACGGACAGACAGACAGACGGACGGACAGACAGAGAGATTTTGTAGGCTTAGTTTCTTTTTTTTTTATGTAATCCGGTATGGGTGGCTGAGTTGAAGGGATTAAAGCGCATGCTCCGACCAGCCAATATCACCTCCGAGAAGGTAGGTGCCATACCGGAGACTTCCCTGGATTGCTAGCTATACTGGACTAGAAGAGAACACAACCGAGACTGCTATGCGGCCATCTTACATCCAGTACGGTGGTACCAATACAGTCGGCTACAATTTGAGCCTACCACCTAGTAAGGGGCAAGGGAAGGGAAGGGACCTACAGTTTTACACCGGTTCCGAACGGTGAAGCAGCAGGTGTAGGTATGCACGTAAGTTTTTCGTCAGAAAAACTGATTGGTACACGCCGACGGGATTCGAACCGCGGACCTCTCGCATGAGAAGCCGGTGCCCAAACCACTCGGCCACCCGCCCCTTCATAGGCTTCCGTACGGGGTACGGAAACCTAAAAAAGGATTGAACACAGCCTTTGCTGAATCAATTGAAGATTAACAATGCTTTCTAAGATTCGTTTCTCCTACAAGTTTCTCCCCGTCTAGTGATTAAACTCTGACAGTGATGACAACATTGCTGATAATCGTGAGAGCTTTCGCAACAATGATGATGTCAAGGCCATCGGTGTGTGTACCACTGCACTGTGCCATATACCCACTTCCATTGTTGATGACGTTGCGTCTGAAGATCATTTTATAATAACTAGTAAGTCATCAGCTATCGCTACCGACAATATTATTTATTGTATAATTTCATCCATAGGTAGGTAGCCTACGCTTGGATATGTCGAAAATTCCGCCAGTTCTAAATTCAATGCGAAGAAGAACTGACAAACAAACTTCGCAAGTCAATGTTTTGTTAGTACGTTATATATAATATTATAATATAGTAACTTATAAACAATTAACCCATACTGCCGCTCATAAGAACATTAATATTTACAGCATAAAAATGAACACTGAAGAATCTGACCACTCTGCCTATTTACATTACCTATATCTGGTGTATAGTGCCATCGTCAATTTGATACATAATATCAAGTCATTTCGACAAGAATTAGTAAAAGTGTATTACAAAGAAATGTAAAAAGTCATATTAAAAATCTTAAGATACAAAGTGTATCCAATTGTCAAGTTATTTAGTAGGGAAAAACAGTAAGTATGCTATTTTAGTAACTTCGGTCTAAACTAACCTACACGGTTGTCATATAGACGGTTGTTCTTGTTTTGCATTTTGTGTAACTAAACTACCCACTGAAAATATAGTTGTAATAATCTTATAATTGTAACCGAGTGCATCAATGACAGCGTCGGTAGCTCAGTGGTGCCCTGGACGCGGTCAGTACTTGGACGGGTGACCGCTCGACCGTTGGAGGCTGACAGTGGTTCGGATTCCACGTAAAACTGTACGTTCCCTTGCCTTCTTACGTTACTAGGTGGCTGGGTTAAACCCGCCGGGGTTGATACCACCGCACTGAATGAAAAGTCGATTGAAACGGGTATTTAAATAGCTCGTGTTTTCCGTCCAGTTTAGTGTAGCCGGCACGACCGAAGGGAAGCACTGACGTGGCACCTAGTTCACAAAGGTGTAATGGGTTGACATTACAGGAGTAAAATAATAATTTGATTATTAATTCCAATAATCAAAATGATTATAGGCACACTCTTGTAAGCATGGGAAGCGGACAAAACCGCAAATAATACCAGGTGCGTTTAAATTTTTTGTGTATTATTTAATGTGGGAACATGTAACAAATCAATTAAAAAAAATACTTACTTAAAAATCATAAAAAAAATCAAAAAGACGGCCAGTCGAACGCGGCGCTCAGCGGCGGCGCGTGACGTTTGACATGGTTAAGTTGCGTTTTATGCGTTATATTTTATTTGCGAGAAAAACAGTACCTACATTCTTTCACAAACAAGACATTCTCTACAACCATAACACAGACAAATTCAAAACAGGCCAAGTGTTTTTTTTTTATCATTGTGGGCTTTTTCAGGGAGTTAACCTGTATCAAAAATCAAGTGATGTAGCCAACCGTGTCAGTTTCCATAAAAAAAAAAGTAGATTCAGAAAAGGACGATTGCGAAATTGGAAAAAAAAAATGCGTTCTCCACACAATTGAAGGTTAGGTTATTTTCGAAAATGTATGGAAAACGGATTTTTTATCAATTTCGCCATAGTAATTTTTTTGAATCTACTTTTTATGGTTGTTAGAAAAATAGTTATAGATATAGTAGTGTAAAAAAAAGTTACGATATAAGTAGATAATTTTTTTTTATTACCGGATTAATAAAATAAAACTTCATATTCAAAAAATGTAACGTGCATACTCACACACGCACCCACATACAAAAACATACTCACTATGCATAGATCTACATGCACATTCCACTAGAACGAGTGGATATAATTGAAATCGAGATGCTGTGGTCCGCTCCACTCTTGATTTCTTCGTTTTGTGATAAAGTCGGACTTTCACTGAGCGGTCGCGGGCGGCGCGGGCGCAGCGTCGGCGGTCAAGGTGAGTCGTGTCACCGTGGACAATCTAGTTTGTCTCCCACGCTCGCGTGATCTAGTAGACACGGGCTCGTATAAGGTTGTAATGAAATAAAGGTTCTGAAATATTGTAACAAAAACCAAAAAAAAATATTTTCCTAAAAGCATTTATAATTTTTTTCCTATTATGAGGGAATATTATCTGAAATTTTTTATTTTCAGAAAATAGTAAAACGAAATACTGACTGAATTATTTATTTAAGACAATAAATTGTTTTTGTTTTCTTAAGGAAAAGAATGAAATTAAAATATTTATTAACACATAAAATCACATACATAAATACATACATATACAGTCTAATAAACGAGTCTCCAACACTAGAATCAAAGGTATTGCAGATGATGTAGAGAAGCATGTCAATTTCATTATAAAAAAAAATAATAAAAAAAATTTATAAAAAAAAATGTTTATCATTTATTACTCGTATAACTAAATACTAGGAATACTCAATAATAGGACTGTGTAGCTAAGTGTGTAATATTTACTGGGGACTGTGTAGCTCGTAGCCACAGAATATTTACCGTAACTATGATTTTCGGGTTACGGTTTCCGAACTAAAAGTATGCTTATTTTAGTTACCTACATGCACTCGTAAAAACTTTTATTCAATTAATTAAATGCTATTTCACACATCATTATCATACATCACGCACATACAAGACCTTAACACACGAGAGACTAGAGACGCTAAGTACGAGAAAAAAAAACAGAAATCACAGTTTGATATGCCAAGTCTATCGCTTCTTATATCTACGTACGAGGCCGCTTCCGCTTTTAGGAGATTTCGTGAACAGCGCGCCTCCGCCGCCATAGCGATCGCTTCTGGTTTATTTGTGACTTGTGTTAAACTTAATTTCACCTTCATGGCGGCGGCGGGCGGCGGCGCGGCGTGATTCCATCCGTATTAATCTATGACATGAACATCGAACATCGAAGGTCCATCGACTTGTCTAGGAGGTGAAACAGTACGCAAAGTTGAATTACAAATGTAAAGAGTACTCACACACACAAGTAATAAAAAAAACCGGCCAAGTGCGAGTCGAACTCGCGCACCGGGGGTTCCGTATCGCCATGTCACGGCTACCGCCACACACGCCATCTATGGCGTGTTATGAAATGCTTCACATTAGTTAAATGTCATGATTAGTTAAAATGCTTCGTAATGTATTCGGTAGATGGCGCGCGCGCATACACTTTTTGGTTTCTTCTATGGGAACCCCCGTGAATTTTTTACTTTTTCTTATTTTTCTTATTTGTTGATATATCCGCCATAGTAACACATATTCTGTGAAAATTTCAACGGGCTATCTATTACGGTTCAAGAGATACTATACAGCCCTTGGACAGACGGACGGACAGACGGCGTAGGCTTAGTAATAGGCTTCAGTATCAATACGGAACCCTAAAAATTTGAAATGTATGCAATCATGTAGACTTTTCTTAATATGTATTTCTGTGGTGAATAGCTATTTATTACATATGTATATGTATGTGCCGTGTTTTAAACCGGAAACCACATATATGTGGTGTGGTATCACTGGTTATTATACTCTGGGGCCAAGCCACAGAGCATCAAATACCTACCGCCCGCGCCCCCTTCTAGAGGCGCCCTAAGCGATGATATTTGAAACCCAATAACCGTACGCTGAGCTGCTAGCGCTTCGTATGTGTGTGTGTGTGCTAGTATCGACACTACACACAAGGAGGAGCAAGTTAGGCACACGCACAAAACAAATGCACACGCACAACACACATATGTAAGTCATAGGCCACGCCCACAGGCTTCAACGCCGTTGTAGAGAAATCGCGCTCACGGCGCCTCTAGTAGGGGCGGGCGCGCGCATTTCATGCTCTGTGGGCCAAGCGATCGTTGTTCATCAATCTTATGTTGTATTGTTTTAATCAATCAAATCATTAATGGTGCTACGAGTATCATTAATTTTAAGAGTTATTAACTAAAAGATGTTGGAAATATAATAATTAACATTCAGTTATAACAGTTAAATACCTAGATAAAGTTATTGTATAGTCAAGCTACCTGGACCACAAACACAATTATTGTTTTGTTATTTAGAGTTGTTTCATTTATTTATCACTAGCTTTTTCCCGCGGCTTCGCTCGCGTAAAATTCCTATTTAAAAAGTAGAAAGTAAGTAAGCCCGCTACAGTACCTTTATTTCAGCGCGCGGAACAATTCGGTTTGTCTGAGAGCCACATCTTAGCGTAGCCGAAACTTAATTTATTTAGCCTATCCTGTGTCCCGTACAGTTAAATGTGCTTGTAAAAAGTTTAATCGAATTCGGATGATCGGTTTAAGAGTTATGGAGAAACCTACATACATACATACAGAAAAGATTTCTAATTTAGTTTTAGCATCATACAAAGTAACTAATCCATGACTATGCCTTACAAATTTATTATTAGTATTGATATGTGTTTTCTGCAGATTATATTCATATTTTTTATAATTAAATAAAGATTTAAAAAACCTGCCGTTAGCACTAATTTGTTTGTTAAGGATAAACGAGGCAAGCAGAGCAATCGCAGTTGTGCTGCACTGCAAGTACTCTTGTAAATTACTACGAGTATATCAAACAGCAAGTAAGGCACGAAGACCCACCTGCTGCATGACTCGATGGACCCTGCCAAGATGAGAGGTGGCTACCCTATCGCCCTTTAGCACGTCATAAAATTTTATATTAAGTGCCTGATTCATGTATATTCACACAAGTACAGCTTTTATTCAACTATACTCAAATCAAAACAAACGTGCAGTTCGCATAATAAAGTTTTATGGCTCAGTGAAGGGAATCTCCCTTCACTAAGCCATAAAATTTTATTGCGCGAGCTGCACGTTTGTTTTGATTTGAGAATAGTATGTATAGTTCCCTGCAGCAAATAATGCGTATTGAGCTTTAGAAAGAGACAATTCGGTTGTAGAGCGCCGTCCCTGTCGCACGAACTCGCACGTCTCTGTGCGACAGGGACGACGCTCTACAGCCGGATGGTCTCTTTCTAAAGCTCGACACGCATTATTTGCGGCCGGGACCTGTACTTACATAACAAGTATTTTAATAAGTATTCTAATTACTAGCTTTTGCCGGCGGCTTCGCTCGCGTGAAATTCGTATTAAAAAAAAAGAAAGTAAGTAAGCCCGCTACTGTACCTTTATTTCAAATCAAATCAAATCAAATATCTTTATTGCACTCAAAAATTGTACAACAGGCAAATACTTAACTCTAAATATAGGGTTCTCTTACAGTACGCCTTATTATTTACAGAGTGGTTATGGAGTGGCAGGAAGAAAGAGACATGGAACAAGAGTGCTTAAATCTAATTACAAAAAAAAAGAAAAAATTTACATATACTAAATATATTATAGGTAATATTTTAATAAATAAAAACTACATAAATAAATATAATGTATATATATATATATAATAAATATATACATTATATAAGTGTACACGGACTCAAGAGCAATATAAGGACAGGTAATAGGGGAATAATAAGCTACTTTAGGAAGTTTGACATAAGTCTTTTTTTGAAAACAAAAGGAGAAGGGGACATACGAACGTCGATGGGTAGTTCATTCCACATACGAACAGCATTAACAGTGAAGGAGTTTGAATAAGAAGTGGTGGTATGAGAGGGGAAGGCCAGCACAAGGGAGTCGGTCGATCTCAGTGGTCGGCCGTGCGAACAAAGAAATTCAAACCGCTCACTCAAGTACTGGGGGGCACCAGGATTATTTAACGTACAGAAGAGAAGGGATAAGACATGAGCATTCCTACGCCTACGGATATCCAGCCAATTAAGACGAGCGCGATATTCAGAAATGTGGTCATACTTACGCAACCCAAAGATGTATCGGATGCATAAGTTGAGAAGTCGTTCTAATTTATTGAGAAGGATCTCGTTTAGATCAAGGTAAGCAATGTCAGCATAGTCAAGGATTGGTAGTAGAAGAGATTTTGCTAACGTAATCTTGGTTTTGATGGGCAGGAAATTCTTGAGGCGTCTCAGAGAGTGGAAACTAGCGAACATCTTACGGCCTACCTCTTCGACATGCGCTTGCCATGATAGGGTCTCGTCAATCCACAAACCCAGATTTTTTACCTTAGTGCAGTAAGGGATAGGTACACCATTAAATATAACTGCTGGCAAAGAATTATGGTTAAGCTTAGCAAGCTGTTTAGTGGTGCCGATGATGATGGCCTGCGATTTACTCGGATTTACTAAGAGACCAAATCGAGCTGCCCAATTCAACACGGTGTCCAGGTCGATATTCATAAATGCTACAGCCTCATCGACGTTCTCGGACTTGTAATGTCGATATAGTTGGAGATCGTCTGCATAAAGATGGTAGCGCGAGAGAAGCAACACCACTACGGTATTGATGAAAACTGAAAATAGTAAAGGTGAAAGCACGCCGCCTTGTGGCACACCGGCTGTGATGTCGCACCAGTCCGAGACAGAATTGTCAAGCCGGACTCGCTGACGACGGCCACGAAGGTAAGATGAGAACCATTCTACTACTGACTGTGAGAAATTAAGTGAGTTAAGGATGGCAAGGAGTATGTCGTAGTCGACCGAATTGAACGCGCTACTAAAATCGAGCAAGACAAGAAGAGTGAGTTGGTGCTGGTCCATAGCATGACGAACATCGTCTGTGATCTTTACAAGCGCTGTAGTAGTACTATGGACAGGTCGAAATCCCGATTGAAACGGACTAAGAAGAGAATTATTGTTTAAGTACACTGACACTTGGTGATGAACGATACGTTCGAGCACCTTAGACAAGAAAGGTAAAATGGATATGGGCCTGTAGTCACTAGGCAATGAAGGAGAATGTTTTTTTGGTAAAGGGATAATATAGGCATTTTTCCATGAGTCGGGAAAACATGCCGTTTCTAGCGAGTGGTTAATGATGTGTGTAATGATTGGGATTAAATAATCTAGTATTGGCATGTATAGATCCCGGCTCATGTCATCACTGCCTACTGCCTTGCTCTTAATATTCATGATTATTTTCTTAATTTCACAGTCAGTAGCGCGAGAGAACTGGAAAGGTTCTAAAGCGATTGGGGCAGTTGAAAGCAGCTGCTTCAAAGTATTAGCTTTTGCAGTAGGGTCAATACACGCCGGTGATGAGGAGAAATGGCGATTAATACCATTGACGTCAATGGGTGCTCCAGAGGCATCAGATTTCGACTTACCAACTCCAAGAGTTTTTAAGAATTTCCACATATCATTTGGAGAAGTATTTTCGATTGATTCATGGATATGGCGACGTTTTGCGTTCCTACACATCTTATTGCAACGATTTCGGACCGATTTATATTTACCCCAGAGTGAATCCGAGAGCTGCAGCTTGTGCTTACGCTTCAACATATCACGTTTGGCCATCAACGTTCGAATTTCACGCGTGAGCCATGGTGCAGGTGCGTGCTTGACTTTAGTTTGACGGACAGGTGCATGTTTGTCGTACAACTTAGTAATTATCTCGGAAAGAACTGTGATTTTATCGTTGACACTGTCCAACGCATGTAAAGGAGACCATACAACGGCCGCCGCATCCAACCTGAGAGCCTCAAGGTCCATCCTTGCAAAATTACGTAGCAGAAGTGTCTTCGGTTTTTGTTTCGGAGGTTTACTTTTGTAAGAAGCATATATGAGATCGTGGTTCGAAAAACCGGAAGCAGTCAATTGGCCATGAGTACTGATGAGATCTGAGTTTGATGTGATGATTAGATCCAGAATTGAGCTACAATTTGGTATAATGTGGGTCGGCTGAAGTGGAAGAATGTCTAAATTTAATGATTTTGAGATAGAAATTAGCTTAGTTGAACGTGAATCATCCTTTTTTAGGCATGTGTTAAAATCACCCATCACTAAAATATGGGGGTACTCAGGTACATACTGTTCCAGGATTTGCTCAAAACGTGAGAAATAGTCCACACGAGGTGGGCAATAAAAAACACATAAAAGAAGTTTATTATGACAAATAGTGAGTTCAATGAGAATAAACTCAGCAGAAGCCGAGTATTCAGAAGGGGATTTTGATATGACTTTATGCACAATGTTGCTCCTGAGGTACACTGCCACTCCTCCCCATCCCTTGCCCGTTCGATCATTGCGGATTAAGGTAAAATTAGGGAGTGAGTAATAGGTGGAAGGGAGAGTCGGCTTGAGTACCGTCTCAGAGACCAACACTGCGTGTATATGCTGACTAGTGAAGGAAGCTAAGAGCTCATTGTAATGTGCAGGAATGCTCTCTGCATTGATATGACAAACATTTAGATTGTTTGGAAATGGAGAAAAGGCCTTATGCAGTAATTCACTAAGATGGGGAAAGTGGGAAATATCTTCTGCGTCGCCAAAATCTCCTAGTGTGGATAAGGATGAATTGGCGGATAAGTATGCATCAGAGTCCGAAGATAGTGTGCACATATAGTTAGATACCTATACAATATAACAATTATAAATTAATAAAAATACTCAGAGCGCACTTTTGTTGACTTTTTTATACGCCTACCCACAGATATATATTTCGGCGCGCGTAACAATTCCGTTTGTATGAGAGCCACATCTTAGCTTAACCGGAACAGAATTTTATTTAGCCTATCCTTTGTGTCCCGTATAGATAAATGTGATTGTACTAAGTTTCATCAAATTCGCATGATCGGTTTAAGAGTTATGGAAGAACATACATACATACAGAAAATATTTCTAAAAATCATCAATTTAGTCTTAGTATCATACATAGTCCACAAACGCAATATCTCATAAAACAAAGTAACTTACTCCATGTACATCCCTTACAGATTTAATTATTAGTTTATTGATTTTTATCTTCAACTCTCACACTCGAGTCATTTCACTACCTATATTGTCCAAAGGTTAATCGGAAGAAATCTCTGCAAGAGATAAGTCCACCTTTGCACAGCATGTTTTTTTAATATTTTTCGGAGCAATAATATAATATGTTCTGTCTATGTTTCGATATCCCAAACTGGAAGCAAGTGGCATCACTTTCTGTTCTGTGTGAAAGTGAATTGATACATCACTCTTCTTTACAATTCACTCAGTCTTACTGTGCCGGTGGTAACTGCTCGTGAGTATTAGTAGCGCTCAGCATACCCCACCCTGTTCCCAGCGTCAGAGTTAGAGCGAGCGCATTATATCTCAAGTGAAGTCTGTGAGGTGAGCGCTCTAGAGAAATTGTGAAATTACTGATAATATATATAATTATTACAATGTATTATTGGAAATATATAAAAAAAAAAGATTAAATTCATGTCACGCACGTAACATTCCGAAGTAAACGTTTTTGTCAATGCCGCTGTGTGTGGCGGAAATAATGTGTGTAATAGTGTGCATCGGGGTGTGTGTGTGTGTGTGTTTACACATTAAATAAAGCTGTCCGAAGATCTAATCCAAGCACCTCACACACACTCTTTTAAAATGTAAGAACACAAAACAATAAACAATAAAATAAACCACCGGTGAATATAAATGGCCAATCAACTTCGGAAGATCTTTCATCTTATTCTATTACTTTAAGTGAGCTAAACTTTTATATATATAGGTATATATATATATATATATATAAATAAATTTTATTCTTCCGGATTTCTTCGGAGTCGTCGGCGATTGTACTCGCCGGTCTGCCACCCGTCCTCGCTCGAGTGCCTCCCAAGATAGAGTAGGGGCCCACCGATCAGTCTTGAGTTACATAATATTATTGTCTTC
This sequence comes from Nematopogon swammerdamellus, assembly GCA_946902875.1. Lineage (NCBI taxonomy): Eukaryota > Metazoa > Arthropoda > Insecta > Lepidoptera > Adelidae > Nematopogon > Nematopogon swammerdamellus. The sequence goes on from OX336358.1 coordinate 15,410,332, forward strand.
ACTGTCAGGAGGCAGATTTCCACTTAGAAATTTGGTCATTATTTTTGTGGTTTCAATTGCAGCCTGTTGTTGGAGTATTTCTAATTTTATGCCAGCGTTTAAATTTTTTGTGTGTTTCTGTGTTGATTTATTTATAATTCCTGTAGTGCCTATAACTATTGGGACGATATCAGCTCTTGTATTCCATAATCTTTGGATCTCAATTTTTAATGCGTAATATTTTGTAAGTTTTTCATTTTCCTTATATATATATACACCGTATACACCGTGTCCCAAAACTAAACATCAGGCGGGAACCAGGGAGTAGGCCAGTTTAAGACTACCCAGGGAAAAATCAGAAAAAAAATCTGAGTCATTTATTTTTTTAGAAAAAAATTTAACTGAATATTTTTTTTTGTAAAACTACAAGCATTCTGGTTTTGTTTGGTATACTGATCAAGAGCAGAGTTATTCAGGCTACCAATACATTTTTTTTAACAATGATATTTGCAAATTTGTAGTCGTAGTACCTAAAAATGTCAATTTTCAACGTTTCTCAAAAATGCTCATATCATAAAAAAGAAATGACTCGGATTTTGTTTTCTTATTTTTCCCTGGTTACTCATAAACTTTCCTACTCCCTGGTTCCCGCTTGACGTTTAGTTTTGGGACACCGTGTATATAAATGGTTTCTCGGAAAAAGCTTAACGATTAATTTTGTATTTGGATAATACATTTTTTTTTCAAGTTTATCTAGATAGGTCAAAACGCCGAGCGCAGGTCGATCGCCCCGGTACTCAAAATTTAAAATACAAATAATTATATTAATAGAAAAACTGTTTTAAAAAACATTGAACCGACTTCAAAAAACAACTAGATTTTTGCTGCAATTTGCTGACGGTAACTGTACGTACGTTCGTACATATAATAAAAAGGAAGGAAATTTCGTAGGAGATGTATGTATACAATTTCTCTGCATTCAACTCTAGAAGGGAAAACCGTAGATGAACGAAATAGTGATCCAAATACCCAAAAACCAGTCCAATTGTACGCGCACCACACGCCACAATGTACCCATTAAACGCGAAACAAAAAAGTACAAAACCAAATCACAACACGTGTACGAAAACGAGTTGGAGAAGAAAAGAAACAAAAACGAAAAAAATCACCTGACGCTGACGTGTGTACAGCCTGTCCTTCAAGTGGATCGACTTTCATACTACTTTCACCGAACATTAACAATTTTACAAGCATTGCTTATTATCGTACCGTGTGGGGCCGGTACTTAAAAAGAATAGCCCCACTGCATCTCTCCCCGTGCATTTCGTAAAAGGCGACTAAGGGATAAGGACAAGATGCCACCACCACCACGGTACTTCCACCGAGTCATGCAGCAGGTGGGTCTTCGTGCCTTACTTGCTGCTTGATCGATTGAATCTTGTTCGAATACATTGCGAAACGTGCTGGTCGGTGTTGTGCTGTAATTTACCAGAGTTCTTGCAGCACAACACCGATCAGTCTGCTTACCCCGATTGTCGGGATTCAGCGTGTGTGTTATGTATGTATGTAATGATTATTATCTGTGTAGGTATTGATATTGTGATTTCAGCATCGGTAGCTCAGTGGTGCGGCCGGTCGACTGTCGATATTCATAAGCGCACCTGGGCGCGGTCAGTAGCAATTTACGCATACACTGCGATACGTACGCCTCTCCAATTTTCCTCCAGTCCTCTCGGCCCTCAGCGGTAAGGAACCGCTGCTTTCGGCCGACGTACTTGATGTCGTCGTCCCACCTGGCCTGGGTGGTCCTCCTAAACTCCTGTCCACGACCGCCAGTGCAGGACACGGTTACTCGAACGGTCGTCGTCTCTTCGGCTACACTGGAAGAAAATACCTTAGGCATTAAATGTTACATCTTGCCCATAATTCATTTGAGTGCAATAAATATATATAAATTCGAAGAACAAACCGTTCAGTAATATATTTTATTTCTATGATATCATATTCATTTAACAAATTACTTCTTAGAATAAAAATTACCGTTAGACTGGTCAGTGATCCGTAAAAAATGCTAAATGAACGATGTGCAAGCAATAACCATATTTCATGAATAATCACATTAGTTATTAGCGAATATATTTTACAAGTTAATAATTAAGTGCACATACGAAGAATAATTTCATTCGTACAATCATGAAATCCAGACTGGGGCACTGTGGGCGTTTGATTTCTGGCATCTTAATCATGATTCTGTTATACATTCAAACCCATCATAACATATTAACACAAATTGTGTATTCTCTTTCTTCTTCACATTTATTAGATAACAGATAATGTCGTGTGGATAGCAGAATTGTTTTCAACCGACTTTTTCTATGTTACTCGATTTTGTTCATGAGTAGGTTTTAATTTGATCCCTAAGGGGCCTACCCTTTTAATAAGTTTAATTACACACAGTGAAACCCTTTCACACTAAGGAATTTTTCAATCACCCACTTCCCGTCAACCGATTTTAATATTAGGGAGCGTTCATAAACCACGTGACGGATTTTGACTCCCCCCCCCCCCCCCCCCCCCCCCCCTCCGAGTTCAGTGTAGCCAACCGTGTTTGTTTCATCGTTTCAAACCATCGTATGTATAGATTCAGCAGCGTCTTATGAAAACATAATTTTGTTAATGATTATTAATATATCCTCTAATATAATATTATATAAATAAATGAACGTCCCGATTTCCACTATGAACATCTGGATTATCAACGATATCGTCTGTATTCTGTATGAATCCCGCGCTTGCATGCTCGCTCATACACCGCGCGCTTGTGATTTCTTTGCTCTTAGCTTCACCCACTTCGCTGCAAAATGTCTGACCACTTTTTTCGCGACGTACTGTTTTAGTCTAACTAACCAGTTCATCGACTACCTAGTGCTAGGTAGTCGATGAACCAGTTTTACCAGTAGTGTTTGAATGGAGTTTTATTTTGAAAAAAAAAATTGGTTGTCTGTAAAGTCGGTTTACGGACGATAGTTTTACGTGATAACGTCATAAAGTGGTAAGGCTACTGGGAACGGTTCTAAAGTACCAGGGCAGAAGAAATTGAAAGGAGGATAATTACTATGGTGTGTGGTTACCTTCAGCAAAACTTTTGTGATGTGGACTTTTTCAGCAATTTGCAGTTTGACACATATTCATTCTAAATTTGAAATCTTTTCCAACCGTCCAGATGCGCTTAATATATTATGGTACGAGTAACCTCCTTTCAACCCTTGTTTCATCAATATTCTAAATTTGAAATCTTTTCCGACCGGCCAGATGCGTTTAATATATTATGGTACGAGTAACCTCCTTTCAATTTGTGCTGCCCTGGTACTTTAGAACCAGAGAGATAAATGTGTACAAGCCGACGCTTGGGCCGATTGTGCCTCTCTATCGCTTGTTACGCGCTCTCGCTTGCACACACAGACTCAGATGGAACGTGACACTTTTTCGTGCGTGCAGCCGGTGTTCATCAATTTATAAGACGTGACGTTATCACGTCAAAAAAATTTCGGCGAATTCTCGAATTAGGCGTTCGAATAGGAGAAAATGTGAGAATAATTTGTTTTGAATGTATAGGTATTATCTATGTTCTATGGTAACATAATATTTTGTTTTGTACATTATAGGTATACACTTTCTTAAATATTTCGGCGCTGTTGCCGTCATCAGCGCCGAAATATTTAAGAAAGTGTATATAATGTACAAAACAAAATAATACAACACCACGTAGTTAAAAAAACGCGAGAGTGTTTTTAATATTTATTATAATATCCTTTCCTTACCTATAATAAAATCCAACGTCTGCTTTCTGTCTGAGTGTCTGTCTGTCCGTTTATAACTCGAGAACCACTGAACCGATTTCAATAAAACAAAATTCTACGGATAGCTTGATTCTTCCCATCAACTATAGGCTACTTACTATAACGCTAAATATCTTATGAGGTTAGCAGTGAAGTGAAATATGAGAGCGGGCGGAGCCGCGGGCACAGCTTGTATATACATATAACTTTCAATGGTAACATAATGAAAGATTGAATTATGTGCCTTATATGTATCTATATAGCCTTTTTCTTGAAAAAAAAATATTTTATTTTGTCTATTGCTTTGTTGTTTGTTTGAAACATTAATTATTATAACTTAAAACCCAAATTATTGGAAATATATTGTAAGTTATCTAAGTAAAAACCAAATATAGACATAGAATTTTACTATAATATGTGCTTTGTCATACATACATACCACACGCTGTATCCCTACAATCGGGGTAAGCAGAGTAATCGGTGTTCTGCTGCAAGCAATCTTGTAAATTACAGTACAACACCGATCACCACGTTTAGCAATGGATTAGGACAAGATAACTATCAAGCAGCAAGTAAGGCACGGAGTCCCACCTGCTGCATGTCTCGGTGGAAGGACCGTGCCAAGGTGAGAGGTGGCTATCACGTCGCCCTTTATCACGGCACTTGTCCTTATCCCTTAGGTGCCTTTTACGACATGCACGGGGAGAGATGCAGTCGGGCTATTCTTTTTAAGTACCGGCCCCACACGGTACAGCACCGGGCCCACACGGTACAGTGCCGGCCTCAAACGGTACACTTTGTCATACTAAGTATAGCTTTTTGTTTTGTATGAGCAACCGGCACAAGTGCGGGTTTGCTGCTTTTTAACATAAATCAAATGAAATCAATTCATTTATTATCTTCAGGTAAAAAGTTACACTTATGTTCGTCAAAATATTACAATAAGGTAAATTTTGGAAATCGTTCCTATGTCGTACGGCGAAAATATGGAACGGTCTTCCGGCGAGTGTGTTCCCCGCCACCTATAACCTGGGAATCTTCAAAAGGCGTGTCAATAAATTAGACAACGACCTCTTTGTCCGCCTTGTAGCTGGCATGGCGCCTCTCTGAGCGTGGTTTCGCGAGGAGTGGTGTTATTGGCTGTGTCTTAATCTTCCTTTGAACTTTTGGGCAAAGCCACCCGTGTCGGTCGTCTATAAAAAAAATTTTATTTTTATAATTCAAATTTTTTTATTAGTTCTATAGTGCCATGTTGTGGTCCAAGCAAGAAATAGGCCATCGTCAATCAACTAAACTACCTTAAAATAACAATTTGAAAAAAACTTTTAAATTAATAATCTGCTGTCTAATTCTATCTTGCGTAGTGAATCAGCTGAATGAGCTTTTTGTGAAATTTTGTGATGAATAAATCATTTCTTTCTTTCTTTCAATTTGAAGTTGTGTCGTTATACTTATGAGAAGAAAACGTGTAATTTCATTAAAATCACAGATAAGTCGTTGCGGGTTTTCTAAACATACAAATTATATCACTTTTCTTTAATTCACAAGACAGCTAATGTGTGTTTATCAAATTAAACTTTTTTGACACATGCAATAATGCCATATAAATATTTACAATCGCGCCAGAATGAAGGCGAAATCTAATGCGTGGCGTGCGCGCGCGCAGATTACCTAGGCATATAATGAAATAGCCAGACACGTCATAGTCATACAGTTTACCATGTTGCAATCATTTGATCGGCATACACATAATATGCAAACTAATGTTTTTAAGTTTACTCTGATATTAATTAGGTATATACAGGGTGTATCAGGATAGGTTTGAGAAACTTTGGGAATAGAAAGTACTCATTATTAGAAGAAAAAAATCCTTATCACTCAAATCGAAATTCCGTTGTTTTTTTGGTCATACAAAAGTTGGAAATGAACTGGAAATTGAGACTGGAGAGTGCAGTGAACTAATTCAGTCCTCTTTTTATTTTGAGTTCATTGAACTTTCAGTGTTTGGAGTTTACCTACACGCAGTTCAATTGTACTAGTTATGTATGCAACCTACCCATTTTTATTCATGAGTTAGAATTTATTTTTTATTTAATAAAGGCGGACGTTAACCATCCACCAAATCTTGAAGAATAGATTTTCACCAAAAAGTACTGTAAAATGATCGAATCTGGGAAAAAGTTTCAGAGCTTTTCGTCTTCAAATATGGGCCCCTTTCGAACCCTGAAGTTTCGAAAACCTATCCTGATACACCCTGTATATGCAGCTAAGTGAGTGGTTTTTTTATATCGCCATAGATAAGTGAGTGGTTTTTTTTTCATAAGGAACACAACCTGTACAGTAAATGAAGTCTACCCTCGTAATGAAGTGCAGTTTGGTAACAGTGAAAATTATTGAAATAGACAAACCCATATATATTCATCATTTCGTCCTTGTACAATTTTCTTTAATCTATACAAGTACTATTGCACTAATTGTAATGGGACAAAAACAAAAATATTAATATTTACAAAATACAATATTATCTGGGAGCACCGCAGTGGCCCCGCCAAATTCGAGCTTCGCCGGCAGCACTACACATGACTACCTTCTACTGGAACCAAATTCGGCGTACCATTGACACGTAACTTTGCATTAGATGAGATAAGATGTAATTTTTTCTGTTTACTTATTGTGCATCTCTAAAAAAAATATATTTTTTTAGGGAAACTGACACGGTTGGATATATCACCTACAACATCCGTGATGTCAGCCCATAACACCGGTTGATCTAGGTGCCGTGTTAGTGCTTCCCTTCATTTCATATCGGCTACACTGAACTGAACGGAAAACAAGAACTGTTTACATGGCCGTTTCGACCGAGGTTTCATTCAGTGCGGTGGTATCAACCCGAGCGGGATAAACTCTGCCTTCTTGAGTTGATACTATTTCTATGTGTATAACTCCACGGTGCCTTGCCATCTGCGCGCCGAGCACGCGACACAAGAGCCGCGCGCGGTGGAAAGCGGAACGAATCCTGCGCAACTTTACACGTTTCATTTACTCTGCTTAAGATCGATTGACCGGATTTTGACAGTCATTGATTTAAATTATTGGCGATTAATTTACTAACTCTGTGTAATAATTGAAAGTTATCTCGGTGGGATGAAAACAATTCTATTAAAATGTAATTTTGTTAATTTATTTATGCTATTATTCTAGATTGAGAATATTATTTAAAAAAAACCAAGTTTCGCCAAGTGCGAGTCGAACTCGCGCACCGACGACGGTTCCGTATCGCCATGTCATGGTCAGCGCCACTCACGCCATCTATCTATTAGTTAAAATGCTTCATACTCTTTTCGGTAGATGGTCCTATATTGTAAGGAATGAAGAAGGAAATACATACAGACGTAATCGCCAGCATATTGTCAAACATCCTAATAAAAAAAATGATGAAAATGTAAATCAGTCACCGCACACACATCCTATAAGCAATCAGTCAAACTACGTAAGTCCAGAAAAGTCACCTGTAAATGATAAGGATGAGTCTGTTGTTACTGATACCCCGAAACAATTCAGTAGGTACGGTAGAAGAATAAGAGTACCTAGACGTCTAGATTTATGAAAAAAAAAATCAGAAGCCTTTTCATTTTAGTTATGTCAGGATCGAAGAATATTTTATTTCAATATTATTATATTTATTATATATTATATTATAGTCATGTCATAGTTTTATATTAACATAGTAAATTCAAAGTCAGTGTTGGTAGTCAAGTCAGATCTAAAATGGTACTGAATATCGAGTCAATTAAAATTTAATTTAGAAATGTCAAGTCCACGTCTTCGTCTATTAAAAAAGGGAGATGTTGAATAAATAGCCTTTATTGTATTTTACATATTGCCACACTGACACATTGTCGCAATACAGTGCTTTGTATATGACAACACCGCTTCTAAAATAAATCTTCTTGTCGCAAGTCGTCTTTTACTGCGCTCCTCTTAATCCGTCCTAATCAACGACTCAACAGGTGCGAATACACTTTTTAGTTTCTTGTATGGGGACCCCGTCATTCTTTGTACTTTTTCTTACTTTTTTATTATTTGTTGTTATATCGGCTATAATAAATAACACATATTCTGTGAAAATTTCCACGGGCTACCTATTACGGTTCAAGAGATACAGCCCTCGGACAGACGGACAGACGGCGTGGGCCGGGGAATAGGGTCCTGTACAACGGATACGGAACCCTAAAAAAGTTAATTCATTATTCGATATTTATTAAAATACGTTTGCGCCTGCCACTCGCTAGTCCCGACTTTGATAGACACCCTCCTCTAAACTGCCAAATGGGGGAATGGGATATATTCGGAGAAGCCATCGCAAGGTCAGTTCGACATCTTCTACGTACATATATTTTTGTTTGTTTGTTTGTTTATGTATAGATATAAATATTTATACCAATATTTTTTTTATTATATAACCAACTAAGTAAATAAGAGTTTCAAGAATATAATTGTGTATAATTAAATTGTATTACTCCTATTAATCAAGGCCGGCATGGCATTCGCAGTCCCCATGCATCACAGAATGTCCATGGGCATCGTAAGTCACCTACTCGTAAGTGAAACGATGCCACATGTCGGGCTATCCATTAAAAAAAATTTTAAAAATCATATTTTAATACCTATATGTATTTAAGCGGCGGGTGGCCGAGTGGTTTGGGCATCGGCTTCTCATGCGAGAGGTCCGCGGTTCGAATCCCGTCGGCGTGTACCAATGAGTTTTTTCTGACGAAAAAATTTACGTGCATACCTACACCTGTTGCTTCACCGTTCGGATCCGGTGTAAAACTGTAGGTCCCTTCCCTTGCCCCTTACTAGGTGGTAGGCTCAAATTGTAGCCGACTGGGTTGGTACCACCGTACTGGATGTAATATGGCCGCATAGCAGCCTCGGTTGTGTTCTCCTCTAGTCCAGTATAGACAGCAATCCAGGAAAGTCTCCGGTATGGCACCTACCTTCTCGGAGGTGATATTGGCTGGTCGGAGCATGCGCTTCGGCCCCTCCAACTCAGCCGCCCATACCGGATTACATAAAAAAAATAAATGTAGAGCTGCTTTGTATTATGTTCTAAGCAGAAATTCCGATTATATGTATCCGTCATAATGTTTGTTTAAACGCTCGAGTTAATGACTCGTCGCAGATAGACTCAGCACCCTTTTGTTGTTGACATTGGGCTTTTGAGAACCCATCATCGGCTCTCTAAATCGTTTCTTTGTCGCACCGCTAGAGTGTGAAACTGTCTTCCGGCGAGTGTATTTCCTGAATCCTTTAATCTGTGTATCTTCAAGCGTCGTATTAACGGGCTAGACAGCCTAGCAACTGTCCGCAAATCTGCTGGCATGGCACCTAACTGAGCGTGGTTTCGCGAGGAGATGTGATTTTGGCTCTGTCGACTGCACCATTGGTCTCTCGGCACAGCCACCCATGCTGGTTTACATAAAAAAACGCGCCATCAGTACCACATATTCACTTAAAATTGTTCACGGTAGTTTTTTTGTTCCGGTCCGACTTTTTCTCGCAAACAGGCTCAAAATACGCGCGCGCCCGCGAACCCTTCGGCAGAAGCAAATTGTGAACAGAAATCTTACTCGCTCGTACATATGAACGGTTTTAACACGAACACACTCATGTCCAACAAGGATGGGATGATGCCAGTTCCCATGAATAAGTGCCAGCAGGAAACGAGTTTCAAGCTGAGAATCAAGCGCTCTGACCAACAGACACACTTTAACTCTTGCTTCTTGGACGAACAAGACCGGAGCAATTACGTCCCCAGTGGTACGATCAATTGCAGGGGAAATATTCGGAACACACAGGCAGTACTAAAGTGTTGATAAGTCTTAGTACACGAAAATGGGGTTCCAAAAGCACAGTAGGTTATTGAAAATAAAACATTTAAAATCAACTTTTTGGCGTGAATTGAATGAAACGTCTTTATCCTGCTGCTGGAGGTTTTTTACAAAAATATTCGTGACGAAAATTATGTACTTTTGGCGACTTAGATCTCGAAAACTATAAGAGTTACAGGTAGGTGAGGCATATCGTCCTAAAGGTAATTTTTTCGACTTGCTAAGACGACATACCCGAGAGTCGTACATCAGGCCCTTCCATAAATATGGCCCTTAGTAAAAAGGCTTCGAAAATCAATAAATGCTTATAACTCCTGATCTACTGGTCAGATCGACTTATAATTTGTTTCTTTTCGTAGAAAAAAATGTTCTTTTTAATTAGGTGATCTTTTTTAAATTTCGTATAGAGCTTACTATATCAGATTCCATGTTCAACTCAACCCACAATGTCAGGTATGACAGATGAATAATGTGTTTAGACATTAAGTCCGCCTTTTTGGTTATTTGTGTGCAATTAAATATATTTAAAATGTTCGTTTGTATGAGATAGAAATATAATAAAATAGATCGTCTGTGACGCGTTTAAGTCTCAGTTCTTAAATAATTTAGGTAGAAAATTTTATATTTATTTGTTTTGATGATTGCTTGGTTTTGGTATGGCTATCATAAGTACATAAATATAACAATATTAGATATCCGTAAAAGAAGCCAGAAACAACCGCAGAAAAACGAAAGCAAATCTGATACTTTCACCGTCAAGTGTTTTATATTCACATCACGCACCAAATCCACTCACTACAAGGCGCACAGTTACTGCCAAAATGTCAACCCGACCAAATTAGGAGTTAACGATCCAACGAGAAACCTATACATCCGACCATTTTCCAACATCAGTGTCACTAACAATGGTATTATTGAAAATAATAATCATGATGTTTTTGTTTCAGGTGAACACAAAAATGCCGCCGAATATCAGAGAAAGACAATAACGAGTGACAAGACAATACGACAGGAAGTATGCCTTAAGGCAAACTTTCCAGCCATTAATATTAGAAACATAGAGGACGACGAGGAATATTAATGGGCGGACACAGACAGTTGTCCCATAACCTCCGAGGCAACAAGTCTTCTATAGAAGACACGTGAGGTTCTACATGTGACGAACAAACCGACGCGCGTCATGGCGCCGAAGCGACCTCAATCTCCACTCGGAGATTCGACACAGAGGAAGAAAGACACAAGATTGTCGAATGAACTATTCAGGAGATTAAATTTTAATCTAATTGTCATATCATTAGTAATCTTAAATGTTATAGTTCAAAGTGAATGTGCTAAAGACGATGAAAAGGACAGTGTTAATGAAGATAAATTAAATAAAAACTCATTTATGGAATACGTCCAAGAGGATTTGGACGATGCATTAAATCTAGTTGTGCCGGAACTAATGAATAAAACGGAAGATGTTAAATATAAATCAGACGGATGGGTGTATAATAATGGAACTTTTAGAACTGGTAATTCCCTCTGGGATGGTATTTTGAATCAGTGTACAGTGAATCCAAGCTTGAATTGTTTGCAGAAAAACGTGTATACGTACTTAGAAAATAGTGTTGGATTTGACGGAGATGTGAATGTGACTAGTGGAGTGTGTTTCAAGAAGAATGGAGTGGACTATAATAAATATAGTAAAGAAGCAAATATAATATACTTGAAGGGTAGCTCCAAGGCCGACGTTCAAGAGGAAGAAGAAAGCAGAGCGAAAGAAGAAGAAGAGAATGAAATCAACGATAACGAAGAATCTGGTAAGAGTTAAAAAAATACCTTCACTCGCATAATAACAGATCACCTGTACAGTAATACACATTTACACTTTACTTTGTATGTATATACTAACCTATCGTATCCCTACGAAAGTAAATACAGTAATATTGCGTACACATATCAACTCCCTTCTTCTTTCTTTTGTCATTCTCTTTATTATGTTGCACACCAGTCTCACTGATTAATTAATACTAATAGGTATAGATAATAATATGAGCCTATAAAATATCCTTACTCCTTACCTATAATAAAATCCAACGTCTGCTTTCTGTCTGAGTGTCTGTCTGTCCGCTTATAACACGAGAACCACTGAACCGATTTTAATAAAAAAAATTCTACGGATAGCTTGATTCTTCCCATCAACTATAGGCTACTTACTATCACGCTAAATGGCTTATGAGGTTAGCAGTGAAGTGAAATATGAGAGCGGGCGGAGCCGCGGGCACAGCTAGTGTTATATATAATATACAGAGTGTTCGGCACATCGACCGACAATTTTTTTTTTTAGGTAAGTGGGGTCATTTGCAAGGTTCTGTTTGACCTATGACACCTTTTATCAGGTTCCACGTGGGATCTAGGTACGATTTTTTTCCTTATTTTTTTTAAATTACCAAAATTCCACCTTTAAACCCTTGTAACTGTTTTATTTATGATTATATCAGCACGAAATCAAATTTATTGGATTTTACGATGTATCTTGTTCCAGAAAAAAATTATTTAATTAAGTTAATACCATGAAAAGGACCTTATGAACTCCCAAACTTTTTTCTAGAACAAGGGACCTATGCGTATTAAAGTATTACATTTCGGCATCCCTTATTTTAGAACACTACAACCAAAATATTATAACGGCATTTAAATTAATATTATATATATGACTCTTGTATTGTATTTTTTTTATGTCATCCGGTATGGGTGGCTGAGTCGGAGGGGCCAAAGCGCATGCTCCGACCAGTCAATATCACCCCCGAGAAGGTAGGTGGAGAACACAACCGCGGCTGCTATGCGGCCATCTTACATCCAGTACGGTGGTACCAACCCAGTCGGCTACAATTTGAGCCTACCACCCAGTAAGGGGCAAGGGAAGGGACCTACAGTTTGACAACGGTTCCGAACGGTGAAGCAGCAAGTTTAGGTTTGCACGTAAATTTTTTCGTCAGAAAAAACTCATTGGTACACGCCGACCGGATTCGAACCGAGGACCTCTCGCATGAGAAGCCAATGCCCAAACCACTCGGCCACCCGCCGCTGTAGTTAAGTTTGAAACTAACTACCTAGATCATAATAATGGTCTAGGTAATTAGTTAGAAATCTTTTCTCACGGGTTGTTTGTTACACCATATTGTTTCAATGATGTGCAAATTGTTCTCTAATATTTTGTAACTGTAACAAACGAATAGGTAGGAAGTAATTAATGCCAACAGCCTATAAATTTATTAATCGTGTTTTATACATGGAAACATTTTAACTGGCATCAGATTAAGACGTAAGACTCTGGTTGCTGTGGCGAGCGGTCGGTCGGTCGACTGTTGTTAAGTAACCCGGAGCGCGGTCAGTATTTGGATTGGTAATCGCTCGACAGTTGAAGGCTGACCGTGGTTCGGATTCCACGAAAAACTGTAGGTCCCTTCCCTTCGTACCTTACTATGTGGTAGGTTTTATCCCGCCCGGGTTGATGTCACCGCAATGAATGAAACGTCGGCTCGAAACGGCTATGTAAATAGTTCGTGTTTTCCGTCCAGTTCAGTGTAGCCGACATGAAACGAAGGGAAACACTGACATGGCGCCTAGTTTACCCGGGGTTATGGGAAGACATCACGGATGCTGTAGGTGATGTAGCCAACCGTGCCAGTTTCCATAAAAAAGGTAACAATATTTCATTGACACAGCATGCAGCATGGATATATTTGATCCATCACATGACAGAAAACATTCAGAACCGCGGGTAGGGTATTACAAGATTAAACCGCCCAAGTGCGTGTCGAACCTGCGCACCGAGGAGGGTTCCGTATCGCCATGTCATGGTCAGCGCCACTCACCGGGCATGTAAAGGGGGTCGCCATTACGCCTAATTTTCAAACTCGCGCTAAAAGCACCAACTGGTCTCGCTAAATATTTGCCTACTGCGCGACCGCGACGCGCACGGCTCTGACTGAATGGAGAAATTTTGAGTAAAAGTGCGAACTCTGCACTGAGCAAACATTGACAACGGCCACTTTGTGAGTGCGCAGTCTCTCCCAAGCTGACCGTGTTAACTATTAGGATGTTGGCTGTACTTTACTTTATGGGACATAACGATATAAATAAATAAAAATCTTCTTTATTCAGGCACTTGGTCCCATACAATTAATCTTAAATCATACATGAAAAAACATACACAAAAAAAAACATAAACATACATACATAACAAACATAATATTATATAGAAATAAAATCCATACGGTACAACCTAGCAAAAACTGCCTGTATGATGTGGTTATCAGATCGAGCCACCCGTTCCAGAAAACCAGCTTGACCAAAATGATTGCTTTTAGACCGAATTTGGAAATTAGTCGTAATGGCGTCGCGGTCGTAATGGCACATGCGTGGTGAGTGGCGCTGACCATGACATGGCGATACGGAACCCTCGGTGGGCAGGTTCGACTCGCACTTGGCCGGTTTAATCTTGTAATACCCTACTTCCGGTTCTGAATGTTTTGAATATGATGGACCAAATATATCCATGCTGCATGCTGTGTCAAGGAAATATAATATTGTTACCATTGTGTGTTCTTTATGGCGAAGTAATAAATATTTACGTTCTTTTATGGAAACTGGCACAGTTGGCTACATCACCTACAACATTCGTGATGTCAGCCCATAACACCGCGTGAACTAGGTGCCATGTCAGTTGATGTCAGTTCTTCCCTTCATTTCATGATATAACTCTTTAATATGACCAGAGACCAAGAAACACCGCGCGCGCTCGGCGAGACGGCCGCCGGTCGCTGTTCTGTGGATATTTTTTTTGGCGTGAAGACGTCTTTAAATTTGCTTCCATAGTGGGAGCCGATCCAGAAAACTGATGATAACAAAATCGGGGGATACAGTTGGGTGTTGCAGCTTTATATCTATTATCTACATCAAAAATTTAATTACACCACTCGATAGCTAAAGGATCAAAGAATTCGTTACGTAATACGCTCTAAGAAAATATTACCAGTCACGCGTATTAACGTAAAACCCACGGCCGTGTCCACGAAACAGCCATAACCCGATTTTTGTATTTCCTTTTCGTACCTTTTTTCATTGTAATCCGGTATGGGTGGCCGAGTCAGAGGGGTCAGAGCACATGCACCGACCAGCCAATTGCACCTCCGCCTCCGAGATAAGGTACCATACCAGAAATTTTGGTTCCGAACGGTAAAGCAGCAACTTTCAAGATTACATATTGAATCTGAATCGGAATCGTGCAAGTTGACTGAACGCACGAGATTGCGTCATAAGTCCTGAATTCCTTTTAGGCCGTATAGGCCGCGGCCTAGGGGCGGCAGACTTCAGGGGGCGGCAGATTTCCAAAGGCGCTATAGGATATTACAAGTAACACTTGCGCTTTGGTACAGTGTAAGCCGTCAAGCTCTTGCGCGATTTATGGACGCAATACTCTAGCAACCGTACCGTGTGGGGCCGGTACTTAAAAAGAATAACCCCACTGCATCTCTCCCCGTGCATGTCGTAAAAGGCGACTAAGGGATAAGGACAAGATGCCGTGCTAAAGGGCGACAGACTCGCCACCTCTCACCTTGGCACGGTACTTCCACCGAGTCATGCAGCAGGTGGGTCTTCGTGCATTACGTGCTGCTTGGTCGACTGAATCTTGTTCGAATACTTTGCGAAACGTGGTGGTCGGTGTTGTGCTGTAATTTACCAGAGTTCTTGCAGCACAACATCGATTACTCTGCTTACCCCGATTGTCGGGATTCAGCGTGTGTGATATGTATGTATGTATGTATACTCTAGCAAGTCACTTGTGGATAGAGTTTTCGATCTATTAAATGCTAAATATAATTTGGGTAAAGGTTTTATGTCCCCATTGCGACTTATTAATACTCCTATTCTATGCTATTCATGTTTTGCGCGGGCGGCGAAAGTCAAGTGACCTATACTTAAATACAGTACAAGTCCGGCGATGAGATATTGCGTTTGTAGACTCTATGTATGATACTAAAGCTAAATTGACGATTTTTAGAAATATTTTCTGTATGTATCTATGTTGCTCCACAACTCAAACCGATCATCCGAATTCGATGAAACTTAGTACAAGCACATTTAACAATACGTGACACCGGATAGGCTGAATTTCAGTTCCGGTTACGCTAAGATGTGGCTCTCATACAAACCGAATTGTTCCGAGCGCCGGAATACAGGTACAGGGGCGGGCTTACTTACTTTCTTCTTTATAAATACGAATTTCACGCGAGCGAAGCGCCCGTGGCTTCTAGTCGAAAGCTTCGAAAGCTAGTTATATATCAAGTTTAGCTCACTTAAAGTAATAGGATATACAAAAACAGAGAGAAATAAAAAGAACAAGAGGGCGCTAACTCGCAGATTTATCATTAGTAGTAACTTCTTCCAGTCAACCTTTTCTAATTCTAAGACAAACAACTTTGAATACATACTTACGTTTAACCAGTTCCTTAACAACGCATTGTCTACTAAAGCTAGTACATACCCCATTCGAAACAATATACGTTTTGGCCGTAAAACGTCCACGAAGTCTAGCATAGCTATTCGCGACCACATCGCGGACGGCCGGCCCCAAGAATGCGTGCGGAGAAAATCCGCATATTAATTAGTCACACGACGCAGCGCGCGGTACAGTCGCGGACCGAATACAATAAATCAAGCATTAATTACCCAGTGCAGACATGGGCTTGCCTGTTTGACACGAAGTCTTGTGGAATTCCTAATAAATAAAGCGAAGTTTCTATGGCCGTTTAACGTACGTCAATTTTTTTTTTTACACTAAGCGCGACATGTGGCGCCGAGTCACCCATAAGGTGTCTAGCGACGCCAATGGACATTCGGACGCATGCGGGGGCTGCGAATGCCATGCCGGCCTGACAGGTGCCCATTCACGCCTCTCTTGAAGGACCCGAGACTATACTTGGGGTGGGGAGAAATATGTGGGCAGGTAGAGCGTTCCAGAGTTTACCGGTTCAGTGGAGAAAGGATCTGCAGAACTGATTGGTACGCATCCGCGGTAAGTCCAGCGTATAGGTATGCAATCCCTGCCGAGTGCGCGTTGTACGGAAGTGGAAAGGGGACGGCGGAATCGCGTTAACCAGCTCCTCCGAGCACTCCCCGTGGAATAAACGATAGAACACGCTTAGGGCGCCGACATTGCTACGAAGTTGCAGCGGTTCTAGATCGCGGATCGCGTCAGTATATAAATATCCTTATAACTCGAGAACCGATTTATCGATTTACATATGGTTTTCACTGTTACATTGTGTCACTTTTCAAGATAGTTTTAGGCTATAAATCAGAACGCTACGTCATCGGCGGCCTGAGCTGTGAGAAAAATGTCAATCGAAGCGAAGTCGCGAGCAAAAGTTGATTTCAAACAAAGCGTACTCGTATAGGTATAAATTATCATTGACTTGGTTTTTAGGATTTCGTAGCCATCGACACTAGCAGGGACCCTTATAAAATTTTACAGGTGTCCGTCCGTCCGTACATCTGTCTGCGACACACGCTGTCCGAAGCTATTACTCAGGATCTTAAACCTCCATAATTTGAAAAAAATATATAAAAGAATCCATTTAGTCCTTTTTTTTTATGTAATCCGGTATGGGTGGCTGAGTCAGAGTGGCCAAAGCGCATGCTCCGACCAGCCAATATCACCTCCGAGAAGGTAGGTGCCACACCGGAGACTTCCCTGGATTGCTGGCTATTACACAATAATGCTATTTTCTCAATAGCGCTTAAGACCGCGGTACTACAGCATCAAAATGCGCCATATAGCGCGGTCAACCGTTCACTTCGAAAGAATGCGGCGCGCACCCTCCGCTCTCCGCCCCCACCGCAATTGCCCGTCAGTACGGTGGAGGCGGAGAGCGGAAGGTGCGTGCCGCATTCTTTCGAAGTGAACGGTTGAGAAAACCGCGCTATATCAGTGCGCATTTTGATGCTGTAGTACCGCGCTCTTAAGCGCTATTGAGAAAATAGCATTATTGTTGACGAGTGCCGTGAGCAGAGTAGTCGGTGTTGTATCGATGTTGTTTTTAGGGTTCCGTATCCGGTACGGGATCATACATAAAGTCTACAGACGCTGTATCTCATAAAACAATGTAACTTACTCCATGTCCATCCCATACAGATTTAATATTGTACGAGTATTCATGTACCGCCATACATCAGAACACACACTGAGGTCAACAATAGTTGACAATGCCCGTTCTGGTTGTTTAATTCTTTGACACAGCCGGAACTGGCAGCATTTAGGGCGTGATAATTCTAAAACTTGCATACATTGTGAGTACGCAGTCATTGAATGCGTGAAGCTAATGACTTTGTGTGTGTTCAGAGAAAAAAGGCATAGGGCTCGATTTATCTACAATTATTTAAAAACCGGCCAAGTGCGGGTCGGACTCGCGCACCGAGGGTTCCGTACCGCACGTAATTGGCCGGGTAATTTTTTTTTTTTTTTTAGAGTTTGCACTATATTCACACCAAGTTTGACGCTTGTATGTATTACCGTTTTTACGATAGAGAAAAAGAAAAAAAATCGCTTTGAAAAAAAAATACGTTTCTTGTATGGGGATATGTATGTATTGTTAACTGTTTTTATTATTATTTTTTGTTAGTATGTTCGCCATAATAACATGTATTCTGTGAAAATTTCAACCGGCTACCCACATATTATGATTCAAATGATACAGCACAGACGGCGTAGGCTTAGTAATAGAGATTTTCCCTTCCCTTCTTACCTTACTAGGTGGTAGGGTTTATCCCGGCCGGGTTGGCACCACTGCACTTAGCGAAACGTCGGTCGATACGGCTATGTAAATAGGTCGTGTTTTCCGTCCAGTTCAGTGTAGCCGAAATAAAATGAAGGGAAGTTCTGAAATGGCACCTAGTTCACCCGGTGTTATGGGCTGACACAACGGATGTTGTAGGTGATGTAGCCAAATGTGTAAGTTTCCATAAATTTTTTTTTTATGGAAAAGCAATTTTCGTCTTTAAATTATAACATTTAACCTTTTAATGAATGCGTTGCATGGTTTCTAAATAATATTTATTTATTTAATTATTTATTTACGAAACATGACAGCTAAGTTATGTTACTACATAAACATAAATATATTTCCCCCCAAGTACAGTCTCGGGTCCTTCAAAAGGGGCATAAATGGGCCTGTCAGGCCGGCATGGCATTCCCAACCCCCGCATACAACCGAATGTCAATGGGCGTCGTTAGTCACCTTATGGGGGGCACGGCGCCATATGTCGCGCTGTCAAACATGCATACATCCTCACAACCTCTCACACAACCAATACACCCTCACACACACATATATATATATATACATACATTCACATTACACTTTAAAATATTAAAATAAGGTAAATAATTCATTACATAGTAGATAAGTCCTCTATAAGATAAGCCGTTTAATTTACCTACTTATGTTGTGCTCTTAAAAAACAAACTATGTTTAGCTTAAGAGACAAAAACTGTTAATACTTATCATGTAAGATGTAATCGAAATAAATAAATAAATAAATAAAATATATATATATATATATAAATAAATAAAAATTAATTTAAAAAATTAAAAAACCCGACTGCGTAACAAATTAACTTTAAATAAAAACTGAAAAGAAAAAAACAAGTCCAGTAGTCTAGAACTCTGTTAAGTAATATTGAATAACTACACCATTGAAATAGTTTCATGATCTATACACACATATAATAAAACAAATAATAAACTCTAATGCGGAACATAGCGACTTTAACAGTCGGGACCCATTATTGGGAAAATTTCAATGGGTCCCGACTGTTAAAGTCGCTATGTTCCGCATTAGAGTTTATTATTTGTTTTATTATATGTGTGTATAGATCATGAAACTATTTCAATGGTGTAGTTATTCAATATTACTTAACAGAGTTCTAGACTACTGGACTTGTTTTTTTCTTTTCAGTTTTTATTTAAAGTTAATTTGTTACGCAGTCGGGTTTTTGAATTTTTTAAATTAACTTTTTTTATTTTACACTTTATAGTTAGCATTATAAGACCGTAAATTTCGTAATCTTGTCATTTCATTGAGAAAGTTAATATCGTGGGGATTATTAAGTAGCTTGCGGTGGTCTTACTGATAATTTTATTGATTACTAGCTGTTGCCCGCGGCTTCAGATTCAGATTCAGATTCAGATATTTATTTCGCCATAAAGAACACACAACAATAACAATATTTCATTGAGACATATGCATATTCAGTATGGTTCGTCATCATTTTTTGTGATGTCCCGTTCAGTAGTGCAATCTATAAGGAAGAACCGGGTAAGAAACCTTACAGAGCTTTTTTTAAATATAACTTACATACTAAGTTTTCATTATGTTAAATATAACATACTATATCTTAGCAAAAAATTTAAAATACTAAGTCAAAAATATACCCATTAAAAAAGATAATAAAATACAAAACAAAGAACATAGGGTTCAGTCAAGTTATTAATAAAATTTGTGTTTATGCATATAAACAATTTGAATTATCAAAGTCAGCAGGATTTTTATTTACAGTATGAAAAAAATTCACTTAACTTATAAAATGGATTGTCTAAGAGAAATATTTTCAGCTGACTCTGAAACACATTGTCACTATTTATTGATTTTATTGTATCAGGAACATTTTCGTACAATTTGGGTCCAATCACGTCAGGGTCTTTTTCAGCCATCGCCGATTTATGCGCAACAGATTTTAAACGCTCTGAGTTACGTGTGTTATAATTATGACTCGCGCCATTTGACTCAAAAGAATTCATGTTTTTGCGTACATATACCACTACTTCATATATATATAGAGGGCACACAGTTAATATACCAAAGGATTTGAAAAAGTCTCTACAAGATGTTGTTCGCGGTACACTGGCTAATACCCTTATCGCTCGTTTTTGCAGTATTAGCACTCTTTCAGCATCGGTTGAGCTACCCCACAGGATTACACCATACGACAGTAATGAGTGTACGTACGCATAGTAGGACTGTCTCAAAGCCTCCGGACTGATCAAGCGGCGTAACTCTCTTAGTGCGTAAATACCTCTAGCCATCTTGTCACATAGTTTGTCTATGTGACTTTTCCAACTTAGAGTTGGGTCAATATAGAACCCTAAAAATCGTATACATGACTGGGAGCCAATAGAGCCGGATGAATTCGAAATAGAGAGCTCACGGGGACCACAGTTTCGTCCTGAAAATACCATATAGTTGGTCTTCGATGTATTTAGTATCAGTCCGTTCGCAGTAAACCATTACGATATTTTTCCTACTACTATATTTAATTTTATTTCCAGTTCATGCATGGATTCAGCAAAGACTATTATACTAGTGTCATCGGCAAAAAGTATTAAAACACCATCTATTTTAGTCAAGGCTAAGTCATTAATAAATACTAAAAATAATGTATTACCTAATGCAGAACCCTGTGGAATACCCATTTTAATTTTACCTGGCTCGGAACTTTTTTTGTTTCCTTTTAAAGTGACCTCAGTGACCTGTCTTCGATCTGTTAAAAATGACTTTAGCAATTCATGTGGTTTATCACTTACTCCATATTTTTCCAATTTGTGCAAGAGGAGGTTGTGGTCTACGACATCGAATGCTTTCGACAAGTCGCAGAATATACCTGCAACCTTGTTCCTCTTGTCTACACCTTTTATTATCTCTCCTACTAGCTTCATGCCAGCTGATTTTGTGGAGTGATCTTTACGGTATGCGTATTGGTTGGGAGGAAGAAGTTTATTATCCTCAAGATGCTTAATTACAGAGTCAGATATAACAGATTCTATGATTTTAGATAGTGCTGGCACTAAACTTATAGGCCTATAGTTATTTGGGTCAGCTCTTTCGCCGGCTCCTTTATAAATGGGACATACACGGGTCTGTTTTAGTACATTTGGTTAGCCAATACTGATATGTATGGCGACAAACTATTTGAACATTTGGCAATCAACTCTCCCGACAACTCAAAAATATCAAGACTGCTTTTTTTAGATAATTTGTCACGTATTAATTTTGAATTTTTTTCAGGTGTGACATAGGGTAGGCAAAAGGCTTGGTCGGCTTTTTTTCGAATACATTCAATGTACAGACTTTCTTACCTTTACGATTTTATTATATGTATAGATTATTTATTATTAATGATTGTCACGTGGTATCGAGATAAGATTTTTCTTCTTTATTTTTGAAAATTACCAAAATCCCAGCTTTGAACCCTTGTAACTTTTTCGTTTATGATTGCATCAGCACGAAATAAAATTTATTGGATTTTACTATGTATCCTTCTTCTATAAAAAATATCATTTGATGAAGTTAATACAACGAATAGGACTTATGACCTCCGAAAATCCCGAGAACGAGCAAAAATATGACAGAATCTTAATTTCTTAATTCATTTAAAAAAAGACTGACAGCAATTGAGAGCTTCATTTTCTTTTGAAAAGTTCGCTAATTTACGCCCTTTCCAACGGTATTCCAAATGTCATACAAATAATTCACTATGTGGTCAAAATTAGGGACATAGACCAGAATAGAACGACAACACGGGCACTTTGTAACAGGGTCACTTACCTTTCGGTGGTCGCTTCCCGCACTGAGAGCGTTTTCCGGAGCATTTTCAAATTTAGAACATGTACCGGTCGCGCGGGCACTTTGTTCAATTCTCCAATATTAATGTTTAGACTCTTGCAAATTATCTCTAATTTTGATCACATAGTGAATGATTTGTATAAAATGTGGTATACCTTTGGAAAGGGCGTAAACTAGCAAACTTTTTAAAAGAAAACGACGCTCTCAATTGGTGCTGTTTTTTAAATGAATTAAGAAATTAAGATTCTGTCATCTTTTTACTCGTTCTCGGGACTTTGGGAGGTCATAAGTCCTTTTCATGGTATTAACTTCATCAAATATTTTTTTTTCTAAAACAAGGATACATCGTAAAGTTAAATAAATTTTATTTCGTGCTGATACAAACATGAACAAAAAAGTTACAAGGGTTTAAAGCTGGGATTTTGGTAATTTTCAAAAATAAAGAAAAAAAATCGTATCTCGATACCACGTGACACCTGACAAAAGGTATGTTGGGTCAAAACGTTGCAAATGACCCCACTTACCTAAAAAAAAAATTAGTCGGTCGATGTGCCGAACACACTGTATACTATGAACTTTATCACAGCCCTATTATTATTATAAGAGTGAGAATGGTTGCTAACCAACTTTAAATCGTTATAGATCCTAAATGGACATTCGAAATGAAAAATGATAAGAGAAACCTAAAGATCATTTTCAAATACCTATTCAACGATACCCCACTTAACATAGTTAGTCAACTTTAATTTTTTTCTTTTTCACAATATGGCACCTAGTTGTCGCCATATTGAATTTTGATTACTGTCATGTCTTTAGTGACACTCGCAAGATTAAGACAAATCGATTGACGTAAGAATCATCAAAATCGGCCCACGCGTTTGGTCTCTAGTGTGCCACAAAGGAACAAACATACATACATACATACATACATACATACATAGGCTGATAAACACATTACCCTCCTTTGCGTCGCGCAGTCGGGTAATAAATAAATAAATGAAGAAAACAGTACAAGGCCAATATTGAAGGTCCACATTTAAAATTTTTACGAATTTTAATTTTATTTATTGGAGTTTTAATTGGTTTTTTTTTTCAATATTAATTTTCAATAATGTGGGTTTCAACTTTTTTTTTATGGAACCTGACACGGTTGGCTACATCACCTACAACGTCCGTGATGTCAGCCCATAACACCGGGTGAACTAGGTGCCATGTCAGTGCTTCCCCCTTTGATCGTGCCGGCTACACTGAACTGGTCGGAAAACACAAACTATTTACATAGCCGTTTCGACCGACGTTTCATTCAGTGCGGTGGTACCAACCCGGGCGGGTTAGACCCTACCACCAAGTAAGATTAGGAGGGTGTTGTTTTTTTAACTTTATTGGAACACAAAGTTTTAGATTAGATTAAAATTCGTAAAGGACCTAATAAATTGGGAGTTATAGAATTATTACAACCTTCCTTCCTTCCTTCCTTATCCTTACCTATAATAAAATCCAACGTCTGCTTTCTGTATGTCTGAGTGTCTGTCTGTCCGCTTATAACTCGAGAACCACTGAACCGATTTTAATAAAACAAAATTCTACGGATAGCTTGATTCTTCCCATCAACTATAGGCTACTTACTATCACGCTAAATGGCTTATGAGGTTAGCAGTGAAGTGAAATATGAGAGCGGGCGGAGCCGCGGGCACAGCTTGTTTTCTATAATATACAGAGTTATTTTGTTGCTAGCTACCTTTTAAATCATCTCCGGACGGACGAACATAATAATATCTAAACATCAAACTAACTAAACATAAAAAAAAATAATAATAATCTCTTGTCTCGGCAGTGAAGCTCGGTTGATGGGCGGAGGCTGCGGTTTCTGCGGTGGGAGACAGTTCTGAACGGATTTACGTGGAAAAACGTTATTGAAAATCGGTCAAGCGCGAGTTTTACTAAAGCGCAGAGGGTTCCGTAAAACGTCGTCTTTTGACATATAAAAAAAATCTGTTAAGTGCGAGTTTTACTCGCGCAAGGAGGTTTCCTTATCTATCCGCTATAAATAACATC
This sequence comes from Nematopogon swammerdamellus, assembly GCA_946902875.1. Taxonomy (NCBI): domain Eukaryota; kingdom Metazoa; phylum Arthropoda; class Insecta; order Lepidoptera; family Adelidae; genus Nematopogon; species Nematopogon swammerdamellus. Next base: position 15,434,768 of record OX336358.1, read on the forward strand.
CGCCTATCGTTTGTCTTTCAACAATGCAATGTATAAAAGCCTGTGGCGCCATCTATTATTCAGTAGCGTGACTAATTGATTTTTCGTACGTTTGTTGTATGAGAGCCCCCCTTAATTTTTAACATTTTCTTTTTTTTTATTATTTGTTGTTATATCCGCCATAGTAACACATATTCTGTGAAAATTTCAACGAGCTACCTATTACGGTTCAAGAGATACAGCCCTCGGACAGACGGACGGACGGACGGACGGACAGACAGCGGAGGCTTAGTAATAGGCTTACGTACGGGATACGGAAACCTAATAACACACACACACACGTGCGCAGAGTTATTAGTTATCTACCTATATTTTAGTAAGGTATTAGGGCATAATATACCATATACATAACTAGATGAAGCAGTGGTTATTTATAAATGACTTCTCTCGAATAATGTATCTACATGTAATAATTTAATGTAATAAAAATGTTGTAAATTTTCCAAATAAATAAAAAGATCCAAGTACAAAATTAAATCGCCAGACCTCAAGGAACTGAAACTGTTTTCAGAATCACCATTCGAAGAGGTGACAGACTCGCTGTACGAGAGAAGCGTACAGTTCCTGATGACCCACGACCTGCGCCTCGACCTGCCGGAGACATTCTTCCGCGGAGCGACGCTGAAGCTGTCACCGCGGGCGCTCACCAGGACTGGAGCCCTGGTGCACGTCGATATAGAACCGAGCAGCAATGATGTGGGAGATGGGAGGATATTCTTCAAGAAGATCAGTAAGTGTTCAAATCTTTTTTAGGGCTCCGTATCCGGTAAGGGACCCTATTACTAAGCCTACACCGTCTGTCTGTCCGTCTGTATAACCGGATTTTGTGAACATTTCAACCGGCTACCTATCTCATACATAGAACCCTAAAAATCTGATCAATTATTCGAACAACTCTCATTGATTGTCACATGTATATCGAAAATGTTGACGACGTTTCTGTGTTTCGCCGTAAACCTATCATGATGGTTTCTCTATGCCTATGATGTTCACCAATGGAAGAATGCGATTTTAATGGTTCCGTATCCGGTACGAGACCTTATTACTAAGCCTACGCCTTCTGTCTGTCTGTCTGTCTGTCCGTCCGTCCGTCTGTCTGTCTGTCTGTCCGAGGGCTGTATCTCTTGAACCGTAATAGGTAGCCCGTTAAAATTTTCACAGAATATGTGTTATTATGGCCGATATAATAACAAATAATAAAAATAAGAAAAAGTAAAAAAATCATGGGGGTTCCCATAGAAGAAACTAAAAAGCTTATGCGCGCCACGCCATCTACCGAAAGGAGTAGGAAGCATTTTAACTAATCATGAACTTTAACTAATATAAAGCATTTCATAAACACGCCATAAATGGCGTGAGTGGTACGGACGGACGGACAGACAGACAGACAGACAGACGGCGTAGGCTTGGTAATAGGGTCCCGTGCCGGATACGGAACCACAGATTACTTAATAGTTACTTCGTAACAGATAAATCACTCCATAGAAAATGTTCCTACCTTCGGGCTTTAATAGCCTACTGTTTCACGTCGCCAATCGCTGCGTGCGAAAATGTACCTTAACGATCGAGTGTAAAGTGGTTATTGCTTTGCAGCTGCGCGCAGTTGCGTAGGCGAGCGTCTACATATGTATACTTCGCGCGGCTGACGAATTTCCACTGAAATAGAACGCCGGCGCCGCGGCGGCGGCGGCCCGTCGTAGGTAGTTAGCGCGCGCAAGTACATAGAGTGCGTGACGCCTGACGGAACCCTAAAAAGTTAAATATTAAGGGGGGGTTCCCTTAATATTTTACTACAATCATATCGAAAAGCTGGAAAAGCGCCATCTACCGAATGGGCATTTAACTAAACTAACATTTTTCCTAAAAAAATTATGACTGATAGATGGCGTGAATGATACAAAGGACTAATAAATCTATACAAATTAAGGCGGAAATAAGACTCCTAACGCGAGATACCTACGTGCGAGCGCGACCGCGTGATTGGTGCGCAATAAGAAGGAAAACTTTTCTACGGAACACATAGGGTTCTGTAGCCAATTGTTAAACAACGTTCTCATTTAACAGGTTTTCCTTTTTCCACAGAGAAGTACTTCCAGAAGAAACTCTTCATGGCAGGGCTCGCCATCCTGCTGGTGGTGAAGCTGATCAAGCTGAAGCTCTTCTTCGTGCTGCCGCTCATCATCGGCGTCGGGGCTGCGAAGAAGATGATCCTCAAGTTCGTCCTCTTCATCTTCCCCGCGCTCAGCCACATCTTCAAGCTGTGCTCGTGGTATCACCAGAACTATCACACCACCAAGTTCCACCACCATCACCATCTGATATCACACCACCATCATAAGGTATGCCATTGTACGGTCGGGCGCTTTATGTCTAATTCGCAAAATGTCCAAACCTATCAATAATAGTTGACTAATCGTTAACAGGGTAAACAGCCAAGCAACAGCCGGCACTGATGGGAACAAAATAATGGGTCCACGAGAAAACGCTCGACTTGGCTGGCAAGGTGTCTCACTGAGCGTGGTTTCGGGTGGTTCATCTGGTCATGTCGACTGCACCAAAATGGTTCATCGGAGTTGGTTTTAATAAAAAAAATATATAGAAAATATTTTTTTCGCGTAAAGAACAATCAAACAGAAAATCAGAGTTGTCACTGGACCAGGTCCCGGGGATTTTTTTAATCTCTACCTATCCCACTGTATTTGTATAAGTAAGGGAATTCAGAGGTGTTTCAGGATCATAGACCTATGTATAATAAGAAAAAACCCCATACCCCAACTTTATGGTCAGCGTGTAATCCAACCGGATAGAACAAATTGTGACAAGTTCGAGGGCAGCTTTGCGGCCTATAAACAGGGTAGCAGTATTTCAGGATAGTACGTGGATATTCGCTGTGTCTGTCTGTCCCATTGTGAGACATGTGTAATGTAATGCTTGTCTCCAGGCGCCGCCAGCGTACCACGCGCCGACCGGGCACGTGTCGTACGGTCCTCCGCACTCCGCACACTCCGGCCACGGAGGTCACGTCGTGGTCCAAAACGAGCCGTCATCGGGACACGAACACTACCCGCAGGACTGGGAACTCTCTGGTCCTGGACTTGGAAGCGAGTGAGTACCGATGATAGCCACAGCTGATTTCTAGGCAGCGTTCTACTCTAGTCCAGTAAAGCCAGTAATCCGAATGGAAGTGGTTCAGGACAGCCTTGTCACCCGCTTTGCAGTTTTGAGCACCAGCTCAAAACTGAGGGTTCTGGCGTCTTTCGTGCTGGGGTCTCGGAGGCCCTTCTCGCCTCCGGTGAGTGTCCACTTTTTGAAAGCATGCTAAATTTGGCCGCTATGCTTAGCTTAGGTACCGCCTGAAAGTGACCATAAAGGGAGCCGCTTCTCGGCGGTAATTTCAAACTCAAATTTAGAATCGTTTATTAGCGGCCAGCTCAATTTGAATAAATGTCACCGATGCTCCATCCGCGAGTTCCCGCTGGCTGTTCAAAATTTTTAATATTATTTTCCGCGGGAGTGGAGGGTTTATTTACCAACTAAAAATGTTATCAATTATTCGAAAAACACGCATTTATTGTCACAGTTTATCGAAAATGTTGACGTTTCCGTGTTTTGCCGTAAACTTATCATGATGGTTTCTCTACGCCTACGATGTTCACCAAAAGGAGAATGCGATTTATCTTTCCCCCACGCTAATTACATATACAGGCTGGCTATGCTAAATTTTCAATTTGTAAAATTGCAGATACATAGCGGCCGGAGTTCACCGCAATGCCATCGCTAACTTCAAACCTCACATGGACGATGTTAACGACATCAACTCGTGGGGTCTGGGATTGCCTCCAGGTAAATACTTCTTTTATTAATTACCCTTCAGGGATTTCCAAGGTTGCGATTGGTTTTCATAGATCTGATTATCTGCACAAGAATAGAATAGAATAAAACGGAACGATACGGAACGGAACTCAACGAAACAGAAAAGAACATAACAAAACATCACCAAAATCATGGGTTTTCATGCCAGAGCAGCGCCGGCTGCCCCGGTCGCGGCACAGCAGCATAAATTTTCTCATCAAACGGGCTCTTGCCACGGTCAATATTCCCAGCCTCTTAGAACCCCTCGGTTTGAGCCGCGACGATGGCAGGAAACCCGATTGCAAGACTCTTGTCCCGTGGAGCCGTGGTAGAGCGTTGGTGCGGGATGCCACGTGTGTGGACACCCTCGCTCCATCACACCAAAACGGCTCCTTCCGCTCTGCTAACTCCTCTGCTCTCAGTGCAGAAAACTATAAAAAAGGAAAGTACTCAGGCCTTGTGGGCCACTTTGAATGTCTAGCGTTCGCGGTGGAAACGGTTGGCGTGTGGTCACCTGACACCAAATCTTTCGGCAAGGATTTGGCTAAACTCCTTGTCGATAAGTCGGGTGACCGTCGCGCCGGTGCTTTCTTCACACAGCGTGTAGCGCTAGAGATTCAGAGAGGCAATTGTGCAAGTGTCCTAGGTACGGCAGGCGAGCTGGTAGAACAGGAAGAAATTTACCTACTCACCTAGCACTCCCACCGCACCCCCGACTCTTAACCGGCGACACCCTCCTTTTTCTTCAATAAATAAAAAAAATACATAGATATATATAATTAGATTTATTTCTTCATTCACTTATGTGAATGAAGAAATGCTCTTATGAGCAACAGCATAAAATATAGAATAAGGAGGAAAGGGAACCCTGCTCAGCTTACGAGCTTGCTGCAGATCCCTCCCGATGAGAGTGCTGCAGAGCTGGTCTTCCGCTGCTCCCAACACACATAATCATATAACAATTTTACAACGTAACTGAAGTATGGTGAATGCTGAAGCTTTGTCGTGTATCCTTTCAGGACAAGCATCGATGGCCCCGTCCGCAGGCTACATACCGACCAGTGTCATGCCGAACTCCTTACCGACCATGGCAACATCACCGACTGGACACCACGCATCGAGACCTATATTTATCAACTCTGGGAGGTACATAATTGTTTTTCTTGAGTGGGCGATTTGTCTCAAGAGTTTCAGGTTCGATTTCTGGTCGGGAGGTATTTTTTACTTTGCATCTATAAATATCTTCTGGAGCTCTCTTCTCCTTGTGATTCTACATTGCCAGATTACCCACTGGTACTTACTCGTGGTAATGATATATATGGGAATTTTGTTTCAGGCCAATTGGTCCGCCTGGGGGTGTTCAGATAACGCGACAAAGACGGCCTACCAGCAAGGACCTTTCCCTACAAGCTGAGAAAGAAGCATTGGTGAGAAGTATTTTTATGAATGATCCTTCCTCCACTGAACCGATAAACTCTGGAACGCTCTCCCTGCCGTCATATTTCCTCCCAAGTACAGTCTCGGGTAATTCAAGAGACGCGTTAATAGGCACCTGTTAGGCCGGCATGGCATTCGCAAACCCCACATGCGGCCGAATGTTCACTGGCGTCGTTAGACACCTTATGGGTGGCTCGACGTGACATGTCACGGATACTATAAAAAAATTAAACCTGATATAGTTGGCTATAAAGAGGCACAGTAGAGTATTCATGTATGGCTACATCACCAGCTACCATCTGTCAGGCCCTTAAATCTTATTACTAATGAAACTACATGCTATGCAAGTCTGGTGTTATCAATCCTGTAGGATTTCTTTATAGAAGAAATAGTGATACGGACAATGAAACAACGCAATCAACTATTTTTAAAAGGGAGCTACGTTTCACTTTTGGACAAAATCTCCTTTCAGTTAACTCACCTGTATCCGTAAAGACGTGCCTTCGATTTCAATCATAGAAGTGCTTATACGAAAGTGATGAACCATTTTATTTTTCATGTTGTTACTAACAGCCGGCACGGGTGGCTGTGCCCAAAAGTCTAAATGAGGATCAGAACAACAGCATAACACCACCATCGTACCGTGTGGGGCCGGTACTTTAAAAGCATCTCTCCACATGTATGTCGTAAAAGGCGACTAAAGGATATGACTCCCTTCTTATATTACTAGGTGGTAGGGTTTAACCCGCCCGGGATGGTACCACCGCACTGAATGAAAGGTCGGTCGAAACGGCTATGTAAATAGTTTGTGTTTTCCGTTCAGTTCAGTGTAGCCGGCACGACCGAAGGGAAGCACCGACGTGGCACCAAGTTCACCCGGTGTTATGGGCTGACATCACGGATGTTGTAGGTGATGTAGCCAACCGAGTCAGTTTCCATAAAAAAAAAACTCCTCGCGAAACCACGCCGAGAGACGTCTTGCCATAAGGCCCAAAAAGGTCGACGTCTAATTTAATGACGCTCCCTTTGAAGAATCCCAGGTTATAAGTACCCACTGAACACTCACTGGAAGACAATTCCGGCGGCGGGTGGCGGAGTGGTTTGGCATCGGCCTCTCATGCGAGAGATCCTAGGTTCGCACCCGGGCGACGTGTACCAATGAGTTTTTTTGGACGAAAAAATTTACGTGCATACCTACACCTGCTGCTTCACCGTTCGGAACCGGTGTAAAACTGTAGGTCCCTTGCCCCTTACTAGGCGGTAGGCTCAAATTGTAGCCGACTGGGTTGGTACCACCGTACTGGATGTAAGATGGCCGCATAGTAGCCTCAGTTGTGTTCTCCTCTAGTCCAGTATAGCCAGCAATCCAGAGAAGTCTCCGGTATATCACCTACCTTCTTGGAGGTGATATTGGCTGGTTGGAGCATGTGCTTTGGCCCCTCCGACTCAGCCACCCATACCGGATTACATAAAAAAAATCCATATTTTACGATACAGGAACGGTTTGAAAAAGCGATTCGGTCTCAGAAGTTGCGTGAATTTATAAAGACAATGACTAATGATTCAGCATGTATGATCTCAGCTCCGCGCAGCGGCGTTAGCAGCGCGCGCGCCGCCGTCACCCGTGCGGGACGAGGTGCTGCGCGTGTCGGCGGCGCAGCTGGCGGAGGCGACGCGTGCGCAGGCAGAGAAGAAGCTGGTGCAGCAGCAGCAGCAGATCCTGGCCGCCACCGACCCCGTCAGTATTCAATTTTCCTGTATGGGTGGCTGTGTCAGAGGGGCCAAAGCACATGCTTCGACCAGCCAAAATCACTTTCGGGACGAAATCGGAGATTTTCCTTTAGAATGCTAGCTACACTGGACTAGAGGAAAACACACCCGAAGCTGGTATGCAGCCATCTTTCTTTCAGTACCACCGGTGCGGTGGAACAACAGACAGTTTGAAGAACTATCGGAATGAAACCTCCATTTGCTGTTGAAATTCTGCTGGCATCGAAGCTCTTAAATGTGCACCTTACATAGTACCAAAAGGTAACCTTTATTTAACAGGTCAAAATAAAGGCATTTGGTCTTCAGATTTCAATTTTCGCACCGCTAGAGCGCGAAAGTGGTCGAAACGTGTAGGCAAAATGCAATAACGTCTGTTTACGCCCTTGAATCAATAACGAATATGCTCCTGTCAGGCTGTCATGACATTCGCAATCCCCGTGCATCAATGAACACCATCAGACACCTAATTACTCCTAGGTGTAACGTTACCACAGTCACTAAGCCAGCGTTCAAGTTTCAAATGCTGGGCATACGCCTCCACCTCCGCATACGCATCCGCTCCTCCCGACCTTCAGCGGCACAGAACCACTGTTTGTCTATAACGCTATCCCTGCCCATAAATCTCCCCCCAAGTACAGTCTCGGGTCCTTCAAGAGTGCAAATAGGCACCTGTCAGGCCGGCATGGCATTCGCGTAAAAATAAGGATGTAGATAGTCCTCTTGACCACATTTTCTTCTTTCAGGACACCGTATCTGCAGACAGGTTCTACGGCGCTCTGGTGGAGAAGGTGGAAAAGGTGCTGATGCCGCTGGGAGCTCGCGAGCAGGGTTGTCGCGAGCGGGCTGTCTGCTCGCTGTACAGGGATCCCATACAGCACACTCCGTACAGCAATCTAGTCTCCAATGAGCTTAGCAAGTACGTGTTTTAAACTCTATGTTATGGCTGTTATTTTGTACTGTTTTTCCACCCCCATCTGCTGCATTCCAAAGGTTGGTTTCTTAAAAATGACGCATGGGTCCATCTTGGAGTACTGCTCGCACTTGTGGAATAGCTCAGCTAAATACCAGCTTGCGCCGCCGCTAGACTCAATCCAGCGTCGTGCCGTGCGACTGGTGGGTGACCCTGTGGTGTCCCGCGACTTAGAACCCTGCAACTTCCTAGGGACGTGTCGGCTCCCTAAGTGTGTTCTATCGTCTATTTAATGGGTAGTGTTCGGAGGAGCTGTTTAACGCTATTCCGCGCCGTCCCCATTCCACCTCCGCACTATGCGTACTGGGCAGGGCATGCACCCCTATTCAATCGACCTACCAACCGGTCCTGTAGGTATTTTATTCACAGAACCGGGAAAATGTGGAACGCACTCCCTGCCCATCTATTTCCTCCCAAGTACAGCCTGGGGTTTTTCAAAAGTGGCGTGAAAAAGCTCCTGTCAGGCCGGCATGGCATTGGCAATCCCCGTGCATCACAGAATGTCCATAGGCAGTGTTAGACACCGACTTGTATGTGAAACGATGCCACATGTCGCGCTATCCATAAAAATGGCTTTAAACTAACCTTTTGGCTGCTTTGGGATGGCACGGCATAAAACGTTTCTCGTTAAAAAAGTTATACATTTTGTTTCCGTTTAATTTTCGCACAGGTCGACTGGAAAATTGAGTTATTTTGGTTATAATTATAAATGTATTCTTTACACTTATCCTTTTGGCTACTTACTGGTTGTTTCCTAAAAGTTTCACATTAAACTAAACTGTTCTCAGTAGCGATTCCTGGTGCTGAGTATTGGGTTGGCTCTGGCTAAGGATTTTTTTTTCATAATTTCATAATTTACTCGTTAATTTATTTCTACCACAATGAGTTCAAAAACAGAAAGACCATTATATTCCCTTTTGCTGTCTTATGTACAGACTTTAAATTCGATAAACTTGGGCAAGGGCGAGCGTTTTGAACAATTAAGTTTTTCAGAAAATGGCCTCGTTGAGAACGGTGTTTCCAAAACAAAATTCTCATTTGTTTTTGCTTATTACTTCAATATTAATACTGGCATTCATTATATTTGGTTTGGCGGCGCCAACCTAGCCAACTTGAAAGGAATCGCCCCTGACTGTCTTATCCCTCGTGGTTGCGAAGAAATAACACACATTTCTAAGATAATCATCATCAATCAAATGATGACAACTGTGTGTACTTATATATTACGTGTCATGCTTACACCCATTGATGTCATCGGACAATGTGAGTGTATTTACAGTTGCTTGCTTGGAGTAAACGGCATTCAGAGCTTGTCCGGTTAGCACGGTTAATTCTTGACATTTGAAAGTTGTACAACTTTTAATGCAGTCGTGTCAAAGTCGAGTATAGATTATTCTCGACAACTTTTTGTGTTTATAAATAGGTAGGTACTCCAAAGGAATTTTTTTTTTGCTTTTTTAATAATAAATAAATTAAAGATTTATCTATCATTATTCATACTTGCTTGCATTTTCAAATTACAAACGAGGTACCTATAATGAATTGGAAATTGGGCATTGAGGTTAAATGAAATTAAAGAAATAAGACAGACAAACATTTACTAAATAGCGTAAAAAAAAGCACTTGGAATTTTCACACGGTTCCCTACACTTTATTCAGCCAATCTACGTGAGTTGGTGTGGCGGCGGCGAGAGAGGGGGGGGGGGGGGGGGGGGGGGGGGCGCAGTCAGTAGAGCATGTCGGCTCTCGGCTCAGCCAGCGAAAGATGATCGCGCACCGCACGCGCTTATCCCCGCCCCCCCCCCCTCCCCCCCCCCCCCCCCCCCCCCCCAATCCGAACCGCGTTCTGCTTGCGCGCGCGCATTCACTTTCGTTTCCTTCGTTCATCTCACACGCACTACTTATTCCCTCTAGCTGTCTTCACACACACACACCGACACAAACAAAGATGTTTAGAAACATTTATGAATTCAGAAGTTTCGGGAAATTCACCAATAACTTTTATAATATTTGTTTTGCTATGTTTGCAGAGACTCATCTGAACTGCAGCCACCAGGCGGCAGTCAGCTAGCTCTGCGCTACTACCGCTACGTGCAGGCGGCTAGAGACGGGCAGGAGCAGAAGGATTGCCTCGCGCTGTATCCGCATTGCGACGCACACTTCCGTAAAAAGTAGACTCCGGCAGCTATCAACCGGCAGGCAGCCGGCTAGCTCTGCGCTACTGCCGCTAAGTGCAGGCGACTTGAGACGGGCAGGAGCAGAAGGATTGCCTAGAGCTGTATCCGCATTGCGACGCATACTTCCGTAACAAGAGACTCCGGCAGCTATCGTCCGGCCGGCAGCCGGCTAGCTCTACGCTACTACCTCTACGTGCAGGCGACTTGAGACGGGCAGGAGCAGAAGGATTGCCTAGAGCTGTATCCGCATTGCGACGCACACTTTCGCAAAAAGTAGACTCCGGCAGCTATCAACCGGCAGGCAGCCGGCTAGCTCTGCGCTACTGCCGCTAAGTGCAGGCGACTTGAGACGGGCAGGAGCAGAAGGATTGCCTAGAGCTGTATCCGCATTGCGACGCATACTTCCGTAACAAGAGACTCCGGCAGCTATCGTCCGGCCGGCAGCCGGCTAGCTCTACGCTACTACCTCTACGTGCAGGCGACTTGAGACGGGCAGGAGCAGAAGGATTGCCTAGAGCTGTATCCGCATTGCGACGCACACTTTCGCAAAAAGTAGACTCCGGCAGCTATCAACCGGCAGGCAGCCGGCTAGCTCTGCGCTACTGCCGCTAAGTGCAGGCGACTAGAGACGGCCAGGAGCAGAAGGATTGCCTCGCGCTTTATATGCGCTGCATTTCTCTCCCATCTAGGAAGTAGACTGACGGACGTTAGAAGTAGTTAGGGACAATCTTCGTAGTCGGTGCACTCCAAGGGGTGGTGACTCAGAACGCCTTTATGAGTCCCTCCGATGGAGGAGCTGAACCTGAGTCAATGCGCGTCATCGTGGCCAAATTGGTGGTCTCCCGACAGCCTCCCAGCGTGCAAAGACTTTCAGAAATGATTGCTCCTGTTTCAGTAATGATACTAATAATTGTTCCATGTTGAATGAATCTTGACACAGTGCGGATGCTATGGTAGCAAGACTGATGCGCTCGGGTCAGTGGCGGGTGAAGATTCTGCACTGCGACGCACACTTCCACAACATTTTAGACTCCGACAGCCGTAGGTGTTTTGCCCTGACTGTCTCAAATGAATTAATTACTTCGCATCATACGTAAATAGCCTTCTTTGGCGTCCTGTTTTTTAAAATATATTTAAAAGGTTTAAATTCTTTTTATACATTACTAGTATTGCATAAAAAAAAATACCTAGTAAACGAGTCTCCATAAAATTTTTCTTTCAATACATTTACTGTAAATGTTTATAATTTTGTAAAATATGGTCAACGCAGCATGTCCAAAAGATAGATTTAACGTAAATGATTTTAATGTTTGTATTTTTAATTTTTTTATTTATTTCTTAAACCATTTTCCAGGCTTGCTTTGATTTAATGCAATATTATACAACATCATCTGTAGACACACAATGTTTGAGTTTTATATTAAATACACTATAGCAATCTTCGAATATGTAAAACTTAAAGCAAGTCTAAAAAAATATTTTAAGAGATTTTAGTCACTACCTATTTAGTTAAGTAGTAGCTAGGATTAAGTATTTATTTATTTTATAAAATAAAATTAACTTAATTTATTTAAACTATGTAGTTACCTTCATTTTGTTTTATTTACTGCCATACATACGCATGTATGTAATTTGAAACATTTTCTGCTTTCAATATTATTATTTATTTACATAAGAGCTGATAAATAGTTTACAATTATTTAGATGCCAAATTGTGTATCAAATTGTAAATCGAAAATGTTTAAATGTAATAATTTATTTCTCGTTATGCATTTTTGTTTTTAAAATATATAATTTTCAAAACTTGGTGTTTTTCAATCAATTATATTTATATTCCCTTTCTGTTTGTGGGTAGTCAAGGTTGAGCTATGACATGAGCTCTTGCGCACGAGAACTTTAGTCTCTGGGAACCATGGTAGTAGCTAAAACCAGTTACAGAATCTTTGCTACTCAAAATAAAACTGTAAATATAACTCACACCTTCACAATAAATGTTAAAGCATTACAAAACATTGACAAATAAAAATACCTTGAGTTAGTTTTTGATATACATTTATATTATGTATATGAACATAAAATATAACTGACATACCATACTAATCCCTGTGAAACAAATATAATTGTGAACAGTGTGTTTTTTATGACGAAATAAATAAACTAAACTAAACTAAACATGCCGGGAACAAATTATGCGTTGTGCACATAGGCGCCGACTACGTGGGTGCTCAGGGGCTCCAGCACCCACGAGGTGTGAGCAGTGGGTGCGGAGCACCCACGACGATAGATATCAAAACTGATCAGTAATAGGATTTGAGCTACGATAAAAGTGCCTTATTTACTTACAAGCCTTTGAGCGGCCACATTTACACATTCGCACTAGTGGCGCGACGAATAGCGAACGTTACTATAGTACTCCTATATTATTCCATACCATTCAATAGAATATAGGGACACTACATGCGTAGGTACATCGTGCAAATGTGTAAATGCGGCAAATGCAAAACATTGTTCGAACGTTTTGCGAATCCATACTGCCGGGTGCCGGGAGAATTAGTGAAAAATTGGAGAAGCATATGTCCAGCAGTGGACGGCAACACGTTGATGATGATGATAATTGTTCAATAAAAAAAAATTGCATGAGCACCCACGAGGATTTCTAAAAGTCGGCGCCCCTGGTTGTGCATATGCGTTTCAACGAATTTCCAGCATTGTAGAACGCTCATTGTAGGGCAGGAACCTAATATTTCCCCCCAGTGCAGTCTCGGGTCCTTCAAGAGGGGCGTGAAAGGCACCTGTCAGACCGGCATGGCATTTGCAGCCCTAGCAAACGACCGAATGCCCATGGGCGTCGTTAGACACCTTGTGAGTGCCACATGTTGCACTTTGCTGTTTCGTTTCTGATATTTATGAATGACATGCTCTCGCTCGGCGAAATACACCTGACGCGGATGACAGCACAGCGCACGAAGAGTTCACCCCAAAGACTGTACAGATCAAGGAGCTCGCTATTTTATCCCCGCATGACTCGTCGCAGAGAGACTCAGCAACCTTTTGTTCTTGACATTGGGCTTTGGAGAACCAATCGGTTCTCTAAATCGTTACTTTGTCGCACCGCTAAAGTGTGAAACTGTCTTCCGGCGAGTGTATTTCCTGAATGAATCCTTTAACCTGGGTGTCTTCAAGCGTCGTATTCGGGCTAGACAGCCTAGCAGCAGTCCGCAAATCTGATCGCATGGCACCTACTGAGCGTCGTTTCGCGAGGAGAGGTGATATTGGTTCTGTCGGCTGCACCATTGGTCTCTCGGCACAGCCACCCATGCTGGTTTACAACGTTTACAACGCTTTGAACGCGGGGGGCGGTGTGGCCCGATCGTTGTTCTGTGGTAAAGATGCTTCAGCAGGTGCGAAGCGCGACACTGTTACTCAGTGGTCGGGTCCGCGGTTGACAGAACAATGCCTGTCAAACGCGAGCGGGTGCGAAGATTGTAGTTGCAGGTGTGGGTAGGCCCCACAGAACAACGATCGGGCCACACCGCCCGCGCCCGGCCCCCAGACCGGACTTTTTTGCTCTGTGGTAGGCACCAATTTTGTACCGTGTGGGGCCGGTACTTTAAAAGAATAGCCCCACTGCATCTCTCCCCGTGCATGTCGTAAAAGGCGACTAAGGGATATGACTCCCTTCTTATATTACTAGGTGGTAGGGTTTACCCGCCCGGGTTGGTACCACCGCACTGAATGAAAGGTCGGTCGAAACGGCTATGTAAATAGTTTGTTTTTTCCGTCCAGTTCAGTGTAGCCGGCACGACCGAAGGGAAGCACTGACGTGGCACCAAGTACACCCGGTGTTATGGGCTGACGTCACGGATGTTGTAGGTGATGTAGCCAACCGTGTCAGTATCAATAAAAAAAAATAAAAAAAACGGCTTGGGCTGCGTTCCGCACCTTCGCCGAGGAGCAGAATGTACTGACAATGTCCTCCAGCTGCTGCTGCTGCTGGTGCACACTGCCAGACCTGCCGATCTTCAGGGGGGTGAGCACGGAATTACATACCGGAGACAGCCTGTATGAGTCTTCTCTGCTGAAGTTGGCATGCCTCGAGATCTCGATGGACTCACGGATGATGCGTGGAAAGAGTCGTTTTTCGGTGGCCAGAATTTTCACCTAACATGCTCAACTATGGCAGACTTGGTTTTGTCCATGTTCTTGACTGCTCTGATGTGTTCAGAAATGCGTTCTGTGACGCTGCGCTTAATTTGGCTGGTGTATGATTTTCCACAGCTACACGGTATATTTTTCGCAAAATGATGATATGGTCCCAGCAGTGGATGTATATGGACTGGTCAGTTAGTCAGTCAGTGTGTATGTGTTCACTGCTGGACATACGCCTCCCCAATTTTAAACATAGTAGCCGACATGAAATGAAGGGAAATACTGACATGGCATGCATACCTAGTTCTCCCGGTGTTATGGGCTGACATCACGGATGCTGTAGTGTAGGTGATTTAGCGAGCCGTGTCAGTTTCCATAAAAAAAAAAACAAAAAAAAAAAAAAAACAAAAACAAAAACCTAAACAAGCTAATTATTATTAAAAGAAATCACGAAACAATACAATAAAATTAATCAAATGTCAAAAATAAATAAACAAAAAATGGGAAAATTTTTATTCATTCTAGTAACAACCCTAGCCCATAGCGAATAACTCCTGCAACGTCTTAATCCCATGGAATTAGGCGTCGGTTTTTTTTAACGGACAGAGGAAACAGTGAACTATTTTCGGTATAAATATCTCCGCCTACTAACATGGGATCTAGGAGAAAAAAAATAAAATAAAAAAAATAAAAAATAAATATAATTCGATTTCTGTAAACTTTCACAGCCTCGAATAACTTTTCAAATGTGGATATTCGAAAGGGTATTTGATAAGGCTGAGTGAAATTTAATTGAAATAAATGAAATTGAGTTTTTCCGAAACTAAAAAAGTGTAATTTTCAAAAAATTATTTCTCCTAAACTAAAAGTCGCAGAGGCGGGGGAGTTTTACTCTAGCATTTTAAATAACTAAATCTATTAATTTCTGGAATAAAAAGAACGTGTCCGATTTTAAGGTCATATTTGACACTGTGCGCCGCTAGCGTCCTCGGAACAGTGACAACATCGTTCCACCTGGAGGTTTTGTAGTTATAGGTGTTTTGTTTTGTATTGCGCAATATGTTTAGTTTTTTTTTTTTTATGTAATCCGGTATGGGTGGCTGAGTCGGAGGGGCCAAAGCGCATGCTCCGACTAGCCAATATCACCTCCGAGAAGGTAGGTGCCATACCGGAGACTTCCCTAGATTGCTGGCTATACTGGTAGTTTGAATAATAAAGATTTTTTTACGTTAAGAGCAAAATAATAATAATAAATTGGGGATTCTATACAGATGTTCAACTGCTTACACTTTATACAGCGCAAGTGAGACCGGTGATGGAATATTGCAGTCATCTTTGGGGAGGGTCCTCCGCAAATTCTTAATTCTTTCACGCTTCGATTCGGTTCAACGACGTTTTATTGTAGGTAGTCGATTAGATGGAAGAGTTCTGCGAACGGCACCAATCGCTAAATCGTTTTTGTGTCGCACTGCAAACGTGTGGAACGGGCTTCCGGGGAATAACTTTCCCTACTCCTACACAATCCACGGATCTTTACGTAGGTAGCCGATTAATAAATTTAGTCTATGCCCAGCGACGTTAGTCCGCCTTGAAGCTGGACAAGCACAGCCACCCCATTCGGGTGCAAAAGGAAAATTTGTAACATGATTTTTTTAATAATAATATTTTTAATAATGGACTTTATGCCACTTACACACATTAAGGGTGGGCTTATTGCCTTAGTGAATTTCCTCCAGTCAACCCGGTGGACCTACATTTTTACATGGAATCCGAACCATGGAGCAGTGAGTGAAGGTATGCACGTAATTTTTTTTTTTAATCAGAAAAAAATAATTGGTACACGCCGGTTGGATTCGAACCTCGGACCTCTCGCAAGAGAAGCCGACGCGCGACGCCCAGACCACTCGGCCAACCGCCGCGTTCAATTCAATTCATGATTGAGGATGAGAGATAAAGATAGAGATTAACTGAGACTTATCCTATGCCTCCTTTTCACATTAGATCCAGCTCCAACCTAGTCAAACATTTAAGTTTCATCTCCAAAATGAAACGCTCACTATGCCAGATGAAATTCATAAAATATTTCCCACACTTTTGCCTATGTGTGGCGGGCCGATACTTCGAATATATCTACATAGCATACTAGTACATGCCACCCCTAATCGGTACCACCCTGTCTGGCAAGCTATCGTACTTCTCGCTTGCGCGCATGTTTTCAAACATGTCTGTCTCCTTCACACGCAGCGGGTGGGTCGGTGTTGCTAGCCTGTATTCTGATGTTTGCTCAAAATTCTATATTTATATTTGGATACCGTGTGGAGCCGGTATTTAAAATGAATAGCCCTACTGCATCTCTCCCCGTGCACGTCGTAAAAGCCGACGAGATGCCGTACTAAAGGGCGACAGGATAGCCACCTCTCATCTTGGAACAGTCCTTCCACCGAGTCGTGCAGCAGGTGGTTCTTCGTGCCTTACCGCCTGTTTGATAGTTATCTTGTCCGAATACTTTGCTAAACGTGGTGGCCGGTGTTGTGCTGTAATTGAAAAGCTTGCAGCACAACACCGATTATCCCGATTGTCGGGATACAGCGTGTGGTATGGTTAGCGCGCACGTTCGTGGCCTCTGGGGGCGGAGGCCGATAGATCTTTAAACGATTATCCCTGTTTTGTCTTCGTACTTCAACCACGCAATAAAACCTTATTAGATAAATAATTTAATGCCATAAATAAAAAAGAGGTTTCGTAAATGTCGTTACTTTCAGAGATTGATTCACAACACTATACATTCCATTCTCGCTTTCCTGCCGGAGGCCACGAACGTACGCGCTGACACGTACTGTCGGGGTTAATAGTTTTAGTTATTTTTTAACAAGGGAATCGATTTGTAGTGTCGGATAAAGTTCAACGATCAAGTTCATTAAGCTACAACTTGCAATTATTCGGCTCTCCCTGACACGCAACTATTTATTTATTTATTTATTCACTTTTTTAACACCGTCAGGTTTGAAGTAAGCACATTAACATAACATAAGATATAACATAACATAACATAACATAACATAACATAACATAACCCCCATTCTAATTATTCATGTTCACATTTTCGAAACCTAACATAACATGACAATATAACATAACATAACATAACATAACATAACATAACATAACATAACATAACATAACATAACATAACATAACATAACATAACATAACATAACATAACATAACATAACATAATATAACATAACATAACATAACATAACATAATATCTATTTATCTATTTCTTACCAAATTAATTTAGATTCCGAATATCATAAAAGGTGAAACTACAAACTATCACAAGGGCCAAAGGATGACGAAATGTCCTCCCAAAAAGTCAAATTCCCGACTATCCCTCGCGACGCGGCGGGTAACACCGCGTCAGTCTAGGCTCGCTCACCGGTCGCGCTGCGCGCTTTTCGCGCGCCTGTAAAAACGCGCGAAATTATTTCATTTGTAATTTTTTCAGTGATTTCTTTTTGACGCCTTTTTTGGGAAAATTTTGTGTGGTTCGTGACATTTTGTGGATCTGTGGAGGGGATTTCATTGAAGATAATGTAAGTGTGATCATCTCAGTAATTTTATGGAAAAGCTTCATTCATGATCTTGGATTCATATGAATCACATATAATAATTAATTCAGTACAAGGAAAGGCTGGCGGCACATAATTTGGTATTTATTTTAATTAATAAAAAAAGTAATACAAATAACCAAAGAATTAATACCTACCTAACACACATTGAAATAACTATCAAAAGGGGCGTTTTCAATTAATGTTCCTAGAACATTTGCGGCATTACCCCGCTGGATGGCAGGGCTTACCCTTTGAATGAAGAGATTGCGGGACGTCAGTTGCGACCACCAGCAGAGGGCCAAGCCTCTTCAAGAAGCATTTGGCTTCACTGCTCCACGGACCGAGGGTTTCAACATGATATGTCTATATTTGTTGCGTTTGAGGCTCTCCGCGCCGGCCGCTCTTGAAGAGGTCCGAACGTGACTTGGTGCCGATGTGTCGACACAAGTGGCGTCCCACATCAAATACCTACCTGCCCATAGCCCACGGCACTAGGGTGATACCATCAGGCCTCTTGCCATCCAGCCGGGAACAACAACAAATAACAATAATATGAAATAACAGAAAACTTTTAAGTTTTTTTTTTCGTGGTAAAACTATTCATTAGAAACTTTTCCCCGGGGCCCCCGTGCAAGCTGCGAAAGATGAGAAGGGTAAAGGTTAAGTGCTAAAGAGCGACAGGTAAGCTACCGGTCACCTTGTCACGATCCTTCCACCGAGGTATTTTTTTTATGGATACTGACACGATTGTCTACACAACATCCGTGATGGCAGCCCATAACACCGTGTTAACTAGGTGCCATATCAGCACTTCCCTTCATTTCATGTCGGCTGCACTGAACTGGACGGAAAACACAAACTATTTCCACATGCATGCAGTAGATAAATCGTCGTGCCTTGCTTGCTGCTTGATATCAGTGATTGATTGTTGCTAAGCGTGGTGGTTGGTGTTGTGCTGTCTTTTATCCGAGTTTGTACGTGTGTACGTAAATCCGTTCCCTTACCGAGGTGGTAGGGAAAAAACTCGTCCAAAAGGGTATAATATTTTGATCATGCTTATTACTGAAATTAATATATATATACAGGGTGTTTCAGGATAGGATTTCGTAACTTCAGGGTTCGAAAGGGGTCCATATTTGAAGATGAAAAGCTCTGAAACTTTTTCCCAGATTCGGTCATTTTATAGTACTTTTTGGTGAAAATAGTTTCATCGAGATTAGGTGGACGGTTAATGTCCGCCTTGATTAAATAAAAATAAAATGACTAACTTGCATGCTTAACTAGTAGAATTGTACTGCATGTAGGTAAATTCCAAACACTTAAATGTTAATGACATCATAAGAAAAACGGCACCGGAGTCGGTCATTGCACTCCCTAGACCTAGACAGCACTGTTGCCAAATCTCCCCATACTCACTGTCCATCGAGTTACTATTACAATTTTCAATTTTTGGTTAAAAAAAATCATACGAAATTTCGATTTGAGTGATAAGGATTTTTTTCTTTTAATAATGATTATATACTTAAAAAAAATTAAATACCTATATTATATTTATAATGTCATGTACGAGTATTATGCTATCTATACAGGGTGTTTGATGACTATAGGTCATAAAGCAAACCAGGTACTCCTGAGCCTATTTGGAGCAAAAAAGTTAGATGACATTTTGTTCTACGGTGAACTTTTTTTTTCCATACAAAACTAAATAATTTTATTTAGTTTTATATGAAAAAAAAAGTATTTGAAAATGGGTAAACTGTTTATTTCAGAAAAGAATAGCTGTATCGTATATACAGAGTGATTTCGTTAAAAAGTATTTTATTTAGTTTTGTATGAAAAGAAAAAAGTTCACCGTAGAACAAAATGTCATGTAACTTTTTTGCTCCAAATAGGCTCAGGATTTGCTTTATGACCTATAGTCATCAAACACCTTGTATATTCATGACATTCAGGAGTAGATTTGAAGAAGTCGTGCGCGGTAAGTGTGCAGCGACACTTCATTTATATTTTCCTGCGCAAGTTGGTCTTCAGGGGGTTTCCTCTTCAGCCTCTTGAACACTTTGTTGGTCGTCATCGCCTCAGCTGCCACGTGATAAGGATGTCAATTCTTTTTTTTTTTAAGCCTTTGTTCTCTCTTTAGCTACCTCATTTATGGTAGGGCTAGGGATTCTAAGGTCTTGGTGTAGCATTGTGCACGGCATCTTGTCCTTATCCCTTAGTCGCCTTTTTTACTGTACAGTACAGTACAGTAAATTTGTCATGTTCAATGATCCAGGCGGACCAAGTCGCGGGCAACAACAGCTAGTAAGAAAAACATTGAACCGATTTCCCTAAAAAGTATTACATAATATTTTTGTCTTGAGTAGAAGGCGATACAAAAGCACAAAAGGGTCCATCTATGAATTTCCAGGTGTGGTTTTGTACCGCCTTCTACTCAAGATAAAAATATTATTTAATACTTTTTAGGGACGTCGTAGGTTCAATGTTTTTTTTTTATTTTTTTTTTATTTCACTCTTTTTATTTGACGGGACGTGGGTGATTGAAAAATTCCTTAGTGTGAAAGTGTTCATCCCTAACTTCCCACCATTAGGGGTGATAATCTTAAAAAAAAATTGTGAAAGGACCAACCTTGAGATATACCTTAGTCATGAAAAAAAGAATCATTAAAATCGTATGAGAATTGGCGGAGTAATCATATACACAAAAAAGGACATACAGAAGAATTGAGAACGTCCTCCTTTTTTGGAAGTCGGTTGAAAATAAAAAATAATAATTGTTCATGATGTTCAAAAAAATTTACAAAAATCACATATTTTTACTTTTTACATACTGCAGTGTGTTTTCGTTATATCATCTGATAATTTTCTCACTGATTCCTAACGATAGCTGGCATGCCACCTTAATGTTTATTCGTGGCCTAACATTATCTGAACATTTCAAGGACTCTACCAAATCTATAAATCAACAAAGACCGTTTATATAAACCGTTCATATACAACGTGTCCCAAAACTCAACGTCAAGCGGGAACCAGGGAGTAGGTCAGTTTATGACTAGAACAATAAAAAGGGAGGGAAAAATAAAAAAAAATCGGAGTTATTTGTTTTTTATGATATGAGTATTTTTTTAAAAACGTTGAAATATTTTTTTTTTTTTTTATGGAAACTGACACGGTTGGCTACATCACCTACAACGTCCGTGATGTCAGCCCATAACACCGGGTAAACTAGGTGCCATGTCAGTGCTTCCCCCTTTGATCGTGCCGGCTACACTGAACTGGTCGGAAAACACAAACTATTTACATAGCCGTTTTAACCGACGTTTCATTCAGTGCGATGGTACCAACCCAGGCGGGTTAAACCCTACCACCAAGTAATATTAGGAGGGAAGGGACCTACAGTTTTACGAGGAATCCGAACCTCGGTCAGCCTCCAACGGTCAGCGGTCACCCATCCAAGTACTGACCGCACCCAGCGTTGCTTAACATTCAATAGCGACAGTTGACTGCACGACTGAGCTATCGAGGCTGACAAAATTTTACTTAATATTTTTTTGTAATAAAACTATGGGCATGTTGGTTTTATTTGGGATACTGATCAATAGCAGAGTTATTTAGGCTACCATTAAAAAACATTTAACAGTTATATTTGCAAATTTGTAGTCGTAGTACCTAAAAATGTTGTACGAGGGTATTTTCAAAAAATGCTCGTATCATAAAAAACAAATGACTCCAATTTTTTTTTTCTTATTTTTCCCTGGGTAGTCATAAACTGGCATATTCCCTGGTTCCCGCTTGACGTTGAGTTTTGGGACACGTTGTATGTGCTATGTAATGTTGACTACATATCAATCAATCAATACTAATAATAAATCTGTAAGGGATGGTCATGGAGTAAGTTACTTTGTTTTATGAAATACTGAGTTTGTAGACTTCATGTATGATACTAAAACTAAATTGACGATTTTTAGAAATATTTTCTGTATATGTATGTATGTTCCTCCATAACTCTTAAACCGATCATCTGAATTCGATGAAACTTCCTACAAACACATTTACCTGTACGAGACACAGGATAGGCTAAATACAATTTCCGGTTACGCTAAGATGTGGCTCTCATACAAACCGAATTGTTCCGCGCGCCGAAATAAAGGTACGGTAGCAGGCTTACTTAATTCCTTCTTTTTAAATACGAATTTCACGCGAGCGAAGCCGCGGGCAAAAGCTAGTACTATATAAAGGCTGACCGAGGTTCGGGTTCCACGTAAAACTGTAGGTCCATTCCCTTCTTACCTTACTTGGTGGTAAGGTTTAACCCGCCCGAGTATGTACCACCGCACTGAATGGAAAGGTCGAATGATGCGGCTGTGTAAATATTTCGCATTTTCCGTCCAGTTCAGTGTAGCCGGCGGGATCTAAGGAGCTGGCACTGACATGGCACCTAGTTCACCAAGGTGTTATGGGCTGACATCGCAGGATGTTGTAGATGATGTAGCCGACCGTGTCAGTTTCAGCTCTTATGTACATTTTAACATGTTTGTGTTTGATAAATAAAGTGGTTTTAGTTTATTTTGTGATAACTTTTAATCAACTTGAATAGTCATGGAATAGTATATAAGAATTGACGCACTTTACAATATTTATTTTTCTTAATAATGTCTATTTATATAATCATGTGTATGTAAGGATTAATATTGGTTGTAGAAATAGATAGATAGAAAAGGCTTTATTGCTCCAATAATAAATTCAACAGTAATAAGTGCATTCGAAAATTTACATAAGGTTCAAAGGCAGACTTATCCCTTACAGGGATTTCCTCCGGTCAACCTTTGGATGTTTGACATTCCATTAAATTGGAATGTAAGTAGGTAGTAACAAAAGAGTTAAGCGTGAGAATTTTAGATAAAATAATAATAAGAATATTTATTAATAATACATATAAGTACATGCCAGTTAAATAAAAGCCATACATGTGTTAATACATATAAATTACTAAATATATAGAATATACTCGTAATATACAAATAAATACATATATACATACATACATACTTGTCCATCCATCGTTCTATGTATCTATGTACAATTTGTCCATGTAGTTACCTATGTATTTATATTTCATACTACTACATCCGCCCATAACACCTTGGTGAACTAGATGCCTTGTCAGTGCTTCTCTTCGGTCGTGCCGGCTACATTGAACTGGACTGAAAACATGAACTTTTTAAATAGCCGTTTCAACCGACCTTACATTCAGTACTATGGTACCAACCCGGGCGGGATAAACCCAACCACCTAGTAAGGTAAGAAGGCAAGGGACCCACAGTTTAACGTGGAATGCGAACCACGGTCAGCCTTCAACGGTCGAGCGGTCACCCATCCAACCACTGACAAACATAATTACAAACTGGCCATGGAGCCGCCCTAGAACGCAGGGCGGCCCGTGCGCGGGCGGGCGGGGGTCACTAGCGGCGGCGGCGATGCGTCTGTATGAATGGAGGCATTTCGGCTCCGGCCACGTGTTCGCATCGATCCGCTTCCCCTCCCTCGCGCCCCACCGCTGCCCCCCCCCCCCCCCCCCGTGCCTACTTCCCGCGCGGAGACTTCGCGGTGAGGCGGAAGGAGGGTGGGGGGTGGTAAATTCTGCTCAGTGAGAGGGGCGTAGCTGATGAAACGAGATGGGTTGGAGAGCACAGACGTGGCTTTGTACAGTGAAAGTTTATTTATTAAAGTTGTATGTCATAAAAATAACAACGCTCCGCTCAAGTTAAAGTCGGACTGAGAGAAAATTACATTACATTTTTCTCGTAGTACGGTCAGAATTCTCATTTTAGTTACCAAAATTATACATCATTGAAAATTCTACTTATTAACAGCGTAATGCTGATAAGTCCCCATAAAAAATCATCATTAATTATTTTATTAAATAATTTTTATCCCGAAAATTCGGGTAATCGGTGTTGTGCTGCAAGAGCTCGGACGAAGGCACTACAGCGAAGACCACGTTTACCATAGTATTAGGACAAGACAACTATCAAAATAAATTAGGCAAAAGAGTATTTTAAATGGCAAACAAAATACCACTTCACCAACAAAAAACTATACATGAGCTTCTCAAGAGAACTTTGCTTGATACATAATTTGTGCTAAAGGCTTTGCTGAACGTGGTGGCCGGTGTTGAGCTTCAATTTACCCGAATTCTTGCAGCACAACAC
Source organism: Nematopogon swammerdamellus (assembly GCA_946902875.1). Taxonomy (NCBI): domain Eukaryota; kingdom Metazoa; phylum Arthropoda; class Insecta; order Lepidoptera; family Adelidae; genus Nematopogon; species Nematopogon swammerdamellus. Next base: position 15,458,989 of record OX336358.1, read on the forward strand.
CGATTACTCTGCTTGTGGCGATGGTCATATATACAGAGCGTTATGTTGTGTATATGCGTATATAATGGACTCGCATCCCACCAACCCCCCTCGTTACCTCCCCCCACAGTCGTCTGATGCAACATCCGCGGCACTCTGCGTCACTACTCAAAGGTACGGGGGAGGGTGTAGGGGCCCTCTCCCCTCCCAATACTTTCGGCTTTAGGTTCAATACCTTTCAGTTTTAATACATATATACATACACACGCTGTATCTCGACAATTGGGGCAATCGAAGAGTAATCGGTGTTGTGCTGCACGGACTCTGGTAAATACCAGCACATCCGACCACCACGTTTAGCAAAGTATTCCGACAAAATAAACTATCCAACAGCAAGTAATTCACGAAGACCCACCTACTGCACGACACGGTGGAGGGACCGTGCCAAGGTGAGTGATTGTCGCACGGCGTCTTGTTCTTATCCCTTAGTCGCCTTTTACGACATGCACATGGAGATATGCTGTCGGTCGCCAAAACTCCTACCAATTACTGGGGTACTACTTAGATTCAATACATTTGTATTGAAAACATTTTACTTATAAGTAAATAACATAAAACGTTAATTAGGCAGTAACGTATAGTGTCCGACCGAATATTCGGTTTCGGCTTTCGGCTTTCGGCCTTTCGGCCAATATTTGCAACATTCGGCAAACTTACGGTTTCGGCCGAAAGTAGTGGTCACTTTCGGCCCAACCGAAAGTTGTTAGACAGACAAACCGACCGACCGCGCGCACGCGATTACGCGATTGGCGAATTTGGCGGCCGGCGCGCAGGCACACACTGCCTTAATACTTAAATACCATACATACTTTCGGCTACGGCTTTCGGTTTCGGCTTTCGGCTTCGGCTTTCGGCTTTCTGCCGAAAGTAGAATTTTGCCGAAATTCGGCTACGGCTTTCGGCCTAAAGTGAAAGTACACTTTCGGTCGGACACTAGTAACGTATAGAAAAATTTACGTATATTTTTAGTTTACCAGCGACGTCGCTCTACAGTCTCTTCAAGAACCTAGGGCTGCCAAGATCGACGCTAAGCCCATATATGGAGAGAGCTTCGAAAACGTCTCTGGAAGCATCCTGCAGAACATGGATAGGTAGAGAGAGGGAGGTCGAGAGCGGGACTGGTGGTTTCCCCGCGTCCTAGTCAACGCAGACTAGCTGACGAGGGCTTGATGCGAGCCGAAACGTGAAGCATGCGCGGTAAATTTAGAGTGGCCACTCGCTAGTCCCGACCTCGATTAATACCCTCATCTACTGCCGATGGGCCCGGATATGTTCGGTGAAGCCATCGCAAGCTTAGTTCCACACCTTCTATTCTAATACGAAATTAAACAGAGCTTATTGGAATGCATCGAATTCTAAAGGGGTTGGAATGTTAATTTCAATGTGTTCTTGCTAGATTCTTTTCATTCAATAAGTTTCCACGAAATACTGCGGAATATTAGCACACTACCCGCTAAGTACCGCAGAACAAAATGTACAAGGCCGAGCATTGTCGGTGGAACCAGTCGTAACCCTCGGGAATGCTGCAAATGGGGTGAGAACAATGGATGTCGAGTCGACGTTCAACATGTCGGAAAGATATATGCGTGTGTATAGATGGAAATGGACTGATTCGAAGGTCAGGATATAGAATTTGGCAACGGCCGTTCTGGATAGACAGCTTCTCAAAATCTCCCCTGTAAAAATATGGAACGCTCTTCCATATTTCGAAACGAACGCTCGGAAGGTTTCGACGCCTTTTGAGGAACCATTTAAAAAAATCTACAGATCTGACACTACGCGCAACTATCAAAGGCATTGAAAATGTAATTTAGAAATATAGCACACGATAAAATTTTACAAATTTGGTTATTACCAAATTCCTATTGGAATTCATTATTTGTCGTACTGACGATAAAGTGAACGGAGCGCAGACTGACCTCGCGCGTAAGGGACCGGGTACCGCTTACAGCTTACCGCTTATCCGCCCGCCTCCTAAGATGGCTCAAACTGTAGTTTAATTCATTCCCAAGATTCAACTTTTTCCGTTTCTTGAATAGCGAGCTCAAAAAAAAGTTATTGGGAAATTCTCGATCCAAGTCGGCGAAATTTTTTTGAATTTTTGACAAATTTTGGAAAATCTCAAAAAGCTAAAGTTGGGAATTCAAATTGTACTGTAAGCCCTCCGGAAGACGCACATATGGCCCATCCGCGTACCTCTCATATCTGCGATACTACAGGCAAATGTCACTATTTCATAAATCGGGGCACTATACTCGATCACGAAAACATAAACATTATCAATGTTAAAAAAATATTTTGCTGGTTTGGACCCAATGACATTTTATTTTAAGGAAGGTCCTGGCCCTCTTACCATAAAACGCAGATACAGTAAGTGAACTTCCTTTGTGGCAATAAGTGTACAGAAACTTGAATTTATTTTAATTTAGCAAATATTTAACTACAAAGGAGTCACGTACAGCAATAGGTAGCGTTCACATGACTGCCACAACAGATTCAGATATTTATTTCGCCATAAAGAACTTACAACATAAACCCTTTAACTCCCGCCATATTAAAATGCTTACAACAATATTTCATTGAGTCATGTGCATATTCAGTATGGTTACGGTCACAGAGCATGAAATGCGCGCGTCCGCCCCTACTAGAGGCGCCGTGAGCGCGATTTCTCTACAACACCGTTGAAGCCTGTGGGCGTGGCCTATGACTTACATAATGTGTGTTGTGCGTGTGCCTAACTTGCTCCTCTTTGTGTGTAGTGTCGATACTAGCACACACACACACATACGAAGCGCTAGCAGCTCAGCGTACGGTTATTGGGTTTCAAATATCATCGCTTAGGGCGCCTCTAGTAGGGGGCGCGGGCGGTAGGTATTTGATGCTCTGTGGTTACGGTAAACAATTTGAATCATAAGTCAGCAGAATTGTTATTTACAATAATAAGAAAAACATTCACTTATAACTTGTAAAATGGATTGTCTAAGAGAAATATTTTCAGCTGACTCTGGAACACATTGTCACTATTTATTGATTTAATTTTATCAGGAACATTTTCGTATCTGACCTGTCAGTCAGTCAGTCAGCGTGTAAGCGTCCACTGCTGGACATAGCCTCTCCAATTTTCCTCCAGTCCTCCCGGCCTTCAGCGGTACGGAACCACTGCTTTCCGCCGACGTACTTTATGTCGTCGTCCCACCTGGCGGGTGGTCTTCCCACACTCCGTTTTCCTGTCCACGGCCGCCAGTGTAGGACACGGTTACTCCAACGGTCGTCGTCGATTTAGTCAATGTGGTAGTTTATTTTTTTTATGTATTTATTTTCCTAGATTTAAATCATTTCTCAAAGTGTCCTCGACTGACACCAGGCAAGGCAGTTGTGTATTTATTCAGCAGTTCAAGAACTACACCGCAACTATCGCATGTTGTCGCGAACGTTTTATTCGAAATGCGGTGAAAGAGCACGCCACGTAATGATAGCCGATGTGTATCGCTGATGATCACCTCTTGTCTGTGTGTTTGTCAACTGTTACCTGAATGTACACGTGCCCTGGAAAATTGGGTCACATCCATAGATGGGATAAATTGAGGCTGGATGTCAAGACCGTGCATGTGTGAGACCACGGCGGGCGTCGCCAAAACTCATAAATACTTACCACACGTTGCGTATTCGGGGTAAGCAGAGTAATCGGTGTTGTGCTGCAAGGACTCTTCTAAATTACAGCACAACACCGGCCACCACGTTTAGCAAAGCATTCGGACAAGATAACAAGCAGCAAGTAAGGCACGAAAACCCACATGCTGCATGACTCAGTGGAAGGACCGTGCTGAAGTGAGAGGTAGCTATCCTGTCGCCCTTTAGCACAGCGTCTTGTTCTTAACCCTGGGTCGCCATTTACGACATGCACGGGGAGAGATGCGGTGGGGCTATTTATTATTTTTAAATACCTACCGGCCCTACACGGTCGCCCAGACTCCTACCAATTAAATTACAGAAATGTGCATGCAGTTGTTCGAGGCCACTCCGCGGGCGGCATGTCATGTCGACATTACAGCCAATAAGAGCGCGCAGAAAGATCGGCATCCTCTGTCATAATTATGTCCAATTCTGGACAGGCCGCGATGCCCTAAAATCCTTACCGGCCATCTAGCAATCCTTTCACTCATCTGTGGTCACATGACAGCCTAGACAGTTTGATATCAGTTGGGGGAAACATGTTATATGCATATGTTAGAGCTCTGAAAAGTGCAGATGTACTGCGTAACAATAATATTATGCGTTTTGGTGACACAAGCAATAGGCTCCGTTGAAGTTTTGGGCACAGAAACCCATGCCGGCTGTCTATAAAAAAAATTAGTTCTGCAGATCTTTCCTCTACACAACCGGTAAACTCTGAAACGCTCTCCCTGCCCATATATTTCCCCCAATGTACAGTCTCGGATTCTTCAAGAGGGCCGTAAATAGCCACCTGTCAGGTCGGCATGGCATCCCCAAATCCTACATACAACTGAATGCCCATGGCCGTCGTTAGACACGTTATGTGTGGTACTGCGCCGCATGTCGCGCTTTCTACAAAAAAAAAATGTCAGGTCCCATAAAAACATGATTCGTATGAGCAAAATGGAAGACTAGGAATGGACCATTATGGCGAAGAGTGGAAGAAGATTTTGAAGGTAACAACAATTGACCGGCAACATACAGTTTACATAGGTATATTACGTGCCGCGTGTAACGTGCCGGCCTCATAGGTGCCTATTCACGCCTCTCTTCAAGGACCCAAGACCCAAGGGGGGAAACATGTGGGCAGGGAGAGCGTTCCAGAGTTAACCAGTTCTGTGGAGGAAAGATCTGCAGAACCGATTGGTATGCATCCGCGGTAAATCCAGTTTATAGGGATGCAATCCCTGCCCAGTGGAAATGGGAAGGTGGAAATGGGACGGCGGGATCGCGTCAAACAGCTCCTCCGAGCATTTCCCATGGAATAAGCGATAGAACACACTTAGGGCGTCAACATCCCTACGGATTTGCAGTGGTTCAAGATCGCTGGATACGTCGGGGTCAGCCACTAGTCGCACGGCTGGATCGAGTCCAAAGACGCAAGCTGGTATTTAGCTGAGCCATCCACATGTGCGAGCATTTGCGACACGGTTGGCTACATCACCTACTACACCAGTGATGTCAGCCCATCACACCTTGATAAACTAGACGCCATGTCAGTGCTTCCTTTTAGTCGTGTCGGCTACACTGAGGTTACACTGAACATGATTGTTCATGGGCTTTACTTGAGCATTGGTCAAAATGAAAGTATAAGTTTGACACGTTCTCTTAAATTCACGTTCCCTCGTGAACTGAAGAGTACGAGGTTTGTCAGCCTCGATAGCTGAGTGGTGCAGACATCGACTGTTGCTATTGATTGTTAAGCAACGATGGGCCGGTCAGTACTTGGATGGGTGACCGCTCGACCTCGGAGGCTCACTGTGGTTCGGATTCCGCGTAAAACTGTAGGTCCCTTCCCTTCTTACCTTACTGGTGGTAGGGCTCAACCCGCCCGGGTTACCACCGCACTGAAAGAAACGTCGGTCGAAACGGCCGTGTAAATAGCTCATGTTTTCCGTCCAGTTCAGTGCAGCCGGCGCGACCGAAGGGAAGCACTGACATTGCACCTAGTTCACCCGGTGTTATGGGCTGACATCACGGATGTTGTTTAAGTGTTGTAGCCAACTATTTCAGTTTCCATAAAAATAAAAAATATAAAAACCGCCTTCAAAAATGTATGAAATAAAAAACAATCGAACCCTAGAGTTGAAGGCGGTCGGTTATTTTTGCTTGCTTTAGCACCGCCTTCAACTCTTGGGTTCGATTTTTATTTCACAGGTTTTTTTAGTAATTTTTTGCTATTAATGTACTCGGCGGAATCGCTCGGCCTTCGGCCTCGCGATTCCGCCTCGCTTTCCAATCCGATCTTTACCAAATGGGACCACACGGGAAGCACCAGCTTTCAAATAAAAAAAGAATCATCAAAATCGGTTCACCCAGTCGAAAGTTCTGAGGGGACAAACATAAAAAAAAATAATAATGCAGTCGAATTGAGAACCTCCTCCTTTTTTTTAAGACGGTTAAAGAAAGAGGCAGGCCCAGCGGTGAGTGATGCAATCAAAGAGCATATTACAATCATTTTGCAAACACTGCAAACTGGACGAGCACGTTACGTTCACCTCAGAATTCAGTGCGGTTTGTCGAATATGCATTTCGTCGGAATTTGCAGTATGCCGACACACCGGACCCCTTCCCCTGTTCCTCTTTCTACCTCGTGTACCTGTTTTATGATTAAAGTAGTCAGAATTCATCGCTCAAAGACGACGCGTGTGTTTTCTCGATCACCTGCCAGATAATTTTGACATTTAATTCAATACTGTAAATTATTTTTGTGCGGTGTTGGTCCTGTACGTAAAAATAGGGGTCCATTTTTGGGGCACTGAAGAGAATAGGCCCACTGCATCTCTCTCCGTGCATGTCCTAAAAGGCGACTGAGGAGTAAGCACAAGATGCCGTGCTAAAGGGCGACAGGCAAGCCAACTTTCACTTTGGCACGGTTCATCCACTGAACCGTACAATACTGTTGGTAAGTCTTCGGGCCTCACTAACCTGCTTCATAGTTATCTTTTCCCAATACTTTGCTAAACGCTGAATGTCGGGATAAAGTGTATGTGGCGTCTCCTATGTATGTGCGACGAAATTCGTGTCTTCTTTTTATGAAAACTGACACATCTTTGTCGGCTACATCACCTAAAACATCCGTGATGTCAGCCCATAAAACCGGGTGAACTAGGTGCCAAGTCAGTACTTCCCTTCATTTCATGCCTGCCTCATAACCAAGAACATTACATTCATACCACACGCTCTATCCCGACAATCGGGGTAATCAGAGTAATCGGTGTTGTGCTGCAAGTATTCTTGTAAATTACATCACAACACCGACCACCACGTTTAGCAATGTATTACGACAAGGTAACTATCAAGCAGCAAGTAAGGCACGAAGACCCACCTGCTGCACGACACGGTGGAAGGACCGTGCCAAGGTGAGAGGTGGCTAACCTATCGCCCTTCAGCACGGCACCTTGTCCTTATCCCTCAGCCGCCTTTTACGAAATGCACGCGGAGAGATGCAGTGGGGCTATTCTTTTTAAGTACCGACCCCGCACGGTACAAGAACATTATTCTACGAAAAATTATAAAGAAAGAAAGTATGGGCTGTTCTGCAGTTCAAACTATACGTACACAGCTCACTGAAGGAAGTTGTATTCCACAATTATATCTTCCTCATCCGTAGCTACCTAACCCCAGAAAAATGTACTTGCCCCACACTAGGTGGTAAGTTCAAATTGTAGCCGACTGGGTTGGTACCACCTTACTGGATGTAAGATGGCCGCATAGCAGCCTCGGTTAGTGTTCTCCTCTAGTCCACTATAGCCAGCAATCCAGGGTAGTCTCCGGTATGGCACCTACCTTCTCGGAGGTGATATTGGCTGGTCGGACCATGTGCTTTGGCCCCTCCGACTCAGCGACTCATACCGGATTACATATTAAAAAAATGTACACTCATTCTCAAAATACCTTATTGCAGGGCGCCCAAAAGCGAAGAGCGCGACGAGGACTGCGAGATGACCTCGCTCAAGAACAGCCTCAACGAAGACGGCGGCGGGGCCCTGGAGGCGAAGATGAGTCTTCTGAACGGCATCACAGTGATCGTGGGCTCCATCATCGGCAGCGGCATCTTCGTCTCGCCGACGGGAGTGCTGAAGTACACGGGCTCTGTCGGCGCCAGCCTCGTGGTGTGGTTAACTTCTGGTGTCTTCAGTATGGTGAGTTGTGGAACGTTTTGGCGTAGCTTTTTCATTCGTGTTTTTAAAGTTCCGTTTTTTCTTTTATGGAAACTGACACGGTTAGCTACATCACCTATAACATCCGTGATGTCAGCTCATAAGGGTAGACAGCATCTACTGCGAGATGACATCGCTCAACAATACATGAAACTTCGCCACACAATACATAGAACTTGTCTCTGAAATAATCCTGAAATAATTATGTCCCCAGACTCCAGCAGAATTCAGAAGATTACTAGAAGGATTTGCGGTTATTTCCCAAGAGGAACAAGGAACGTTCGTTATCCTATTGCGAATATTTTGTGAATTTTTCGAGTACTTGCTTCTGAGATGCGTTGCAAAAAATTATTTGAAATAACCATATTTTAAAATTATTACAACATTAAAAACATTTACAACGCAAATAAGTAGGCGATTAATGAGAGCTGTGAATATTATTCTCATCTGAGCTGGTAAAATAAGCAATTTCATAGTAGTTAATGTTTAATGTTAAATGTTATGTTTGAAATATTTTTGCTTTTTTATGTTAACATTATTTATTTTTTATCAAACCAATCAAAATAACAAAAATAAATTTCAAGAGCAAAAGATAGAATCTATATAATTAAACTTTCCGATCCGGAAGTATCGTATTTTGCCTATACATTTGGTATAGCCGTTCTTCAGTTATAAGCTAATATACATACATACATACACTCATACATACACTCACATATACATACACTCATACAACATATATACATACATACATACATACTACTACTACATACATGTTTGATAAATCAGGAGAAACAGATTTTGGTTTAACATGCTTAACACGATGATACCATATCAAAACTTCCTCATACTCTTAACTCAAACTTTCTTACCACAAGATAAAATAACAATTTGCTCTCTCTGCTCCATCTGTACAGACAGTCTCTTATCATTTGACCTAGTGACCACCAGGCCAACCTCTGTTTTAAGGTTATCAGCAGGGTTGCCAGATTGTGATTTTTTTTTATAAAAACTAGCACGAGTGGCTGTGACAAGACTCAATGATAATTGAATTGTTGATTTTTGTTTTCCTCTTTAAATAATATTTTCTAAGTATATCGTAATTCGTACGACGCATACTGAGGCATCCGGCTCCGGCCTCGAAAAAAACCTCAAGGTTCCTGTATGGATGTTACACATCTAAATTAAATCCTCCAAAATATTTTTGTCCGTGCGCTCTTTTGGCTCTAGCGAAAAATTTGAATGCTACTCTATTTGCGAGTCCCTTCTCTATTTTGGTTCTGGTTACAATACAATCTAGTATATTCAAAATCGTACATACATACATACATACATAGATACACACAGACGGTAAACCCATAATATTTGGTAAACGCCCCTTTTGATAGTTATTAAAATAACTATCAATGTTTGTTAGGTAGGTTTTAATTATTTGGTTATTAGTATTACTTTTTTATATTTTATGAAAACAAACAAATGCTATTCAAAATATCGATGATTCTAAATAGTAAAAAAAATATTAAAAAATTTACTAAAAAGCGCCAAAAAACCCTTTTAAAAAAAATATTTTATTTAAACCATGTACCGGCAGGCGGCAGCCCTAGCTATCATGCAATGTGATAAGCAGATGTATTCACAGAGCATGTAATGTGACGCGCGGGGTCCTAACGTATCAGCGGACAGCGACCGACCGATAGTCGCACTCTTTATTAATTAAAAAATACAAATTTAAACTTAATTACATACAGTTTTAAACGAGGTTTTAAATCATATTTGGGCGTTACTTGAAAACAATAGTTCCAATTAAGGTTGCCACTTGACCGGGAGCGGCCGGGATTGTCCCGGAATTGGTTAATACGTCCCGGGTGTATGGGAATCGTTATAAGGAATACTATAAAATTTATATTTTAAAATATATTAAAGAAAATACATATACAAAAATCGAGCATTGCCCCCACCCCTCGACCCAAATCAACTTATCTCCGAAACTACCGAGTCTAAAATTACGAAAAAAAAAATGGAATACGGAGCCTATCTTATAGCCAAGCTCATGTGGCACTGGGCTGGGCACGTCAGCCGAAGAGGCGACGACCAAAGAAGTAAAGTTAATAAGGTCTGATATCAATTTTAAACATAAACTTAAATTACACTTACTGTCAGTACAAAAAGGAGGCTAACATGATATTTATTAATCACGGTCCTCAATTTTATTTTTATGTTTTGTTTTGTTTGTTTGTTTTTTTGGTTTTTTTTTGTTTGTTCTCACTATAACCCACACTCGTCACTTTCTTGCTTTCTTCCTTTTTTTTATTTGTTTTTTTTCCCATTTTTATGTATTTTTTTTATTTTTTTTTGGTTTTGTTCTTTTTACGTTTTTAAAATAAGTTTCTTAGTAAGTAGTCGAAATTATGTCAACATATCAGGGTTAGGCTTAAAATCAGCGTTCCTATGGTTCGCCGTAGGAATAAGAGCTGTGCCGCATCCCTTTTGCGAACAATGTATTGTTTTTCTTTTTAATGTTTTTCTTTTTAATTTTTTATAAGTATTTAATTATTTTAGTTTTTATTATGTATTTTTTTTTTTTATGTTTTCTGTTTTTAAATTTGTTTGCAATAAAAGTTTTTGAATTTGAATTTGAATTTGAGTAACCGTCTCCTACACTGGCGGCCGTGGACAGGAAAACTGAGTGTGGGAAGACCACCCGCCAGGTGGGACGACGACATCAAGTACGTCGGCAGAAAGCGGTGGTTCCGTACCGCTGAAGGCCTGGAGGACTGGAGGACAATTGGAGAAGCGTATGTCCAGCAGTAGACTTATAAACGCTGAATGACCGACTGACTGACTGCCTTATAGTTTACAGGAAAACCTAAACGAAAATCCTAAGTCTTAAAGTTCTCACGCAAAACGGATGGTACGGAACCCTCTCTACGGGAGTTCCACTCGCACTTGACCGCTTTTTTTTGTTATTATATCGGCCATAATAACCCGTATCGTATGGTCATTGAGCCTATTTCATCGGTACTACTATAGCCGCTGCTCTGACGAACTTGCTTCCCTTATCCCTCCTCCTCCTGTTCGCCTTCGCACAAACGCGCCATACTCTCGCGGAACACCCCCTTGTAGTCGACAGAAGAGTTCTTCGAACTGCACGATTCTCCAAATCGTTCTTGTGCCGCACTCAAAGGTGTGAAACGGGGTTTCCGGGGAATATCTTTCGCCACTCCTACAATCCACGTATCTTCAAGCCTTTCCCCAGCGATATTAGTCCACCTCCAAACCGGACTGGCACCTCCTCGGCGGTGAAATTGGCTGCGTCTGAGGCTTCGACCTCGGGCACAGCCACCCAGTTCGGAAGTAATAAAAAAACAAATTCAGTGAAAATGTCAACCGGCTATTTTTCAATTTTTTTTTATGTAATCCGGTATATGTGGCTGATTCGGACGGGCCAAAGCGCGTGCCTTGGGAGAGGCCTATGTCCAGCAGTGGACCGATACAGGCTGATGATGATGATGATGAAAACGCATGCTCCGACCAGCCAATATCACCTCCTAGAAGGTAGGCGCTATACCGGAGACTTCCCTGGATCCCAGGCGATACTGGACTAGAGGAGAACACAACCGAGGCTGCTATGCGGCCATCTTACATCCAGTACGGTGCTACAACCCAGTCGGCTACAATTTGAGCCTACCATCTTGTAAGGTTACGGTTTGTTACGGTTCAAAGACCCTCGGACAGAGACGGTGTAGGCAATGGGCTTCCGCACGGTTTGCGGAACCCTAAAAGGGCTTTTGGCACCCCGTGTTAGACTTTGGAAATATGCCTCACGGAAATACCGAAATTTATGAGATCTCGCTAACCAGTAAATATCCCGTTAAGTTCCGTTTTCGTTGAGGTACGCAACGTCAAAAGTCAGTTCAGTCAGAGTGGCCGATGCAGACTTTCACGCGAGCGGAGCCAGTTGGGGGGAGACAGCAGGTTTTTTTTATGTATACGGGAGACACTTGGCGCCGTCAGCATGGATTGTTGAGCCGACGGCGACCAAAAACATTAGGTTTAGAACGGAGGCTACGATTGCCGTGCCAGCGTGACAGATGCCTTTTTACGCCTCTGTTAAAAGATCCTAAGTCATACACTGAGGACAAGAAAACGAAGTACGGGAAGACCGCCAGGTGGGACGACGACATCCAGTCGTGTCAGCCTCGATAGCTCAGTGGTGCAGACAGTCGACTGTCGCTATTGATTGTTAAGCAACGCTGCTGGGATCGGTCAGTACTTGGATACCGCTAGACCGTTGGAGGCTGACCGTGGTTCGGATTCCACGTAAAACTGTAGATCTCTTCCCTTCTTACCTTACTAGATGGTAGGGTTCAACACGGCCGGGTTGGTACCACCGCACTGAATGAAACGTCGGTCGAAACGGCTATGTAAATAGTTTGTTTTTTTCCGTCCAGTTCAGTAAAGCCGGCATGACCAAAGGGTAGCACTAACATGGCACCTAGTTCACCCGGTGTTGTGGGCTGGCATCACGGATGTTGTAGGTGATGAAGCCAAACGTGTCAGTTTCCATAAAAATTAAAATAAAGTACAGTAAGTCGGCAGAAAGCAGTGGTGGCCCAACTGACATTATTGGTGTTAAAACAGGCGTTATAAGAGCTGTTTAAGTAATAGAGGCCCATTCTTATACAGGTTAAGGTTCTTTAGTGACTTTACAATAGCGTTAGTAAGTGCTATAAGGTTGGGACAAGAGCTCCACAGTAGTGAAATAACTTGCCGTTAGCACCATTTTGTTTGTTGGGAGGTAACTACTGATGTTGGTTGTTCTACGCAGATCGGGGCGTACTGCTACGCGGAGCTGGGCTGCATGATCCGGAAGAGCGGCGCCGACTACGCCTATATCATGGAGACCTTCGGACCCTGCGCCGCTTTCATCCGGCTCTGGATCGAGTGTATGATAGTGCGACCCTGCTCTCAGGTTAGTAGCCCCAGCCTAGTATTTAAGCGGCGGGTGGCCGAGTGGTTTGGGCATCGGCTTCTCATGCGAGAGGTCCGCGGTTCAAATCCCGTCGGCGTGTACCAATGAGTTTTTTCTGACGAAAAAATTAAAGTACATACCTACAACTGCTGCTTCACTGTTCGGAACCGGTGTAAAACTTTAGGTCCCTTCCCTTAACTCTTACTAGGTGGTAGGCTCAAATTGTAGCCAACTGGGTTGCTACCACCGTACTGGATGTAAGATGGCCGCATAGCAGCCTCGGTTGTGTTCTCCTCTAGTCCAGTATAGCCAACAATCCAGGGAAGTCTCCGGTATGGCACCTACCTTCTCGGAGGTGATATTGGCTGGTCGGAGCATGCGCTTTGGTCCCTCTGACTCAGCCACCCATACATAAAAAAAATTAAAAATCTGTGCCCTAGCCAGTCAGTCATTCAATCAGTATGTTCATTTATCTATTCTTTTTATTTATTTCTAAGATTAATTTTTATTGCTAGCTTGCGCCCGCGGCTTCGCTCGCGTGAAAAGAAGAAAGTAAGTATGCCCGCTACCGTAACTTTGTTTCGGCGCGCGGAACAATTCGGTTTGTATGAGAGCCACATCGTAGCGTAACCGGAACTGAATTTTAGTCTCATATAGGTAAATGTGCTTGTACTAAATTTAATCAAATTCAGATGATCGGTTTAAGAGTTATGGAGGATCGTAAATACATACATACAGAAAATATTTCTAAAAATCATCAATTTAGTTTTAGTATCATACATGGAGTCTACAAACGCAATATCTCATAAAACAAAGTGACTTACTCCATGACCATCCCTTCCAGATTTATTATTAGTATTGATTGATGATAATAATTGTGCTGAAGACCCTTTCAACTTCTGCATTGAGAGATAATGTCGCTATTGCCAAAGCTATTGCCTCCTAGATCATACATAATTTCATAATAGACTAGTCCTAGTCTTGTCAGCCTCGATAGTTCAGTGGTGCACACAGTCAACTGTCGCTATTGAATGTTAAGCAACGCTGGGCGCGGTCAGTACTTGGATGGGTGACCGCTGACCGTTGGAGGCTGACCGAGGTTCGGATTCCTCGTAAAAACTGTAGGTCCCTTCCCTCCTAATCTTACTTGGTGGTAGGGTTTAACCCGCCCGGGTTTGTACCACCGCACTGAATGAAACGTCGGCTGAAACGGCTATGTAAAAAGTTTGTGTTTTCCGACCAGTTCTGTGTAGCCGGCACGATCAAAGGGGGGAAGCACTGACATGGCACCTAGTTCACCCGGTGTTATGGGCTGACATCACGGACGTTGTAGGTGATGTAGCCAACCGTGTCAGTTCCCATAAAAAAAAATATATATATAATATAGTCTTGGAATGCGTTAAGTAATTGGGCAGCGTCTTTTAGGCTGCAACTTCTGCCCAGCCATACGTCCGTGGTTCAGTCATCAAACTCAATTTATGTAACAAATTTCAACTTTTTTCGTCTAATAGATTCCGAGGTAATTAGCTGTGACAGACGGGCAGACGGACAAACAAAAGAGTAATCTGCCAGTTTCAGTTTTTTTTTTCCTCTTTTGAGCTAAGGAACCTTAAAAAACTATCGATGAAATTATTTGTCTTTATAACAGGCATCGAATTTCTTTCATGCTCATTTCTCGAGCATCCAAGGTCATACCTACATAGTAATACCTACTTCGTCAGCACATCACGTGTAACAGTGTTGCTAAGTCCTTCTTCGATATACAGAGGTGAACCTTTGTTTTAACGTCGGGGTTCTTATTACGAGATGTCGACAAATTTCATTGGCCACAATTCAATGCGTCATGGAAAAATGAGTAGGAGACTCACGAAAGAGATTTATGGCGATAACTTTAAGAAGATAATTCTAGAACTTATACCTACATTTTTTTATTTTTTTTATTTACTTGTACCGTGTGGGGCCGGTACTTTAAAAGAATAGCCCCACTGCATCTCTCCCCGTGCATGTCGTAAAAGGCGACTAAGGGATATGACTCCCTTCTTATATTACTAGGTGGTAGGGTTTAACCCGCCCGGATTGGTACCACCGCACTGAATGAAAGGTCGGTCGAAACGGCTATGTAAATAGTTTGTGTTTTCCGTCCAGTTCAGTGTAGCCGGCACGACCGAAGGGAAGCACTGTCGTGGCACCAAGTTCACCCGGTGTTATGGGCTGACATCACGGATGTTGTAGGTGATGTAGCCAACGGTGTCAGTTTCAATAAAAAAAAAATAAAAAATAAAATTATTAATATAGTTCTTAAGTGTACCGTGTGGTGCGGGTACTTAAAAAGAATAGCCCCACTGGATCTCTCCCCATTCATGTCGTAAAAGGCGACTAAGGGATAAGGACAAGATGCCGTGCTAAAGGGCGACAGGCTCGCCACCTATCACCTTGGCACGGTACTTCCACCGAGTCATGCAGCAGGTGGGTCTTCATACCTTACTTGCTGCTTGATCTATTGAATCTTGTTCGAATACTTTGCGAAACGTGGTGTTCGATGTTGTGCTGTAATTTACTAGAGTTCTTGCAGCACAACACCGATTACTCTGCTTACCCCGATTGTCGGGATTCAGCGTGTGTGATATGTATGTATGTATGAATTCTATAACTTATATCTACATTGCCTCCTAGACTGCGGGCGGGTGTTTGTTGGTTTAAACTAAGCATATATTTTATCTTTTTATTCATTCATTTATCATAAATATTTATTTATTCATTTATCATCAATATATATTATACCAATAATAAATCTGTAAGGAATGGTCATGAAGTCAGTTATTTTGTTTTATGATGAGAGTTTGTAGACTCTACGTATGATACTAAAGCTAAATTAACGAATTTTAAAAATCTTTTCTATATGTAAGTATGTATGTTCCTCCATAACTCTTAAACCGATCATCCGAATTCGATGAAACTTAGTACAAGCACATTTGCATTAGTAGCAGCAGTACGGGAGTACGGGACACAGGATAGGCTAAAATTCTGTTTCGTTTACGCTAAGATGTGGCTCTCATACAAACCTAATTGTTCCGCGCGCTAAAATAAACGTACGGTAGCGGGCTTACTTACTTTCTCCTTCTAAATTCGAATTTCACGCGAGCGAAGCCGCGGGCGATAGCTAGTTTACTATATAGTTTTATATTCGTAGACCTACTCCCACTATATTATCACTACTACAATTTAACACTATTATGAATCCTTATCCTTATTATATTACCTATAATAAAATCCAACGTCTGCTTTCTGTCTGTCTGAGTGTCTGTCTGTCCGCTTATAACTCGAAAACCACTGAACCGATTTTAATAAAACAAAATTCTACGGATAGCCTGATTCTTCCCATCAACTATAGGCTACTTACTATCACGCTAAATGGCTTATGAGGTTAGCAGTGAAGTGAAATATGAGAGCGGGCGGAGCCGCGGGCACAGCTTGTGTCTCATAATTTCCATCTAAACTAATATTATAAAGTGATAAAGTTTGTAAGTTTGGATGTAGGAGGTAGAGAGGTAGGTGAGAGGAAGTTTGGATGTCCGAAAATACTCATCCGATTTTAAACATTCTCTGACCAAGGCTATGCGAGCGAAGTCGCCGGCAAAAGCTAGTTCATTATAATGTTGTATTACTTATATAAATATATTTATAATTTGCAGGTTTTAAGCCTATTATTTATAAAGTTTAATTTAAAATTTTCACACCTCATCTCTGCTACATTACTTTGTGAAAGGTTGACTGTAAGAAATCTCTTCGAGAGAGTGGCGGGTGGCCGAATGGTTCGGGCATCGGCTTCTCATGCGAGAGGTCCGAGGTTCGAATCCGGTCGGCGTGTACCAATGAGTTCTTACTGACATAAAAATTAACGTGCATACCTACACCTGCTACTTCACCGTTCGGAACCGGCGTAAAACTGTACCTGTATCCCCTTGCCCCTTACTAGGTGGTAGGCTCAAATTGTAGCCGACTGGGTTGATACCACCGTACTGGATGTAAGATGGCCGCATAGCAGCCTCGGTTGTGTTCTCCTCTAGTCCAGTATAGCCAGCAATCCAGGGAAGTCTCCGGTATGGCACCTACCTTCTCGGAGGTGATATTGGCTGGTCGGAGCATGCGCTTTGGCCTCTCCGACTCAGCCACCCATACCGGATTACATAAAAAAAATAGAGATAAGTCCGCCTTTGCACCTCATGTACTTCATACATATTTATTGTGTTATTTTTAACGCCCGACGCAAAAAAACGGAGGGGTGTTATAAGTTTGACGTGTGTGTGTGTGTGTGTGTGTGTGTGAGGGTCTGTGGCATCGTAGCTCCACCGTAGCACAGATTACTTAATAGTTACTTCGTAACAGATAAATCACTCCATAGAAAATGTTCCTACCTTCGGGCTTTAATAGCCTACTGTTTCACATAGCCAATCGCAGCGTGCGAAAATGTACCTTAACGATCGAGTGTAAAGTGGTTATTGCTTTGCAGCTGCGCGCAGTTGCGTGGGCGAGCGTCTATGTAAACTTGGCGACGCTGACGAATTTACACGCCCGTCGGGCGGTAGGTAGTTAGCGCGCGCAAGTACATAGAGTGCGTGAGGCCTGACCGTAGGTTTTTTTTATTAGGAAGCTTGTTTAATCGGGATGGTTCTATCTAAGCTATGTTTGTAATAAAGTAATCAAGTAATTAAGTAATCAAAACATTTATTATTTTAAAAAGTCGACTGATTTGCATGCGGTTTTTTTTAAAAAGCTTGAAATAAAAGTTAAATTATCTCATAAAATATTTATTATTTATTGAAAACGAACACATTTTTTTTATACACATTTTATATATTTCATAAAATATTTGTGAAGCAATAAAGTATTTTCTATCTACCTACACTATTGGTTGACTAATGACGTTGGTTGTTGTGTTGTGCGATGCGCGCGCGCAGGCGATCGTGGCGCTAACGTTCAGCGTGTACGTGCTGAAGCCGTTCTTCCCGGACTGCGACCCGCCCAACGACGCCGCCAGACTCCTCGCCACCTGCTGCATATGTGAGTTAACATTCTCCTACAACAAAGGGAACTTAATAATAATAATTCATTTATCTTAAGATACTGAAGTATCTGGATCTGCAGCACGAGGTTACCAAAATGTGGCCCGTCGACTCGACGATCGTTGTGCCCATAGTCGTATCAGCGCATGGGTTGATAGAGAAGAGCCTCGACGGCCACCTTGAGAGGCTCTCGCTGAGTGGTTGGGTCAAGGGCCAGATCCAGAAGGCAGCCCTGCTCGACACTGCACGCATCGTCCGGAGGTTTCTCTCCCTAGGGCCCGACCATCGGTAGGTTGGGTTCGCCCCGCCGCCGCCGCGCCGGTGGTGGAAACTTCATTTTCATAAGATTAATTTTGTATATGTTTGTAATGTTAGGTTTTTAATATGTAGTTAGGTTTTTAATGTGTACAAAATTAGTTTTTAGCAAATGTGTAAATAATGAAATAATTCATTTATCTTTAAAAAAAAGGGAACTTGAAAGTTTCGCTATATTAACTGACAGAACTGGTAAACTTCGGAACGCACTCGTATTTCCCACCAAGTACAGTCTCGGGTCCATCAAGAGGGCTATGAATGGGCAACTGTCGCATGCGACCGAATTGGAGACGATGGCTGGCCCTGGCGTGATGCTCGTAAACGGGTGCTGTTTGTGGAGACCGGCCAAATTAGCATCAACGTGTTATATGAATGGTTTACGCTTATAGAAAAAATTTTGTATTTGTGATATTTTTTTAGAAATAGTGATTACTAAGTACTATGTAGGCAGTGCCAAACATTTTTGTAAATGTAGATTAAGTGGACGCAAAAAAAAAGTATCCAGCGAGGTTTCTTGCCAGTTCTTCCTCACTGTGATAATCGCACTGGTAAAATGCTAAATGTTAAATATGACGAATCCGAGTGCAGTGTACTGTCTATGGATGATGAATAAAGAATAAAGAATGTCCATGGGCGTCGTTAGACACCTTATAGGTGGCTCGGCGAGTTGGCATGTCGCGCTTTCTATAAAAAAACAAAAAACAAAAATAAAAGAATACTGCTGCAAGGATTATTCCAGGAATCTTCAACCCCAACCCCCAAGCAGGTTACTGTATAAGATTCTTTCAAATTTCACACACGAGAAAGCCTAGGCCAGGGATGGGCAAACTTTTTTCTACGCGGGTCAATGTTTACAAACGTAATCTATTAGGGGCACGTTTTTGAATGTTTGGCTATACCTAATTATGTTTCAGCAACATTCAAAGTTATCTTATTTATACAAAATAAAATTATGTGAACTATTTATCTATAGATATTCGAATCAGATACAGTGTGCCTGGTGCACTACTAAATAGGCAAATATATATTTATTGCAGGTAATCTATTAAATAGCAACAGAGTAATAAATTTTATTAATGAATGTAACCAAGTACACTATTTAATATTTACCGAATGTTTCCATGATTTATGTTATGTTATTATGTACTGGCCGATATGGTCGCGGGCCGGATTGCAACCGTTCGCAGGCCGGAGATGTCCCGCGGGCTGTAGTTTGCCCATCCCTGGCCTAGGCTGTACAAACAACTGCACCTACTCGTACAACACAATGCTTGTTCTTGCAGTACTGCTGACGTTCGTGAACTGCTGGTCGGTGCGCGCCGCGACGCGCGTACAGGACTGGTTCACGTACGCAAAGCTGCTGGCGCTCTTCATCATCATAGCCGCCGGAGCCTACCAGCTCTGCTTGGGTGAGTACATTATTGTGCAACGTACAACCGCTGCGCCGCCGGTGCAACCTGGGTGCGCGCCGCGACGCGCGTACAGGACTGGTTCACGTACGCAAAGCTGCTGGCGCTCTTCATCATCATAGCCGCCGGAGCCTACCAGCTCTGCTTGGGTGAGTACCTGCATTATTGTGCAACCTACAACCGCTGCGCCACCGCGCCGGCGCAACCTGGGTGCTGCGTGCTCCATGAGCCAATATCTACACCGAGAACGAGCTATTTCATTTTTTAACCCCCGACGAAAAAAACGGAGGGGTGTTATCAGTTTGACGTATGTGTGTGTGTGTGAGGGTGAGGGTGTGTGAGGGTGTGTGTGTGTGTGTGTGTGTCTGTCTGTTGCATGGTAGCTCCCAAACGGTTGGACCTATTTGGATGCGGTTTTTTTTATTAAGAAGCTTGCTTATTTTTAATATAGCATAAAACGCTAGTCAGTGTAAGCGTCCACTTCTGGACATAAGCCTCTCCAATTTTCCACCAGTCCTCCCGGCCTTCAGCGGTATGGAACCACTGCTTTCCGTCGACGCACTTGATGTGGTCGTCCCACCTGGCGGGTGGTCTTCCCACACTCCGTTTTCCTGTCCACGGCCGCCAGTGTAGGGCACGGTTACTCCAACGTAAACCGCTAACAAATAACTAAATAATTAATTTTTAATAATGGAAACTGACAAGGTTGATTATATCACCTAATACATCCGTGATGTCAGCCCATGACACCTTGGTGAAATAGGTGCCATGTCAGTGGGCAGCACTCTTGCTGGCTACACTGAACTGGACGGAAAGCACAAACCATTTACATTGCCGTTTCAACCGACTTTTCATTCAGTGCGGTGGTACCAAACAGGGCGGGTTCAAACCCTACCACCCAGTAAGGTAAGAAGGGACCTTCAGTTTTACGTGGAATCCGAACCACGGTCAGTCTCCAACGGTTGAGCGGTCACCCATCCATCCACTGACCGCGCCCAGGTGTCCTTGTGATCCGACCGACAGTCAACCGACCTCAGCACTGACCTACCGAGGCTGTAAGTAAAATATTTCGTCCAACTCAGTCGACTCCGCCACAGTACCCAATACGCTGGCTGCGTTGCCCCTTTGAATGGCCAGCCCTATTCGCTGAAAGGGATCATTCAACATTTACGTGATCACCGTGATTACCGTGTGGGGCCGGTACCTTAAAAGAATAGCCCCGCTGCATCTCTCCCCGTGTATGTCGTAAAAGGCGACTAAGGGATATGACTCCCTTCTTATATTACTAGGTGGTAGGGTTTAACCCGCCCGGGTTGGTACCACCGCACTGAATGAAAGGTCGGTCGAAACGGCTATGTAAATAGTTTGTGTTTTCCGTCCAGTTCAGTGTAGCCGGCACGACCGAATGGAAGCACTGACGTGGCACCAAGTTCACCCGGTGTTATGGGCTGACATCACGGATGTTGTAGGTGATGTAGCCAACCGTGTCAGTTTCCATAAAAAAAAAAATAAAAAAAACCGGAAGGGGGGGGGGGGGGGGTGCTTGTATATACATCTGATTTGGGGGGGGGAGAATACATGATTACGTGATCATTTTATAACTTTAACGTATCGTTTCCGTGTCGCAGAAACACCTACCACGAATAATTTTAAGGAAACCAAACTAAATGTTTTAGCAAGCTCGAACCAGCTCTCCCACCCGTACATGGTAAAAATCATTTTTACATAACTTAATTAATAACTTGTTAACTTTTCTTGACTTAGTGAGAAAGAGTTGATTTCATTTCGTCCTTTCAATAAAGTCTAATGAAACTATCTATTTTATTGATTTAACTTTATAGTTCTTACCTTTTGCATTTTGACAAATGACACACCCTCTTCCCAAATTTAGGTCATTTATGACCCATAGAAACAAGACATACGTGTCAGTGCTAATAAACAGCAAAAATTTTAAGCACGGACGAAGATTATGTAATCAAGGCGAGGGGGTCCAACAAAAGATTACGCTGTGATCACATAGGGGGCACATAGGGTCATTTAGAACAAACTTGGGGAACTGACTGTGGTTCGGATTCCACACAAAACTGTAGGACCCTTCCCTTCTTACCTTACTAGGTGGTAGGGAATGAAAGATCGGTCGAAGCGGCTATGTAAATAGTTCGTGTTTTCCGTCCAGTTCAGTGTAGCCGGCACGACCAAATGGAAGCACTGACATGACACATAGTTCACCAAGATGATATTGGCCGACATCACGGATGTTGTAGGCGATTTAGCCAACTGTGTGTGTGCCATAAAAAATAAAAAATAAAATAATAATACGAAACAGAGTTTTCCACACTTTCATATTCGTTTGATATCCGAATGATACGGCCTTAACGAGATCGAAGCCTCTGGCGCAACTAGTCATAAATAATCCTTGTCATAAATCTGAAACCATAAAACTCGTCTAACAGAAGTCTACCGCCGATAAACTACACAATACCTATTGATTATCGATTAGAACTAGTCTTATTCATAGAACAGCCATACTCAAAGTGTGCGGAGCCTCTGTGGGGGCTCCGCGAGAATACGAGAAAAAAAATACATCTCTCCTCTCTGGCTCGATTCAGCTCGGCTGCGCAGACGAACTCAACTCAACTCTCTTCTATCAAACCTGATATTAACCAATTGATGAAAAATAAGAAACAGTTTCATACCTCCCATTAGATATTTAATTATTGTTTTTCTCTTTTATGATAATATTAAGTAAGTAACTGTAACATTGTAATATGATTATTAATAAAGAATGCACAAAAACTAAATTCTGTTTATTTTAGGGCCCCGTCAAATATTTCGCTGTCCAAAAGGGTTCCGTCACCAAAAAAGTTTGAGAACCGCTGTCATAGAACATTGAATCGCGCACATTCCGTACTATAAATAGAAGTACCCTATATGTTCAAGAGTCGTGTTGTCAATACTAATAATAAATCTGTAAGGGATGTTCATGGAGTAATTTACTTTGTTTTACTAATAATAAATCTGTAAGGGATAGTCTTTTTTTTTATGGAAACTGACACGGTTGGCTACATCACCTACAACATCCGTGATGTCAGCCCATAACACCGGGTGAACTTGGAGCCAAGTCAGCATTCCCTTCGGTCGTGCCAGCTACACTGAACTGGACGGAAAACACAAACTATTTTACATAGCCGTTTCGACCGACCTTTCATTCAGTGCGGTGGTACCAACCCGGGCGGGTTGAACCCTACACCCTAGTCATATAAGAAGGGAGTCAATTTAGTTTTAGTATCATACATAGAGTCTACAAACGCAGTATCTCATAAAACAAATTAACTTACTCCATGACCATCCCTTACAGATTTATTATTAGTATTGATTATTTTGCCCTTTCCACATTATATATTATTCCTTATTCCATGTCGTAAACTATTACTTCCCTCTAGCGGCTAAAATCGCAAGCGGGGGACCTCGCGAGGTCGTATGTTGAACTCTAGCGAGAAACGAGGTCGATCCACCCCCACTCCTCCATCTTCCGCCCCCAATAGCCGGGGGCGGACCGTCCGCGTCCCCGCGCCACCCCAGTGCGTACCGCCCCCCACGCTGAAAGGTCAAACGGACAGATTAATTACTATTACGGACAAATTGTGCTAAATTTCCTGGGCTTGGTGATGACTGGGGAAAAGTATTGAAGTAAGGTTTCGAAAAATAAAATGCGCCACCTTGTTCCGAAAAATCAAGTAGGCACAGGCCGCTTTTTCGGGTTTGAATTGAAAAAGATGCAAGCACGGAAATTTGTAGACTAAGCGAAAAAAAAATGGATTTTTTTTTATGCAAAATACTACGAATTCAAAACTTACCTACATAGATAGATATTTAATCAACGAATAAAATCTTTTTTTTTTCAAAACCTTGCTTGTTTCACGTTACGTCCAATATTCCTCTTTGCCTCTACGGTTCGAATTCAACGCGGGCGAAGCCGCAGTCAAGGGTAGTTTTGAAATGGTACATCAGCATACAATAAAAGTTTAAATGCTATTATTTGTATGCAAAATTTTCTTGAGATGGAAGTTGGGTATTCCCATAGTACCTATATTTTATTTTACAGTCAAAACGAAAGGCAATTTAATTTAAATTCAATATTTTTTTCTTTTTTCGCCCTTGATGTGAAAATTCAATTTATATTTTTCTCGTCATTCTTCCCCAAGGACACGCCAAGACGTACCGAGTACCGAGCTCTGCGATCGCGGTCATTTATTACGTAACATTAAAATCGAAGACGTTAAATCGTAGCTACACGAACACAAAACATAAAAAAAAATCTGTTTAGTGCGAGTTTTACTCGCGCACGGAGGCGGAGGTTCCCGTATCTATCCGCTATTATCCGCTTATCTTTTGTCTTTCAACAATGCATTGTATAAAAGCCTGTGGCGCCATCTATTATTCAATAGTATGACTAAACGATTTTTCGGTAGTTTGTTGTATGGGAGCCTCACTTAATTTTTAACATTTTATTTTTTTTATTATTTGTTGTTATATCCGCCATAGTAGCACATATTCTGTGAAAATTTCAACGGGTTACCTGTTACGGTACAAGAGATACGGCCCTCGGACAGACAGCGGACGGCGGAGGCTTAGTAATAGGCTTCCGCACGGGATACGGAAACCTAAAAACCGGCCCACGTTCGGTATCACGACGTAATTGACCGGTTTTTATTATTTTATGTTATAC
Organism: Nematopogon swammerdamellus; assembly: GCA_946902875.1. Taxonomy (NCBI): domain Eukaryota; kingdom Metazoa; phylum Arthropoda; class Insecta; order Lepidoptera; family Adelidae; genus Nematopogon; species Nematopogon swammerdamellus. The sequence goes on from OX336358.1 coordinate 15,483,393, forward strand.
TTTAGAGTTTGCTCTATAATCACACCAAATTTGACGCTTGTATGTATTACCGTTTTTACGATAAAACAAAAACAAAAAACGTTTCAAAAAATCTTTGCTTGTATGGGGACCCCTTAATTTTTTACTTTTCCTTTTTTATTATTTGTCCCAACATCCGCCATAACAACATTTCTGTGAATTCAGATTCACAATTTCATTCGGCTACCTATTACGGTTCAGGTGGCCGAGTGGTTTGGGCTCATCGGCTTCTCATGCGAGAGGTCCGCGGTTCGAGTCCGGTCGGCGTGTACCAATCAGTTTTTTTCTGGCGAAAAAATTTACGTGCATATACCTAAACCTGCTGCTTCACCGTTCGGAACCAGTGTAAAACTGTAGTCCCTCCCTTCCCTTGTCCCTTACTAGGTGCTAGGCTCAAATTGTAGCCGACTGGGTTTTTACCACCGTACTGAATGTAAGATGGCCGCATAGTAGTCTCGGTTGTGTTCTCTTCCTAGTCCAGTATACCCAGCAATACAGGGAAGTCTCCGGTATAGTACCTACCTTCTCGGAGGTAATATTGGCTGCTCGGAGCATGTGGTTTGGCCCCTCTGACTCAGGCACCCATACCGGATTAAATTTTTTTTTTAATTGGTTGTCTGTAAAGTCGGTTTACGGACGATAGTTTTACGTTTCACCCGGTGTTATGGGCTGACATCACGGATGTTGTAGGTGATGTAGCCAACCGTGTCAGGTTCCATAAAAAAAAAAAAAAAAAACCTGATGACGTCATAAAGTATATAAAGTGCGAAGTCAGATACAGAATCAGTTCCGGCGGATATTTACCGTCTTTATTTAGATTTTTATTAATTTTGTGTATTTTTATAAGTTTTTGTAGAATATAAAATATGTAAAATTAATTTAAGTACATGATCAATATGTGATAATAACTAATAAAAAACATGAGAAAATAACGACTATTAATTTTTGTTTATTTTATATTTGAAAAACCTAAAAAGCCAATAATATTAATTATCAATATAAACATCGTGTTGGGACTCAAACCTACATAACGCCATCTACATGTACAACGTTGCAACAACTACCTAACTGCGAAATCAAGTAAATACCGCTGAAGTATTTCATTTACTATTGACGCTAGATGTGGACGCTAGATGTCGCTCCATGAAATCTTCACATACTGTTGAGCAAATTTGCTGCGATAGGTACATGAACGATTAGCCCGCGTGGTTAAGACGTCTGGTCGGTGATGGTGGCAGGGACCGCGGGTTCGAGGCTCGCAAAAGACGGACAAATATATTTTGTATTTCCTACTATTGTATATGCCTCTCTATCGCGCTCTCGCTTGTACACACAGGTTTAGATGGAACGTGACACTTCTTCGTGCGTGCAGCCGGTGTTCATCAATTTATAAGACGTGACGTCATCACGTCAAAAAATGACGGACGGACAGCCAGACAGACGACGACGTAGGCGTCGTCGTAGACGACGCGTCGGTTGGCAGAGAACTGTCAGTTCTCCGTTACAGCAATGGTCGCGCGCGGATGACGAAAATTAAAGCGGTGATCAGTACGGATAGTCTAGGATGACGAAGATTCTTCAGATGCGTTGGGAGAGTGCTCACGAGGATAGCCCACACGTTCGGCCCGCAACGCATAGCTCAGAAAGCGACTGTGAGGAAAGAGTGCAGAGACCTTACGTAAAACACGAACAGCCCGCTTCCTTCCTACATCTGTTATACTTGAGCTGTCAGCGCCAGTCACCAGCGTACAGCCAATGTGCGGAGAGATTCGCTGGCACTACAATGCGGTTCTCTTTGTTCTGTAAACGTCAAAATAAGCACTTATATAAAGTCGGCCTCGGTAGCTCGGGGTCAGTACTTGGATGGGTGACTGCTCGACCGTTGGAGGCTGACCGTGGTTCGGATTCCACGTTAAACTGTAGGTCCCTTACCTTCTTACCTTACTAGGTGGTAGGGTTTATGCCGGCCGGGTTGGTACCACCGCACTGAGCGAAACGTCGTCGGTCGAAACGGCTATGTAAATAGTTCGTGTTTTCCGTCCAGTAGCTGACGTGAAATGAAGGGAACCACTGACATGGTACCTAGTTCACCCGGTGTTATGGGCTGATATCACGGATGTTGTAGGTGACGTAACCAACCGTGTCAGTGTCCATAAAAAAAATGTACATACAGAATGTTTTTCAAAACCGAATGTCACGTGAGTTTGCAGTGTTACAATGCCGAGGCGGTGGGAATATAGTCGTAGATACATGATGATTTTTTATGTAAGCCAGTATGGGTAGCTGTGCCGAAGAACAAAAGGTGCTGTCGGCAGAGCCAAACGCACCTCACTTCGCAAAACCAGGCTCAGTGAGGCGCCATGCCAGCAGATTTGCTGACTGCTGCTAGGCTGTCTAGCCTTTTGATATGACGTTTGAAAACCCCCAGATTAAATGACTCGGGAAATATACTCGTCTGAAGACAGTTCCACTCCACACCCTGTCGGTGCGACAAAGGAACGATTTTGAGGAACGATTTCTTCTCAAAAGGCCAATATCAACAACAAAAGGGGGGTGCTAAGCCTCTCTGCGACGAGTATTGCGGATATAGGACAGATGGCATTGATTAAGGGATGCTAGTTCCTCAGCGCAGCGCCATGCCCTGACAGTACCAATAGAACAGACCACCTAAGCGAACTCACAAAACGTCGCGCGTCGGTGACACATATACCACGTTCATAACACACGCTGTATCCCGATAATCGTGGTAAGCAGAGTAATCGGTATTGTGCTGCAAGCACTCTGGTAAATCTGGTAAATTACAGCACAAGACCGCCACGGTTACGCAAAGTATTCGGACAACATAATTTATCAAGCAGCAAGTAAGGCACGAAGATCCACCTGCTTCACGACGCGGTGCTGGAAGGACCGTGCCAAGGTGAGAGGTGACTATCCTGTTGTCCTTTCGCACGGCATCTTGCCCTTATTTAACCTATGGAGTTATTCCTGCAGCATATTCCCAGTCGCTAAATATATCGACAATGGCTCTGACCGAGTCGTCGGCCGCACAATGAGATTCGGACGTGGTCGCAAGCGCATGTGGCGACGACAAAAGGAAACGGAGGCGTCTGATTGGATGATTGGTGTGAGGTAACCGGCGCGGCGGGACGCGCCACGTGGAACAGCCGCCGCCGGTTTCAGCTGCGTTTATTCTTGTGGAATCTTCTTAGGTTACACTTAATCAGAACTAATTTAAGATGGAGACATCGTAATGGCGATTGCAGCGTTGTGTTTAACAATTTTTTTTCTTGAAATGAAATGGAATGAGGTTATTGTCGAGCATTATACGACACAAAGACTTACTCATAGTGGAATTAATAATAAATAAAACACAAAATAATAATTATTCATAAATACAGTATATACAATCAAAAGAAAATACTTAAAAAGCAATACATAGTACTTAGCAGATTAATAACAAAAATCATGTTGACGTAAAATATAACAGAAAAATGTATAGCCGTAAAAGATCAAAGAAGATTATGTAGTTAGGTTAGGCAGTAAATAAAAAACATTCGGGTTAAACACATTACCCTCCTATTGGCTTCGGAGTGGTGTTATTTACATAGCGGTCCCCCGACTCCTTTACCTAAGTAAGTAAACGGAAATTATTTTTTACTTTTTAAGGGTCGGGATTTTTTTTATTTATAATTTAACTTTTATTTCAACCTTTTTAAAAAAACCGCATTGAAATCGGTCCACTTTTTAAGATATTAATTTTTGATTACTTGATAATTTGATTACAAACCTAGGTAACAATCATCCTGATTAAACCAATTTTCCAATAAAAAAACCGCATCCAAATCGGTCCGTCCGTTTGGGAGCTACGATGCCACATACTTACACCCTTACACACGTTAAACTTATGACACCCCTCTTTTTTCGTCGGGGGTTAAAAAGAAAAAATATTACTCATATTTGGCTTGATATATGTAGAATCTCAAAGTGATACTAAAGATATAAAAATATCACACTTTCGTCTAATGCAGAACTAGGAGGAATGGAAGCCAGCTCCGAATGTGCTGCGGCTTCCGCTCGATGAGAGTGCTGCAGCGCTGGTCTTCCGCTGCTTCCAACACACGCATGCGTACCTATTGCAAATATTAGCTATAGCCAGTAGAATAGTAGAATTGTCAGCCTCGATAGCTCAGTGGTGCAGACAGTCGACAGTCACTATTGATGGTTAAGCAACGCTGGGCCGGTCAGTACTTGGATGGGTGACCGCTCGATCGTTGGAGGCTGACCGAGGTTCGGATTCCACGTAAAACTGTAGGTCCCTTCCCTTCTTACCTTACTATTTAGGTGGTAGGGTTCAACCCGCCCGGGTTGGTACCACCGCACCGAATGAAACGTCGGTCGAAACGGCTATGTAAATAGAATAGTTCGTGTTTTCCGTCCAGTTCAGTGTAGCCGACATGAAATGAGGGGAAGCACTAACATGGCACCAAGTTCACCCGGTGTTATGGGCTGACATCACGGATGTTGTAGGTGATGTAGCCAACCGTGTCAGTTTCCATAAAGAAAAAGAAATAATCACACTCACATACATAAGTTAAAGCCACAGAAGCCAAAGAGGAAGAAGACAATAATATACTTTGTCTTTATAGGGATACTAGCTGTGCCCGCGGCTCCGCCCGCTCTCATATTTGACTTCACTGCTAACCTCATAAGCTATTTAGCGTGATAGTAAGTAGCCTATAGTTGATGGTAAGAATCAAGCTATCCCTAGAATTTTGTTTTATTAAAATCGGTTCAGTGGTTCTCGAGTTATAAGCGGACAGACAGACACTCAGACAGACAGAAAGCAGATGATTTCAAGGACGAAAGCAAGGATTTGAAGCCGCGAGGTTGACAATGTCTCATAATCATTTTTCTATGCTCATAATCCTCCCGTAACATTTTTTATATCAGGCAGGACAAGTCTTGCTAATGTTTTCGTATCAAAAGTGTATGCATGCATATGACGAACAGAATGCGTTTACCCTCCACAGGCAAGACGGAGTACTTCACATTCGCAGGGACCACCTCTGACGTCACATCTCTGGCTCTCTCCTTCTACTCGGGACTGTTCGCTTACAATGGCTGGTAAGTGTCCGATTCCGCCGATGCAAAACTTGCGAACAATGGGCGTTTTGGCTTATATTATGTGCCATTTGTTAGAATAATTTTCGAAACCAAATACTCATATTTTTCAATCGGATTTTTTTTTCTTTTCAATAAAAATATATGAATTATAACATGCTTAGTGATTTATTCCTTATATCATGTAACTTTTGCCAAAAAAAAAAAACGACAGAGGACCATAAATTACGTTTTTTTTTCGAAGAAATTGTTAAGAAAATCAAGACTACATACAGAAAGTATTCTGGAGAAATACAAGAAAAAGATGAGAACGATTATTTATCCTGCTTGTTTTTTTAATTTTTGTATAGGTTGACCCTGGAAAAAGCTTGAAAAAACATCATGTTAGCAATTGTTTATGACAAGGTGGAGTTTCATTTAAGGGGGTTTGTACTTAAATAAGCCACATTTTGAGTACATTTTTTTTTATAAAGTTCTCTTTACTCTTGGCTTTCGTGACCAATTTTAATATTTTTTCTGTGTGGCCTGGTTTCCCTGAAATACATTTTTGAAAATTTCGTTTTCTCCTCAAATTTGCGTATCGCAGCCTTAAGGCTCCATGCATGATAAGCAAGCACGGTGTGAATTCCGCGGATGCAAGCAGGATAGTGAATCGCCGCTTTTTCGAGGTGGAACAGGATGCATTGCGCGGATTTTTTTAGCGTAAGCGAAAGTTTGGTTTTTTATTGTTTAATGCAAAACTACCTCGACTCTCTATCTACTATCTACTCTCATGGGCGGACTGATGTGGTCTACTGGTCACCCCACAGAAAACGCAGGCGATTATTATAGGTATAAAGAAATCTTAGGCAAACATGACATAGCATCTTTACCACCTATTGTCTAATGGTGTTGTAGTTAAGACCATAAGGTGGCTTATACATTGACGAGACCCTATCATGGAATGTGCAAATCGGTGAACATCTGCGAAATTCGATCACGTTTTTGAGATTCGGTCTAGCCTTCAATGGCTCGACTCGACATCCGTCGTCGCCCCAGATCAGTAAAGTGATCTGAGATCGTCACAGGTATTCCCAAATCCTCTCTCTCTCTTTTACTGCACACTGAATGACCCTGCTGCTCATAAATACCTATCCGACCATTTCCAATTTCTTGCCTGCCACGGTGTTCATTAAAATCTTCCGACACCCTTGTCCTAGCTATTCCTTCCCGCTCCTCAGTCTTTTCCACGGACTCTTTCACAGTGCACGCTGCACGCATTGGAACAAATTTAATCTTCGATTATATCAGTATGTCATCCACACATTCTCAGAGGACTGTTGAAAGACTACCTCCTCAAATCCTAAACCTCATCTCCCTCCGCTACGTCCCTACTTTCTGAGTTGCTCGCATTTGATTTCGCTTTTAAATCTGTACCTATATCTATAAATGTACAAAAATATATCAGTGTTATTATTTTCATTTATGTGAGTGCCTAGTTACTCGTAAGTAGCACCGATCCTGGTATATGTTAAAAATGGGTATAATGGCAGGATATGCCATAGGCATTAGGTTTATTTATTTATTATGGGATTATTACATGATATTACCCTATGCGCGACTTAAGCGCAATAAACTTTTTTTAAATTAAATGAAGTATCGTGATGATACGTAGTGCCCCATTTAAATATCCCGAGATATTCCAGATTATATTGTGAAAACCGCATTTGGATCGGTTTAGTTAGCATTTATCCGTTACACACAGATTTTGCGACTTCATTTTGTTATATTTTTATAAAATTATTAAAATATTTTTTTTTATATAATGTTGCAGGAACTACCTCAACTTCATCATCGAGGAGCTGAAGGACCCCGTGCGGAACCTGCCCCTAGCTATAGGCATCTCCTGCACCCTGGTTACAGCCGTCTACACCTGCACCAACGTCGCTTTTTACACCACCCTCTCTCCTACTGAGGTTGGTTTTGTTTTTTTTTTATTGCTTCCGAACTAGGTGGCTGTTCCCGTGGTCGAAGCCTCAGGCGCAGCCAATTTCACCCCCGAGAAGGTGCCAGTCCGGCTTGGAGGTGGACTAATGTCGCTGGGGAAAGGCTATTAACCCGCGATTTGAAGATCCGTGGATTGTAGGAGTGGGGAAAGATATTCCCCGGGAGCCCGTTCCACACCTTTGCAGTGCGGCATAAGAACGATTTAGTTAGAGAATCGTGCAGTTCGAAGAACTCTTCTGTCCACTACAAATGAGTGTTCCGCGAGAGTATGGCGGGAGTATTGGCGAAGGCGAACAGGAGGAGGAGGGATAAGGGAAGCAATTTCGCCAGAGCAGCGGCCATAGTAGTACCGATAAAACAGGCTCAATGACTCAACGATACGTCTGTGCTTTAGAGGTTGAAGGTCCTTTGTGAGTACAGAGTCACCAATGAGACGAATGGCTCCTCGTCGCTGAATACAATCCAAGTTTGAAAGAAGGTTATTATGTATTGTGTTATTAATATTTTTTCTTAAGGAAAAGATGCAGTGCTAAAGGGCAAGAGACTAGCCAACTTCCACCTTAGTACGGCGGTAAGGACTTCCATCGAGTCATGCAGTAGGTAACTTAGTCTCGGATGATGAAGAAGAACTTGGATGTGTGACTGTTGTTCGACCGTTAGAGACTGACGAGGCGTATTTCCAGCGGTGGACGCTTACACTCTGACCGAGTGACTGACTGACTGACTGACTTGCAGCACAACACCGATTACTCTGCTTACCCTGATCTGTCTGTATGTTTCGGCAGGTGCTGGGGTCCGCAGCAGTGGCTGTCACGTTCGCCGAACGTTTGTTTGGTTGGTTCGCGTTCACCATACCCCTGTTCGTCGCGGCTTCTACGTTCGGTGCTGTCAATGGCGTTCTCCTTACTTCTTCTAGGTATGTTAAATGGTCACGCAAAATGCGAGTTTTTCTTTACAGACTAATTTCGGCATCGGCTTCTCATGCGAGAGGTCTTAGGTTCGAATCCGGTCGGCGTGTATCAATGAGTTTTTTCTGACATAAAAATTTACGTGCACACCTACACCTGCTGCTTCACCGTTCGAAACCGGTGTAAAACTGTAGGTCCCTTCTCTTGCCCCTTACTAGGTGGTAGACTCAAATTGTAGCCGACTGGGTCGGCACCACCGTACTGGATGTAAGATGGTCGCATAGCAGCCTCGGTCGGTTGTGTTCTCCTCTAGTCCAGTATAGCCAGCAATCCAGGGAAGTCTCCGGTATGGCAGCTATCTCCTCGGATCATGCGCTTCGGCCCCTCCGAGTCATCCACCCATACCGGATTACATAAAAAAAAAGACTAAGTAACCTTTGGTGTGTGGAAAACTTGTAGAGGCGGCGTACAGTACCAGTAAAGTACCCTTGCTAAAGTACAAATGAAATTGGTCAGCCTCGGTAGCTCAGTGGTGCGATCGGTCGACAGTCGATCGTGATAATAAGCACTCATGGGCGCGGTCAGTACTTGAATGGGTAACCGCTCGTCCGCTGGAGGCTGACCTTGGTTCGGATTCTACGTAAAATTGAAGGTCCCTTCCATTCTTACCTTGGTAGGTAGTAGGTGGTGGAGTTTAACCCGCCCCGGTTGATAACACCGCACTGAAAGAAAGGTCGCTTGAAACGGCTATGTAAACAGTTCGTGTTTTCCGTCCAGTTCAGTGTAGCCGGCACGACCGAAGGGAAGCACTGACGTGGCACTTAGTTCACGAAGGTGTTATGGGCTGACATCACGGATTTAGTAGGTGATGAAGCCAACTGTGTCAGTTTCAATAAAAATAAAAGGTCAGATGGTTCAATTTGCCATAAAGTAGAAAATAGACATGTGTTACTACCGGCGACGTCGGAGTTACGTCGATGTTATAAACTGCCAATATCAAGCAACTTCCCGGGAAATGAGCTCCATTTTATTGCACACTAGCTTTTGCCCGCGGCTTCGCTCGAAATTCGTATTTAAAAAGAAGAAAGTAAGTAAGCCCGCTACCGTACCTTTATTTCAGCGCGCGGAACAATTCGGTTTATATGAGAGCCACATCTTGTAACGGGAACTTATCCTGTGTCCCGTATTATTAAATGTGCTTGTACTAAGTTTCATCGAATTCGGATGATCCTTTTAAGAGTTACGGAGGAACATACATCCATACATACATTCAGAAAATATTTCTAAAAATCGTCAATTTAGTTTTAGTATCATACATTTAGTCTACAAACGCAGTATCTCATAAAACAAAGTAATTTACTCCATGACCATCCCTTACAGATTTATTATTACGAGTAGTATTGATGCAACGGACTCGGTGATCCAATAAATAAGGATGAATGTGGATCAGGATTTCAGGATTCTGGCTGTAACTTGAGTAACTCGATTTGTTACATAAACTTTCGCGAGTCAATCGCTTTTTTTCATCCCAGCCTTTCATTAATGACACAGTCCACACTGCCTAGCCTTACTCTTTGAGAAAGTTCTTAGAAATAATAGGTATTTTTTTAACAATAGACATTTTGAATCTTTTTATGCACAACTCGGTTTTCGACATCACCTCAATTTAGTTATTTAAAAGTTTAAGTATACACAGCTCGGCCTTCGGTCTCATCCAAATTGACTCGATGCTTCGACCAGTGCATTGTTTAAGTAAAGAGTTCTTTCTTACTCTAAAAGCTAACTAAACGGTATTCTGTATTGAGTCGCTCGTAAGCAAGTGGTAAAGTCCTTGCTTAGTAAGCGAAAGGTCCATCCGGATTGGTACCACCGCACTAAACGATGACCTGTGAAACGGCTGCTAAAGTAGTCCGTAAAGTGGTGGATCAATGGTTTCATAAACAAAAAATATGTCACCGTGTTGGATGTCTAGCTCTGTACTGTCCGCAGGCTGTTCTACGCAGGCGCCGCTCAGGGCCAGATGCCGGCGCTGCTGACCATGGTGTCCCCGCGAGCCACGCCCGCGCCCGCAGTGCTGGCGGTCGCACTGCTGAGCCTGCTCTACCTCACCGTGTCGGATGTCTAGCTCTGTACTGTCCGCAGGCTGTTCTACGCGGGCGCCGCTCAGGGCCAGATGCCGGCGCTGCTGACCATGGTGTCCCCGCGAGCCACGCCCGCGCCCGCAGTGCTGGCGGTCGCACTGCTGAGCCTGCTCTACCTCACCGTGTCGGATGTCTAGCTCTGTACTGTCCGCAGGCTGTTCTACGCGGGCGCCGCTCAGGGCCAGATGCCGGCGCTGCTGACCATGGTGTCCCCGCGAGCCACGCCCGCGCCCGCAGTGCTGGCGGTCGCACTGCTGAGCCTACTCTACCTCACCGCGTCGGATGTCTAGCTCTGTACTGTCCACAGGCTGTTCTACGCGGGCGCCGCTCAGGGCCAGATGCCGGCGCTGCTGACAATGGTGTCCCCGCGAGCCACGCCCGCGCCCGCAGTGCTGGCGGTCGCACTGCTGAGCCTGCTCTACCTCACCGTGTCGGATGTCTAGCTCTGTACTGTCCGCAGGCTGTTCTACGCGGGCGCCGCTCAGGGCCAGATGCCGGCGCTGCTGACCATGGTGTCCCCGCGAGCCACGCCCGCGCCCGCAGTGCTGGCGGTCGCACTGCTGAGCCTGCTCTACCTCACCGTGTCGGATGTCTAGCTCTGTACTGTCCGCAGGCTGTTCTACGCGGGCGCCGCTCAGGGCCAGATGCCGGCGCTGCTGACCATGGTGTCCCCGCGAGCCACGCCCGCGCCCGCAGTGCTGGCGGTCGCACTGCTGAGCCTGCTCTACCTCACCGTGTCGGATATCTATGCGCTGATTAACTATGTCGGATTCGCTACTTGGGTATGCGGTCTTCGCTTCTTTCTAAGTCAGCTGATTCTGTGGATTTAAAAACTGCCACCAGTAGAGCCAAAGGGTGTAGAATAACTTTGCAGTAATAGCTTCTTTAGGATTATTTTACCAACACTGGGTCGACTTTCCATAGAAAGTTCCGGACCTCAAAATTGGCCCTTTTTTTGGCTGTGCTGGGCTAGGAATGGGGTTGCCTTTCCCTGGTCACCAGCCACTACCACACATCATACCCATTATCCATACCTCTAAGTGGGTTGTGCTCGCAGCTTAATTTTTTACTAGTAACAGCCTTGAACTGTCTGTTTTCAGCTCAGCATCGGGGCTGCCGTGTTATGTCTGCCGGTACTGCGCTACACTAAACCTGACCTCGAGAGACCCATCAGAGTCAACCTCGTTTTCCCAGGTTAGCACATTTTACTTACAGGGAATAGTTTTATCCAAACCATCTAAGCCCATAGAACAGCGATTCGGCGGCATTCTTCCGACCCCCTCCCCCCCCCCCTCCCCCACGCTCCACCCCCCGCCCCCCCCCCCCCCCCCCACCCCTTTTCCCGGTCAAACAACTCAAGTGAGCCAACCATATGTCGGGTTCCATAAATCTAGCGTACCATGCGGTCACTTCATGCGTTTTCTTCGTTCCCTGGTTATATTTTATCTAAGAGTCGGGCTACTGTTTTTCCCACTAACAAACTTTGACAATTGGATACACTTACACTTTGTATCATTAGATGGTTAATATGACTTATTACATTTATTTTTAATAAACGTAAACTAATTGTTTTTTATTTGACTTGATACATGAAGTATCAAAATTGCCGAGTGCACTATACACCAGATATAGGTAATGTAAATAGGCAGAGGTCAGATTCTTGAGTAGTCATTTTTATGCTGTACATAAATATTAATTTTCTTGCGAGCGGTAGTATGGGTTAATTATTGTAAATTCCTTTAATATAATACTTATAATGTACTAACAAAACATTGTAACTTGCGAAGTCAGTCAAGTTATTCTTCGCATTTGAATTTAGAACTGGCGGAATTTTCGACATGTCCAAGCGTACCTAGGTTACCTCTATGGATGAAATTATACAATAAACAACAATAAACCATATATGGTTTTGTTGTCTGTGTTACAGCTGTGTATATAATCTGCACTATCCTCGTGGTCTCCGTGCCCGCGCTGGCGTCCCCGACGGAGACCGGCATCGGCTGCATTATGATCGCTACCTCCATCCCGGTGTACTTCCTGCTCGTGCATCCCAGGACCAAGCTGCGCTTCCTCGACTCGCTCACTGGTAATCAATGATATTTTAGGAAAGATAGCTTATCTATATGACATTCAGTGCTCACACATGGCACGCCCTTGAAAAGTTGAGAGGAAGAACTATAAACTGATGCGCCGACTCGAATAGTCTTATTCCAATTATTAGAATTAGTGCAGAATCTCATTTCATTTTTCGATGTGTTAGCGGCTCGTGGTTAGCGGTCCGAACGCGTGCGTAGTTGGTGGGCGACTAACTTCAGGCAGGACTTTGGTCTTGTATTTAATGTGCCGCTTGGGAGCTCAGATAACCTATCTACCTCCTTTTAACTTATAATATCATTGCTGGTAATAAACCAACTTCGTTCGTGCGAGCGGCCACTTTGTTACTAACTACCTAGGTTTGTAGGGTTTTGACGTAATACGCAAAGTAATATAGTATCTGCGCTCCAGTCTGACAATACCGGCCATTCACCCCTTCCTACCAACGTACTCGCATTTGCAGAAGCGATACTTCCCTATGTTCTGCGTATCGAGCGAAATTACTGTCGCTAGCTTATTGTGGTAGCCGGGCGGCCGCTGACCGTTCGTACTATGTTATACGTACCTACCGTGTGGTAATTTAAAAGAATATCCCCACTGCATCTCTCCCCGTGTATGTCGTAAAAGGCGACTAAGGGATATGACTCCCTTCTTATATTACTAGGTGATAGGGTTTAACCCGCCCGGGTTGGTGCCACCGCACTGAATGAAAGGTCAGTCGAAACGGCTATGTAAATAGTTTGTGTTTTCCGTCCAGTTCAGTGTAGCCGGCACGACCGAAGGGAAGCACTGACCTGGCACCAAGTTCACCCGGTGTTATGGGCTGACATCACGGATGTTGTAGGTGATGTAGCCAACGTGTCAGTCTCGATAAAAAAAAAGTGTTATGTACGCCCGTTAGAAGTTATCCTCCCCTCCCCCCCCCCCCCTCTCCTTCTTCCTTTCCCCCTTTCCCCCTTTTCGTTTATCAGAATATATCAGAATTCCGTATTGGAAACCGTTTATTGATATGATGTGCGGTCGAAGGTAATTTTTGTGGAAAATGTAGCATTTTCTAACTCATTGCGTATTTTTGCAGAGAAAACGACAATATTTCTACAGAAGCTCATGCTGGTGGTGAGGCCCAAAATAAAGGTGAGATTAAATAACACAGGGGCGTGCGCCTCAGTGCCTTCCATACTACCCTAATAGAATGATTGGTTCAAAGCTTTCCTGTCTGACATAGTGTAACAATTTTACTTTGTATGTACTTTTTACGCAAAATGTATAATTATGGTGGATCGATTTTTTTCCTAAAACGTAAAAACCAGTTGCAAAGTCAAATAAAAAAAAAGTTTATTACAATTTATTACTTAGTTGAAAATCAATAAGTGCAAACTACTTAGGTTTATAGGCAATTGAAAAAAAAATTGAGAATTATTTAAAATAAAAAATTTACCAAAATTTTAGGGGTGACCCAGGGGAAAAAAAATTCCCCAGTTTTGTATGGAAAAAGGGGGTTGTCCTCAGGGTAAACAATTTGCATACTAACTAGGGGTGCAATGATTCGACAAATAATGTTCTATGTTCGTTCCATTATTGAAATTTTTGCTGGTGAAATCTGAACCACACAACCCGAAACCCCCACACTCACCTAGCGAGCAGAATATAGCTCTACATTCGCGATCGTGTCGCTCGTACACAACCGCGCCTCTTCTTCCCCACTAACCTCTGAATATGTTTGTTTCAGTGAATGCAGATTCTCGGCTCCAAACATCATACATTCCAGTACGCATTTTTATCCCAAAACTTCCCGGGCCGGAACATATCCAAGTTGTTAATATTTTCCAATTTTATCTGCGTCTTAAAAGGACCTATTTCTATGTATGTATCAAACGATATGCGTATTCATACCTAAAGTTTACTATAAATATACCTACACTACGTCGTGTTGAAACAAAATAGGGTATTAGTGTGTTGTAAGTTGTGTACGCCCGTTTAGTGGCGCCATCTTGCGAGAGTAAACTGCAACTGGCGTTGTTGTTACTCAGCATTGAGAAGTCGTGTAGCGCGCTATGTATTATGTATTGACAATGACAATATAAAAATTGGTTGCAATTTATATTCTGTACAAAAGTACATAAACTCGTACATAGGTATGTCAAAACAGCAAATTAACCCTGAAGAAACACCATTTCAGTCAACTATAATAGAGTGTGTCGTTTATGGCACAAATTCTATGAACGTTAATTTTTTGTGCATTTTTTTTTTTTTCATTTAGCGTTTTAGGTAAAAACCGTGACTTTTAATTAACTATAAAACATTCAAATAAATGCTCAAATTGTGTATTTTAATTCATTGTTTTTTTGTAATGTTTTCTAAGGTGTTGCAGAAAAGCCTTTGGTTGCATAGTCCGTTAGCTTTAAAAAGCTATGTAGTACCATAGGATGATATATATACTTAGGTAGGTTTTAGGCTCGGTTTTAGTTACTTGTTGTTCCTATAAATTTATGAAGCAGCCGAAAATACAACATTGAGTACAATTTTAAGCCAAAGGCCAAAACATTTTTCTTACATTCCTAGCCTTTATATTCAGGCATTTGTTATTTTTGCCATAAAGTAAAGTTGTTGTTAGATTAAATTGTTGGTTGATGGGTTGGCAGTTGGCAGTCTGAATTTGTGACAAATAAAAATGCACTGCCAAAGATAAGCGTTGAGTAGACCTCATCTGATGAAATTTAGATAGGTAAAAAAAACTGTTAAAGTGTGTGCCAAACTTTATTTCCGCTCGTGGGATTGCGTACAATTTGGGTTCCAGCCAGAGGCGTAAGTTAGAGATCGACATAGTTCCGAATTTCTGTGGACTGAGAGCGCTGCAATAGCATTACAGGGTTATTTATACGCCATTTTGGGCCAATATAGGCACGCGATGGGTTAAATCATCTCCCTGGATCCACGTTTCAGAATCATTGGCACTTTTATTTAACTCGCATGTACTTAAATATGTATATGTATTGTTATAAGTATTCTTATTATTTAATTATTTTTATTTTCAATTCTCAATCGTCTTTCTTTTACTACTGCCTGCCTAGATACCTGCTCACATTTCACTACTTATATGAAACGACTCACAAACATTCAAAGGTTGACTGGAAGAAGATTGTGTAAGGGATAACTCCGCCTTTGCATCTCATGTAATGTTTATATTTGTTTCTGTAAAATATTTTGGAGCAATAAACTATTGTCTATATATGTCTATATATGTACTACGACATAAGGGGGCATCCATTACTCACGTGAGCAATTTTTTTGGATTTTTTGACCCCAGGGTGAGATTTCGTCAGATTTATAGGAACCCCCCCCCCCCCCCCCCCCCCCACCCCAAATCTCACGTGAGATTTCCTCTATGTGTAAGTTTCGTCAAAATCTGCATATTTAAAGTATAGACTTTAAAATGCAAAATTCAAGTATTTATATATATACTGAATGTACACTGAATGATCTAAGAGAATGGAAGGGGCAAGAAAATGATGCAGTGTTTCAGGTGCACTTAGAATACTATTATTCACGCCATGGGCATTCATTAGCCTCTTCAATAGTTATGATAGGACACAAGATGTCCATATCCATTGAAGCAATAGTGTCTCTAGCTCCAGCTCAAGCTGTTAGTGTTTAAAATAAAAAAAATAATAAAAAAATTTAAAAAAGATGACGTGAGATTGTTGTAGACCCTCCCTCTCCCCCCTAGTGAGATTTGGTGAGATTTTGCCCCCCCCCCCCCCCCCTTTTTTTTGCTCACGTGATTAATGGATGTCCCCTAACCACAAACATTTTAACCGAATGAATATTATTCCGTCTAGTCACAAGAAACTGTCAACGGAATTCAGTAATCTGTGAACTGTGAACAGAATGCCATTTCAACATTTACTTCTTTGTTTTTCTTCTTCTTCTTGTATTTAATTCTGGCGATTAACCGATATATCTTGCGCAAAGCTTACGGAGTGAACATCGTGCGAGCAGCAATAAAGTTTGGCGCAAAGGCAAAAGTGTGGATGGAGAGGTGTCGGCGTCCCCTGTCTGTCTCCACTGTATTGGTCGCGCAGATTACTGTTGTGTGGACTTTGGGCTACTGACCGATGCTTTCTGTAGTTTCTGTATGGCATTTAGACCTTAGCGCCATCTCACAGCGTTGGTATGAAGCTTTGCTGGCGCTGGCAGCGCGAAGCGTTGTAAGCTCCGTTTATTGTTATGCTGTAGTTAGGTCACCACGGGTACTTTTCAAACTTTTAAAAGTCAACTGCTGTAAGCTGTTATTTCTTCCGAGGCTGTTGTATGGTTGACGTATTGTGTTTTAGTAGTAATTAGGAATAGTATGCTGATTAGATGATCTATATAAACACTCACATAGGTAGTGAGTGTATTATGGGCGAATTTAACGAAAAAGTATTCTATGGTGCCGTTTTAAGGAGCCACTCCTTGACCACAATCAGCTTTACATTTTTCGTATATAAACTTTTCAGGGGCAGCTTTTCAAAAGCTGAGAACAGTTTTCAATGGAATATGAGGTTTTAAAATATTTATTTGACTGTGATTTTTCTTACATTCCATAAAATGTTGGTGAAAATAATACTTTACCTACCTATTAAAAATACATAGGTATACCTATGGGTCAAACTAAGGACCCGTTTTTTTTAATTCATGTAAAAATACATTGAACCTTTTGCAATGTTCAAAGACAGCTTTTGGATACCTAGTATTGTTGTACGAATTTTACAATAGAATTAAAAAAAAAAATTATGAAAAAAAAAAATTTTAAACTGCATTTTGTTTCTCGTATGCTGTAGGTCAAATTATTAATTTACTTTAAGGTTAGAAATTAAAATTTGAATCTTATGAGTTGAATGCTCGATCATTTTAATTAGATTTTAAGAAAATAATTTACGAAATGTCAGAATACACACTTTTCCTTGGCGTCATAATTGGCTAAGTTTTTGTTTATTTGACATTTCGTTCGTAAAGAGCCGCATTTATTTAGAATAGAAATATTGAATAAATTTTTCCAAATTTACCTGTAAAATGTTATTTTAGTTCAAAATTAATTGTGTTCTCGTTACCTCGGTAAAACCAAAGTGTTGTTGTTTTAGCATGAGATCCGATATTTATGTAACTTCCTTATGCTATTGTTAAAATGCTCTGAATAAAATATGGCCTTACAAATTAGACACGAATGCATTTCAATCAAACCGGATTGGCACCCCCTAGGCCCTAGGGAGTGAAATTGGCTGCGGGTGACTCTCCGAGCCTCGGGCTCGGCCGCTGGCTACCTAAAAAATAAACTAAAAAAATATATTGTTGTAAGTTGCACTACATAGGTACTACGCTCTGTAATGCATACAACTGCACTACAGTGCTAAACAGCCAATTGGTGAGAATAAAAGAACATTTATATAGATCGAGACACGTAGATCTCCTAGTCAATGCATTTCAAAACTTAAGGAGACACGAGCTCTATCCACTCGCGCGTCGCTGGGACGCCCGTATGTTCCAGCGATAAAATGTTCACAGTGCGTCGCTGGGACATACGTCTGTCCCGGCGCTGCAGTCGAGCTTTGCCATACAAATATACACTCTTTTAATATAAGGAATAAGGCTCTATTTTACCTTTACGTCATCTGAACTATTATACCTACCTAAATTTTACACCTTACTGGATATTTTACCTATAATTTGCTAAGGGTTTCAGATGGTCAAAATAATATCCCAGGCCATTTTCAGTAAACATTTTTACACGAAGTTTGTAAAAGTATTACAGTTTTTGCTTGTGTGTGTTATTGCAGCTCGTACGATGTTCACTCTGCTACGCAGAAGTTGAACAGTCAGAGTGAGTGAACATCGCGCGAATGGCCATGAAGTATGGAAAAGAAACATGGCCCAAAAGCATTGAATGTGGGAAAATTAAGCTTAGGATAAGTTAGGTGTCTACATAATATGCGCAGTTTTTGTGAAATACGCAGTTGAAAAAAATGTGTCGATGACACCATTGAGACAATAAATAAATTATGCGACTTCAATTTGTTTTACTGTCCCTTGACTTGGGAGTACCGTGTGGGGCCGTACTTTAAAAGAATAGCCCCACTGCATCTCTCCCCGTGTATGTCGTAAAAGGCGACTGAGGGATATGACTCCCTTCTTATATTACTAGGTGATAGGGTTTAACCCGCCCGGGTTGATACAACCGCACTGAATGAAAGGTCAGTCGAAACGGCTATGTAAACAGATTGTGTCAACGCTATACAGATCTCACAATAACTTTGGACTGAACATTAAGAAACCGTCGATATTTTATCAAAAGGCGAGAATAGCCAAACGATGTATACTCAAAGACTCCAATGATAGCGCTATTCAAGCCTTACCCAACACATCACTATCAGATGAACTGGAATCGAGACTCGACTTCTACAAATCATTCCAAGTTGGCACACGCACCAATAGATCTGGATTGGGCATAGAAACAGCAAAGTCTGATAAAGAAATACTGAAAGGTTTTGCTCAGGAGGACATGGAACAAGGCTTCAAACTTCACGCCTTAAACCTAGAAATGCAGAATGATTGGCTAACAGTGGGTGACTTCTGCATCCCTCCTGCATTGAAGTGGAAATCCATAATATACAACTGGTCCCCTGAGCTGCTTAAGTTCTACTTAAATGCATTCCAGCTTACTCTCCCCGACCCGAGTAACCTAGTTAGATGGGGGAAATCTACAAATAGACTATGCCCGTCATGTAAGGAGTTCGTAGGCACGGCCAAACATTTGTTATGCGGATGCAAAATACTACTAGAGCAAGGCCAGTATTCCTACCGTCATGATAAAGTCCTCCAAATCATCAGAGAGGCCATCAACCTGTCAATTGCACGGACCAGGAAAGGGCAAACCAGTAGCGGCTTCCAGAAGGTCAACTTTGTGAAACCTGGAGCCAATAAGCTGCCCAAAGATAGGACTAAACCTTCTTCAATTTTGGGAGCAGCAAAGGATTGGGAATTGTTGATGGACACACATATGAAGCATTACCAAATGCCTTCGGAAATCTGTACCACAGCATTAAGACCGGATATACTCATATTCTCAAAAGCGACAAAGCATGTAGTACTTGTTGAACTTACAGTTCCATGGGAAAGTAACATACCGAAGGACCACAACATCAAACTTAACAAGTACTGCAACTTAGTAGACCGGATTGTGAGAAACGGATTCAAGACTGATCTCTTCGCTGTGGAAGTCGGAGCAAGAGGACTACCAGCGAAGTCGCTCTACAGTCTCTTCAAGAATCTAGGGCTCCCAAGATCGACGCTAAGCTCATATATGGAGAGAGCTTCGAAAACGTCACTGGAAGCATCCTACAGAATATGGATAGGTAGAGAGAGGGAGGTCGAGAGCGGGACTGGTGGTTTCCCCGCGTCCTAGTCAACGCAGACTAGCTGACGAGGGCTTGAAGCGAGCCGAAACGTGAAGCATGCGCGGGAAATTTAGAGTGGCCACTCGCTAGTCCCGACCTCGATTAATACCCTCCTCTACTGCCGATGGGCCCGGATATGTTCGGTGAAGCCATCGTAAGCTTAGATCCACACCTTCCTTCCGTCCAGTTCAGTGTAGCCGGCACGACCGAAGGGAAGCACTGATGTGGCACCAAGTTCACCCGGTGTTATGGGCTGACATCACGGATGTTGTAGGTGATGTAGCCAACCGTGTCAGTTTCCATAAAAAAAAAAAAATTACTCGCCTTGACCGCCGCCGCCGGCGAGTTTCCTTGCCCATTCCTTCCAGGGGTCCCTTCACGGCAAGCTAATAAAAAAAAATTACTACCTTGTCCGTTACAAATGCAAAAAATTTTGCAGAATAAGTTGGTATCGGGGCGACTGGCGGAAAATTGAAGAGGCGTATTTCCAGCAGTGGACGTCTACGAGTGAGTTGGTACCCCGAACTGGGCGAGAATTAGCGCAATTATCATCACAACCTGGTGAACCAGGTGCCACGTCAGTTGACGTCAGTGCTTCTCTTTGGTCGTGCCGGCAAATGTATTTCCAATTTGGATCAATAAACGGTAGCTTGCTCAAAGGCACTCCAAAGAGAAAAACCGGCCAAGTGCGAGTCGAACTCGCGCACCTAGGGTTCCGTATCGCCACGTCATGGTTAGCGCCACTCACGCCATCTATAGCGTGTTATGAAATGCTTCATATTAGTTAAAATTCATTAGTTAAAATGCTTCATACTCTATTCGGTAGATGGCGCGCGCGCATACACTTTTTGGTTTCTTTTATGGGAACCCCCCTGAATTTTTTAGTTTTTCTTATTTTTATTATTTGTTATATCGGCCATAATAACACATTCTGTAAAATTTTCAACAGGCTACCTATTACGGTTCAAGAGATACAGCTCTCGGACAGACAGACGAACGGACGGACAGACAGACAGACGGTGTAGGCTTAGTTATAGGGTCCCTACCGGATACGGAACCCTAATAAACAGATTCCTATGGTAATTTTCTTACTTTCTGTTTCTTATCTTCTTCGGAACAGGAATTGAAAAAGTACTTGAAATAAAACAAGTTATCTATTATAAGAAAATTTATTGAGACAAATTTTTACATCTAGAGCACAATCATTGTAAATTGCTTTAAAATGAAGTTTCGCATTTGTAAAGCAAGCACAGGCTGAGTCAACATTTAGGTCATAACATTATTGTAGTATTCCTTTTACTATCGAATTTCAAAACCTTCGCGTTATATTATAACTATAAAGGTCGACATTATCGCAATGTGATATTGCGATATCTGTTTTCAGTACATATTGTATTAGGACGCATGCGTTCTTACACACTGCTGCGATAATATCGACGGAACGCATCTTTATTCAGGGTTGCCAGATGATTCAGTTGAAAAAACCAGACATTCTTCATCAAACAAGTTGATTTTATGTAAGTACCAAATGTTTCATGACCTTTACTTTCGAAAATACTAGATGGGAGATAGAGTAATAAATAAAAGGGTTGAATTGATCGAACTTACTGAAAAATTCAAGAACACAGTAATATTCATATTAAAATGTACTGAAAAAGTAAATATTTGCGTTATATGAACAAAAATCGGACCTTTTGGTGTCGGGTTTTTCATTATTTTGGCAACCCAATATTATTGCAATATTGCGATATATTTTGTTCTTAGTACATTTTGTATCAAGACGCATACGATAATATCGACCGATAATAACGCACCTGTGTGGGGGAGTCTTAGTCCTACGGTGGAATCAACCCCTTTCGGGTATCAACCACCTGTTAATGTAACACAGTACCTATACAAAATGTATATACGAGTATCTACACCAGGGTTTTTCAACCTTTCTACCGGTTAATAAACCGGCATACTTTTTCATCTACGAAAATTTCACAGCACACCACCGTATGTAATAAACTAATGTTCATATGAAATTTAGAAAACTAAAAAAATCTATTGGAGACTTCGTACGTAATGTACGCTGTATAATATGTAATTTATCAGTGAAAACTCTCATTTTATCCGATGTCAAAATGTTCTCATTACTTCCCCTGTTGAGGTGTTCAACAAATCAGTCACAAAATGTCATTGTGAATAATCTATTTATATACAGGGTGTTAAAACTTCGAGTACATTAATTTCGCCAACGCAATCCTCATGTTTTTCCTAGTCAAAAAGCAAATAAAGTTTTTCTCTAAAGTGTCTAGTTTTCGAGATACGAATTTTTGAAATGTATGTTTTCGTCTAGTGTAATTTAACGCGTTGTTGCCGCTCCGCACCCTCCGCCTGCCGACCTCCAGTCCTCCACTCACAAAGCTATCCCCCGCCCCTCCCGCCGAACACCTCCGTCCGAGGCGCTCACGTCCCACCCACTCTTCCCCCCTCCGCGCCGCCCTTTGTCATTAGATCATTTATACACTAAAAAATTCAATTACTTTGTATGAAAACTGTAACTTTTTATTTAAAGGGAATTCAGAAAAAAGTTATTTGACTTTTTTGTTACTCTTGATCCCAATAATCATTTCCTAAATTTAATGTACTCGCCGTTTTTACACCCTGTATAGACCGACGAAATATTATGCTTGTTCTTTTCTTCCGCTGTTTTCATTCAAATTTTCAACAACATTCGCGGCACACCTGAATGTCACTCGCGGCACACCGGTGTGCCTACCGCGGCAACCATTGAAAACCCCTGATCTACACAAGTAATAAAATCTTGCTAGAGCAAGCTTTATTGAATTGTTAACTTTATTTATTCCCAAAAAAATTATGTTCACAAGGAAATCTATTTCGATGGTCGAGTTATAACCCGGTTTTTTTTTTATGGAATCTGACGCGGTTGGCTACATCACCTACAACATCCTTGATGTCAGCCCATAACACCGGGTGAACTAGGTGCCACGTCAGTGCTTCCCTTCGGTCGTGCCAGCTACACTGAACTGGACGGAAAACACAAACTATTTACATAGCCGTTTCGACCGACCTTTCATTCGGTGCGGTGGTATCAACCCGGGCGGGTTAAGCCCTACCACCGGTTACGTTTGCTATTATGTATGTTGTCTATGACCCACCGCGTCACATTTCTCCGCGGCATACCTCCGCTACTCAGCAGTAGGTTCAATTCCAAAAGGTCCAATCTATAACCCGGTTACGTTGCTAGTAACCGGGTTATACAACTTCTTTACATCTCGCTTATGCAACAGCACTAATAATAGATAATAAGAATAAGATATAGATAATATTACCATATTCCTTAACATATAATATTTACCATGTCAGATATTTCTGAGGGTTGATCTGTATCGAAAACGAAAGTGAGATTTAAAAAAAGAATGGTGGTGAAATTGGCAAAAAAAACATTGGAGTTCTGTATAAATTTTCGTAAATACCTACCCTCAAAATGTATGGAGAAATCGAAGTTTTCCTAATTTCGCCGCAGTTCTGTTTTTTTTTAATCTAAGTACTTAGTTTTAATTACAGATTAACCCCCTGAGGTAACCGGCAGTAATTTATAATAATATGGTGAAGTACTTTCACTTTTTTATTTAATAGCTAATAACCTGCTAAAAAAAACTATTCATAAATGGAAACCAATTCACATTGGTTTTTTTTTTTATAGTTATTTTGGGGATAAGATATGACATACAAACACTATGCCACTATACCAGGCCCTTCACACACCTGCGACTAAACTGTCGGCCAACACGGGTGGTGCTATATGCAGTAATAATTTTGTATACAAAGTGTTTTAAAGATTCCGTACCTCAATTCCGTAAAAAATTCTGCAGTGTTTTAACGCAGCCTTTTTGTGATTGGCCCTCTACAACACGCTGCAGCTAGCAATTTGTGTTGCCGCAAGGGACGAAATCTTTCTGTCTAGACCAGGGGACTCCAAACTAGAATACGGCCCGCGCCACATTGGTGGCCTAAAAGTTTATTTTTAATTCATCCTGAATTGTGCATGCGCGAGCTGCTTACCTTGACTCTAGGTAAAGTACAAAATGGAATTCGAGATCAAAAAGGTAAACAAAGGTGTTGCCAATTCAAAACCATAGTCTCATTTGTATTGATTTTCGAAAAGTACTAAAATAGCATGTTAAAATTGTACGCATATCTTAAACACGTAAAACAAAATATGGCTCACAGTTTTCAGCTTTAAAGTGACGTAAAAAACAATCCAAAAATAAAATATAATCATTTGAAATAAAATCACACATTTTTTTTTTTATTATACTGGCAATAAGGCAGAAGCTCTAAACATTTGGCTCTTCTTAACCAGAAAATGGATAAAATAAATTGTTCGAACAATTTAATATTATATTAACCCGTCAAGTCTTTTTTTTCATAAACTCGTTACCCCCCTTGAGTCCGAGGCCTTTTTTGCGCGCCGCGACCTTGAGCCTCGGCCTTGGCCTTGACATAAACTCAAATATTTCGCAAAATAATGAAATCCGACCTTGATAATAAAAATCTTTTAATTTCATTAAGAATATTAAATTGCTATTCAATTTGTAAATCAATCCAAATTGATCAACTAAAATAGATCCAAGAGAACGCAGCTATAGACTCTCTAGAAAAATGTTGACTACCCATGAAACATCACTTTGACAGTGACATTTCTTTGTTTACATTTTTGATCTCGAATTACATTTCCTACTTTAGAGTCTCTTAACTAGAGTAAACATAGCATCAATGACACCAGTGCTATACGGTCGGTCGGATAGCGGCGCAGCGCCGCCGTACAAGGCTCATTTCGAGTTTACAATTTTTTAACATTTTATATTATAGAAAAAAAAATGCGTTCGATTCTGTCCCGCCAATATTTTTTGATACGTCAATGTGGCCCGCCTGTAAAATAGTTTGGAGACCCCTGGTCTAGACTCAAGGAGTTTCTAATCATGCAAACCTATTGCTCACTAAATGAGTTCACGACAGATGCTTGCATAAAAACAGACGAAACGCAACCTTCACTGCTAAAACTTAAAATGTCATAGTGCAAATGAATGTACAATATTTATTACTTTAATGACTTGTAATATGGAATACCATCCTAGTAATATAATAAACGTGAAAGTTTGTGAGGATGGATGGATGTATGGACAGGCCTCACGCACTCTATGTACTTGCGCGCGCTAACTACCTACCGCCCGACGGGCCGCCGGCGGTCTATTTCAGTGGAAATCTGTCAGCCGCGCGAAGTATACATAGACGCTCGCCCACACAATTGCGCGCAGCTGCAAAGCAATAACCACTTTACACTCGACTGTTAAGGTACATTTTCGCACACAGCGATTGGCGACGTGAAACAGTAGGCTATTAAAGCCCGAAGGTAGGAACATTTTCTATGGATTGATTTATCTGTTACGAAGTAACTATTAAGTAATCTGTGGTATGGATCTTTGTTCCTCTTTCACGCCTTTATACCATCACGCTAAATAGCCTTAGGGCTCAGCAGTATCAAATAAAGTATAGTATGGACGGGAGAGAGAGAATATAAAAGACAAGAAAAACAAAAGCCTATCAACGTCACATAAAACTTCAATTTCGAATTCTGTTCTTTTTGTCGCGGGCAAAAGATAGTTCTAAATAAATGAAAGATTGATTGACGCAATGTATTGAAAGTATAGTTTAACCGTGCGCCAGCCGACAGTTCAGTGTTCAGCCCTCACATGTTCTCTACTCAGCTCCACACTTCCTATGTACATCTAGACGCGTTTGCCGCGCACGCCGCGCCCGCGTCCTCGTCCCCGAGTCGCCTTCGCGCGCGTCGACGGCGTCGCCGGGGGCGAGGGCTCCGCGGCCTCCGGCCCCTTCGACGCGTCCGGCCCCTTCGACACATCCGGCCCCTTCGACGCATCCGGCCCCTTCGACGCATCCGGCTCCGACGCATCCGGCTCCTTCGACGCCTCCAGGACGGGCTCATTGGACTCCTTCACTGCTGGACACAACAATTCACACTCTCAATAGTTGGATGACTGGAAATTCGATCTATTCCTTGAAAGGGGTTATACTAGAGGTTATTTGGAACAATTTAACTCCCATCAACTGGGGGTCGGAAATGAGCCGTTTCCGAGATATCAGGGTTTTAAGATTTTTTTTTATTTTCTGACTTGTAATCGAAAAAAAAAGATGTAAAAAATATCCTTATTTTTGGGCACTCCATTGATATTTTTCTGAAAGCTGGTAAGCTACCAATCATTTCAAATAAAAATATCGGGCCAAAATTCTCAATATCTCAGAAATAAGGGGTCTTAAATGACAATATTGTTTATTTTTATGTCAATTATTATTAAAAATAAAAACTTTTTTTATGTAAAAAAAACCCTAGTTTCTTCTTCCAAATAACCTCTAGTATAACCCCTTTCAAGCAATAGATCGAATTTCCAGTCACCCTGTATAATCATAAGACACCAGAAGTTCTACTTCACTTCACTTTACATTGATCAGCCAACTTAATTTTTTTTTCTGTTTTGGTGAACTGTTATGGTGACTCCACACATAACTATTTGTATTTGCATATTTGCTATATTTGGCAAATTACTTCCATGTGCAGAGAGTCCAATGCGGAGTATCCAAATTGATGCTCGTTGAAATAAATATATTTGACTAGTATATTTGCCGAAATGTTTGCTATATTTGCCTATTTGGCAAATATAGCAAATAACAAACACACCTTACTGCCCGCCCGCAAACAAAACATTTGTAGTGTGGGGCTGGAAAACTGGCTAAAAATATACCAACTTAAAATTAAAACAATTTTTTATTTTATTTTAATTACTCATCTTGGTCGCTGTCGAAGTTGTCATTCATGCAGGCATGGACTATCCCCTCATTCTATCCATCATCCTCCTCATCACCCACTCCCTAGGCTTCACCCTCCTCCTGGGCTGCCCCCTCCCTAAGGCTTCACCCCCTCTCTCTGCTTCACCCTCCCCCAAGGCTTTACCCTCTCTCTCCTTCAACCTCCAGTTCTGCTTCCCCTTCTCCCTAAGATTCACTTTGCCCCTAGGCTTCACCTTCCCACTCCGCTTCACCCTCTATTTAACCTTCTATATTCAAACACATCGCACAAAGTCAAACCGAGGTTAAGCCTAAGGTCTCCCCGTCCGTATGACCATGACACACACCATTCTTGTCGATGTCATTCATGATGATCTCGAGGTCCTTCTCCCAGAGCTCCTGCTGTTTCTTCATCGCCTCATCCATCTCTACCTCCTCCTCCTCCTCCTCCTCTTCTTCACCCTCCCCCGCTTCACCCTCACCTTCCGCTTCACCATCGCCGTCCGCTTCACCCTCCGCCTCACCCTCAACCTCCTCGTCTGCACATAGAGAACACAAGCTAGTAAAGGCTATGCCATGTAAACACCGTGTGGGGCCGGTACTTTAAAAGAATAGCCCCACTGCATCTCTCCCCGTGTATGTCGTAAAAGGCGACTAAGGGATATGACTCTCTCCCTATATTACTAGGTGTTAGGGTTAACCCGCCCGGGTCGGTACAACCGCACTGAATGAAAGGTCGGTCGAAACGGCTATGTAAATAGTTTGTGTTTTCCGTCCAGTTCAGTGTAGCCGGCACGACCGAAGGGAAGCTGATGATGATAGTGGACTCGTTTTCCGCGCCTAAGCCCGCTTCCATGCACGCCTTTTGCGCATCCTACTACCGAAGGGAAGCACTGACGTGGCACCTAGTTCACCCGGTGTTATGGGCTGACATCACGGATGTTGTAGGTGATGTAGCGAACCGTGTCAGTTTCCATAAAAAAAAACAATACTATAGTCTGTTTTTTTGGAAGACGGAGTCAATTGACGTTTCACTGACATTAGAGTGTTGCACGCTTTGCACCACTAGTGATTGTAGTCGATGAAAATAGTATCGACTTTTACACGACACGACACACCTTCACACATATTATGCGCTACCTGTGGCGCTGCCTTAAACTTAACATTTTTCTAGCTAGATTTAGCTTAATATGTTGTCAATGAAATCCACAATTAGGTAAATATTAGAGTTTACAGCATTTCATTAGTTAATCAATCAATAAAAGCATCGACAGCAACTACATGCCTATTTAAAATTTGCCAGAAACTGGCAACACTCCAAACGTCACTTTACTCCGTCTTCCAAAAAAACAGACTATAGCATCCAACAGCTGGGCCGGGTCGGATCGCAACGCAACGCAAAAATCCGCCTAACTATGTTTCCTATGAGCTATCGTACAATAGCGATGGATCAGACCAGGGCAGGCCGCAACACATTTGTAGATCTGGGAAGCTTGACAGTGTCAATAGATACCTCGGTGGTCGCCGTTTGTGGCGGAGTCGGCGTCGACGCCCTCCGGTGTTGTCTTGCGGCGCTTTGGGCTTCCTTCGCCCTCAATCTCCGCTGTGCCGGTGCGCTTACTTCCGTCCACCTGAAAATAGAAATGCTCCATGATCACCCCTTACAGATTTATTATTAGTATTGATGATATTGATGATATTGATTGACGATGTAGAAAAAACACATAACAGTAATACAAAATACAACTTGATACAGTGAGTAAAACTAATTAAATAAAATTAACCTAATAAATAATAAAAACTAAATAATTACATGTTAATCTCTTACTAAAATTAATCTTAAATTAAATTAATCTTGTAAGTCGACGAATGGGCATTGAACGGGGAGTAATCCTTCCTGTTAACACTCAAAACAAACACGGGCAAGGTATTTTCATAAACCTAATTTGGTGCGGTGGTGTGGCGTACACACCCCCGCAGAGCCACAGCCGCCCCACTGCTACAGGCGCATTATCCCACACCGCCCCGCTGCAGGCCTATCCGTTAACGTCAAATCGGAGCAGATTTTTTTTATTTATTTATTTATTTATTTATATACCCCAGGCAACATGGCAAAATCTATGACATGACAACTCCATAGTATTGTAATCACATAGGACAAAGGTGGACAAAAAATTAGGAAGCTCGGCCTTTGGCCTCGTCATCAATAGAGTTCATCAACTGCATATACATATAGGACAAGTGCACGCAACCCCTCGATGAAATTATTCAACAGTGGACATGGTACAAGGTTACAAGGTCTATGCAGCTCAGCAATTAGGCCTCGCTCCCAATGGAATTCTTTATCCCCCGACATAGTACAAGCCTAAAAATTCTATGCAGCTCTGCCTTTGGCCTCACGCTCGATGAAATTATTCAATGGAGCACACAAGCCTACAAAGTCTACGCAGCTCGGCCTTTGGCCTCACCCTCGATACTCACACTATCTCCACCCTGCTGTGTGTAGCTACGCAGCTCGGCCTTCGGCCTCACCCTCTATGCTCACATTGTCTCCACCCTGCCGTATCTAGTCTACGCAGCTCAATCTTCAGCCTCACCCTCTATACTCACATTGTCTCCATCCTGCCGTGTGTAGTCTACGCAGCTCGGTCTTCGGCCTCACCCTCGATACTCTCCGCCCAGCCGTGTGTTACTTAAGGTACGCCAGTTACCTGCACTTCCTCCTCGCTCTTGGACTTGCGCTGCAGGTGCTTCACGAACAGCAGGTGGTGGCGCCACGTGCGCAGGTGCACCTCCGCCGTCTCCGGCGTGTCGAGCAGCTTGCGGCACACTCTCCACCCAGCCGTGTTATACTTACAGAGACGCTAATTACCTGCACTTCCTCCTCGCTCTTGGACTTGCGCTGCAGGTGCTTCACAAACAGCAGGTGGTGGCGCCACGTGCGCAGGTGCACCTCCGCCGTCTCCGGCGTGTCGAGCAGCTTGCGGCACAGCTTGCAGTGCACGCACGTGAAGTCCGCGAGGAAGCTGCGGCCCACACCGCGCTCCGGGCTGCCGGGCCGCGAAAAAACCATTCGTTACATTTTGTAAGTACCCTGACATGGACAGCTACATAGATCAGGGAACTAGCTTTTGCCCGCAGCCAGGCCTCACGCACTCTATTTACTTTCGCGCGCTAACTACCTACCGCCCGGTGGACCGCCGGCGGTCTAATTCAGTAGAAATTCGTCAGCCGCGCGAAACATACCTACACGCTCGCCCACGCAACTGCGCGCAGCTGCAAAGTAATAATCACTTTACACTCGATCGTTTCGGTGCATTTTCGCACGCAGCGATTGGCGACGTGAAGCAGTAGGCTATTAAAGCCGTAGGTATGGAACTTTTTCTATGGAGTGATTTATCTGTTACGAAGTAACTATTAAGTAATCTGTGCCGCAGCTTTGCTTCGCGTGGTTAGGGTTTAACCTTTTTGCTCACAGCTCAGGTCGCCGATGACGTAGAGCTATGATTTATAGCCTAAAATCATCTTGAGTAGTTTGTAAATTGATAAAGTAGTTACATACACACATAGCATCACGCCTGTTTCCCGGTGGGGTAGGCAGATACAACGGATCTTCACGTGCCACGATCCTGACACACCTCTGCCGCCTCTTCCACTCCCTTAATGTTTTTCATGCATGCTCGTCGGTTACGGGTACTACGCACTTGACCCTTTTTGAGCACACGACCGATCTGGTTCAGGCACGTGCGTCTAGGGCGACCCTTCCCTACTCTTCCACTCATATTTGCTTTATAAATTTCTTTCGTAAGTCTCCTATCATTCATTCTTGCAACATGACCGAACCACCGACGCATTCATTTCTCAATCCTTGACATCCATTATGGATACATGTACCGTGTGGGGCCTCGGTATTGTGTGGGGTCGGTACTTAATAAGAATAGTCCCACTGCATCTCTTCCCGTGCATGTCGTAAAAGGCGACTAAGGGATAAGCGGCCTGCAGACACCCCGGTCGACTTGTGGCTTCCATGGAAGACATAGGCTGGCTGGGGTAGCTGAAAACTGCGAGGTTTTGCACGAAGGTCCCCAACCAAGCGGGATTAGTTTGCAGGCCTAGAGCCAACCCCAAACCAAAACAACAACAACAACCGTGTGGGGCCGGTACTTTAAAAGAATAGTCCCACTGCATCTCTCCCCGTGAATGTCGTAAAAGGCGACTAAGTGATATGACTCCCTTCTTATATTACTAGGTGGTAGGGTTTAACCCGCCCGGGTTGATACCACCGCACTGAATGAAAGGTCGGTCCAAACGGCTATGTAAATAGTTTGTGTTTTCCGTCCAGTTCAGTGTAGCCGGCACGACCGAAGGGAAGCACTGACGTGGCACCAAGTTCACCCGGTGTTGTGGACTGACATCACGGATGTTGTAGGTGATGTAGCCAACCGTGTCAGTTTCCATAAAAAAAGAAAAAATAATATGGTACGCTGAAAATGACACTCACTTGTAACGCGGTATCATCTCCTGGGTGACCGCGGTCAGATCGTCTCCCTCCTTCCAGTCCAGCACCGTCTCGGCCCCGTCCTTCTTCTCGTCCACCGCTTCCTTTTTCACCTCCGCGTCGCCCTCCTTGCCCGCCTCCGGCATCTCGACGTCCTTGTCGCCCGCGTCGACCGCGGAGGTCGACTCGCGCGAGCGCTTCGGGCCGTGGTCGCGGCGGTCGAAACGCACGTACGACTCCTCCATGTTGAGGGTCGAGATCGCCATCACTGAAATTGAACATATAAATGTGGAATTTTTTTCCCGAAGTCAGTTAAATCAGGTAGTCAGCGTTTGTGCGTCTACCCCTTATTTATTTATTTGACCACCACATATTTGTTTATTTTATTTAGACTGTGTGGGGCCGGTACTTTAAAAGAGTAGCCCCACTGCATCTCGGCCGATACTTTAAAAGAGTAGCCCGGGTTGGTACCACCACACTGAAAGAAAGGTCGGTCAAAACGGCTACGTAAATAGTTTGTGTTTTCCATCCAGTTCAGTGTAGCCGGCACGACCGAAGGGAAGCACTGACACGGCACCTAGTTTAACCCGTGTTATGGGCTGACATCATGCATGTTGTAGGTGATGTAGCCAACCGTGTCAGATTCCATAAAAAAAAAAAAATTTTTAATTTTTTACTCCATGTATTCACCTTCCGGCTTGGGCTTATTGGTGAACTCCTTCCTGCGTCCCTGCACGGAGAGCAGGTGCTCCGGTGTGAGCCGGTGCTCGTCCAGCTCGATGCGCGTCGGCATCTCCTTGTGGCACGACGTGCACGCCGGGTGCAGGTACTTCTTGAGCTTGCGGTGGCCGATGGTGGTGCGGTGGACGGCCCCGTCCGCCGCAAACATGTCGCACATCGCGCAGAAGAAGTTGCGCGGCCCGCTCTGCCCGATCTTGCGGTAGTGCTTCATCTCGCGGATCTGCCGGCCGGCGTGGTCATGGCAATTAGTTATGGTAATGTTACACGGTTCAATGAAATTGCTTCAATTTCAATGAAATTGAAGCAATTTCATTGAAATTGAAGCAATTTCATTGGAAGGCGTTGAACATTGAAAGCGCAGTATGCGTCGAAGCTTTCAATTTTAGTTTAGACTATTGCAATAAGCAATATTGAACTGAAATTGAACCGTGTAACATTACCAATAAGATCCAGGATATAAATACATATATAAATATTTTCAATTCACAGACTGCGAACGCATTTCCCGTATAGACGTGTCAGTAGGGTGCGAAATTTATTATTATTTTTTGTTGGATATAAGATAATAAGCACATTATAAAATTTACAAAAAATATTTAAAAAAATATAAAAACCGCCTTCAAAAATGTATGAAATAAAAAAAATCAAACACTAGAGTTGAAGGCGGTTGGTTATTTTTGCTTGCTTTAGCACCACCGACTTCAGCTCTAGGGTTTGATTATTTTTTATTTCATACATTTTTGAAGGCGGTTTTGATATTTTTTTAAATAGATTTTTATTTCAGTTTTTTATAGTAATTTTTTGCTATTAATGAAATTCAAATTCAAATTGAAATGGGACCACACGGGAAGCTGCTTTCAGCTGGTGCTTCCCGTGTGGTCCCATTAAAATAATCATCAAAATCACCCAGTCGAAAGTTCCGAGGGGACAAACATAAAAAAAAAATACAGCCGAATTGAGAACCTCCGCCTTTTTTTGAAGTCAGTTAATAAAAACAACTCCTACCTATGTACAATAAAATGGTATTACCGTCGCCCGTGTTGACAGAGACGCGTGACATCACTTGTCCCTCTTCTTGGCTCAGCAGGGTAGTGAGGTGCTGAGGTGGTGTTGTCGGTAGTATATCATTATTAATAAGCTAACAGCTATTAGCTGATGCTACATCCTAAAAGTTTGCTTGAATATAATGCAGATCTGCATCAAGCTGTCCTTTTTGTATCTTATTTTATAGCAAAATGGTGTACAATAAACAATAAATACAAATACAAAGGCGGACTTATCCCTTACGGAGATTTCTTACAGTTCACAAGTTTTCTTATAGTGCCACAACACACAAGCTTCACTGTTCGGAACCGGTGTAAAACTGTAGGTCCCTTCCCTTAACCCTTACTAAGTGGTAGGCTCAAATTGTAGCCGACTGGGTTGGTACCACCGTACTGGATGTAAGATGGCCGCATGGCAGCCTCGGTTGTGCTCTCCTCTAGTCCAGTATAGCCAGCAATCCAGGGAAGTCTCCGGTATGGCACCTACCTTCTCGGAGGTGATATTGGCTGGTCGGAGCATGTGCTTTGTCCCCTCCGACTCAACCACCCATATCGGACTACATAAAAAAAAACAACAAGAGCGCGCGTACCTTGAGCTCCTGCCGCATGGTGTCAGCGGTGAGCGCGTAGCTCTCGGCTGTCTTCTGCATCATGATGTGATGCGCCCGCCCGTTGAGGTGGTTCTCGAACGAACGCCCGTCCCACATACCCTGTTCACACAATATACCCACTTATGTACATACCACCACTAATGTCCGACAGAATATTCGGTTCCGGCTTTCGGCCTTTCGGCCAATATTTGCCACATTCGGCAAACTTACGGTTTGGGCCGAAAGTAGTGGTCACTTTCGGCCCAACCGAAAGTTGTTAGACAGACAAACCGACCGACCGCACGCGACGCTAACGCCGCGACACGATTACGCGTTTTGCGGCCGGCGCAGGCACACATACGCTTTCTTTCAAAATAATGCATTATATGCATGCATGCAATGCATACATCTAACTAGGTACTTAAATACCATACATACTTTCGGTTTCGGCTTTCTGCTTCGGCATTCGAAAGTAGAATTTTGCCGAAATTCGGCTACGGCTTTCGGCCTAAAGTGAAAGTACACTTTCGGTCGGACACTGACCACCACGCTGTATCCCGGCAATCGGGCTAAGCAGAGTAAGCGGTGTTGTGCTGCAAGAACTCCGGCAAATTGCAGCACAACACCGACAAGCACACTTAGCGAGGTATTAAGGACAAGATAACTTATCAAGCAGCAAGCAAAACACAAAGCGATTACCTACTCCATGACTTGAAAGGGCAGTGCAAGTTGGCAGGTGGTTAGCCTATCACCTTTTAGCACGGCGTCTGATCCTTGTCACCTTTAACGACATGCATGGTGAGAGATGCATTGGGACTATTGTTTTTCCTGGTGGTAAAAAAATCCATCTGTGCTTCTAAATAAGTGAATCCTCACTTGTATATCGTTTTGTGTAAGTTACATTTGTTTATTATTATTTACAAGCTGTGCCCGCGGCTCCGCCCGCTCTCATATTTGACTTCACTGCTAACCTCATAAGCCATTTAGCGTGATAGTAAGTAGCCTATAGTTGATGGGAAGACTCAAGCTATCCGTAGATTTTTTTTTAATAAAATCGGTTCAGTGGTTCTCGAGTTATAAGCGGACAGACAGACATACACTCAGACACTCAGACAGAAAGCAGACGTTGGATTTTATTATAGGTAAGGATTTGTTCAAGACAGGCAGCCTTAGCCGATATGTCTAAATCTTAAAAGTTCTTGGTTTTATTTATTTATTTATTTTAGACAGGCAGCCTTGGCTGATACCACTATATCCAGTTAAAATTTTTAGTTTTTGTCATTATCTAGGTTTTTTTTATTTAATTATCGTTCCTAAGCACTGTTTTTGAGAATTATGTTTTATTTGTTAGATATTTATCTAGTCAATTTTTTTAATTGGTTGGTACTAAGTGCGCTTATTACTTCCTCTGGAAGTCGGTTCCAGAGGAAGTAATAATGGTTTTAACATTATTTAGTTTTTTTTATTATTATTAGCTCATGCATGGAAGTTCGAAACGGAGAAGCACAATTTAGTACGTATACGAGCAAAGCGCGTACCTTGTTGCAAATGTGGCAATTCAGCAACGCCGGATTCATCCCGTCGTACGCCGTCTTGGGAGACTCCTTCTTCTCCGCATCCTTCTTCTCGGCTCCCTTCTCCTGCTCGGCGGGGGCGTCGGTCGCGGCGGGGACGCCATCCTCGGCCCCTTCCTCGTTCACCTCCTCCTTTGGGACTAACTTCGCGGCGTCCTCCTTCACCGCAGTTTCCTTGGCATCGGCCTCAACGCTGTCGATGCATTCGTTAAAACAAAAAACTATCATTCATGTCCGTAGCGGGATCGCACGTCTCAAATAAAACAAAATGGAACTGCTTCATATTTGCACATCCAATAATGGATAAACCAAAACTAAACAAAACTGAATCCAATCCAGATTTTGAACAAATTGTTACAATTTCGAACCAAAATCATCAACAACCAGCGCTCATCGACTGGTGAAGGAAATACTTCAGAATATATTAAGAAGTTGACAATAATTTATTGCAGGCAGAAGTGTCCGATAGAAGGGACGATCGGACGACGATCGGTGGCAGTAGTAAATGAGGGGTCGCACAGGGACCGAAGCTTACCTCTCCTTTTTAATCTGTTTGGGCTTGGAATCGGCGGCGTCCTTTTTCTGATTATTGCCCTGCTTGTTCCTCTGGCCCTCATTGGGCCGAAAGGCTCTACGATAGTTGGGGCGGTCCGACGGGCGGACGTAATTGCCCGGGCCGCGTCGGAAGTTTGGCTGATTGCCCATCTGGCGGGAAGTGACCAAATACTTTTAGTACGGAGTCTCCGGGTGTCTCGAGTGAGACGCGAGACGGGAAGAGAAATTACGGCAGTGAGAAGAGAGCTATCGCGCTTTGAAAAAATTCTGCACTACTTACAGAATGCAGCGATTGGGGAGTGACTTATAAGATTGGAGAAATAGAAATGTTGAAAAGGTCAGACAACGACAGTGATGCCTGCGAGGCGGTAGTTGGGCACGTGAGGGCGGAGTGAAGCGCTATTTACCCGGTTGAATCCTCGGTCGAAGCCGGGGTTGAGGTTGCCCCCAAAGTCCCGCCGGATGGGCATGTCGAGCAGAGAAGGCACTGCGTTCTGCCGCGACTGGAGGAGGTTATTGATGAGGTTGTTGGCGAGTGCCAGCGTCGCCTCGGAAGAGGTCGCCAGCGGCAGGATGTTGCCGAGTGGCGCTCCGGGTCCGCCCTGCTGCCACGGGGACACGGGCATCGGCCGCCCGTAGCCCTTGGAGCGATCTAACCGCCCGAAATCCGGGCGCCGGTTACCCATCGGTTGCCTGTTATTGCGATTGGCCATTCTAGCCACCTAGAAGTAATAATACAAAGCAAGGTCAGCTCGGCCGACCCTCTCCATTCATACCTTTGCGGCAAAAATACTGCTGCCCGAGAACGTCCCACATTTAGCGTCAGCGATTTGTATATGCAAAGATTATGGAAACAACATGTTCTTTGACGTGAATACGTCTTTAAATTTGCTTCCATAGTGGGAGCCAATCCAGAAATCTGATGATAACAAAATCGGGGGATACAGTTTGGTGTTGCAGCTTCATATCTATTATCTACATCCAAAATTTAATTACACCACTCGATAGCTAAAGGATCAAAGAATTTGTTACGTAATACGCTCTAGGAAAACATTACCAGTTACGTACACGTATTCACGTAAAACCCACGGCCATGTCCACGACACAGCCACACCCTGATTTTTTGAACAAAATATAGTAACATACACGAATAAATGTATAAATCTGCTTCGCCACCGATGCAGTGGAAATTTTTGAAAAAAGAACACACTGAACTGATGCCAGGAAAAGTAGATAAAACTATCTAATACTGAGTGGGGGGTAAGTCCGGCACTCAGATGTCCGTGGAAGCTTCCAACACAATAAGTTATGGCATTCTAGATGTGACAGTATCGCAATGGAAGAAAATGAGAAGACAAATGCTAAATCTAAAATAACATATACATTGCTACAAATTAAATAAGGTTTCGTAAAATAATTGCAGCAGAAAAATCCTAATAAATTGAGACAAGAATAATTGTATGACGAAAGTATTAATACTTATGTACGTCATAGCTTGCAAGCGTTGAGAAAATGAAAAAATGTCTTTTCATTGAGAGTATTTTTCGGAACACTAAAAGGTTTCACACAAAAATCTTTTCAATTATAAAAATAAAAAATTTTAAGCACAGATTAAAACACATTGTTTTATTTAAAAAGCCATTACAATACAAAATTATGAAAAATTTTATACTTATTTCTGTGTAAATATACAACATGTTTTTTAACCATCAGCTTCGTAATAAAACAATAAAACAACTAAGTACCTACTAACTACTGAGTCATAAAAAAAAATATGATTGTATGGGCGATATTGGCTGAAGTCGCCCCATACATACATAGAATGATGATCATTCCCATTCTATAGACCCATTCTATAGATCTAAAAAAATGTGCTAGACAATATGTCTGCCATACACGGGTGATCAGATTGTACAAATAATCAGTGCATCAAGTGCTTTCAATATTTTCAAACGTGTCCGGTTGCGACTTACAACCGATCGTTCAATCAAGAAATTGTATGTGACTATCGTCACACACATAATATGATCCGTTGTTGGATTTACATATCGAACCGGATCGTAATGACTAATTTGTTCCGATATATAGAGATTTCATGAGGCAACAGGCAACATGGTGATACCAACGACTTTCTACTTTCTGGACGGGCCCTCGTTATACATTTTACCAGTAGAAAGAGAATCTCTCTCACAGATGCACACTAAGCTAAAATTTTACACACACACGTAATATAGGCTAAGACGTGCAGATGCAAACTCTCTGAACGGAAAAGGGATAGTGCGATTGGAGTTATTCTATATATTGC
Source organism: Nematopogon swammerdamellus (assembly GCA_946902875.1). NCBI lineage: Eukaryota > Metazoa > Arthropoda > Insecta > Lepidoptera > Adelidae > Nematopogon > Nematopogon swammerdamellus. The sequence continues at coordinate 15,521,273 of OX336358.1, forward strand.
CAATATTTAAAAGAGCGTAAGTGCGCGAGCGCCTCATACATCACGTTACGTTTCCGCTCTGTGAACTTCGATAGAGTAAGACGGTTAAATGGCAATTTGATACGTATAAGGGAGACAACGATTGCACATTCCAAATTAGAATTCATATACTTGAACTTTGTACGTCGCGGCTTGTGCGTGTGCCTTTATATTCATATAAAGACTTGTGTCATGCGTTACAAGATAGGTTTAGTTAGAACCCTGCATGTCGCCACTGCATGTTCTCAGTGACTGACTCTCGTATGCTCTCGTCTCGAACCGATTAACGTATAGTTATCCTTTTCACGCTCATATTTTGTGTATGCGAATGCATATTTTATCTCTCTTTTACGGACGGACGGATACAAAAACGTGACCTGCCTGAGCGGCGCAGTGCGGCGGTCTGACTGCTCGGGAAAGAGAGGGTGCTGAATGCTCACCAATAGCGCGCCTCAAGTCGGTGCGTTGTATGCCACTTCCCGATACTTTTTAATTCGTTGGGTGATACCAGTTTAGTGCGCAGAATCTGAAGTTGACGTAAAAACAAGCCCTTGAGCGAAAATAACTGCAGCGTTTCCGCCGTCAGTGCAGTCAAACAACATGTCGGTTGTATCTTTTTTTTTATTAGGTACTACATTTAGCGATTTCATTTCTTCCAACAACTTTAGAAGGAAAGTAGCACCCACTGTCTGAACTGGGCGGCAGGAAAGCTTTGGGGTATGAAATCGGGCTTGGTTCGATGCGCTATGCCGTACCCATCCGACCGGCAACTCCGTCGGACGGCCGCCGTAGCCACGCCGCGCCACGCCGGTGCCCGTCCGGTGACTATAAAGACAAGGTACTTACCCACTCCTACGTTATCAAATAACGAGCTGCAAAAGAAACGCCGAAGACGTTAATTATGGGAAGGTGTTCGATCGAACCAGCACAGCAGTAATTGAATTATTTGAAGCGATGGATGGAAAATCATTGACGCACTACCGACACCCGACGAACGAACAATGCAAAGCAAAATGGCGTCCTTCTCTCCTCTCCTCTCGAGTGGCTCGGGATCAATTCTGTTGGGTCTCGTTGACAGCTGTGACGTCATAGAGCCGAAAGCGAATCAAGGGAATTCGATATTCGTTTATTCGTTAATAATAATAACTAAATAATTAAAACCTAACTAACAAATGTATAACAATGATAAAATTAACCTAATAAATAAATAAAGAAAAACTAAATACTAACATTCAAAATTACTGTAAGTAAAAAACTTCGTCCAACTCCTCGATTTCGATTTTGTTCGTTTATGTGATTTCGTGGCTCAGGGGTGAGGGTCTAGGACTAGTAGTTTTATGACCTGGGTTCGAATCCCACAAAATATTTTTGGTTTTTTTTTTGCTTTTTTTCTTTTTTAAGCAATGTTACGGTGTTTAAAACTGTTTTTAGGCGGTTTAGTTTTTTTTATAACCACCTAAGAATTATTTTCGGAAATACAAACTTGTAACAAAAACGACATGCACCGCCTCAACATTAGGTTAGGGTTAATATAAAGAAGATGCGTCGCCTAGCGAGCGACGCATCTTCTTTATATTAACCCTGGTTATTATTTTTACCACCAAAACAGTTTGTATATTTCCGAATATTTCCGAAAATAAAAATTTCTTAGGAGGAGAACTGTCAGTGAGAGACATCAGAATTGATCCCGAGCCACTCGTCTCTTTTATACTTTATGCTCGCTCACAGATTACTAACCCATGTGTCTACGCCACGGTACGGCACTTGATAGCCTTTGTCGTGCCTGCGGTGCCTTCGAACCTGCGGAGCCTACTCCTCGGATTGACTTGGCTCGAAAGCGAACCAACTGAAACCGATATTCGTTTGGTCGTTTATGTAATTTGTTGGCTAGTGGTAAGAGTGTAGGGTTCGTATTTTTGACCATGGGTTCGTTTCCCTCAAATTGTTTTTTGTTTTGTTTTTTTGTTAGTTTTGTTGCAATGTTAGGGTGTAAATTTTTTTTTAGGCGGTTTAGTTTTTTTTATAACCACCTAAAAGCTTTACTTTCGGAAATACAAACGTAACAAAAACGACATGCACCGCCTCAACATTAGGTTAGGGTTCATCATCATCATCATCATCATCAGCCTGTATCGGTCCACTGCTGGACATAGGCCTCTCCCAAGGCACGCCACCACACGCGGTCTTCCGCGTTAGGTTAGGGTTAATATTGTTATTTTTTTAAACCACCAAAAAATGCACGAAAGGACTAGGTTAACCCTGGTTATTTTTTTTTAAACCACCAAAAAATGCACGAAAGGAGTAGGTTCCGCAGGTTCGAAGGCACGGCAGGCACGAGTCACGACAAAGGCTTTCAGGTGGCGCACCGGTCTATGCCACGTTGTTTATGCTATGCTCTCCCAGTAAAAAAAAAAGGCCATGCCGGCCACAGATTAATGCCGGCTGATCGCGTGTTTTCTTGGCGCGCCGATAATCAACATTATTTTTACGATTATCGAAGAAGAATTACAACAGACGAGGGAAATTACAAAATACGAAGTTGCATGGTTGACAAATGACCTTTGCCTATCCCGAATAAGACAAATTTAACCCTTTAGCTACCTCACGTGCATAAAAACGGGTACAGTAACATTGACTTCAGAGGACATGGCATCCAAAATCCAGAGCCATAAAATGTTTTTCTTCTCTTTGGTCGGTGTTTACCATTACGGCCGTGCGTCGTCGGCGGAGGTGTGCTTGTTCTGCAGTGTTGCCATGTCAGGAGATTTCTCCTAGATTCAGGAGAATTTTAGAGGTCGTAGGAGAAGCTTTTGCCTGTCAGCCCCTGTCCCGGCGCCGGCGGCGGCGCGGCGGCGCGGCGTATCACTCACTTCACTCGCCGATGTGAATAAGAGAAACGATCCCACTCAACCAATCAGAGGGCGTTCGGTGAGGCATCCGGCCCGGCTATTGCTTGAAATATGCGAGTAGTTAGCTAGTGAGTTAATGCCGGTAGACCCCCCAGGAGAGTAGGGAAAAATTTAAGAGAAAAATTGGTTGTCTGTAAAGTCGGTTTACGAAAGATAGTTTTACGTGATAACGTCATAAAGTGGACAAGCCGACGCTTGGGCCGATTGTGCCTCTCTATCGCTTGTTACGCGCTCTCGCTTGCACACACAGGCTCAGATGGAACGTGACACTTTTTCGTGCGTGCAGCCGGTGTTCATCAATTTATAAGATGTGACGTTATCACGTCAAAAAATTACTACAGGACGACATTTAGGAGTAGGAAACTTGGGATTAAAATAAAAAAAGCTACTAGGAACAAACATATATGTCGGTATGTACAATGGAAACACAATGTTGGCTGTCAATCAACCAAACCAACTTCTCAACTCACACAATATACGATAGGATTTGCTCTTTGGATAAGAACAAGGTTCAATCTCTGGATAGGATAATGTGACACTCTGTGAGTGTGTGTGTGCATCGATCACCCGACCAATCAACAATTGAACCGGGCGGGCCGAACGAAACGAACACTTTGTTATCAATCAGTGTTATTTACACGTATTCTTTGTAATAATCACAGTTTACTTATATATAGGTATGTAAGTGTAATATAATAGGTAATCAAATCAGTGACGAGACGTGATAAACGAGTGAGAACGAAGTAATTTTTTGGCGATAGTGAATATAGCTCTGCATGTTTTATTATAGTCTGTTTTTTATGGTTCCGTACCGTACTAAAGTACTAATACGGAATTAAAAGAAAGTCTAGGAGATTTTGAAAGCCAATCTATAGTCCAGCAGTTATGTACTTTTACCTGGAAAATATTCCGAAGTTAATGAAACTTTTACAGGTTGTTTGGGGGTACACTAGGAATACTATCGAAGAAATACTATAAGTTTTCGACCTCGAACAACCTGTGCTAACTTGGGAGTGGGCAAAAAACTCAAAAAAATTCTGATTATTTTCAGCTTTTCGTCTATATATCTTAAACTAAGGATATTTTGTTCACCATATTCCATGACAAAGTTGGGGAGCATTAAATTTCCTAAAATTTTGTTGTTGAACCAGTTTTTCAAGCCCAACATTAACGGAGATACAGCCGATCAAAGTTAGACGAAGTTTCTTAAAATGTAAAAAATAGCAGAAAACGAAGGTTTTGGCCCTATAACTATTTGTTACCATCATTTCCATGTTAATTATGTTGATCAATCATCAATATCAACGTCTTGGAAAAACTATAACCCCCTTCCCCCGCCCCCTCCCCCAAGGTGGTTTTTGATGGTTATCCTGGTGGGATATCCTGATCAGCGTTCTTTGCTTCACTCCTCAACAAAGTTTGTCTTTTCCAAGACAACTTCCATGAGCACGATTTCGCAGGTGAAATTTCTTTATAACGATACCAACAAGCAGAACTTCATAACTATGCTGACGGGTGAAATGGAAGCCAGGGGGATCCAAGTGAAGCAGACAGTAGAAGACGCCGATTTAATGATTGTGGAGATCTTCTGTTGCTTCTCACTGCTTTGGCTTTGGGTTCTTCCAAAAAGAACGTTTATTCATACAAGAGTGGAACACAAGAGTGGAAGGTTCACAGCCCAACTTGTATTCATCTCACTCGTTCAAGTACGATCCATAGGATATTCTTTTCCTGCATGCGATAAGTGGGTGTGACACCACCTCAGCACCATTAAAATTTGGTATTGGAAAAAAGAAGGTGATGCAGATGTATAGCAAGAACCCTAGCCTTTCATATATGTGGGCGATTTTTCACGAGACCCCGAGGCAACGGATTTTTATAAACAAAAAATTAAAATCTAAAATTGATGTGAAACCACTGGCAGCGGAGCGGGCCCAGGCTACCGATGGTCGGGTCCCAAAGAGAGAAACCTCCGGACTATGCGCGCAGTGTCGAGCAGGGCTGCCTTCTGGATCTGACCCTTGACCAAATCACTCAGCGAAACCCTCTCAAGGTGGTCGTCAGGGCTCTTCGCTATCAGCCCATGCGCCGATACGACTATGGGCACAACGATCGATCAATCGGCCGGCATATCGATGGGTATTTTTAATATTATATTACTTTTTTTTGTAAATAAATTTTACAACACCTCCCCCCACCTTTCCAAGACGTTGATATTGATGAGTGATCAACATAGTTAACATCGAAATGATGGTTATAGGGTCCAAACCTTCGCTTTTCCGCTATTTTTTACATTTTATGAAACTTTGTGTAACTTTGATCGGCTGTATCTCCGTCAATATTGGGCCTAAAAATCTGGTTCAACTACGAAATTTTAGAAAATTTAATGCTCTGCAACTTGTTCACGCAATATGGTCAACAAAATATCCTTAGTTTAAGAGATATAAGCGAAAAGCTGAAAAGAGTCAGAATTTTTTTTAGTTTTTTGCCCACCCCCAAGTTGGCACAGGGTGCTCGAGGTCGAAAACTTAGGATAGTATTCCTAGTGTACCCCCAAACAACCTGTAAAAGTTTAATTAACTTCGGAATATTTTCCAGTTACCCCACCTTTTTTCGAAATGTCGACTGGACTACTAGGAGATTTTCAAAATTTGAGTTGGCGACACTGGTAATCTGTGATTCTTGCAGTGCAGTTGCAGTCGGCCGGTCGGCCGTTGAGTGAGTGTTGTTCGTTTGATTTGATCAAATTCATCAGACTGCAAGAAAGAAAGATTGCCTTGGCCAGGGAAATAATCGCTGAAGAGTTTGAATACGTCGCTGTCGCTACGCTACGTTTCTATTTTCCATACTCTTTGATTGACATTCATTTCATGCAAGCAAGTGCAGAAAATAGTACTTACCTAATGTAATTTACCTTTGGGGCAAAGTGCAACCAATACGAGCCTGATCATCATCCTTCTATCCCGGTGTATTCTCCAACTAGACCAGCACTGGAGCCCGACAGGTAAGAATCATTGTAAGAATCACGTAAAGTAATCGTGCTGAATAGAAAAGAAAATTATTGCACTACGACCGTGTCGCGTGCCTGGCCATTTGTACGGTGCACAACCCGTCGGAAATATCTGCGGACCTGACCATAAGACGTCATACAAACTGGAGGGTCAGCAAACAAAATCGGGAATAATTTTATTGTAATATCTTTTTTATAAACTTTGGGGTTTTTTTTTTTTTTTTTTTTTTTTTTATGGAACCTGACACGGTTGGCTACATCACCTACAACATCCGTGATGTCAGCCCATAACACAGGGTGAACTAGGTGCCATGTCAGTGCTTCCCTTCATTTCATGTCGGCTACACTAAACTGGACGGAAAACACGAACTATTTACATAGCCGTTTCGACCGACGTTTCGTTCAGTGCGGTGGTACCAACCCGGCCGGGATAAACCCTACCACCTAGTAAAGTAAGAAGGGAAGGGACCTACAGTTTAACGTGGAATCCGAACCACGGGGTGGGTTTAGTTAGGTTTGGTCGCTCTACAGGAACTGCTTTTACCGGAAATTTTTCGGGGTTACGCTTTTTGACTCAGGAGAGGAACTATTGTGTACAAAGTTTCGCGGGGGGGATGAAAGATTTGACGAGTTGAAAGATGAATTATAGTGAAAGAATTGTTTGCCGGAAATGAGTAGTTTCGGAAAAAAGAAATAAATTCCCATACAAAATTAATTTTTCATACAAAATAAAACATTTTTTTTTTAAGTCACAAAAACATTGGTTTTGAATATAAATGTATGTAAAAACAAGGGAAGTGGTATGGGTGAATGTTTTGGTGGTTTAAAAAAAATAACCAGGGTTAATTTAATAATAATTTTTATAATAATTTAATAATTAACCCTAACCTAATGTTGAGGCGGCGCATGTCGTTTTTGCATAAATTCCCATTCAAAATAAATGTTTTGGTGCATTAAAAAAAAATTAATAAAAAATCGAAAATTAATTTTGTATGAAAAATACTTTTTTCAAAATTTTTTTTCTCCGAAACTACGCATTTCCGGCAAACAATTCTTTCACTATAATTCATCTTTTAACTCGGCCTACACAATAAGCATACCAGCAATATTCGATCTTACCGTCGCTAATCTAATACTCAGCCAGTTTCGCTTTTAATCGCTAAGGAACTACGCTTTTCAAGCGCAAAAGTACACTCTAAAACATAAATATTTTATGATGTAAAGTCACAAGTTAGGTATGTTGCAGTTATTGTTTTATAAATTGTTACAGTGCACCTCAGTTGTAGATTTAGGTAGTATATTATGGCAGCAAGGTAAGCTATCTATGCTGATGTAATAATATCCCTTTGACTGCGAATTTGTATTGTTAGATGGTGTTAACAATTGAAAAAGTACCAGGATTACAGCAACGACAACGACAAGGACTAAGGAGTTGTGTGCGCGGGAAAAATATTTTATGACGTCATGTTATGTTGTTTACTGATACTCATCTTCTCATTTTACCCTGGTACTTCAAGATACACCGGTGGTTTGCGGATTTTTCAAAATAAATTCACATTACATTTTCATCTGCACGCAGATACAGAGTCCAGACTAGAAGCACACCGAAGTTGAAGATTTTAACACAGATTCACCGAGTCCACGAAAAGCCAAAGTCGTCGTTATGAACACACAGTAAATTTGCACTTTCTCGAAGACTCCAAAGCAGGATGAACTGATATTCAAAGTTTCAGTCATGTCTCAGTAAAAACAAAAAACTAGTTGCAATAGTTAACCAGGTTTGCGGAAAATACGGACCGCAACACCTGCACACAGTACCTAGTTATCTATAAATCGCACAAAAGAGCTTAATCCTTTTATGAACCTGTTTTTAGGGATTAAGAAGGTTACATAGAAACAAAGTCATCCGTCATACCTATTTGTTGGTATAATACCATTTTCATTTAGTACCCATACTACAGCCAATCCCCCCACCATTCATATACACTAACTGTACCTTTGGAAAAAGTTCCCCTCGTGTGTCTAAAAGCGGTACTTATGCTGCAGTTCCTGTATAGCGTCAAAATGTGAGGAAGAAAAAGTTCCGGTAAAAGCAGTTCCTGTAGAGCAACCAAATCTTTAGTTAATGGCAGGTGGCTGGCGGAAGTCTCAACCAACAGCACATAATAGCTTGAGACACTACCAGTTCTAGGCTGCCAAACACCAATTATGTACTAGCATTCCCAGGTGAATCCTGCGCCTCCAAAAGGCATCAATTTGGCCCCAGCTTATTATAATGCGATATCTGGTGCAGGTAGGGTTGCCATCCGTCCGGGTTTCCCCGGACAGGGTCAGGGTTTTTAGGGTGTCCGGGGAAGTCCGGGCGGGTTTTTTTAATCGTCCTAGGTTTTTAAATACCGCGCCAAATGTCCGTTTCTCGGGTATCGGCTCGGCGAACCCATGCTAGTTTCTCTTCCATACAATGCTAAGAAAATTATTACATTTTTATATTGTGTCCGGGTTTTTGTCCAAAATGTCAGGGGTTTTAGATTTTCTTGTCCTAGTCTTACCACGATGGAGATGGCAACCCTAGGTGCAGGCTACTCCCACGCCAGCAACATGCGTGGCGCAGTACCGAAGCTCTGCGGAGGCAACTTCTCCGCCACTACTAGAGCTATCTATCTTGCGGCCCGGAGGAGCCTGCGGTGACTCCTTCACCCCCAACCGGCACACAACAGAGAGCTTTTCTGACTCTCTTCGACCACAAACAATATACTACTGCCTCGGGCGACGTAGTGAACTAGGTGCCGTGTCAATGCTTCCCATTCACGCAGTGCTGTGGTATGAATCTGAAAGGGTTTAATTAATCCTATCACCCCGTAAGGTGAGAAGGGAGCTACAGCTTTGTGGAATGTACGTATGATGCAGTGGCGGCTTTGACCAATGAATTTTAGTGAGGCACCTAGGTGGATTACCTACATAATAGCATTTTATTAATGTTGTATTGCAGTTTTCATTTCGAGGAGAGGACATGCCCAAAGTCTAGCAATAAATAAACATCCATGTTGATTTTTTTTTCTTTACCTTCAAGATAATTAAGTGAGGCGGCGCCTCACTTGCTTAACCTGGGGAACCGCCACTGGTATGATGGTATGTATGTGTGTACTTACAGTCCACAATGCACGTGCTATCGAAGCACGCTATTCTCTCGGGGGACGTGGACTACTGCTGCCTCCTGTGCGAGCTGACCTTCACGCGCCACGAGCAAGTCCTCACGCACGTCACGACGCAGGCTCACCTGGACCGCTTCACGGCGAGCTCTTATGCCAACAAATATGCGGACCAACGCATTAGGAAGGTGAGCATTTTTGAACGATTATATCTGTCTGCATGTGACGCTGGTCTGCAGCCGTATTTGTCGTCTTGTGGCCTTGGTGGAGGACATAGGCTGGCTGGGGTCGCTGGAGATCTGGGGGTTGTGCACGAAGGTCCCCGACCAAGGACTATAGTTGCCAGTTGAAGCCAATCCTCAAAACAAACAACAACGTGTGATGCTGATCGAGTGATCCGTTAAATTTTAATTTGTCCCGTGATCATGTGATCATTAGAGGGTTACCTATAAGTGTTTGGATTCAGTTTGGGAGCAGATGAGTGTACGTACACCCATCTACCGCCTCTCCCTTGGATACGTATCATAGGTGACTTAGTTGAATCCAGTTGTATACTTAGGTACCTATCGTTTGAGTAGGGCATGGCGGTCGCGGTTCCGGCCGCCTCAGTGCGGATATAACAATTATTTTTTTTATTGAAAGCATTAGTAATCTAGGCTATTTTAGACCTTTTCTATTATATACAATTAAAAAATTATTTTAAATTTCAACTTGATTTATGCATGACACCTGATTTTGCTTACTGCTGAAATTTTGTATTATAAACACACTCCAGTTTCACGGAGATAACTCAAGCTGATTAGGAGCTCCAAGTTGTGACAGACAGATTTATTCTTTTATGACCGAGTGTATGCTGAATTTCGAGGACGAAAACTATAGATTTTCTGCTTATAGGGTGCCCAGTGCGGCAAATTGTTAATGGCAGTGAGTACAGTTCAAATACGTCCCTGGTTAAATTGTGTTGAATACATCCCTGATTTCCTTTGTTCGTCCCGGCTACACTGAGCTGGTGTTGGAAAGCTTGGTGGTGCATCGCTTCGGCGATTGATAGTAGAAATCGTCGTTAGCACCTCGGGTATAGAGTTGTAAAAAAACTGTTTTTTTTTCTGACATGAAAAAAACCTTGAAAAAAAACCAGAAAAAATACAGCTTTTTTTCTGAAGTAGGTTTTTTTTTCAAGAGTATGAAAATAAAAATATCAAGGTGGTTACCGTTAAATACGAGTTGATAATAAATTGTTTTTGGTTTAAAGGAACTAAAAATGTATTTTGTTAAATATGTACTACAAAAATGGCTCAAAATAAATTGTCAACACTTACTGATCGTTTACGGATTTCCCCAGTACTTGTTCGGTTTATATTTCGGTTGAATTGAGCAGGGATGTTAGGTGTAACAGGCGATTCTAACGCAGATGAAGATTTTTAAGAATATTTTAAGTTCATAATTATTATGTATACTTTTGTTTATTAAACTTAATTTGATAGTAATTAAAGTATTTTTAAGTTCATAATATGTATAATTTAATTTATTTAAACCAAATTTGATGTTTAATTATTGAAATAACAATAAAACAATCACATTTAGCGTTTCATCTCATTTTAGTTATAATATTTTCTTTTTTGTCCCGATTACTCTGCTTACCCCGATTGTCGGGATTCAGCGTTTGTGATATGTATGTATGTATTTTCTTTTTTCTGAAAAAAAAAAATACAATTTAGAAAAAAAACGACGATGTTTTTTTCTCAAATTGTGAAAAAAAACATTTTGTTTTTTTTCAAGTTACATCACTACTCGGGTACCTATAGTCCGACTTTGAGTGTTAAAAGCGGCATCGGCTTCTCATGCGAGAGGTCCGAGGTTCGAATCCGGTCGGCGTGTACCAATGAGTTTTTTCTGACGAAAAAATGTACGTGCATACCTACACCTGCTGCTTCACCGTTCGGAGCCGTTGTAAAACTGTAGATCCCTCCCCTTGCCCCTTACTAGGTAGTAGGCTCAAATTGTAGCCGACTGGGTTGGTACCACCGTACTGTATGTAAGATGGCCGCATAGCAGCCTCGGTTGTGTTCTCCTCTAGTCCAGTATAGCCAGCAATCCATGGAAGTCTCCGTTATGGCACCCACCTTCTCGCAGGTGATATTGGCTGGTTGGAGCATGTGCTTTGACCCCTTCGACTCAATCATACAGGATTACATAAAAAAAAAGAAGGGCTGACCATCTAACTGTTGAAGTACGAGTCAGATTCCATGTGAAACTGTAGGTCCCTTCCCTTTATCTTACTAGGCTGTTAAGTTTATCCCGCAAGCCTTCTGTCCAGTTCACTGTAGCCGGCACTGACATTGCACCTAGTTCGCCAAGGTGTTATGGGCTGATATCACGGGTGTGTAGTAGGTGATAAAACAGGGTTGGTTTTCATCAAGCTCCATAAAAAAACTGACTGTTCCAGGTAAAGCAATATTTCTACTGCGAAGCGTGCAACGTCATCATCAGCAGCTCTCGAAAGATCGCTCAGCACGTCACGGAAGTGATGCACCAGTTTTACATTGATGATGTCGACGATGGAGAAACTACACCCAAGAGCAGTTTCCGGCGACTCGGCCACCAAGTGGTCGCCCGGGAGGACGTCCTGATAGAAGAACAAGCTTGGAACGGGATTGTGGACCTGAGCTGCGTCATTTGCGACATCGATTGGGACGACGTAAGCAGCCACATTGCCGATGCAATGCATGTGATAAATTTGATTCAGCTTAAAATCGTCGGTAGCGCAAACTCCGGAAGTGCTCTGCTGAGACAGGTAAGTGCATCATTTTCTTTTTAGATTCCGTACCTCAAAGGGGTAAAAACGGAAGCGAATGGGGTGACTCATGCGTACGTCTGTCTGTCCGTCTATCTGTAAAGGGTTTGTCGTACATACAAGTTTAAATTTGGCATAAAATTAGATAATATTTTGCATAAAGCCTAGAAGACCATTTACAACCGATGAGTTACAACTACGTTTGGCAAGATGGTCCAGATAAAAAAAAACGGACCTATTTACATCAAAGGTGTTTGGTTTTTTTACCGAACTGTTCCCAGTTCGGTAAAAAAAGCAAACACGTGGCAAGCCTGGTTACAACGTACAACCGACTGTATTGAGGTGTTAGTGCGGAATGCCCAAAAGATGCTGGGTATTCAACAAACATTTTAAGAAACAACCCAAAAAAGGTAGCCAGGAGTGGATCGATGAGAAGAACGGAAGACCGCGTGTGGTGGTGTGCCTTGGGAGAGGCATATGTCCAGCAGTGGACCGATACGGGCTGATAATGATGATGATGATGATGATAATGGTTCTGTAAATGTGACATACAGAACCGACGAAGCCTACTGTACCATTTGCTTTGCACTCAACTTTGTAATCTCGATACCCCCAGTACCATTTGCTTGGTATTCAACTTTAATCTTCACGCCCGCAGTAGGTACTATTGCTTGGTATTCAACTCTGTAATTGTTGCGAAGGTATGCTTGCCATCTTGGCCGACTTGCCTTGCCTAGGAGAATGTAGACTGAACAGTTTTCAATGTAGGGTTGTTTGAGTAGCTCGTGGCTAGAGGCTTTGCATCCTTCGCTAGAGGATGTTGATTCGAACCACTTTCTCAATAAGTGAATTTCTATTAATGAATATAACTACTGAAACTGTAGGTATCTTTATCTAATTAGGTGGTATGTCAGTATTTGCACCACTGCATGCGATGAATATTTACCAAAAAATATATGTAAGGCAGCCAAAGTTGCAGCATGAATGTGAATGGAAATATTTTTATTACAGATCGACCAAACTCATTTCCAATGTCTGACGTGCAACACTATCATATCTTATGATCAAATCGTCATCCACTCAGACAGCCGGGAGCATCAAATGCTTTACATAAAGAGCCGTAGAGCGAAACGGGAGGCCGATAAAAACATTGCTGTATGTGACAACGCTGCAATCGAAAACGGAACAGCCACATCGATCACTGATGATCAAACAAAGGCCACTGATGAACAAACAAAGACTACTGATGAACAAACAAAGACCACTGATGAACAAACAAACGCCAGGGATGAACAAACAAATATCAGCGATGAACAAACGAAGACCACTGATGAACAAATGAAGACTACTGATGGTCAAATGAACCACAATGATGAACAAAAAAATACCAATGACGATCAAACAAATACTAACGTTGAACAGAAAAAGACCACCGATGAACAAACTAAGGCCACTGATGAACAAAAGAAGACTACTGATGGTCAAATGAACACTAATGATGAACAAAAAAATACCAATGACGATCAAACAAATACTAATGTTGAACAGAAAAAGACCACCGATGAACACACAAAGACTACGCATTATCACGCAAAGACCACTAGTGAACAACCGAAAACCACTGGAGAAAAACATAAAACCACTGATGAACAAACAAAGACCAGCGATGTACAAACGAAGACCACTGGTGAACCAGAGAAGAGCACTAAAGAACAAACAAAGGCCACTGATGAACAAACAAAGACCAGCGATGAACAAACAAAGACCAGCGATGAACAAACAAAGACCAGCGATGAACAAACGAAGGTCGCTGATGAACAAACGAAGACCACAGATGAACAAACAAAGACCACTGATGAACAAACAAAGACCACTGATGAACAAACAAAGACCACAAATGAACAAACAAAGACCACAGATCAACAAACAAAGACCAGTGGTGAACAAACAAAGACTACTGATGAACAAACAAAGACCAGCGATGAACAAACAAAGGTCACTGATAAACAAACGAAGACCACAGATGAACAAACAAAGACCACTGATGAACAAACACGCACCACTGATGAACAAACAAAGACCACAGATGACCAAACAAAGACAACAGATGAACAAACAAAGACAACAGATGAACAAACAAAGACCAGTGGTGAACAAACAAAGACCAGTGGTGAACAAACAAAGACCACTGATGAACAAACAAAGACCACTGATGAACAAACAAAGGTCACTGATGAACAAACGAAGACCACCGATGAACAAACAAAGACCACTGATGAACTAACAAAGACCACAGATAAACAAACAAAGGCCACTTATAAACAAACAAAGACCACTGATGAACAAACAAAGACCACTGGTGAACCAGAGAAGAGCACTAAAGAACAAACAAAGACCACTGATGAACAAACAAAGACCAGCGATGAACAAACGAAGGTCACTGATGAACAAACGAAGACCACATATGAACAAACAAAGACCACTGATGCACAAACAAAGACCACTGATGAACAAACAAAGACCAGTGGTGAACAAACCAAGACCAGTGGTGAACATACAAAGACCACTTATGAACAAACAAAGACCACTGATGAACAAACAAAGGTCACTGATGAACAAACGAAGACCACCGATGAACAAACAAAGACCACAGATGAACAAACAAAGGCCACTGATAAACAAACAAAGACCACTGATGAACAAACAAAGACAACTGGTGAACCAGAGAAGAGCACTAAAGAACAAACAAAGGCCCCTGATGAACAAACAAAGACTAGTGATGAACAAACAAAGACCAGCGATGAACAAACGAAGGTCACTGATGAACAAACAAAGACCACTGATGAACAAAAAAAGACCACAGATGACCAAACAAAGACCACAGATGAACAAACAAAGACCAGTGGTGAACAAACAAAGACCAGTGGTGAACAAACAAAGACCAGTGGTGAACAAACAAAGACCACTGATGAACAAACAAAGACCACTGATGAACAAACAAAGGTCACTGATGAACAAACGAAGACCACAGATGAACAAGCAAAGACCACTGATGAACAAACAAAGGTCACTGATGAACAAACGAAGACCACAGATGAACAAACGAAGACCACAGATGAACAAACAAAGACTACTGATGAACAAACAAAGACCAGTGGTGAACAAACAAAGACCAGTGGTGAACAAACAAAGACCAGTGATGAACAAACAAAGAACACTGATGAACAAACAAAGACCACTGATGAACAAACAAAGATCACTGATGAACAAATGGAACAAAAATGTGCTCAAAGTGAACAGAATCAAAATAAAGCATTCAATGAGGAAAAAAAGGTGCAAAAGGAAAAGAAATTTCCTGATAAAATATCTATTAATTATTCCAGTGTTACTAAATTGAACAATACTTGTGTCATAGAGTTCTTGCGTGGTGAATTTAACCATGAGGTACTTAGCATAATAAAAAATAAAAATAACTTGGCAAAGACTCAGCAAACGAAACAAGCCGAAGTAAAATCCACATCAGTTACAAAGAACAAATCGCTCACTTCAGACCTTGAAGAGCATGGAACCATTGAGAAACCCACAGGTCGAGCCACGTCGCCGGTTGATAATAAAGAAAACACACAACTGGTACTTTCTAACAAAACTGACTCCACCGCGGATTTGGAAAGCTTTATGAAAGCAAACTACTTGTTCAGACATAAGAGTGATAGTGGCGAAAAAGCGTTATGCCTGTTGTGTCATGTTTTCCTACAAATGCAACCAATCTGTCTCACAGAGCACGTAAATGGGGCTAAGCACAAAAAAAATGTCGCTAAATGTGACAAATCAAAAGACATTGAAGGAGACATCGAAGGAGACACCGATATTGTAAATGATGAAGAATCCAGTAAAGATAAATTATATTCGTGCGAAACAATGGAGAACTTCACTGCAATGTGGTGCAGACTGGACGTCCATGAATGCTGCGTAATCAACAACAGAATTTGTATTGACGTCATGAGTTTCTGCCTTTGTCGCATTTTCTGCCTTGGCAAAGTGATCTGTGACTGCTGCCATGACTTGCTGAATAGTTGGAATTTTGAACAGCATGTCAATAGTCCTGCTCATAAATTCAAATTCGCCGCCGTACGTGTAGTCGTCTCATTGAAGGGGGAATTCGTGAGAGAGGTAAGCTGATCTTCTATTTAGTGCACTCACATTTGTTTTGATTGCAAATTGTGAGTTGAACATTGCACCTTACATAGTGAGGTTAAGTTTTTTTTTCTATTTCACACACTCGCGAATGAATAAAATCCTATATGGGTTTTTTAAATTACCGTGGTTGTTAGACATTATTTTTAAACACAACAGCTTTACTCACGGTTCTTCACGAGCTATGTGGCTCGACGTTTCGGGCCAATCGTATGGCCCATCATCATGAGCACTCTGCCTGGTGCTCTGCCAACCGTCGCAGCAGGCAGAGTGCTCATGATGATGGGCCATACGCTTGGGCCGAAACGTCAAGCCACACAGCTCGTGAAGAACCGTGAGTAAAGCTGTTGTGTTTAAAAATAATGAATAAAATCCTATAATAAATAACACATTCATTTCATATATTTTGTAAAGTATTTTGAATTTATGCACAAACACAACAAACTAATATCTATAAAACCAAAAATATGTTTTTAATTTACTTACTATTTTAATAGCCATATCTAGCTCGGTGGTACTTACCAATCCGGACGGGGTAAACGTAAACCCTACCACCTAGTGATGTAACTGAAGGGACCCGCGGTTTTATCTGAACCACTGCCAGTCTCAACTGTCGGACTCGCAGAGGTGCTCGTATTTCCTATTTTCCATGGGAACCTATGTACTTTTGCAAATAAATCAAGCGTTCGCCTATGCAACACTGTTAATTAAATTCTCATTTACAATATGTCTTCTTCATTTCAGATAAATAATGACGAATTTCACTGCGGTTTCTGCAACAGGTTAGCATACAGCTGGAAGAAACTAGAGAAACACTTGGCGTCTCCCCAACATCTGCAGCGGCGACGCTTGTATAGGGAGCAGATGCAATGCTATAGGAATCCTATAATAGGCTACGGTATGGACGAGAAAAAAGAGCAGTTCTTGAAGCGACTGAAACAAATCGGGCAGTGGTCATATTTCAAGTGAAAAGTTGTGATTTAATTTAAAGCTGAGTTGACATGATAAGAGTATGCTCAGATCAAGTGCCCTCGCACGAGTCAGCTTCATACGAGTCTACACTGATAGCCGTTTACTCACACCGAGATTACTCGCTTTCATATCACACAAGATCGAAGTTCAACATGAAGGCACAGACGGATTAGTTAGTGGCCGCAAATTTATTTCACTATAGTCGCGTTTTTTTAAGACTGAAGAAACTGATATTTGACTGACATTAGAGGGTTGCAAGCAAACTAGTAATTTAAGTCAATAAAAATACTATCGACTTTTATCGATTGAATAATCTAGTGTTAGAACAAAATTATTAACTTTCTGGTAGGTATCACTATGCACACCACCGATTACTAGTGTACACACACAATGACATACCTTCACACATATGTGCTACCTGTTGTGCTAACAACTTAACTTTTTCTAGCTATATTAAGCTGAAGATTTGGTCAATCAAATCCAAAATTAAATAAATATTACACCATTTCGTTAGTTAATCAATCGTAAAATTATTGATAACAACTAACTACATGACTAAAATTTGTCAGAATCTGGCAAATTCCAAATTTCCACTGTCTTAAAAAAAACAGCTATAGGGACAAAGCAGGCCGACGAAAACACCATCTGGGGTCATATATACGAAGCGGTTTAGGGCCTAGGCAGTAGTGGAGTGGGTGTCAAGTTGGCGGTGACAGCATTTGACAGTACACAGTACCACAAAGCACAATGGCTACTGCCAAGTGCTGCCCTCTATAGTTTCAGCTAAGTCCCTATAGTCCTATCTGACTTAGCTAGGTTTTATTTTTTAGTAGTGTTCGAGTAGGTATCTGAGTAAGCTCGGTCCGAGCATTCTTTTATTGTGTCATCTTTCGTAAGAATAAGCATTACTTCATACAAATTAAATGTAAGGTTTAAGTTACGCTGGAATAATTTAGTGCTTGTTGTTCCTAGGGAGTAAGGAGACTGTGAACATAGACCTATACCCTTTTCGCAAGTAAAATTCATCAATTGTTATTAGTAAATATTATGATTAATGGAACAACTGTTCCATTGAGGAGAAGATTTAAGTCAGTAGCGCTCATCAAGCCCATAGCACACGAGGCATTATCTTTTGTGATTTGTTCACACTTTTACACGGGTACGGGTCTAGAGGCATGAACGAAAGTAGTTTATGTTTTGAATAATATACTAAGAAGAAAGCAGTAGGTACTTACAAAAAAAATAATACTGGCAATAAATTGTTTACAAATCTTTCTTGTACAATTTAGTGTACGAATGGTTAATATGAGACAGTGTTATGTATAGGACTATTCTAATAATAATAGGTTTTACATGTTTTACTATTTCCACAGTCTCTTTTTTCATGAAACAGCACGTCGTAAACCATTCTCCTTTCCTGTCTAGTCAACACTTTGTTTCCTCGGTCACAAACACACAAGTACCTAAATAAAATAATACTACAAAAAAGAATGTATGCGTGCTGTGTCTGTACCCAAGGGAAACGGCACGGGATGCAGGGCGTGACTGGCGAACCAATCACGGCCGCCGCCCCGTCGCGCTCTGCTTCTGCCCGCCCTAAAATTTACTTATAAAAGGTCATGCCTTTAGATGCGTGCCGGTACCTACCTCGGTTCCCAAAAGGTGTAGGTCTGTGACCCTTCCGCGGAACCTCAGGGTTCCGCGGAAGGGTCACAGGGGTTCCGTGGGTTACAGCCGGAAAAAGCACAAAATGCTCTCCCTAATCAAAAACGTTCATTATGTTTTTAATTTCAAACTATAGTCTTGCTATTCAAATCAAACATGATAATCTGCCAACAATTTAGTATCAAAAATTAGGTATAGGTCACGTACATTTAGTTTTTATGTTCACAATAGTTAGATTAACTTTTTTAATTGTCTTGGTGTTCCGCCAACAGAAGGACAATCATTTAGGGTTCCCTAGACGTAAATAATTGGGAACCCGCTGGTCTATACACTCTTTTATCTTCATCAACGTATCAAGAAAATTTTGTTCAGTTGTGTCAGAGCCGACTGTCATTCGTCTCCCTCTACGGAGACAAGCCACGCTGCATCGTCATAGCCCCAGTGCGACGTTGCTATCGCTTATTCGCTCTCGCTTGCCTCCCTGTGACAGGAGTGAGAGAGAAACACGAAGATTGCGATGGTCGCCCGATGAAGGTTGAGCGATTTCATGTTTCTCTCGCTCCTGTCATCGGTAGGCAAGCGAGAGCGAGTAAGCGATAGCAACGTCGCACTGGGGCTATGACGATGAAGCATGGCTTGTCTCCATAGAGGGAGACAATGACAATTGGCTCTGTTGTGTGCAATGTATGAGAATGTCAGTTCTGATCCGCTCATATTGAGAAATGTTATTCGATTGGGGGAAGAAAGTGTCTATAAAAGCTCGTAAATGCACCAGAACCGCCCGGATATCTGTGGGATACATTTGGATTTGTCCCGGGATATCCGTTACAAATGGTTACGTATAATAGGTAGTGTCTGGATTTGCGGAGGGGTGGAGAGGGAAACATCCCACCTATCCCCCTCCCCCCTTGAATATGTGCCTGGTTCTGATCTATACTTCTGAATTCTTTGGTAAGTAAGACATAAGCCACACCCCTAAACAAATTTACAAAGTTTATGTGGTTCGTGTTTGTGCTACTTATATATTTTATTTAGAAATGTGTGCCATATCTTTTAGTATTAATAAATATTAAACTATACCATTATCTTTGCTTACATACCTAAATCATGCGTACGATGAAACCACTCTACCACGCGCCCTCTACCTCTGCCGTTGGGAACAGGGAATAAGTTGCACGCTGTACTCACATTCCACCGGCAGATTTAGTTTTCTTAATTTTAACAATCTCTTTACTTTAGTTTTACTTCTACATTGATAGTCTATGGCAGTTGTGTAGTCGACGGTTCTATCAAACGGTTGCAAAAGGATTATATGAATGACTGAATTATGTATGTGGAACTTTAATTTGTTTATTTTAATTTTGACAAACATAAGTTACTGAATAAAAGTACCTTTTTAGACTAAACACGACTAAAGCCAAAGTAAGCTGTTGATTGTTACTTGTAATGTTACAGTTTATAATAAAGAATTTATAAAATGTGTCTTTATTATCTCTATACCTCATCAAAGAATTTATCCACTGTCTTGCTTGAGGAACATGGACGTATTTAATAAATATTGTCAGCCTCGGTAGCTCAGTGGTGCGGTCGGTCGACTGTTGCTAAGCAACGACTGTCGCGGTCAGTACTTGGATGGGTGACCGGCCGCTCGACCGTTGGAGGCTGACTGTGGTTCGGATTCCACGTAAAACTGTAGGTCCCTTCCCTTCTTACCTTGCTAGGTGGTAGGGTATAGGTTTGACATCTCGGATGTTGTAGTGATATAGCCCACCGTGTCAGATTCCAAAAAAAAACCCGACTGCGTAAAAATGAACGTTCAATAAAAACTGAAAAGAAAAAAACAAGTCCAGTAGTCTAGAACTCTGGTGTAATATTGAATAACTACACCATTGAAATAGTTTCATGATCGATACACAAATATAAAACCAATAATAAACTCTAATGCGGAACATAGCGACTTTAACAGTCGGGACCCATTAAAATTTTCCCAATAATGGGTCCCGACTGTTAAAGTCGCTATGTTCCGCATTAGAGTTTATTATTGGTTTTATATTTGTGTATCGATCATGAAACTATTTCAATGGTGTAGTTATTCAATATTACACCAGAGTTCTAGACTACTGGACTTGTTTTTTTCTTTTCAGTTTTTATTGAACGTTCATTTTTACGCAGTCGGGTTTTTTAATTTAAATGAACTTTTTTTATTTTACACTTTTTAGTTAGGATTACATGACGGTAAATTTCGCAATCTTGTCATTTCATGGAGGGAGTTAATATCGTGGGGATTATTAAGTAGCTTGCGGTGGTCTAAATACCTAAATAAGTAAGTGGCCCTGTAACAAAGTGCCCGTGTTGTCCTATTCTGGTCTCTGTCCCTAATATTGACCACATAGTGAATTATTTGCATTACTGGAAGGTGTGGAACTAAGCTTGCGATGGCTTCACCGAACATATCCGGGCCCATCGGCAGTAGAGGAGGGTGTTAATCGAAGTCGGGACTAGCGAGTGGCTACTCAAAATTTCCCGCGCATGCTTCACGTTTCGGCTCGCATCAAGCCCTCGTCAGCTAGTCTGCGTTGACTAGGACCCGGGGAAACACCAGTCCCGCTCTCGACCTCTCTCTCTCTACCTATCCATATTCTGTAGGATGCTTCCAGTGACGTTTTCGAAGCTCTCTCCATGTATGAGCTTAGCGTCGATCTTGGCGGCCCTAGATTCTTGAAGAGACTGTAGAGCGACTTCGCTGGTAGTCCTCTTGCTCCGACTTCCACAGCGAAGAGATCAGTCTTGAATCCGTTTCTCACAATCCGGTCTACTAAGTTGCAGTACTTGTTAAGTTTGATGTTGTGTTCCTTCGGTATGTTGCTTTCCCATGGAACTGTAAGTTCAACAAGTACTACATGCTTTGTCACTTTTGAGAATATGAGTATATCCGGTCTTAATGCTGTGGTACAGATTTCCGAAGGCATCTGGTAATGTTTCTCATGTGTGTCCATCAACAATTCCCAATCCTTTGCTGCTCCCAAAATTGAAGAAGGTTTAGACGTATCTTTAGGCAGATTTTTGGCTCCAGGTTTCACAAAGTTGACCTTCTGGAAGCCGCTACTGGTTTGCCCTTTCCTGGTCCGTGCAATTGACAGGTTGAAGGCCTCTCTGATGATTTGGAGATTTTGGTATCTTGATACCACGTGATACCTGACAAAAGGTGCCGGTCGAAACGTTGCAAATGACCCCACTTACCTAAAAAAACCGATGGCCCCGTAACCGCACTGCTTCTCTTTCATCTAATTATATTTTCTACCAGGTTGCGGTCAGACTTTGGATGGGTAGCCATACGACCATGGTACGGCTGGCTGTGGTTCGGATTCCACTTGAAACTGTAGTTTCATCCCTTTATGTACATATTTAGCTGGAAGGGACCTTCTCGAAGAAAGTAAGTACCAAATGGCGAGGCCGAAGGTCGAGCTGCGTTCAGGAAGACGATAAACGTTCTCGAAGAAAGTAAGTAACTGAGGGCGAGGCCGAAGGCCGAGCTGCGTTCAGGAAGACTATAAACCTTCTCGAAGAAAGTAAGTAACAAAGGGCGAGGCCGAAGGCCGAGCTGCGTTCAGGAAGACGATAAACCTTCTCGAGGAAAGTAAGTAACTGAGGGCGAGGCCGAAGGCCGAGCTGCGTTCAGAAAGACTATAAACCAATTCCTGGGGGAGTACTCGAAGGAGCTGTTTAACCGCAATCCAGGGAGTCTCCGGTATGACACCTATCTTCTCGGAGGTGATATTGGTTGGTCGGAGCATGTGCTTTGGCACCTCCGACTCAGCCACTCATACCGGATTACATAAAAAAAAACCATTGAGCTACCGAGGCTGACAATAAATAAAGCGAAATTTCTACGGGCGACCCACATTGTAACGTACTCGTACGTAATATGTATGAAATATTCCTATAACTCGAGAACAACTTTATCGATTTACATGCGGTTTTCTTTGCTACATTTCGTTACTTTTCAGGATGATTTTAAGCTATCAATCACAACGTTACGTTATCGGTGGCTTGAGCTGTGACCAAAAAGTCACGCAAAAAATTTAAATTTTGGCTGTTCAGTCATTTAACTTTATCTCCAAATATATGACATTTTGAGAAAAATGAATAGTTTTGTGCACAACTACATAAGAGTACCTATACGGTTTATTTTTTTCAGAATTTTCAAACAACCCTTAATAGGTCAAAGTTCGGCGACAAAAGTGCAGTTTTTGTCAACTTTTAAACGAAATATTTGTTAAAGTAAACTTATTGATTATAGCAAAGTTATATATTTTTGAAATTTACCTTACCAATACCTATAGAATGACATGACATTTGATTTACCTATTTAAAAAAACAAAAATTTTTTTTGGTTTACATTTTAGGGTACCCTGTACTTTCCACAGGATAAAATTATCTGTAATATATCTAGCGGCAAAAATTACACATAATTTGGCGTCATTTTCATCTAAATCGGTTCAGTAGGTCCGGAGATATCTGCGTGTGACCGACAGACAGACATACAGACAGACAGACACCAGAGCGATCCCTAAGGGTCCCTTCTTTCGCATTTTGCGACGGGACCCTAAAAATGTGTCGGTCGATGTGCCGAACACCCTGTATAATAAGAACTTTTATCACAGCTCTATTATAAGTTAAGTGAGAATGGTTGCTAACAAACTTTAAATCGTTATAGATCCTAAATGGTCATTCGAAATGCTAAGAGAAACCTAAAGATGATTTTCAAATACCTATTCAACGATACCCCACTTAACATAGTTAGTCAACTTTCATTTTTTTCTTTATCACAATATGGCACCTAGTTGTCGCCATATTGAATTTTGATTACTGTCATGTCTTTAGTGACACTCGCAAGATTAAGACAAATCGATTGCCGTAAGAATCATCAAAATCGGCCCACGCGTTTGGTCGCTAGCGTGCCACAAAGGAACAAACATACATACATACATACATAGGCTGATAAACACATTACCCTCCTTTGCGTCGCGCAGTCGGGTAAAAAGAAAAAAAAAACCACTAAGTACAAAAATATATTACTAGGTACTTTTTAGAATTTTACCTGCCCTCAGAATTTTCTACTTTTGTTTAGTATGCCTGTCACAGAAAGAAAGTACTTAATTAGTACCACCTCGGCTTCCTTGGATGAAATAGCAGACTTCCATATTATTGAGAATTTAGGCCACTTTGCCCCCCACTCCCTAAGAGAACTTTATTTTCGGAAATATTTCCGAAATTTATATTTCCCCCAAAATTGAGAACGACCAATCAGTGCAACTCGCATACTAGACTTTGGAAATATGCGGACCGGCACACACGAATTGTTAGAAATGGTGCGACCATGAAAAAAAAACTGCTACAAGGACTTGTAAATTACAGCAGGACCGACATCCACACGATCGATTTCTACCCCAAGCAAGACCCCATCTCAACTGCCTATTGATCCAACCCCCAACCACAGCATATATATGGCTAAAGCAGTATGGAAACTAGGCCTATTTGTTAAAATAAGTACCTACGCTCCATTGGAGCGTTAGGGATGTCAATCAAATTTTTTTGTAAAATGGTAAAATTATTATTTATTAAAACATTTATTTAGGTTCTGTAATGTAATGATCAAATAATCAATATAATCAATCATCAATAATAAGTTAACAACGTGGTTGCTATAAATATGAATTGATATAACTTTTCTCGACTTTTGTCAACTTTTATTAACTTTGTAAATTGTTTACAACTTTTGTCAGCTGTCGTCAACCATTGTAAATGTTTGTCAACTTTTCTCATCTTTTACCAATTTCAGTCATCTTTTGTCAACTTTTATCGACTGTTGTCAAGTCTTGTCAATGTGTGTCAACCTTGGTAAACTTTTGTGAGCTTTCGTCAACATTTGTCAACTTTTGTCATCTTTTGTCAACTTTCATCGACTGTTGTCAACTCTTGTCAATGTTTGTCAACCTTGGTCAACTTTTGTCAACTTTCGTCAACATTTGTCATCTTTTGTCATCTTTTGTCAACTTTTATCGACTGTTGTCAACTCTTGTCAATCTTTGTCAACCTTGGTTACTTTTGTCAACTTTCGTCAACATTTGTCGACTTTTGTCATCTTTTGTCAACGTTTGTCAACTTTTGTCTATTTTTCTCGATTTTTGTGAAATTATAGCCATTTTCGTTCTCTTTTATCAACTTTTCTCATCTTTTGCCAACTTCTGTCACCTTTTGTGAACTTTTATCGACTGTTGTCAACTCTTGTCAAGTTTTGTAAACTTTTGAGAACTTTTATCAACTCTCGGCACCTTATGTCAACTTATGTCAACTCTTGTCAACTTTTGTCAACATTTGTCAACTTTTGTCAACTTTTGTCAACTTTTGTCAACTTTCGTCAACGTTTGTCTACTTTTATGGCTTTTGTCGACTTTTGTTAACTTATAGCCACTTTCGTCATCTTTTGTCAATTTTTGCCGACTTCTATCAGCTTTTGTAAAATTTTAACGACTGTTGTCAACTTTCGGAAATTTTTGTCAACTTTTGCCAACTTCTGTCACTTTTATGAACTTAGGCCAGCTTCCGTCAACTTTTCTCAACTTTCGTCATCTTTTGTCAACTTTTACTAACTTCTGTCAACTTTTAACCACTATTGTCAACTTCTTTTATGGACTTTTGTCAGCTTTCGTGAACTTTTGTCAACTCTTGTCAACGTTTGTCAACTTTCGTCAACTATTGTTAATTAATGTCAACTAAGTATTGTCAACTTTTTTCATATTTTGTCTACGTTTGTCAACTTATGTCAGCTGTTTGTCAACTTGTTGACAACAGTGGTTAAAATATGATAAAAGCTGACAAAAGCTGAGAGAAGTTGGCAAAAGTTGACAAAATGTTGACGAAAGTTGACAAAAGTTGACCAAGGTTAGGTTGACATTGACACGAGTTGACAACAGTCGATAAAAGTTGACACAGGTCGATAAAAGTTGACAAAAGATGACAAAAGTAGACAAAAGCGGACGAAGGTTAACAAACATTGACAAGAGTTGACAACAGTCGATAAAAGTTGACAAAAGATGACAAAAGTTGACAAATATTGACGAAAGTTGACAAAGGTTGACAAACATTGACAAGAGTTGACAGCAGTCGATAAAAGTTGACAAAAGGTGACAGAAGTTGGCAAAATATAAGAAAAGTTGACAAAAGTTGACAAGAGTTGACATAAGTTACCGAGAGTTGGCAAAAGTTTTCAAAAGTTTACAAAACTTGACAACAGTCGATAAAAGTTGACAAAAGGTGACAGAAGTTGGCAAAAGATGAGAAAAGTTGACAAAAGTTGACAAGAGTTGACATAAGTTACCGACAGTTGACAAAAGTTCTCAAAAGTGTACAAACTTGACAAGAGTTGACAACAGTCGATAAAAGTTAACAAAAGGTGACAGAAGTTGGCAAAAGATAAGAAAAGTTGACAAAAGTTGACAAGAGTTGACATAAGTTACCGAGAGTTGGCAAAAGTTCTCAAAAGTTTACAAAACTTGACAAGAGTTGATAACAATCGATAAAAGTTGACAAAAGGTGACAGAAGTTGGCAAAAGATGAGAAAAGTTGACAAAAGTTGACAAGAGTTGACAGAAGTTACCGAGAGTTGACAAAAGTTCTCAAAAGTTTACAAAACTTGACAAGAGTTGACAACAGTCGATAAAAGTTGACAAAAGGTGACAGAAGTTGGCAAAAGATAAGAAAAGTTTACAAGAGTTGACAACTGCAGTCGATAAAACTTGACAAAATGTGACAGAAGTTGGCAAAAGATGAGAAAAGTTGACAAAAGTTGTCAACATTTGTCAAAAGTTAATATAAAGTGACAACAGTCGAAAAACGATTGTAAACATTTTTTTGCATTCTAAAAGATCGCGAACTGTCCGTGGCGCATGCAACAAAAACAAACACGACCACTCGGACGCGGCACCCGCGACTGATTGTTTGCGACATTCGCTTCGGGGCCTTGTTGAGGCGTGCGTGTGTGTGAGTGCGTCGTTTCGATCGTTTTGTACGTAGTTTCCATACTGCTTTAGCCATATATATGCTGTGCCCCAACCGACCGTGTGTGTAGTAGAGTAGAATAGAAGGCCAAGCGTGGTGATTCTGAAATTTCTGTTCTGATTGCCAAAAAATATCTAAAGAGCGTTCGTTCCAACTAAAAGTTCCCTTCCCCGTTATGTTGGCTCCATTGTCTATCTGTCAAAACAGCGTTGAGGGTTGCTATGTGTACAGATTTACCCATAATTATCAGTATTTACCGTATTTTTGTACGGTAAATACCGATTACATTATTAGGTAATATAATCTTCACAATCTGGCAGCACGAATTTAAGCACTGACAGTGGAGCCAACATAACGGCGAAGGGAACTTTTAGTTGGATTGGATGGAACATATTCTTTGGATGGAACGCTCTTCTATCAATAATCTCTTTGGTCGGTGTTTTGTTTATCTTGTCTTGCATATAAAAGAAGAAAATTGAGAATTGGCTGTATGGTCAAATGGTCTTTGCCTGCCTATTTATGGCGAAAACAACAACAGCAATAACAATTATCTTGTCTTGTTTGACAGCCCGCCTAGCCGGTCGTAATTATATATTCTGTGGTTCAAAAACTGAAATGCTCGCAGTGTTGCCATTGCTACTGATTTTTCAGTAGATCTACTGATTTTTAACATTGTCTACTGCCTTCTGATTCTTTTTTATTCGCATATACAAATCTACTGATTTTACATTGTACAACTGGTGAGGTACCTAATACTGAACTAAATAGATAGATTGTTTGTTGTTTTGTTGAATTAAAAAGCTCCTCCGCTCACCCTCCGTGGTTAGAAGTTATAGATATCGTTCTAATCGTGTAATTAATAGTAGATAGCCAGTTTAACCAGTAAAGGTTTAAAGAGATATACCAAATATACAGGTATAAAAAAATAATTAGTTTTCTTCCCTTTCTCCTTCCCTAGCGTCATCTATGACATTGCAAACGTTGAAAAAGAAAAAAAAACCGTGAAATAAAAAAAACTATTAAGAAATTATAAAACCGCCTTCAAAAATCGTCGCCCTAGTTCTTGTTTTGGGCATAGACCATTTTTGACGAAATTGAGTTATGAATGTAGAAACATTGAAAAAAAAATTACGCATCCGATAGACAAAAAAAGATCTTATTTTGTAAACAGTAAAGTACTTTTTTCAGAATCCATATCTAACATGTGAAGGAAACGTTTAGTTCTTAATTTTGGCATATCCAAAAAATTACCTTATTATTAGTTATTGAATTCTTAATTTGGGCATATCCATGTTCCCGCCAATCAGAGCGCAGGGATTTTGCTTACGTCATCACATTAGCCGCCATGTTGTCCATCATATGTCAGTGGAATTCACAACGCGAACCGTTCTGCATTCGTGTTTTGAATAATTTGCAAAGGTTTTTGCTGATTTTCGTCTGAAAATCGACATCATGGACATCGAATTGACTCCTGAACCAGGAGGCAACCCACTTGGAAGAAGGTACGCGACGTAAGTAAGATTTATCTACAAATTATTGAACTAATCTAAAAAAGCTGGCTGTTATACAGGCTGCGTCTTTTTCGTCGTCAGTTCAGTGTTGTACCAAATTCAAATTGAATGCGCGGTATAGCTTCCAATATCAGATTACATTAAAAAATATATATTATATACCTAATTTGCGCGGTGTAGCTTCAATATCATATTAAATTTAAAAAGAATACGTAAGTTTATATACCTATGTTTAAAGTTTATGAATACGTTAATTTGAATACGTGTAAGAAGTAGTACATACCTACATAATGTTATTCAATCTTTCATGATCGATGCATGAATACTACCAATCTCACTCAATCATAATTTGGAAAATTCTTTAGGCGTATTAAAATCAAAAACAGCCTGTGTGTGTAAACTGGGACGTGCCAAAAATAAGAACTGAGAGAATGCTACTCATGAAATGCCATATCCACGTTGTCTTGGGGCATATCCATAAAAGTTAACGGACTTTTTGCAACTTTGTGGCATATCCAAATGTTAGTAATTTTAATTAATTTCTTTTAGTGTATATAAATAAAAAAAGAATGTTATTCACTATGGGGGCATTTCTTCTACCTACTGAAAAATTTTGATACAAAAAGGATTAATGTTTTATTTTTAAACCAGAAAAAACCGTCTCCTATAAAATTTGATAAATGGCGTATGCCCAAAACAAGAACTAGGGCGACGAAATGTAAGAAATAAAAAAAAATCAAACCCTAGAGTTGAAGGCAGACGTGCATCATTTTGCTTGCTTTAGCACCGCCTTCAACCCTAGGGTTCGATTTTTTTTATTTCTTACATTTTTGAAGACGGTTTTATATTTTTTAAATAGTTTTTTTATTTCACGGTTTTTTTTAGTAATTTTTTGCTATTAATGTACTCGGCGGAATCGCTCGGCCTTCGGTCTCGCGATTCAACCTCGCTTTCCAATCCGATCTTGAACAAATTAAAATGGGACCACACGGGAAGCACCAGCTTTCGAATAAAAAAATAATTTTCAAAATCGGCCCACCCAGTCGAAAGTTCTGAGGTACGTTTAACAAACATAAAAAAAATCAAGTCGAATTGAGAACCTCCTCATTTTTTTTAAGTCGTTTAAAAAAACGCATTTAGCTCTGTTGTCGTTAAACCAAAGGAAGTAGTTCCATCATTGCAAGATAAATGGCACATAATCCAGACATGAAATTTCATTATTTTCTTAGAGAGTTGCAAGCTCTATTACAAGATCACAGACGCATTTTTTTCTAACTCGTATAAGGAAAGAGCACAGAGCGAGAATAATATTTTAAAGTCTTCTGATTTTCTACTGATTTTTTATTGCTAAGTCTACTGATTTTATATTTTATCGTCTGGCAACACTGAATGCTCGTGTCTCGTAAAAAGTCTCGTCTCGTGGTGTCTGTCTTTCTTGGTCGCAAAATTACCTAAGTACACTGCCTCGACGATTTGAAAAAATACAATAAAATTCATTCACCAGGAACATAGGTACTTATCTATATTTTGCTTGCATTGCATGCATGCACAGTGCAAGCAAGTGGAGCAAAAAGATAGTGATTATTTTCTCTTTGGGGCAAAGTGCATCCAGTACGGGCCTGATCATCATCCTTCCGACCAGCTGTATTCTCCGACTAGACTAGCACTGGAGCGCAACAGGTAGGAATTGAAAGGAAATTCGGTGTACCTGAATCTGGAAATTCTGAAATCTGGAAACAACACTAAGCAATGGAAAACAAGTTACCTTCGCGACGAACTTACATACACTCTCCTGAACTGACAATACAAGTACTCTTTTCCCCTCCTCACTGAGTGTGACAAATGCACCGAGGAAGTCCAATTTTTTTTCGGTTGTATTTCAATGCACATGTTGGGTTAGCCTCGGCTGGCGTTGTCGCTTACTGACCGCTAGCCCCTCTCCCGCTCGCTTCCTACCCCGCGCGAGCCCCTCTCACCGCCCGCTAGCCCCACTCCCGGTCGCTTACCGCCCCGCGCGAGCTCCCCTCTACCGCTCGGCTCTGCGTTCCGCCTCCCCGCTACCTTACCTCATACCTCAGCTCATGGGATGCCGTTTCTCTGTATATTTCTTCGTAGCAATAGCTCTAGTAAAACATAATACCTCGTTGTAAAAGTGCTGGTTCTTTCAATTAATTCAACTTTTTTTGGAAGTAAAGGGAACTATAAGAGTAGGGCCCTTTGCATTAGGTTGGATATTGTGTCCAGGCACTTGCCTACCACTACAATAACCAAGTTGTCGGCATAACCCTCAGTCTCAAAGCAGGCGTCATTTAGGTGTCCACAACAATTGACCACTCAAGTGGAAATAGAACCCCTCCTTGGGGGCAGCCTCTTGTTATTAACACTTCAAAACTTTTATCTAATATTGTCATTTTGACTACTTGAGTTGTCAACATAACTGCAGTCCAATTCAGAGCCGTTGCATCGATGTTACGATTAATTACATTAAGTATGACCACAACATGAAACCAGTGGCGGTTCCCCAGGTGAAGCAAGTGAAGCACCGCCTCACTTAATTATCTTGAAAGTAAAGAAAAAAAAACATTTCAAAATATCAAGAAAGAAAACTTAAAAAAGTCAAGTATATCCGATCCGAACTGATCACAATATTAGCGCGGCGGCGGCGCGGAGGAGGCGGAGGCGGCTGGTGCGACGCGCGCGACGAAATACGTTAAAGATGTGTTAGTGCATCAACACCACCAACACAGCACGCACACACACACAGACGTGACGTGTGACGTGTCACGTACGGCATGGCATATGGTGACTCACCCCGGTCCGGTGCGGCGACGAATCCCTTAATTTGATATCGCTTCACCAAGCGTAAAGACAACAGGTTGACCTTGGAGGCTTTGGATGTAGGGAGCAGCTGAGGCTCTGATAAATGGCGCCGAACGAGACATCTATATCCAATTAAAAGAATGCAGAGCGAGATGGGGCGATTCACGTTTTCTATAAGTCGGTTTGTTTTACCTCCGTGATTAACATGATGGCGAAATTCGCATTAGTTAGGGTAAGTTTCATAGCTCAATGGTATATGCTTCGCTTTTCAATCTAGTGACTTTGGTTCGAATCTCACTTTTGCGAATTCTTTTTTTTTTGTTTTTAGGGTTCCGTATCCGGTACGGGACCCTATTACTAAGCCTACGCCGTCTGTCTGTCTGTCTGTCTGTCCGTCCGTCCGTCCGTCTGTCTTTTTTTTTTTTATGTAATCCGGTATGGGTGGCTGAGCCGGAGGGGCCAAAGCGCATGCTCCGACCAACCAATATCACCTCCGAGAAGGTAGGTGCCATACTGGAGACTTCCCTGGATTGCTGGCTATACTGGACTAGAGGAGAACACAGCCGAGGCTGCTATGCGGCAGCAGCAGGTGTAGGTATGCATGCACGTAAATTTTTTCGTCAGAAAAAAACTCATTGTTACACGCCGACCGGATTCGAACCTCGCACCTCTCGCATTTGAAGCCAATGCCCAAACCACTCGGCCACCCGCCGCTTGTCTGTCCGTCCGTCCGTCTGTCCGAGGCCTGTATCTCTTGAACCGTAATTGGTAGCCCGTTGAAATGTTCACAGAAAATGTGTTATTATGGCCGATATAACAAAAAATAATGAAAATAAGAAAAAAGTAATAAACTCACGGGGGTTCCCATAGATGGCGCGCGCGCATACACTTTTTGGTTTCAAAAAGTGTATGCGCGCGCGCCATCTACCAAATAGATGATGAATCATTTTCTAATCGTGACTAACTAATATGAAGTATTTCATAACACGCCATCTAGATGGCGTGGCGTGTTATGAAATTCATCTAGTGGCGCTAGCCGTGACATGGCGATACGGTACCCTCGGTGCGCGATTCGATAGTAGTTTTTGGTTAAGTATTGTTAGGGCCAAAAAAAATTAGGTTTAGGTTTTTCAATTTATCATAAAGTAATAACAATGTAGGTGGATTTTTAGTCGCCTCACTAAGATTTATAGGTCAAAGTCGCCACTGCATCAAACTTAACATGTACTGCAACTTAGTAGACCAGATTGTGAGAAACGGATTCAAGACTGATCTCTTCGCTGTGGAAGTCGGAGCAAGAGGACTACCAGCGAAGTCGCTCTACAGTTTCTTCAAGAATCTAGGGCTGCCAAGATCGACGCTTAGCTCATACATGGAGAGAGCTTCGAAAACGTCACTGGAAGCATTCTACAGAAAATGGATAGGTAGAGAGCGGGACTGGTGGTTTCTCCGCGTCCTAGTCAACGCAGACTAGCTGACGAGGGCTTGATCCGAGCCGAAACGTGAAGCATGCGCTGGAAATTTAGAGTGGCCACTCGCTAGTCCCGACCTCGATTAACACCCTCCTCTACTGCTGATGGGCCCGGATATGTTCGGTGAAGCCATCGCAAGCTTAGCTCCACACCTTCCTCCTTTGGTTGACTACACCACTTACTACAACCGCGATGTCAGCCCATAACACCTTTATGAACTAGCTGCCATGTCAGTGCTTCCCTTTCTTTCAGTTCCGCATTCGATCCGGTTCACCTAGTAAGGCAAGAAGGGAGCTACAGCTTTGTGGAATGTATGTATGATGGTTTGTATGTGTGTGCTTACAGTCCACAATGCACGTGCTATCGAAGCACGCTATTCTCTCGGGGGATGTGGACTACTGCTGCCTCCTGTGCGAGCTGACCTTTACGCGCCACGAGCAAGTCCTCACGCACGTCACGACGCAGGCTCACCAGGACCGCTTCACGGCGAGCTCTTATGCCAACAAATATGCGGACCAACACATTAGGAAGGTGAGCATTTTTTGTCTGTTTGTGACGCTGCTGATTGACCAATCGGTTAAATTTTAATTTATCCCGTCATGATTAGATGTTACCTATGACAGTGTTTTGGTTTAGGGGGGCGGTAATAAAATGAATGTATTGAAAATAAATTTTCGGGGTCCGCCGGCCCCATCGAAAGTCTAGCTAGGGGTTACATTATTATTCCGTTCACACTCCAATAAAACGTGAAAACGTGCAAAAGTTGCAAATTGATGAATCAATTTTTCTCATCATAAGTTGTCGGTCACAGTCCATGTCCAGATTGGAGTCTTAATATTAAGGTTATGCTTGGACGTGAAAGACCTGAGACCATAAACCATGGCTGTCAAAGTGGATTCGCTTGTAAAAAGTTATCAACGTCCAAAGTTGAAGTACTCCACCAAAAACTTGTCAACGTCATCATCGTCAGTTGTTGGGGTCAATTCCCTCGGATTTCTTTTCATCGTTTTCGTCGCGTAATTCGTAAACGTACCATTGTGGGGAGGGTATCGTAATCTTCTTCGTTGTAATCATTCGAGTCTTCTGCGTCTTCGTATATTCAATAGAACACGTGGGATCGGTTCTTGTTTGCTGATCATTGGCTCCAAGCTCGGGTCACTTTTGGCGGAGTACTTTCAACTTTGGACACTGATAACTCTTTTCTAGTACATCGGAGAGTTTGACTTGATGTAGACTCAATTTAAGAGTAAATCCTGATGAGTCCGGTTTGATTGCTTTGGGATAAATTAGAACGTGAAATATGAGCGGTTGAAAAAAAAATCGAATTCAAGCCCTGACATGCCACCTATTTCACCAAGGTGTTATGGGCTATCATCAACCGTATCAGGTTCCATAAAACAAAAATATTCAGGTATAAAAAAAAAAAATTAAAAAAAGTTATGAAAAAAAAAACTAATAAATAAATAAAAAAATATATATATAAAAAAAAAACATGTACCTATATAAAAAAAATTTATAAAAAAAATTTGAAAAAAATAAATGTAAAATTTTGTAGAACGGACAGACATGCATTTGTTACGGAACCCTACATTCATTTTGCAGAACTTAATAGAATGGACAGACATAAACGTTTTACGGAACCCTACTTTTATTATAAAATAACCGTCGGAGGACCTTGGTTGAAAATTGTAAAATTTAGTAGAACGGACAGACATGCATTTGTTACGGAACCCTACATTCATTTTGCAGAACTTAGTAGAATGGACATACATAAACGTGTTACGGAACCCTACTTTTATTATAAAAAAACCGTCGGAGGACCTTGGTTGAAAATTGTAAAATTTAGTAGAACGGACAGACATGCATTTGTTACGGAACCCTACATTCATTTTGAAATAAATGTTAAATTTAGTAAAACGGACGGACATGCATTTATTACGGAACCCTACATTCATTTTGCAGAACTTTGAGATGTCATGTATTGAGCGTTGTCATAGCAACTATAGATTGTTATCTGACGCGCTGGCGCTGACGTGAACATAACATTTTTTCCCCATATAAAAAGTGCCAAGCGCCGCTAAAGAAGTTTTCACTTCAAAAAACTGACTGTTCCAGGTAAAGCAATATTTCTACTGCGAAGCGTGCAACGTCATCATCACCAGCTCTCGAAAGATCGCTCAGCACGTCACGGAAGTAATGCACCAGTTTTACATTGATGATGTCGACGATGGAGAAACTACACCCAAGAGCAGTTTCCGGCGACTCGGCCACCAAGTGGTCGCCCGGGAGGACGTCCTGATAGAAGAAGAAGCCTGGAACGGGATTGTCGACCTGAGCTGCGTCATTTGCGACATCGATTGGGACGATGTAAGCAGCCACATTGCCGATGCAACGCATGTGATGAATTTGATTCAGCTTAAAATCGTCGGTAGCGCAAATTCCGGAAGTGCTCTGCTGAGACAGGTAATGCAACAGTGCATTTTCTTTTTAGGTTCTGTAAAAACGGAAGTGAATGGTGTCTGTCTGACTATCTGTCATAACTTCTAAAGGGTTTGTCATTGTTGTTGTTCGGACTCGTTCTCCGCGCTTAAGCCCACTCCATTGCAGGCCTTTTGCAGGTAAGGGTTTGTCGTATGTATCAAGTTGAAATTTGGCGTAAAATTACATAATATTTTGCATAAAGTCTAGAAGACCATTTACAACGGATGAGTTACAACCTACATCAGCTGTTTTGAGGTTTCAGAACGGAATACCTAACATAAAAGGCTGGGCAAACAAACAACGACAACAATAATTTGAAAAAAACTGGTTCTGTAAATCGTAAATTCAGCACCGACGATGCCTACAGTACCATTTTCTTGGTACTCTAATCTTGATGACTGCAGTATCCATTGCTTGGTAGTCAACTTTAATCTTGATGCCCGCATCACCAAGTGCTCACTACGCTTTGAAGTTTCGATGCTGGCAAAACAATTTACTTGGTACTCAACTGTGTAATCTCGATGACCGCAGTACCATTTGCTTGGTACTCAACTCTATAATTGTTGTGAAGTTCTGCTTGCCATCTTGGCCGACTTGCCTTGCCTTGGTGAACAGTTTTCAATGTAGGGATGTTTGAGTAGCTCGTGGCTAGAGGCTTTGCATCCTTCGCTAGAGGACTTTGATTTGAACCATTTTCTCAATCAAAATCTGCTAAGTGAATTTCCGTAATGAACATAACTATTGAAACTGTCGTTCTTATCTAATTAGGTGGTAGGGTTAAACCTGTCCAGATTGGCACTACTAAATGAGATGTGTATTTCTCAAACGTGTGTATGGCAGTCAAAGCTGCAGCATTAATGTAAAAATGGTAATATTTTTTATTACAGATCGACCAAACTCATTATCAATGTTTGACATGCAACACTATCATATCTCATGAACAAAGCGTCATCCACTCAGACAGCCGGGAGCATCAAATGCTTTACATAAAGAGCCGTAGAGCGAAACGGGAGGCCGATAAAAACATTGTTGCACGTGACAATACTGCAATGGACCACGGAACACCGACAAAGACGACTAATGAACAAACAAAGACCACTGATGAACAAGCGAAGACCACTGGTGAACAAACGAAGATCACTGGTGAACCAACAAAGGTCACAAATGAAAAAACCAGGACCACTGATGAACAAACGAAGACTACTGATGATCAAACAAAAACCATTGGTGAACAAATAGGGGTAACTGGTGAACAAACCAAGACCACTAATGATCAAACGAAGACCACTGGTGAACAAACAAAGACTACTGATGAACAAGCTAAAATCACTGGTGAACAAACGACGGCCACTGGTGAACAAACAAATATCACAGATGAAGAAACCAAGACTACTGATGAACAAACAAAGACTACGGATGTACAAGCGAACACCACTAGTGAACAAACACAGGTCACAGATGAACCAACGGAGACTGCTAATGATGAAGCGAAGACCACTGATGAACAAAAAAAGACCACTGATAAACAAACAAAGACTACTGATGAACAAGCGAAGACCACTGATGATCAAACGAAGAGCAGTGGTGAACAAACGAAAACTACTGATGAACAAGCGAAAACCACTGGTGAACAAACAACGACCACTGGCGAACAAACAAAAATCACAGATGAAGAAACCAAGATCACTGATGAACAAACAAAGACTACTGATGAACAAGCGAACACCAGTAGTGAACAAACACAGGTCATAGATGAACCAACGGAGACTGCTGATGATGAAGCGAAGACCACTGATGAACAAAAAAGGACCAATGATAAACAAACGAAGAATACTGATGAACAAGCGAAGACCACTGGTGAACACACGAAGAACACTGGTGAACAAAGAAAGGTAACTGGCGAACAAACCAATACCACTGATGAACGAGCTAAGACCACTGGTGAACAAGCAAAGGTCACAGATGAACAAGCCAAGACCGGTGAAGAACAAACAAAGACCACTTATGAACAAACAAACACCACTGGTGAACAAACAAAGGTAACTGATGAACAAACAATGACCACAGATGAACAAACAATGACCACAGATGAACAAACGAAGACTACTGATGATGAAATGAATACTAATGATAAACAAGAAGAGACCACTGGTGAACAAACAAAGGTAACTGGCGAACAAACCAAGACCACTGATGAACGAGAGAAGTCCACTGGTGAACAAACAAAGGTCACAGATGAACAAGCCAAGACCACTGAAGAACAAACAAATACCACTTATGAACAAACAAAGGTAACAGATAAAGAAACAATAACCCCTGATGAACAAATGAAGACTACTGATGATCAAATTAATACTATTGATGAACAAAAAAAGACAACTGATGAAAAAACAAAGGTCACTGATGAACAAAACAAGACCACTGATGAACAAACAAAGACCACGGATGCACAAACAAATACCAGCGATGTACAAACAAAGACCAGTGACGAACAAATAAAAACCACTGACGAACTAACAAATACCAACGATGAACAGAAAAATACAACTGATAAACAAACAAAGACTACTCATGCTCACGCGAAGACCACTAGTGAAAAACAGAAAACCAGTGTTGAACCACAAAAAACTACTGATGAACAAGTGAAGGCCACTGGTGAACAAACAAAGGTCACCGATGATCAAACAAAGACCACTGATGAACAAAAGGAACAAAAATGCGCGCAAAGTGAACAGAATCAAAATAAAGCGCTCAAGCAGGAAAAAGGGGTACAAAAGGAAAATAAATTTTCTGATAAAACATTTAAAAATTATTCCAGTGCTACTGATTTGAACGATAGTTGTGTCATAGACTTCTTGTGTGGTGATATGAACCATCAGGTACATAGCAGATCAAAAAAGAAAAATAACTTGGCAGAGACTCAGCAAACCATTGTTTGGTTTGAATCTACATCAGTTACAAAGAAAAAATCGCTCACTTTAGGCTTTAAAGAGCTTGAAACAAGTGAGAAACGCACAGGTCGAGCCGCGTTGCTGGTTGATAATAATGAAAACGTCCAACCGGGACTTTCTAACAAAACAAATTCTACCGCACATTTGAAAAGCTTTATGAAAGCAAACTACTTAACAACTGTCCATGAGTCTGAGAGCGGAGAAAAAGCATTTTGCACATTGTGTCATGTTTTCCTGCAAATGCAACAAAACTGTCTAACGGAGCATGTAAATGGGGCTAAGCACAAAAAGAATGTCACTAAACATGACAAATCAAAAAGCATCGAGGGAGACACCAATATCGAAAATAAAGACTCCAGAAAAGATAAATTATATTCGTGCGAAACAATGGAGAACTTTACTGCAATTTGGAGCCATTCAGCACCGGATAATTGCATTGAAGAATGCTGTGTAATCAACAATAGAATTTGTATTGACGTCATGAGTTTCTGCCTAAGCCGCATTGCCTTCATTGGCAAAGTGATCTGCGCGTGCTGCAATGAATTGGTGGATAGTTGGAATTTTGAACAGCATGTCAATAGTCCTGCTCATAAACGCAAATTCGCCGTCGTACGTGTAGTCGTCTCATTGAAGGGGGAATTCGTGAGAGAGGTAAGCATTTTTTTGTTATGAAACTTGACACGTTGGGCTACATACATACGTATTCCGATCCCTGGTGGCCGCACCAACCGCCTTTGAAGAGGCCGAAAGTGACTAGGTACCAATGTGTCGACACAAGTGGCATCCCATATGTATGAAAGACCTACCCTTTATGATTTTCACAAATTTTGAGGCCTAAATGAATTGCAACCGAAATTTTGGTCGTTTTCTGGTCTAATAATATCTAGTAGCCTGGGTGACTCGAAGTGTTCAAGCCACACGCAGATTCTGAAACTGCCAAAATATGTGCACAGTTAATTTCATTGCAATTTTCAAGGATAATGTGCGAAAATGAGAAAGTGGACTGTATTGAAAAAATGTGAATTTGGTAGAAATAATCAAACAAAAAAAAAAGGGCTACCTTGCTGTGGAGTTGGAGGTGCTTACTGGCGCCCTAGGACGCCGTTACCTGTATCCTTCCGCCGGTTGGGGGCCCCGCCGTGGAGATCGCCAGGCTAGACACTTATAGGGCACCAGTGAAGAAAACTTTGCGTCGGACAAATTTTATCTTTTAGAACAATCGAGAAGCTTGTGCACTCATGGTGTTGTAACGAGAGAAGAGAGAATGAAGGTAGCTCACAATGATTGTGCGAAAAAGTGAAAATTACAAATATTTTAAATTAACCTGTGGAGATTATTTTCATTCTACCCACAGGGTACACTGGATAAGTTTAAGGCTACACATACGAAAACTGAACAGATAATGTTGTTTCATTTTCACTATTGGAATGTCCCACTTAGACTGGGTAACAGCTTGGCTTAGACGCGGTGGTTATTCGTCGGAATAAAGGATCTTCCATGCAGAAACTGCTTCTTCGAAGTACGAAATGTCAAACTCAATTAGTGAGGGACTTAATATCGAACCAATGAGAGCTGACGTAAACTGTTGATTGAAGATATGAAGGCTGGTAGACAAATCGACTTTCTCAGAGCGATTCTTCGTTGCTTGGTATCAGTCAATGTTGAATTCAGCAATTTTTTCAAGTTACAACGCAGTTAGGTTGGGTAGTTTATATTAGTTTAGTTATTTGTATTACTTTTTATATATTCTATAATAATTGAGTTTGCTTGAACAAATATTTCGTTTAATACAATTTTCAAAAATTTCAAAGTGTGTGAGTCAAAGGGTTAAGCTTTAACAAAAAGTTGCAGTTTTGTCTCTTTCATTGAATTGTAATGTCATTTACAATATTATGTATTTTTTTTATTTCAGGTGAAAGAAAATGACGAATTTCACTGCGGTTTCTGCAACACCATAGTATGTAGCTGGAGGAAACTAGAGAAACACTTAGCATCTCCCCAACATCTGCAGCAGCGACGCTTGTATGAGGAACTGTTGCAACAGTATAGTATGAGAAATCCTATAATGGACGATCAGAAAGAGCAGTTCTTAAAGCAACTGAAACAGATCGAGCAGTTGTCATATTTTAAGTGAAAGGTTGTGATTTAATTAAAGCTGCGTTGAGTCAACACCGTTGACATGATAAGAGTATGCTCAGACCGAGTGCCCTCGTACAAGTCAGCTTCATACGAGTCTACACGGACAGCCATTAAAGCGCTTAGTAACGCGACATGTGGATTTTGGAAGAACTAGACCAATCTAAAGGCTAAAAACTACTGCAAAATATAGAAAAATTTTTTATCTATCGATCACACGTTTTTGGTTGTAAAATTTTAACATTTTCTATACGAACTATGACGGTAACAAAATGTCGATTTTTTCATCCGCGTAAACTTTGAAGACTTGATCTCAGAAACTAAAGAGAATTTGAATGGAATTTTTATAGCAAAATGACGCCATTTGTTATATCTATCGATCACACGCTTTTCAAAGTTCTAATGTGAAGGATCACATTTTATGTAAAAACCACTTATGAAAACTACTACACGCTACGCCATTGTCGTTACTAGGCGCCTGAATGAAGCCAGTAGGAGAAATAATAAAAGATGTAGACAATAAGAACAAGGTTGCAGGTATATTCTGTGACTTGTCATAAGCGTTTGACGTGGACCACAAGCACCACTTGTGCAAATTGAAAAAATATGGAGTTAGTGATAAACCTCATGAATTGCTCAATTTTTGACATACAGGTATTCCAGAGAGTTCTGCATTAGGAAATACATTATTTTTAGTATTGATAATAATGATTTAGCCTTAACCAAGATAGATGGTGTTTTGATAGTCTTTGCCGAGGTCTTTGCTGAATCCATGCATGCTGCACAACGGACTGATAAGTATCTAAATACATCAAAAACCAACTATATAGTTTTTTCTGGACGATACTGTAGTATGCGAGCTCTCTATTTCGAATTTATCTGGATCTATTGGCTCCCAGTCATGCATACGATTTTTAGGATTGTACATTGACCCAACTCACTACCTATGTGACAAGATGGCTAGAGGTATTTATGCACTAAGAGAATTACGCAGCTTGATCGGTATGGAGGGAGACACAGACCTACTATGCATACGTACGCTCACTACTATCGTGTGGAGTAACTCAACCGATGCTGAAAAAGTGCTAATACTGCAAAAACGAGTGATATGTCCGCGAATCACTTCTTCTTGTAGATACTTTTTCAAATCGGTATATCAACTGTGCTCTCTATATAAGGTGCTTCGTTATTCATGTCAAATATTTCGGGAGGGTTACATGCGCACTGAAATGAGCACTTTACGTAAAAAAATACATATCTTTATAGGAGCATTTTTTCTCCTAGCATCTCCTAACAAAAAAATAAAATCAAATAGCTCTAAAAACCAATCATGCTATAGACCCTTGCAAAACACGAAACGTAGGTAGGTACCTAGCGCGATGTCTCTAGTTTTATGGCGGCCGGCGCGACGGTGGTGGCGCACTGACAAAAGGCCTAGTGACCTTGTGACTTACTTTGTCGGTAGGTGTAAAAGGCAGCGAACTTGGGACAACCTTCTTACTATCATTATTGATTTATCTTTTGTTTATAGACGTCCAGAGATACCAGCCTTCCGGCTACAAAATCCAGTCGTCTACAACCTGCACTCTTGCGAGTACAGTGATCATGTATGCCAGATCGAGGCCCCATAGCTGCTCTGTCGAACATCCGTTCTTCCGAAAAAATCCCATGGGAAATACAGGCTGTGACCTTTCCCCAGCCGATCCGAGCCACCACCCGTCCACCCGAAGGAACCCCCGACTGAAGTCGAGAGCCGGGGGTGAAGCCTTCACTGCCACTGGGGTCCGCACCCTGTCCAACCACAACCTGTGCCCAGGGCCTCAGCGTTTTGTACTAGCCTAACGGCTTTTGTTTTCACCAGCTATGTATATGCGTGGAAGTGCATATGACCACCACCTAATGTGTACCGGGGATCCACCGGTCTCGAATGACAGACTTACGTCAGCGTCATTAGCTCGTGAGAAATCCATCCCACATCCACTATAAGTGTGTTGCACCGACATACCGATCTACATTATTCGCATGTCTACCAATTCTCCACATCGGTTACGGAGCTCTAAGTGGCTCACCACTCACAGCTTTCGCTACTTATTCCCGTGTTAGGTGCTTTAACTACGCAAGTACTGAAGCACCAGGGAATCAACGCTAAACCACTTGGGACAAAGGAAAGGACAAAGGACAAACCACAAGCGAACTTGGGACAAAGGAAATGCTGACATCTCCTTTACTACGCCGCCGCCGACAGTCATTCATTTCCGTGTGTGCGTATTGCATTGCATGCGCCCGCCCCGCCCCACACTCACATTAAATATATATTTATTATACACAAACTAAATATTTATTTAGTTTGTTTCGAATGTAATCCTGTTTTGTTCTTGTTATTGTTTTGCTTTGTAATGTGCAGTTCGGCCCTAGAGTTCTAAATCTTAACATGTAAACTCAATTTCTAACTTGGAATAAATGATTTCACTGCATCGTCTATCCGAGTTTCTTTCAAGATAGAGAACAAGAATATTAAGCATTCACTGGTGAAAGTAATCATCAGTGCAAGAGTATGAGAGTTAGTATGTAAGTTCCTAACTACTAGTGCAGCGGCGACTCCTCTCAGTTGGCGAGGTTGGCGCCGCCAAACCAAATAAAATGAATGACACCATTAATACAAAGTTCAAAAAGTTCAAAGTTCAAAAAGTTTATTATATATTTTGCATTACAATGTAAAAGCAATAGCTATCGCCCAAACTGGCCTTGCGGCTGCTTCATGAGCAACAGATATATAAG
Organism: Nematopogon swammerdamellus; assembly: GCA_946902875.1. Classification (NCBI taxonomy): domain Eukaryota; kingdom Metazoa; phylum Arthropoda; class Insecta; order Lepidoptera; family Adelidae; genus Nematopogon; species Nematopogon swammerdamellus. The sequence goes on from OX336358.1 coordinate 15,564,194, forward strand.
TACTAATTTATTCCTATATAGTTACATTGTTTATACAAAGATTTATACATTACTACAATGAATGTTTGTTAAACTATCTACAAGCACAAAAAGTCGTCTATGCAACATTAATAAACCCAACACTAAACCGTCATTGATACATGAAATTTAACTTAAATATTTACTACAATGTATGTTTGCTAGTCTATCTACTAGCACAAAAAGTCGTCTATGCACATTAATAAACACAACACTAAACCGTCATTTATACATTAAATTTAACAACTCTCTGAGTACCCTCACTTTCATCCACATCACAAATATCGAATTGCTGTTGCTAGGTCCATTTGTCCGCGACCGTCAAAGAATGGCAGATCACCACAGATCAGGCACTAGGCACTTCTTCCCATTCCCTCTCTTTCTTAATATGTATATGTACACACGTGTGACATTACATGTATGTATATGTATTTGTATTTGTTATATGTATATTCTATACAATTAATTAGTAAGTATGTAAATAGATAAGCAAGTAAGTATATAACTGCAATTAATGTATATATATGGTGAGTGCCATTCAGTAGTAAAATAGTAATATACATCGTCTATTATTAAGTTTAGTAGTATGTGCTTCCGTGGAATGTACAGGTATATATGTATTGAAGGAAATTGATATGGATTTGTGTTTGTTTGAGTATACAGAAGTATCAGGCTAAAATAAATGTGAAAAAATTTCGGAGTTATATTATTTATGTCATATAATCCACGATTAATAAGATAAAACGTCAATCCCGTACCCGTTACATAATTTGAAATTTCGCGCGCGTCAAACGCGGGCGACGACGAATGACGACACATGAAGGCATTCATTGGCCGGTTGGCTACATTTTGAAGCGCCATCGTATTCCATACAAGGCGGAAGCGACCGATGTCCCCCCCCCCCCCGTCCCGCGCGGACCCGCTGATCAGCCTTTCGAGTTGGCGCAGCGGGGAGTGCATTTAGTGACGCGGGCGGTAGCGAGTAGAGCGAGCTAGCGAGCGAGCTAGGTGTGTGTGTTGCGTGTGCGGGTGTGTGCGCGCTGCGTCCACACGACGAGTATTCTTGTGCTATGCGACGTGCGATGCGATGCGACTAGCGAGCTAGGCTAGGTGTGTTATGTGCGCGTGTGTGTTGGCTCGCGAGTTGATAGCTGCATACGTGGGGCACACTAAAAGTTTCCGGAATTAATAAGAATAAAATACTATTAAAGGTAAAAAATGAATTTATTGTTTCTCAAAATATTCTCCCTTTGCGTAAATGCACTTTTTCATACGATTAAACCAATTTTGAAAACTTTTGTGCCACTCCTCCGTGGTGACCTCAGAAACGTGTTTTTCATATTCTTCGACAGCCTCTTCTGGTGATGAAAATCGTTGACCGCGTAATTGGTTCTTAATTTTTGGGAACAGAAAAAAGTCACAAGGTGCCGTCACCTGTTACTATGTCCCACACCAAATTTGAAGCGCCTTTGTTGAATCTGGTAAGCATGGCATTGCACCAAGTGACGCGGTGCGTTTTTGAGCCTCGGTCAAATTGTGTGGGATCCACCGCGAGCACAGCTTTCTCACACCCAAATGTTTGTGTAGGATTGATTGTATTTGACTCATGCCTATGTCTAAGGATGCCCGAATCTCATGGTAGGTCACATGCCTGTCTGTTTCGATCATACGGCGCACAGCATCGTTGTTTTTGTTGTTCACAGCGGTGAACGGGCGACCATTGCGAGATTCGTCACTGAGATTGACACGACCGCGCTTGAATTCTGCAAACCAGCAATAAATAGTCGTCTTGCATGGTGCTTCATCGCCAAAAGCAGATTGAAGCCGAGCGAGGCTCTGATGAGCTGTCAAATTACACTTAAAATCGTAGAAAATCATACTACGAAAATTTTCCCGGGTTAAATTTATGTTAATGTAGACACGCAATTTTTAAAATGGCGCCACAATGGAAAAACATTTGACAGTCAGATGAAACAAACTGCATTCTACAGCCAAAGAGTTCCATTTTCAAATGTTGTAATTACTTTTTAAATATTATTTATGTAAGTGGCCAATTCCGGAAACTTTTAGTGTGCCCTATGTATATTCCGTTATGTAGGTATGGACTTTGTATGGATGAATCCTGTGCAGTGTTGTTAAATTTAAAGTGATTTATTGGTAATTATAATGGCAAACTCCTACCGAGCTATCTACGGAGCACTCAAGGACTAGAGAGACTCAGTAATTTGGCACTCTTACATATCTGTGGAAAAGGAGTTGCTAACAAAATTGAGGAAGAAAGAAGATTTTCACGATCGAGTCATCGAAAATTTCTTGTCTGTGGAACGAAGAGTGGACTTCATGTACAAATAAAATGTAACAATTCAAGCTTGTATGCCTGTCTCGTCGTCGTCGTGCCAGAGGAGACGTCGCTGTTGTCGGCTGCAACTCGACAGCTTTGACACAACCAGTAGGTACCTATCTACAGACAAATAAATCGTAAGTGAGCAAAATAAATCATTTAAACTAAATATTTTAAACTATATCGTAATCGTCTTTCAGTTTTTGAACTCATTGTGGTAGAAATAAATTAACGCGTAGGTACCTAAGTTATGAAATTATGAAAAAAAAAATCCTTAGCCAGAGCCAACCCAATATTCAGGACCAGGAGTCGCCGCTGTACTAGTGGTAAGTGAAGAGTACCCACACATACTCACACATCCTCTCACACATTAAAAAACATAACAAACAGCTGTTCTGCGTTTGAACATAGTATGGTCATTGACCCCGTACAGTGCAAGCTACCTACTGGTACACATAGGTTGATCTGTTTAATGTTTAGGTAAAAAACATGTTTTGTTAAATTTCTCGAAATAACATTTTTTTTTTTTGCGTAACGTGTTTATTTGAGTGTGTATGTAACCCTCCCGAAATATTTGACATGAATAACGAAGCACCTTAAATAAATATATGAAGTATGCAAGAACATTGATTCTTTTGAGTTTAATGGCGGCGACAATATTGTAACACACACATAACTCAGTGATTGTAACACACACATAACACAATACATTTGAAACTCCTGACTTCCAATTATTTACAACGATTTATTAATATAATTTATAACGCAAGCTACTGAATAAAATGATCTTTTTAGTTTTGAATAAAGAATTTAAGAATATGTCCTTTGTCTTTTATTATCAAACCTCATCAAAGAATTGTCCACTGAGGATCATGGACATATAATATGTAAGTAATAAATAAAGACTATGTTAAAACATTCTGAGTATTCCATATTGTTACAGGAGGCCAAAGACTGTACCAGCATCACTAGTGATGCTCACTGATTTGTATGTGGCGTGGGGACTGGGGATAAAGTATTGCATTTTGTATAATTTGAATAGCAATAAATTAAATAGTTATCCAAACAGGCTTTACACTCCGACCAACTGAAACGGATCAATTTTTCTTTCCCAACGAATCAAGTTTTTGGTTGGTCCGATAGGAATATTTTATTAGACAAAAAATAACATTAACAAACATGAAGTCACCAAAGTACCAGGGCAGCAGAAGGTTTCCAAAATTTGGCCAGGATTCTCTCCCTGGCCTTGGATGAATGAATAAATCCTGGCACCTATTATTCAGTGGCGGTTCCCCAGGTGAAGCAAGTGAAGCACCGCCTCACTTAATTATCTTGAAAGTAAAGAAAAAAAAAACATTTCAAAATATCAAGAAAGAAAACTTAAAAAAGTCAAGTATATCCGATCCGAACTGATCACAATATTAGCGCGGCGGCGCGGAGGAGGCGGAGGCGGCTGGTGCGACGCGCGCGACGAAATACGTTAAAGATGTGTTAGTGCATCAACACCACCAACACAGCACGCACACACACACAGACGTGACGTGTGACGTGACGTGTCACGTACGGCATGGCATATGGTGACTTACCCCGGTCCGGTGCGGCGACGAATCGCTTATTTTGTTAGCGCTTCACCAAGCGTAAAGACAACAGGTTGACCTTGGAGGCTTTGGATGTAGGGAGCAGCTGAGGCTCTGATAAATGGCGCCGGACGAGACATCTATATCCAATTAAAAGAATGCAGAGCGAGATGGAGCGATTCACGTTTTCTATAAGTCGGTTTGTTTTACCTCCGTGATTAAGATGGCGAAATTCGCACTAGTTACGGTAAGTTTCATAGCTCAATGGTTTACGCTTCGCTTTTCAATCTAGTGACGTTGGTTCGAATCTCACTTTTGCGAATTCTTTTTGTTTTGTTTTTAGGGTTCCGTATCCGGTACGGGACCCTATTACTAAGCCTACGCCGCGCCGTCTGTCTGTCTGTCTGTCTGTCTGTCTGTCCGTCCGTCCGTCTGTCTTTTTTTTTTATGTAATCCGGTATGGGTGGCTGAGCCGGAGGGGCCAAAGCGCATGCTCCGACCAGCCAATATCACCTCCGAGAAGGTAGGTGCCATACCGGAGACTTCCCTGGATTGCTGGCTATACTAGACTAGAGGAGAACACAGCCGAGGCTGCTATGCGGCAGCAGCAGGTGTAGGTATGCATACACGTAAATTTTTTCGTCAGAAAAAAACTCATTGTTACACGCCGACCGGATTCGAACCTCGCACCTCTCGCATTTGAAGCCAATGCCCAAACCACTCGGCCACCCGCCGCTTGTCTGTCCGTCCGTCTGTCCGAGGCCTGTATCTCTTGAACCGTAATTTGGTAGCCCGTTGAAATGTTCACAGAAAATGTGTTATTATGGCCGATATAACAAAAAATAATGAAAATAAGAAAAAGTAAAAAACTCCCATAGATGGCGCGCGCGCATACACTTTTTGGTTTCAAAAAGTGTATGCGCGCGCGCCATCTACCAAATAGATGATGAATCATTTTCTAATCGTGACTAACTAATATGAAGTATTTCATAACACGCCATCTAGATGGCGTGGCGTGTTATGAAATTCATCTAGTGGCGCTAGCCGTGACATGGCGATACGGTACCCTCGGTGCGCGATTCGATAGTAGTTTTTGGTTAAGTATTGTTAGGGCCAAAAAAAATTAGGTTTAGGTTTTTCAATTTATCATAAAGTAATAGCAATGTAGGTGGATTTTTTAGTCGCCTCACTAAGATTTATAGGTCAAAGCCGCCACTGCTATTATTGAATACCATGAATACGCGTTTTCGAATAGGTTTCCGTATAAGTTAATCACTATTATTATTATAATAGCGATTAACTTATATAAAATTATGGAAACCTTTCAATTTCTGCTGCCCTGGTACTTTAGAACCGTTCCCAGTAGTCTTAACTTCGGACTACGGTAACTGCATTCTGACCAATAAGGTTTCGACCAGGGGTATCATTTAAAAGATTTTGTAAAATATTAATTTCAGATTATGTGTTTTAATTGTACCAAATCTGAACATTTGAAATTCTGACGAATTGCAAATCTAACCATTTGAAAATCTGACCAAATGAAAACGAAGGTAATTTTCATGTAATGCTTACACGATATAAACCATTTAATTTAAATTAATAAAACATTCCTATCGGACCAATTTTCCAATTAACGCTGGTGTTCCGCAGGGCTCTGTGCTGTCGCCTACGCTTTTCTTAATCTTTATAAACGATCTACTGTCCTTGAACACGGACCACGAGGGCTATGTTAAGGACTGGAAGAGTAGAGATTCGCGGCACAGGGAGGCTCAACCATTGATGTATATTTAGAGATATGCCCATCCCATACATTACTCCCGAAAAAATTTGTTCTCGACGAGAACTGCATAAATTGCAGATTTCACGGACAGCCGCTTCATACGGCGTGTGCAGCGCGTGTTGAGCGTAAGTCTTACTGTACCGAGTCTGTGGCGCAAAAGTGCGTGTGTTCAGCATGCCCGGTTGCTGTTACAAGTATTGTAACAGCTCAGATCGAAATTACGTAAAGAATGGCGCCTCCTTCCATCAGTAAGTATTTATTTTGCTGGTTTTTTTTCTCAAATTTTATGTTAAACAGATTTTTGTATACGTAATTAATATAAAGAGCGAACGAGAAAGAGTAAAGCTGTGTTTTATGCAAGAGTAACAGTGACAAACGTTGTTGTTTGTTTCGCCTGAGCATGTTATGACGTGTTAAGAAGCCATGCTGACTTGTGTGACGTAGCTATCGCGTTCTCGTTCCCACTTGCCTACTGATCATAAGAGTGAGCGGAAATACGACAATCGCGCCGATGGGCGAGCGATGACAACTTTCTCGCTCACTCTTATCATCTGTAGGTAAGTGAGAACGCGACAGTAACGTCGTAGGGATCGCGTCACGTGACAGCATGGCGGTGTGTAAAATGCAAACACGAAAGTATCTCGTGGCAGGAGGCGCGGCGCGCTCCGATGCCCGCCGTTTACGGACATGAAACGACTATATGATGTAAGTGTGTGCTTGTGTGAGTATCACAATACTGTGTGTGAATGCACGCACACTTGTTAAGACGAAACGTAGTACAGGTTAAATCGCGCGACGTTCGATCTATAAAATTAGACATCAATGGGCTCAACGCTCAGTTGTTGATAAGGTCGATAACGTTCTCGGCAAAAGTAGCTATATGAGGCCAGGAGAACCTCCTGGGCACCACTATTTCCAAAGACGTGGGTTTCCGGCAACTAATCGAGTCTAAGGCCAAAACTGCCACCAGAAAATTGGGAATACTTTCCCGCAATAGGCGGTTGTTCTCCCCGGCACAACTATTCCTGTTGTACAAAACACAGATTAGGCCGGTGATGGGAGTACTGCAGTCACATCTGGGAGGGTAGTCCCCATTATCTGCTAGCATCCTTGGACTCGATACAGCGCCGAGCCATCCGTCTTGTTGGGGACCCGAAACTTACAGATAGTCTGGAGTCCCTGAGTCACAGCGATTTGTGGGTTCGCTTAGTCTGTTTTACAGATACTATCACGGACGCTGCTCTGCGGAACTAGCATCCCTTATTCCCTGCCACCCGTCCTATCTCCGCATGGCTCGTCGCAGAGAGACTCAACACCCTTTTGTTGTTGACATTGGACTTTTGAGAACCCATCGGTTTTCTAAATCGTTTCTCTGTCGCACCGCTAGAGTGTGGAACTGTCTAGCGGTGCGACACGGTGTGTGTTCCGGCGAGTGTATTTCCTGAATCCTTTAACCTGGGTCCCCTGGGTGTCTTCAAGCGTCGTATTAACCGTTTGTTGCCCGTGGTCCTACTGCGTAGTCCTACTGGTAGAACCAAGGGCAATGTTTTTTGTCCGTGGTTCTACCAGTAGGACTACGGGCAAGTAACGTGACCTAATGGTCCAACTGGTAGTACCACGGGCAAAAAACATTGCCCTTGGTTCTACCAGTAGGACTACGGACAAGTAGCATTGCCAGTAGTTCGACTAGGAGGAATAAGTTTTATTTTTATCCTGGTTCTACTGTACCTAATTAAAGAATTTATATATGTAAACTTCCTTCATGTAAAACAATTATTTAAATAAAAGAGGTTGTCTATTATTTCATGATGAATAAATTGTCATGTCATGTTGACATTTGCTTATTTTATTTAGTTTTATTTTTATTTTATTTCACTACTAATAACCCGTCTGGGAGGCCTGTTTCAGGAATGGTATAAGACTAGTAATCAGTCCAAGCGCTGTTATTTAGTTTTCATGATAATATTACTAGTCTAATACCGTTCCTGAACTGTTCCTGAAAAATCATTAAATACATTGCCCTTGGTTCTACCAGTAGGACTACGCAGTGGGATATGGTGACTGTACTAACCGATCAGTAGGTACAAGTGCCCATACATTCGTGCCCGTAGTCCTACTGGTAGTACCACAGACAAAAAACATTGCCCTTGGTTCTACCAGTAGGACTACGCAGTGGGACCACGGGCAACAAACGGTATTAACGGGCTAGACAGCCTAGCAACAGTCCGCAAATCTGCTGGCATGGCACCTAACTGAGCGTGGTTTCGCGAGGAGAGGTGATTTTGGCTCTGTCGACTGCACCATTGGTCGGCAGAGCCACCCATGCTGGTTTGCATTAAAAAAAAAACCAACCAAAAAGTTGTATCGTTGAGAAAGAAAAATAGTTGATACGTTTCTCAGTTCAGTTGGTCGGAGTGGAAAGCCCATTCTGCACAACCAGTTGGTCGGAGTACCCGTTTATCCAGTTGATTTGTTAGGAATAAAATTTTACCAAATTAGTTTGAAATATCTGATCAACTAGTTGGTTTGATTGGAACAAAGGGTGAGGCCACCAGGATAAATGCCTTCTTCGATTTCCATTCTGCACAACTAGTTTGTCAGTTATCCGAATGGAAGGACGGGGCAGCCGTGTGAGGTGATACTGCTCAAATAAAAACTGGCCTTTCATGTTTACAAAATCTCAATTTGGCTTTAGCCAGATTACAAGTTTATGGGGATTGTGATCCCTCAGTGGATTCAAACGAGAGCCAAGTGGAAGGAAAGGATTTTTGAAGTGAAAACTTCTTTAGCGGCGCTCGGCACTTTAGGTGGGTAAAAAATGTTAAACTCGCGTCAGAAAATTGAAGGTTGTGGCCACAATCTGAACAGCAACACTGAAGCAATAATAAAACTACAAAAATAATGAGTACAATCTTTATTATTTATCTTTGCAAGTGAACATGTTGGAATATTTTAATCAAAGCAGTACAGCGTTAGGAACAAATTACATTCCCTACCCTAAGTCTGCATTCCTCCTCGCAGTCTGAGGACCAGATGGAGAGTGGATTCCTTCTGAATGTTGTAATCAGAGAGGGTCCTGCCGTCCTCAAGCTGCTTTCCGGCAAAGATAAGTCGCTGTTGGTCTGGCGGGATTCCCTCCTTGTCCTGAATCTTGGCTTTGACGTTCTCAATTGTGTCAGAAGCCTCCACTTCCAGTGTAATGGTCTTACCGGTTAGAGTTTTGACAAAGATCTGCATTCCTCCTCGCAGTCTGAGAACCAGATGGAGAGTAGATTCCTTCTGAATGTTGTAATCAGAGAGGGTCCTGCCGTCCTCAAGCTGCTTTCCGGCAAAGATAAGACGCTGCTGATCCGGAGGGATTCCCTCCTTGTCCTGAATCTTGGCTTTGACGTTCTCGATGGTGTCAGAAGCCTCCACTTCCAGTGTGATGGTCTTGCCGGTCAGAGTTTTGACGAAGATCTGCATTCCTCCTCGCAGTCTGAGGACCAGATGGAGAGTGGATTCCTTCTGAATGTTGTAATCAGACAATGTCCTGCCGTCCTCAAGCTGCTTTCCGGCAAAGATAAGACGCTGCTGATCCGGAGGGATTCCCTCCTTGTCCTGAATCTTGGCTTTGACGTTCTCGATGGTGTCAGAAGCCTCCACTTCCAGTGTGATGGTCTTGCCGGTCAGAGTTTTGACAAAGATCTGCATTCCCCCTCGCAGTCTGAGAACCAGATGGAGAGTAGATTCCTTCTGAATGTTGTAATCAGACAATGTCCTGCCGTCCTCAAGCTGCTTTCCGGCAAAGATAAGACGCTGCTGATCCGGAGGGATTCCCTCCTTGTCCTGAATCTTGGCTTTGACGTTCTCGATGGTGTCAGAAGCCTCCACTTCCAGTGTGATGGTCTTGCCGGTCAGAGTTTTGACGAAGATCTGCATTCCTCCTCGCAGTCTGAGGACCAGATGGAGAGTGGATTCCTTCTGAATGTTGTAATCAGACAATGTCCTGCCGTCCTCAAGCTGCTTTCCGGCAAAGATAAGACGCTGCTGATCCGGAGGGATTCCCTCCTTGTCCTGAATCTTGGCTTTGACGTTCTCGATGGTGTCAGAAGCCTCCACTTCCAGTGTGATGGTCTTGCCGGTCAGAGTTTTGACGAAGATCTGCATTCCTCCTCGCAGTCTGAGGACCAGATGGAGAGTTGATTCCTTCTGAATGTTATAATCAGACAATGTCCTGCCGTCCTCAAGCTGTTTTCCAGCGAAGATAAGTCGCTGCTGATCCGGAGGAATTCCCTCCTTATCTTGGATCTTAGCCTTAACATTCTCGATCGTATCGGAAGCCTCCACTTCCAATGTGATGGTCTTGCCGGTCAAAGTTTTGACAAAGATCTGCATTCCTCCTCGCAGTCTGAGGACCAGATGGAGAGTTGATTCCTTCTGAATGTTGTAATCAGACAGGGTTCTGCCGTCCTCAAGCTGCTTTCCGGCAAAGATAAGACGCTGCTGATCCGGAGGGATTCCCTCCTTGTCCTGAATCTTGGCTTTGACGTTCTCGATGGTGTCAGAAGCCTCCACTTCCAGTGTGATGGTCTTGCCGGTCAGAGTTTTGACGAAGATCTGCATTCCTCCTCGCAGTCTGAGGACCAGATGGAGAGTTGATTCCTTCTGAATGTTATAATCAGACAATGTCCTGCCGTCCTCAAGCTGTTTTCCAGCGAAGATAAGTCGCTGCTGATCCGGAGGAATTCCCTCCTTATCCTGGATCTTAGCCTTAACATTCTCGATCGTATCGGAAGCCTCCACTTCCAATGTGATGGTCTTGCCGGTCAAAGTTTTGACAAAGATCTGCATTCCTCCTCGCAGTCTGAGGACCAGATGGAGAGTGGACTCCTTCTGAATGTTGTAATCAGACAGGGTTCTGCCGTCCTCAAGCTGCTTTCCGGCAAAGATAAGACGCTGCTGATCCGGAGGGATTCCCTCCTTATCCTGGATCTTAGCTTTAACATTCTCAATCGTATCGGAGGCCTCCACTTCCAGTGTGATGGTCTTGCCGGTCAAAGTCTTGACGAAGATCTGCATTCCTCCTCGCAGTCTGAGGACCAGATGGAGAGTGGATTCCTTCTGAATGTTGTAATCAGAGAGGGTCCTGCCGTCCTCAAGCTGCTTTCCGGCAAAGATAAGTCGCTGTTGGTCTGGCGGGATTCCCTCCTTGTCCTGAATCTTGGCTTTGACGTTCTCAATTGTGTCGGAAGCCTCCACTTCCAGTGTAATGGTCTTGCCGGTAAGAGTCTTGACGAATATCTGCATTCCTCCTCGCAGTCTGAGGACCAGATGGAGAGTAGATTCCTTCTGAATGTTGTAATCAGAGAGGGTCCTGCCGTCCTCAAGCTGCTTTCCGGCAAAGATAAGTCGCTGTTGGTCTGGCGGGATTCCCTCCTTGTCCTGAATCTTGGCTTTGACGTTCTCAATTGTGTCGGAAGCCTCCACTTCCAGTGTGATGGTCTTGCCGGTCAATGTCTTGACGAAGATCTGCATTCCTCCTCGCAGTCTGAGGACCAGATGGAGAGTGGATTCCTTCTGAATGTTGTAATCAGAGAGGGTTCTGCCGTCCTCAAGCTGCTTTCCGGCAAAGATAAGACGCTGCTGATCCGGAGGGATTCCCTCCTTATCCTGGATCTTAGCTTTAACATTCTCAATCGTATCGGAGGCCTCCACTTCCAGTGTGATGGTCTTGCCGGTCAAAGTCTTGACGAAGATCTGCATTCCTCCTCGCAGTCTGAGGACCAGATGGAGAGTGGATTCCTTCTGAATGTTGTAATCAGAGAGGGTCCTGCCGTCCTCAAGCTGCTTTCCGGCAAAGATAAGTCGCTGTTGGTCTGGCGGGATTCCCTCCTTGTCCTGAATCTTGGCTTTGACGTTCTCAATTGTGTCGGAAGCCTCCACTTCCAGTGTAATGGTCTTGCCGGTAAGAGTCTTGACGAATATCTGCATTCCTCCTCGCAGTCTGAGGACCAGATGGAGAGTGGATTCCTTCTGAATGTTGTAATCAGACAATGTCCTGCCGTCTTCAAGCTGCTTTCCAGCGAAGATAAGACGCTGCTGATCTGGCGGGATTCCCTCCTTGTCCTGAATCTTGGCTTTGACATTCTCAATTGTGTCAGAAGCCTCCACTTCCAGTGTGATGGTCTTGCCGGTCAAAGTCTTGACGAAGATCTGCATTCCTCCTCGCAGTCTGAGGACCAGATGGAGAGTGGATTCCTTCTGAATGTTGTAATCAGACAATGTCCTGCCGTCTTCAAGCTGCTTTCCAGCGAAGATAAGACGCTGCTGATCCGGCGGGATTCCCTCCTTGTCCTGAATCTTGGCTTTGACATTCTCAATTGTGTCAGAAGCCTCCACTTCCAGTGTGATGGTCTTGCCGGTCAAAGTCTTGACGAAGATCTGCATTCCTCCTCGCAGTCTGAGGACCAGATGGAGAGTGGATTCCTTCTGAATGTTGTAATCAGACAATGTCCTGCCGTCTTCAAGCTGCTTTCCTGCGAAGATAAGACGCTGCTGATCCGGCGGGATTCCCTCCTTGTCCTGAATCTTGGCTTTGACATTCTCAATTGTGTCAGAAGCCTCCACTTCCAGCGTGATGGTCTTGCCGGTCAGAGTCTTGACGAAGATCTGCATTTTGGATTTTCCTGTTGAAGAATACACAATCAATTAGATAAAAAAAATCAAATTCTTTCTATTCCATACTAATAAAACTAAAATTGTGGTTTTTCACAATTTCTGAAAGAAAGAGATCTATGTGTTGGAAGACTTTTTTGTTCCTGGCATGAAACTGAAACGATTACTAAAATTTATTTTTTTACATTTTACATCATTTATATTTTTTTGTAAAAAAAAAAATTCTTTGTTCTTCAAAAGTGATCTATTTTCGATACAGAACCCCCCCTTAGCGTACTCTGAACTAATTTTGAAAGACCTTATATTTAAATTGCATTACTTGATACTGATATTTATTATTTATTATTGATTCTAGTGTGCAAGAGTGTGTATTCAGAGTAAACAATTTTACGTTATGCACAATTTATTAGATAAGAGGCGCAACGCGCTTTGAACGGGACGGGGCTTGCTGTGATTTAAAATTTTGCGGTTGAGTGTACATTAGCGATCCGCCGCTGGTGTGGATTGGTCAAGTTATAGTCCGGGGGTTGTACCAACAACCGTAAAAACGAATGCTATTTCCATTGTTAGTTATTAAATATAAATTTGCGATGGAGTTTGTCGAACTTACTGTAAAATTTTAAAATCCTATAACTTTGCGGCCATAGCCTAGGAGGCACCTAATTCACTAAGATATAGGTCGTTCGTTCTAACCTGAGGCGTACAAATACATTAACGCATGACGGTGAGCATAAAATTCTACGGGTGTAGTAGTGCTCAGGCCATGTATAGGTACATGTCAAGCATTTGCATTAGAGAAATGCATTTGAGTGCGTACTTGTGTTCGCCACAGGTTAGGCCGTCCATGCTATATATTGGGTTCATAACACTGGTGCATTTAAGTGATGAAGCCATCCATGTCAGTTTGCATAAAACTGAAAAGTTCATTGAATCGTTACTTTGTTTCGATATTATCATTTCGCTATGGGAGCGGTTTTCGGGTGGAGGGGAAATAATAACTATCACATCAAATAGAATAACGTTATTTTAACTGATTTTCAAATGTTTGGAGAGTAACGTTTGAAACATTTCAAGAAAAATTAAGCATTCGTTTTTCTTTAGTGATAGTTTTTATTTTGATACCTAGTCAGTCGCATAAAGTTTGCGCGAAATAACGGTAATACGAACCCTGTTGCTGATGAAACTACCAGAGAATTTAATTAGAGAATCTTAAAAAGGTGCTCTCATCACACATCCAATGAGGAATCTTCTTCGTTGAGGATAGACATGAACGGCAAATTGCAAAAACTTATGAAAGTTTATTCTAACTGGCGTCCCACAATCAAGGGCCTACTTCATTCAAAGGGTAAGCCTTGCCATCCAGCAGGGTAATGCAGCAAGTGTTCTAGGAACATTTGAAAATGCCCCTTTTGATAGTTATTTTAATGTTTGTTAGGTAGGTTTATTTCTTTAGTTATTAGTATTACTTTTTTGTTATTTATTAAATAAATGTAAAATTCTAGCTGGATGATAGAAATAAAATCAATAAGCCGGTCAATATACAAATGTTTCGTGTAAACCAAAGAGATACAACCAGGTGGTTAGGTAGGAGGTAGTTCAATATTTGTCAGTCTCGGTAGCTGTGGTGCGGTCGGTCGACTGTGGTTAAGCACCGCTGAGCGCGGTCAGTACTTGGATGGGAGACCGCTCGACTGTTGGAGGCCGACCGTGGTTCGGATTACACGTTAAACTTTAGGTCCCTTCCCTTTTTACCTTACTAGGTGGTAGGGTTTATCCCGGCCGGGTTGATACCACCACACTGAGCGAAACGTCAGTCGAAACGGCTATGTAAATAGTTTGTGTTTTCCGTCCAGTTCAGTGTAGCCGACATGAAATGAAGGGAAGCACTGACATGGCACCTAGTTCACCCGGTGTTATGGGCTGACATCACGGATGTTGTAGGTGATGTAGCCAAGCGTGCATTTTCCATAAAATAAAAATCTTTGGTGTAAACTGACCCCTCGGAAACATAAATGCACCTCGAAAGCATGCGTTCTAACGATAGCAAGGTGCCGAGATAGGGTGTGGCTTTGCACTGCGGAGACGAGGGTGACCCCGGCTAAACTCGAAATTGCTGGTAAGCAAAGTAAGTAAATTAATATGTTGGCCGAGTGAAAGAATTTTTTGCTGGAGACTTGTAGTTTCGAAAAAAAAAGAAACAGAATTTCCATACAAAATTTAAACTAGTTTTTTTTTAAGCACTAAAACATTGATATTGAATAGAATTTTTTGCAAAAACGATATGGACCACCTCAACATTAGGCTAGGGTTTCCAAAAGGAACAACTTTCTTTCAACTAAAAGGTACGATAGACTTTTACTAATTATTCTAGAGATGTAATTTTTTTTTTTTCATGAAGTACATAAATTTTTTAAATTGTCATGCTGTGTGGCTTGTCAGCGAGATCATTTTCATTTTCACACATACACTCTCATAGCTTTCTTGGGTTGAATTGAGTGTTGCCAAAAATCATGAAAATTTACCTTATTCATGGTAATTAATTTCATTAAAGCAATAATAATGAATTTGATAAAAGTAAACAAAACGAGATTCAAGCTGATTCGACTTATTCACGACTGAATATTTAACAACGATTTTTTTTTTATTTTGGGACCCCATTTTCATTTCCGCAGGCTAAGTCTTCTCTAAAAGCAGTTTTTTGGGGTCCTTTATGGTTTTATGAATTTTTTTACTAGTTCGTAATGGAACCCGCCCCCCCCCCCTCTGCTCCCATCTTCCAAGCCACCCCCCCCCCCCCCCCCATAACAATAGGTACAAAAAAAATTCCATACAAAATTAATTTTTCATACAAAAATACACCCCACCGCCCTTCCCCTCCGGCAGAGGGGGTGGCGGTAAATCAATATCCGCCCCGCCCTCCACTCCTCAGTATAAAGCCACCCAATTTAGATGTATGGGTACCCCGAGATATTTCCGACGGGAAATAATTACACAATATTTTTTGTCAGTGAAACGGAAATGTGCGCAACCTTATCGCAAACCTTGATACAAATAGCACAGTCATTTATTATTCATGATGATTCATTGTTTCGTTTTATCGATTTCTTCGTAATACAAAATGGCCGACACAAAGCAACTGCGCAGTTCACGGTTCGAATTTCGTAATACCTACATTGATAAATGCTTTCATGGTTGTAATTCCAGGGCTTTTATGGGTTTCACAAGTTGAAAGAACTACCGCAGGCTGCAGGTGTGAGACTGTTAGATACTATGAGGTGAAAGTATGAAGGAAACAAAGAGAATACAGACATGACTCAGCACAAAGCAAATTATTACTATAAATGTGTTAAATTCACACATTAAAACAACGTGCAGGCACGTACCTGATTCAAATACGCTGAAATTTCTCTTCGTTGGTTGGCAAAATAATAACTTTAAAAATTTTTCTTGCGGAGACACACTCGTTCACTTGTTCTCAAGTCGCTACTCGCCGGAAATGAACTAGCTTCGCTCGTCCCCCCCACTCCCGCCTTTATCATTTCCGGTTTTAGTATTGCCCTTTAAAATTTTAATTTGGCCTAAATATCTGTGCCTAAACACTTCGTCAAAAATGCCAAAAATAGGGTCATTGAAGAGAAGCTCGAAAAATATGAAATTAAGCCGGTTTTTATAATTTTTACAACGATATTGTTCTATTAGGCCGCGTCTCCTGCGAATGTTTTTTTCGAAACAAATGTTTTTTTTTGTATGAAAACAAATGGTTTTGAGTAATGTTTCGAAAAAACATGCGCAGGAGACGCGGCTTTACGTAAACAAAACTTTTTACAGAATACATCCTGCCTGCCTGACTAATCCTCCTGAGTATAGAGCGCCCCGCTAGCTAAAATTGCGCATTTAAGTTTAGTAAAAGAGCTTAGCTGGCCACCCTCATTATTTGATTTAGAGTACGTAATTCGTCTTCCGGTATAATCATGTAGTTGTGTCCTGGTTTTTTGTACTAATAAAGAGAGAAAACCTAACGTAGGTATATTTCCTCACGGCATTGAACACGTACACACACGGTGCATAATGGTGCGCCACCTGAAAGACTTCTTGGCTCCTTCCTGGCTCCTTTAGCTCCTTTCGGGATTTCGGCTCGAAGGAAAGTGTTATGTATGGAGTGATGTAGTTAGTAGTTATAAAATAAAATAACCATAATGTAATTTTAACACCCTAACATTGCTTAAAAAAAACAAAACAAAAAAAATTTTGACAAAAGGGGCACGAACCCATGGTCGAGCTCAAAAACATAAAAATCCTACACTCTTATACCACTGAGCCATCAAATCACATAAACGACCAAACGAATATCGGATTCAGTTGGTTCGCTTTCGAGCCGAGTCAACCCGAGTGTTTCCGAAAGGAGCGTAGGAGGGGGCGCAGGATCCGCCAGAGCTGTCAGGTGTCAATCCCGCTTCTTCTACGCCTTAGTAGCATTTTATTCTTTGAGTTCAAACATGTACAACAGAAAAGGCTGTATAGCCTGTCCCAAAAAGGGACGAATAAATACAAATGTAGAGCTGTGAGGTAAAAGGTGAAGCGGTGTCGTGTCCTCTGGCTCCACGTGTAGCTGCAGCTGATGTTGTTGTATGGGCGAGTGCCCTGGCGTTCTGCCAAGCGATCTGTATTTATGCGAGGCGTATTTGATATTTCAGCAATGTGTTAAGTGGCTTATGGAATTCTTAATTAGCCGTTATTTGCCACCTCGCTGCCCTATTTCTTATTTGTTCAAACGGCAATTTTTAGCGAAATTGACTTATGAATGGAGTCCGGTATAAAAAAAAAATCCGCATTTTTCCAGCAAAAAAATTTTCATGAAAACTCACTGTAACAGATTTTCTCTTGTTCAATTAAACTTTCCCACAAACAATCTTCACTTCTTGTTTGTTCAATAAGATTCGAATATTCAAATTTAACGGTCGCCATTGTGCTACTTCATACAACATCGTAACCGAGCTCGCATTCTTATATGTTCAAACGACTCGAAGAACCAATTGCAACGCAGCGATCGTGTGACGTCAGCGTAGGAGGCCATTTTGGAATGACAGTTCAATCTTGGTAATCTGTGGTCCATTTATGAATTTTTGAGGTGAGGACGTGTTTTCTCAGTTATCTATTAGTTTTTATGAAAAATTTCATTAAACTTCCATTTCATTGTGTTTTCCCACGATTGTAATTATAAATAAAGCAACGTGGAACGATTTATTATTGATATATTCTTGTTCAATCATTCTAACGGTTTTGCTACACTTCGATGTATGGAGTGTTCCATTTTTATTATGCCGCAAAATCTCGCGCGAGTCACTGGACTCGATAGTGTGTGTGTGTTTGTGTGTATTTATCGCGCATCGCGCGACGGGCGGCGCCTTGATACAGTACACGGCGGTCATTGTTGGATCGGAACATGATAACAGTACAGTACACGGCGTTTACTGTTGTATTATTGTAATTCCATTTTGTATACCTACTGATCATTTTGTGTTATTTAAGAAGAAAATCTAAAATACTAAAATAAAAAGTTTTACAATTTTTTATAATACATATTATGTCGACGACAATTTACGCTTGTCTAGCGGTACGGTAATGCAATAATGAAAAGCTGGTAGGTACCTACTAGATTTTTTTAATGTACAGAAAATTGTCATAATGAACTACTTTTTCACCGACTTCAAAAAAGGAGGAGGTCCTATGTTCGGCTGTATGTATTTTTTTTGATGTATGTTCAACGATAATTTCGACAATTGCAAACCGATTTCGATAATTCTTTTATTAGAAAGGGGGTACCTCAAGGGCGGTCAACCTCAATTTGGTAAAGTTCGAGGATTAGCATCCATTCGAAAATCATAATTAAATTTGCGTATGTGTAAGACAAATGGGCGAATAATTCTATACCGCACCAACCGATTTCGAAGATTCTTTTTTATGTGTTATTTATTACTAAAAAGAGTGAAAGAAAAAACCTGTTTTAAAAAACATTGAACCTACTTCAAAAAAGAACTAGAACTAAAAAGTATTAAATAAAATTTTTATTCGGACCCGTGAGTTGAAGGCGGTACAAAAGCACACTGAACATTTATAAATGGACCCCTTTTGTACTTTGTACCGCCGTCAACTCAAGGGTCCGAATAAAAATTTTATTTTATACTTTTTCTTTCTAGTTGTTTTTTGAAGTCGGTTCAATGTTTTTAACCGAATTCGAAAAAAAGAGGAGGTTCTCAATTCGTCGGAATCTTTTCTTTATGTATGTTCCCCGATTACTCAAAGACCTACATCAATACACTTTTGAAATTTGTTTGAAAACCATAATTCTTCTTTGCCTTTCCAAAAAAGGACATCCTGTTCAAGGAATTTGTTATATTTTGTGAGAGACAATTGATTTCTTATTTGTTCAAACGTACGTTACGTTGTTCAATCCGCCAAAACCGCACTCCGCGCTATGACAATTTGTTCAACTGACATTTTGTTTTCTCCATAACTTAGATACGACGTAAAAAATATGTTTTTTTATTTATTTATGGCATAGGTAATCCACCCTAGCTTATTCACAAAAAGAAATGCAACCCTAAATATTTTCGTACATCCTTAAAAACACTTTAAACTGTCTACTGTAAAATTTGCTAAATGGCTGTTTGAACAAATAAGAAATAGGGCAGCGACCTGTTGGTGTGCTAGTGAATCTTTTCTGTTTCTTCGTCGCGAAGCGATGTAGGTTATTATTATCGATCTTTATTATTCAGTTGTGGGATAGGTGTCGCTATCACCACACAAACAAACTACTCCATGGTTGGCTGTATGGTCAAATGATCTTTGCCTGCCTATTTATGGCGAAAACAATAACAACAAAACAACAGTACGTAAATTCGAGGTCTGTGGGTGCGACACGCTTTTGAGACATTTTGTATAATTTGTGTTGTTTATTTACATAAACTCATGTTAATATGGACAAAATTCCTCCTTGCAAGGTGTGCGGTGGAACAGACCTCAATCTAGTAAGTGCACGTAGAATAACCTTTGTCAGCTCTCTAATAGCGTTCTATTCCATGCGCGGGAAAATATGTCTAAAGACAGGTTATGTTATCCGAAGGATATCTAAGCAATGGCTCTGATCATGGGTAGGGTGGGTTGTAATATCTTCGGGCTGGGCAGTAGGTACGCATAATTATGATCGAACTTCACGTACAGGTAAGTTTGATCACCAATTTATGCTATCTGCCCAGCCCTCGAGATTACAGCATTATACCTGTGTAATAATGCTGCAAGTGCTGCAAGTCGTCAAACTTATCAATAGTTACTTCTCTATAAATATGCCAGTGATTATTTACTCTGTGTGTGTAGTCAACGACCGGATTGGTACACAGCAGTCAGCACTGAATGAAGGTCCATCGACACTGCTATAATAAAAAAAAAACGTGTTTACGGTCGAGCACGGAACTAAGAGTAAAACTGGCCAATGGCTGTTTTCAGAAAAATTCTCTTGCCTATATTGGGCCTAGACTTGCCAGATCTGATGTTAGCCTTCCCGGGACATATCTACTACATGCAGTCCTTCATAAATAAGGTGGAGAAATGAGAGACCAATATTTTTCTGTTATAAAATTGTTAGGCGATCTTTTAGCATTTTTTTATAGCGAATAACTTTAGTAAGCAACACTAAAATGAAAATAGAATCTTCCTTTACATTAATAATTGTTCATATTTCTTGTGAGTTGCTAATTTGAGTAATTTATCAGCATCTGGACTTCTGTTCGCCAGCTTCTTTGCGCGACGTCAAGTCGTACCTATGTACAAACATATTTTTCTTTCCGGGACAAATTGCACTCTCCGGGACAAAATGATCCTTCGCCCGGGACGCGGTACATTGGAGCCTAGCCCGGGAAAATCCCGGAAATCCCGGGCACCTGGCAACCCTTGGGCCCAAATGTGTGTTGTTTTAAGTTTACCTTTTTTCACTTTTTGTTGTGCAATAAAGTGTGTTTCATTTTATGTGCTCGTCGCATACATACGTCATACATACATACATATCACACACGCTGAATCCCTTCAATCGGGTTAAGCAGAGTAATCGGCGTTGTGCTGCAAGAACTCTGGTAAATTACAGCACAACACCGACCACAACGTTTCGCAAAGTATTCGAACAAGATTGAATTGATCAAGCAGCAAGTAAGGCACGAAGACCCACCTGCTGCATGGCTCGGTGGAAGTGCCGTGCCAAGTTGAGAGGTGGCGAGCCTGTCGCCCTTTAGCACACACATGCCTATTATTTCCAGTGCTGCTTCAACTGACCTTTGAACCGACAAGTGAACAGACATACAGCTTTACATGGAATGCGAACCCTGGAGCAACTGAAATTCATGAAAGATATATAACATACATACTCGTTTACCCTTTCACTACCACGGGGATCATACGTTCCATGCCAAGTTCAAAAATCTCAAGTGGGGCTATCTAGCCTCTTAACTGCATAACTATCGATCCCAGTGGTAGTGTAGGGTCTAAACTATTAATTTAAACAGCAGTTTGGAGTTTACGCGGCCATCTTTGTTTGCCATTTGTGCTTTCTATTGCACCGGCACCACGCATCACCGCCATCCTTACCTATAATAAAATCCAACGTCTGCTTTCTGTCTGAGTGTCTGAGTGTATGTCTGTCTGTCCGCTTATAACTCGAGAACTACTGAACCGATTTTAATAAAAAAAAAATCTACGGATAGCTTGATTCTTCCCATCAACTATAGGCTACTTACTATCACGCTAAATGGCTTATGAGGTTAGCAGTGAAGTGAAATATGAGAGCGGGCGGAGCCGCGGGCACAGCTATGTGCTTATAAAATTGGTTTTACATTTGGCTTTTGTGTGTAATTCCTACTAATTTCTACCTTAATCGTCTCAATTTCAATCGCGATTGAAAGACTGCGTGAATCCAAGACGCAAGTGCCAAATTATTTTGTTTAGAGGTTATCGAAATTAGATTGGGACATATTGTCCCAATGGGACTTTTGGAAGGGACATAATATCCCAATGGTATTGGAACTGAATCTAATTCAGTCAGTCAGCCAGAGTGTAAGCGTTCATGCTGGACATACGCCTCTCCAATTTCCTCCTGTCTTCCCGCCGTTTAGCGGTACGAAACCGCTGCTTTCTACCGAGACACCTGGCGGGTGGTCTTCCCACACCCAATAATTTCAAGATTTTTATTTCACTACCAATGGGACATATTGTCCCACTGAAAAATACAAATGGGACAATAGGTCCCAAAGGGTTTTCCTAATTTTTTCCGAGCGAGTATTTTTTTATTATTTTTCTTGGCTTAGTAGCGCTTTATTGATCATATTTCATGTTTTTCATTGAATTATTTTCCAAAAATAGGTTCGGTAGTGAAAGGGTTAACAAAATCAAAACTAGAAAGAAGTGCACACCAACGGGAATCAAACCCACGACGTATCGTTGGGTCATTGAGCCTGTTTTATCGGTACTACTATGGCCGCTGCTCTGACGAACGTGCTTCCCTTATCCCTCCTCCTCCTGTTCTTCTTCGCAAAACCCGCCAAGCCACCGCCATACTCTCGCGCAAGAACATTTGGTTTGGACTAGAAACAAGCCATTCGTAATACCAGCACCAGCATCGCCATTGCTGAGGCGCGCGGGAGGGACGCGGTGCAATCAGACGTGCGCTGATTCGTTGTAAAAATGGAGGGGAGCAGACGGTGGGATTAGTACGAAACACTGCCGGTCGATAGAAAAATTGTGTAGGTATAATAAAATCGAGCTAATAAAAATTCACTGTCTTCTATTTTTATAAGTTAAATTTTATAAAAAAACGACCGTTGGGCGTTGAACTTTGTATATTGCTAGGTATATCCCGGAGAGTTTTTTTTTTAGTGGTCAGTTTCGAGTCGAGCTCGCCTAAAGAGGGTTCGTTACCATCCAGTTTTCTGTGAGAACTAGAAACTTCGTCATGAACCTTATGTTTTGATCATAACTCGAGAACCACTGGTGCTAGACCCATCGTGTTGGTACTCAAAACTTCAGGTCTCGGTGAGGTCTATCCATCTGTCACGTGAAGTTTTGTTTTGGTTATAACTCGAGAACCACTGGTGCTAGACCCATCGTGTTGGTACTCAAACTTCAGGTCTAGGTGAGATCTATCCATCTGTCACGTGAACTTTTGTTTTGGTCATAACTCGAGAACCACTGGTGCTAGACCCATCGTGTTGTACTCAAACTTCAGGTCTCGGTGAGATCTATCCATCTGTCACGTGAACTTTTGTTTTGGTTATAACTCGAGAACCACTGGTGCTAGACCCATCGTGTTGGTACTAAAAATTCAGGTCTCGGTGAGATCTATCCATATGTCACATGAACTTTTGTTTTGACATAACTCGAGAACCACTGGTGCTAGACCCATCGTGTTGGTACTCAAACTTCAGGTCTAGGTGAGATCTATACATCTGTCACGTGAACTTTTGTTTTGGTCATAACTCGAGAACCACTGGTGCTAGACCCATCGTGTTGGTACTCAAACTTCAGGTCTCGGTGAGATCTATCCATCTGTCACGTGAACTTTTGTTTTGGTCAGAACTATTTTAGAGAAACAACCTCACCATACACTATCTTCGTGTAACTCTAACGGTTTATGCAGCGCACGCCGAGGTAGCTCTCAGAGGGCAGGATTTTTTCCGATTTACTTGACATTTATCGATATTTGGGAAAATTTACACAATGTGTTAATAAATTATAGCCTTTTTGATGTATAAGCTATAGTACTATACGGGCTCATCAAAATCTGTTCAGTAGTTTTTGCGCGAAAGTGGAATATAGTGCGGCTGCTCGGTTCGCTGTTAAGTTTATAGGCCGCGCCTCCCGAGACCTGAAGTTTGAGTACCAACACGATGGGTCTAGCACCAGCGGTTCACGAGTTATGACCAAAACAAAATTTCATGTGACAGATGGATAGATCTCACCGAGACCTGAAGTTTGAGTACCAACACGATGGGTCTAGCACCAGCGGTTCACGAGTTATGACCAAAACAAAAGTTCACGTGACAGATGGATAGATCTCACCGAGACCTGAAGTTTGAGTACCAACACGATGGGTCTAGCACCAGCGGTTCTCGAGTTATGACCAAAACAAATGATCACGTGACAGATGGGTAGCTCTCATCGAGGCGTTCAGTTTGAGTAACAACACAATGGGTTTAAAGCCAGTGGTTCTCGAAAAACGACGAAAACAACCGTGTCATTTCCATAAAACAGAACCTATTTGTACTTATTATATTATATATAATAGACTTACGTGATGATGACACAAATGAAGAGTAGGTATTGCATTTTCGTATATGTAGCGTTTTTTCTTTTCAAGTTTGTAGCAATCTTGTGTGAAATGCAAAGAACATAAATACTACTACTTTTCGTTGGTATCCACATAGGAGGGCGTCCGCAGGCAGCGACCCACTTTGTTTTTAAGTTAGGGTTTCCTGGGAAACTGAAATATGTATGCATGTATTATTTATTTGCACACCAAATAACAGGTAAAATAACAAATAGGTGAGTCTAATGCAACAAAAGTATCAGTCTCGATCTCTCGTAGTGAACCCACTCACGTGTACGAGCACGCTCCGCCGCCCGGACTGACAGTCCGATAACGTCGGATAACGACTCAATTATTTGTGTTTTTTAGGACAGAAACATGACCTTTTATCAAATTATAAACTTACTGATGATACGATATTCCACCATTCTTCACATTTGTCACCCTGCTGATGTTTTTGCACGAGAATATAGCCCAAACCGGCATTGTGTTTTCGACCACGGCTAACGCAAGACTAAGCGGTCGGTGCGCGACCGACGATCATATTTTGATTGTTTACGCAAACGTTCGGCACGCGGCGCTAGGGAAGAGTCTCTAGTCCAAACCAAATGTTCTTGCTCTCGCGGAACACCCCTTTGTAGTCGACAGAACATTTCTTCGAACTGCACGATTCTCTAAATCGTTCTTGTGCCGCACTGCAAAGGTGTGGAACAGGTTCCCAGGGAATATCTTCCCCCACTCCTACAATCCATGGATCTTCAAATCGCGGGTTAATAGCCTTTCCCCAGCGACATTAGTCTGGGCATCACCTCGGGGGTGAAATTGGCTGCGCCTGAGGTTGCGACCTCGGGCAGAGCCACCCAGTTTGGTAGCAATAAAAAAAACCACGACATTCCGCCTATTAAGGATAATCAATTGGCAATGAACCGCTCAAATTGAGCGGTTCATTTTTTTATAGTGAGATATGTCTCTGAAAACGGATGCCCTGTCGAACAATTTGTGACATACATAGCATAGACTGCGTTATTAAATGATGTTTGATTTATAGTAATAATTTTTTTTTAAATTATATTTTCTGTACTAGTGCATTGCATTTTATTTACAAAATTTCCAAAATGGCTTCGGGGTGGGGGGGCCCCCAAATGTTAAGTGCCTAGGGCCTCTGGGTCTCTAAGTCCGGCCTTGCGCTCAATGTCAGGTTTGATAAAAAAAACCTTCGTCCCGGCAGGTAGACGGTTACTACTACTGCACGGAGTGCGGCACTCAGGACGTGACCGTACGCGAGACCATCATCGAGTACCGCGAGCGTGAGGACGGCACACTAGTGCACACGCAAGCCAAGAAGATTGTCCTGCCAGGGGCTGAGGACAGTTGTAAGTATCTCTTACCAAAAAACCGAAAGTCTGTTGTAAGAAAAGAGACCAGAATTAAATAATTTTTAGATTTCCGTATCCCGTACGGAAGCCTATAACTAAGCCTACGCCGTCTGTCTGTCCGTCCGTCCGTCTGTCTGTCCGAGGGCTGTATCTCTTGAACCGTAATAGGTAGCCCGTTGAAATTTTCACAGAATATGTGTTATTATGGTGAATATATACTCGACTCCGCACTTGGCCGGTCTTTTTTTTAACTGTCATAGCTGCCTTCATCACTTACTACGCTCCTCATATCAGCCAATTACTCCTTGTTCCGCAAGTAATTTTTTTAGGGTTTTTTTATTTTTTTAAATCTTTATTTTGTTTAGGGCTTTAGCCATTCCTGGCTATGCCAGCCCCATAGTAACTATATTGATTTTTTATTGTACTTCAGCACGATTCAACGCCTGTGACTTTACAAAAAAACTTAGTATGAATTCAAACTCCTCCCCCTGAGCTCGCCCCAAGGCTTCATGTACTTTAAAAAACAGGTTGAGTCTGTCAGTTCTTAAGTCTCTCAATAGCTTCTGCCTCAGTTCTTGGTTCCGGGCACATTCCAACAGTATATGGAGTAGGTCCTCTTCTATCCCACATATGCTACAGTTGGGTGATTGTGCTATCTTCATAAGGTACATTGTCTTATTTGTTGGAATGTGTCCAGATCGTAGTCTCAGGCCCATTACTATTTCTGTTCTCGGTCTGTTGCTCTTGGCAAACCAGGGAATTTTGAACGGTTCACACTGCATTGTTCTGTACCATATACCTTTCTGTACTGATCTCTCATCGAAATATTGCTTCCACATATTATAACAGTTCTTTTTTATTCTCGTACAATACGTGACCCTATTACTAAGCCTACACCATCTGCCCGTTCGTCTCTCCTACTTTTAAAGGGCTGTATCTTTTTTATCTGTATGTATATGTATCTGTATCTGTATCCTATTACGTTTGTAATAGGATGTATCATGTAGGTAGCAGGTTGAAATTTTCAGAGAATATAATGTGTTCTTTATTATGGCAGATGTACCGTGTGGGGCCGGTACTTTAAAAGAATAGCCCCACGGCATCTCTCCCCGTGTATGTCGTAAAAGGCAACTAAGGGATATGACTCCCTTCTTATATTACTAGGTGGTGGGGTTTAACCCGCCCGGGTTGGTACCACTGCACTGAATGAAAGGTCGGTCGAAATGGCTATGTAAATAGTTTGTGTTTTCCGTCTAGTTCAGTGTAGCTGGCACGACCGAAGGGAAGCACTGACGTGGCACCAAGTTCACCCGGTGTTATGGGCTGAGATCACGGATGTAGCCAACCGTGTCAGTTTCCATAAAAAAAAAAATCCTCATAAATGATAGTAATAAAAAAAACCAAAACCATAAATTTAATTTTAAGGCTCCGATCTCGACACACTCCATTAAACAAAAGTGCCCACATGATGTGAAAAACAGATTCACCAAATTGCAGCTCTAGTATATAATTGCACATTCAGTATGGTTCGTCATCATTTTTTGCTTTTCTGATCAGCTCAACTTTTGATAGAAAAGTCGGGCGACCGCTGCGCCAAATCCTTTTTTCCCCAGCGAATAGGGCTAAGGATTTTTTAATCTATATTTTAGTTTAGTTTAATTATTTTTATTATTTTATTTGGAAACAAAATAAAGAAAACAATAAGGAAACTGTTTAACTTAATAAACTGCGGTTTATATTTTAGCAGATATTATTTATCTGACTTAAAAATAAATACTATGTCTAATAAACAAATCCAAAAAGATAATACAATAACACTTACGCACCTACCCACATTGCCGGCTCGTCCAATTCGCCTGGCTCCGCAGCTCTAGGTGCACAAAACCAGAAAATTTCAAAATATGTTGGCTTATGTGGCCACTTCGAATTCCTGGCCTTTGCTGTGAAAACACTTGGCGTGTGGTCACCCGACGCAAGAACTTTCGGAAACGTCTTAGGAAAGCTCGTTATGGATAAGTCTGGTGATCGACGCGCCAAGTCTTTTCTTTCAGCGAATGGGGCTAGCCATTGAAAGGGACAACGCAGCCAGCTTATTGGGTACTGCGGCGGAGTCGACTGCGTTGGACGAAATTTTTTACTTACAGTTAAACTAACATGTAATTAATTATTTAGTTTTTATTATTTTAGTTAGTTTAATTTTATTTAATTCGTTTTAATCACTGTATCAAGTTGAATTTTGTATTACTGTTATGTGTTTTTTTTTTCTTCATTAACCCGGCGCTAATCGCGCTATGGTCGTTTCGCCGTGTGTTTTCGTTTATTGCATGCCCCGCTCTAATCACGCTGCATTCAGCTCCGCCCTTCCAGGTATTCCTCATCCACTATCCCCTCCCCCGAACTGACCACCTGCCTATAAGTTCCCATCAGTTAGTGAGCCAGAGGACACGTCCAAAGTTCGTCTCGGTCTTTTCCACCATAGCGCGATCGACGGTGTCGTCGTTTTTATGTGCTGACTTGTATCTCTTCACCACGTCACTGAAGTCGAAGCTGATACAGCAGCGAAGAAACCTGACGTAATAACATTTTATAATAGTACCAAAGTTGGCGTGGACACAGTCGATGAACTAAAATCAAAATGGCCCTTCAGAATCTTTTGCACCTTGGTGGATGTGGCGGGCATAATCACACAGGTTATACAGGGTGTCCCAGAAACCGACGATAATCCTTTAACAGGAGATAGGGCTGCTAATTACCTCTCAGAATATATAATTTTAGGTTTAGTAAAAATGGCTTAGTTTTTGAGATATTGTCATTTTTGTAAAAATCCAAAATTTTCTCCCTCAGCTCATTTTTTTAAATACCACAAGTACAAATGTAAGATTTTCTAAAATCTAGTTTTTGTCGAACATTCCTGAAAAGTAAGGCTTTCACACGGTATAATAAATTTTTTCATCTTTAATCCTGTTTAGCTGAAAAACGACTTAAGAGCCACATGTTAAAAAAATTTCAGCCTCACCCTTGAGTTTGGCCCTTCGCGGTGAAAAAAAAAATTACTACACTAAAGTGGCATTATGCAACAAAAATACGCCCATCTAACGAAGTTTTTAAAATGGTACATCACTTACCGATTTGCCCAATAATTTATGAGATATTGTTATTTAACTGCAAAAAGACCTCGGAATTTGATAACTGTTCTACCAACTACCAATTGGAATAAAATAAACACTTGAAGTAATTGGTCTTTATTAACCTGTTAAGTAGATGTTCAAATTGTTTACAACCTGCACAAATGCTAGGTCGACATCTTCTCACTAATGCCCGGTTGATGCGTCGAGCAAGTTGGTACCGTGTGGGGCCGGTTCTTTAAAAGAATAGCCCCACTGCATCTCTCCCCGTGTATGTCGTAAAAGGCGACTAAGGGATATGGCTCCCTTCTTATATTACTAGGTGGTAGGGTTTAACCCGCACGGGTTGGTACCACCGCACTGAATGAAAGGTCGGTCGAAACGGCTATGTAAATAGTTTGTGTTTTCCGTCCAGTTCACTGTAGTCGGCACGACCGAAGGGAAGCACTGACGTGGCACCAAGTTCCCCCCGGTGATGGTTCACGGGCTGGCGTCACGGATGTTGTATGTAGGTGATGTAGCCAACCATGCCAGTTTACATAAAAAAAAACCTGAGCTACTGCCGTAATTCTTTCTTTGAGCTCTATCAAGTTTTCCACCGGTTTCCCGTAAACTTTTTCTTTTAAATAGCCCCAATAATAAAAATCTAACGGATTTAAATCCGGTGATCTAGACGTCCGATCCATCTGTGGGGATACAAGTGGCTAGGAGGCCACAAGACGTCCGTTGAATTGTAGAGACTTTAAACGGGCGAATTATCTTGAGTTTCTGCAACAGGAGCTTCAGAGCCTTTTAGAAGATGTACCATTGGCCATACGGAGGTGGTTGCAAAATGATGGCTGCCCAACCCATTACGCTAGAGAAGTGCGTAATTTTTTAGACCAAGCATTTTATTATTGGGGCTATTTAAAAGAAAAAGTTTACGGGAAACCGGTGGAAAACTTGATAGAGCTCAAAGAAAGAATTACGGCAGTAGCTCAGGTTTTTTTATGTAAACTGACATGGTTGGCTACATCACCTACATACAACATCCGTGATGTCAGCCCGTGAACCGCCACCGGGGGGAACTTGGTGCCACGTCAGTGCTTCCCTTCGGTCGTGCCGAATACAGTCAACTGGACGGAAAACACAAACTACATAGCATAGGTGGACGTATCTGCACTTGCATCGAGTACTTGCTCGACGCATCAACCGGGCATTTGTGAGAAGATGTCGAGCTAGCATTTGTGCAGGTGGTAAACAATTTGAACATCTACTTTAAAGACCAATTTACTTCAAGTGTTTATTTTATTCCAATTCGTACTTGGTAGAACAGATATCAAATTCCGAGGTCCTTTTTCAGTTAAATAACAATATCTCATAAATTGTTGGGCAAATCGGTAAGTGATGTACCATTTTAAAAACTACATTAGATGAGCGTATTTTTGTTGCATAATGCCACTTTAGTGTAGTAATTTTTGTTTTTACCGCGAAGGGCCAAACTCAAGGGATGAGCCTTGAAAAAATTTTAACATGTGGCTCTTAAGTCGTTTTTCAGCTAAACAGGATTAAACATGAAAAAATAAATTATACCGTGTGAAAGCCTTACTTTTCAGGAATATTTGACAAAAACTAGATTTAAGAAAATCTTACATTTGTACTTGTGGCATTTAAAAAAATGAGCTGAGGGAGAAAATTTTGGATTTTTACAAAAATGACAATATCTCAAAAACTAAGCCATTTTTACTAAACCTAAAATTAGATATTCTGAGAGGTAATTAGCAGCCCTATCTCCTGTTAAAGGATTATCGTCGGTTTCTGGGACACCCTGTATAATCATATAACACAAGTAATAAAGTTGACAGACATATTTATCTAAAGCAATTGGGATTCCGTTTGATAAAGGACTACTTAGTCGAGAGATCATCCATATCTACTGTGGCCATCTCACTAAAAGACAGAGAACGAAAGTACGTGGAGCTCCCCAATACAGACCCCCAAAAGACCTCGTCGTGACATCACCGGAAGGTCTGGATTCTGTCCATTTGTTAAAAATCGTAAAACCAAAACCCAGTGCCCCAAGTGTGATACGTTACGTATATTTGCAAGGAGCATTCACATGTCCTGTGCATTCACCGTGGAAATGATCATTAATTAGAGAAAAAGTGCCATTGGCATTTGTAACTTTAGTTATAAGTGTTTAGTAAGGTTTTTAGATTTAACATAATTCTTGGACAAACTAAAACTAAACAGAACTTTTAAAATTTGAAAAAAAAATTTTTAATTTTAATAAGCATCATATTTTGATTAAAACGAAAACGAAACGAAGATAATACACATTACGGGGAAAAGACCACAGTGCGAGCAACCGTGTTGCAATAAGAGACGCGACTAGCGCCGGGTTAAATAGACAATTTCTAATTGAATTTGAATCTATCTGCAGTTTGACGAATGAATTGAATGTGTTGTAATGTACAGTGAGTTCGGAATGGTACAAATGGCACGTGTACAACTTCATGGTGGCCGGGCTGGCGGACGAGCTGGTCGCGCTGGGAGCGAGCGCCGGCGTCAAGCCTCGCCTGCTGTGGATCTGGTCCAAGTACGTGCGGATGATTCGCAAGGGCGAGAGCGGGGGGCTCGGCGTGTGAGTGACTGTTCTTTTTAGGTTTCCGTATCCCGTACGGACTAAGCCTACGTCGTCTATCTGTCCGTCTGTCCGTCCGTCTGTCTGCCCGAGGGCTGTATCTCTTGAACCGTAATAGGTAGCTCGTTGAAATTTTTACAGCATATGTGTTATTATGGCGGATATAACAACAAATAATAAAAAATAGAAAAATTAAAAAATTAAGGGGGGTTCTCTTACAATAGAAACATGTTTTTTTTTCAATGTTTTTATTTTTGTGGTGCGGAAACCTCGGTGCGTCCGTCCGACTTCGCACTTGGCCGGTTTTTTTTATTTGGCATCAGTCGCCGTACATCAATGTCCATAGTGACTGAATTATTGAGTAGTTCTCGACTTAAAAACGGGGAAAAATTGTCAAACAAGCGACGCACATTGCTTTTTTTACTCGATCGAGCAGCCCGGAACGGCCCACGGGAATCCGGCCCACTACGAAAAGTGCTGGTATTCTCTGAGGCCAGACCAACGCTGGCGGCACCGCATTATAGTGGAGCGACGCGGCACAGCGCATCAAAATAATTTGCAAGAAGTAAATCGTATTATGTCACAGCGGAGGTTTTATTATGCGTCGTCATGATTTCACGCATGATTCGCCGCATTGTTTATCCATCGCTAAAGGCTTTTTATTTCTCCACCTGTACTCCTGTATTCAACGACATTATACTTCTGTATTCAATGACCTGCAGGTCTATTCTTGTAAATTCTGACAGCGGAATCAGCGCTGTTGTGGCGCTGATTCCGCTCTGAGAATTTACAAGAATAGACCTGCTGTACTCCTGTATTCAACGACCTATACTCCAGTACACCCTTTACTCAACAAATTCATCCCACCTGATTTATGTGCTGTTCCAGCTTATCTTTTTATTTGGTGCAGTAAGTTTTTTAGGTTTTCAGTATTGGGTGCGAACTAGGGGTAATTACTGATTGTTCGCAGTGTGATATTCTGAAATCTTTACAGTACTTCCAAATTGAAATTACTAGCGGAGCTTACTTATGATAGTGTCTGGATTTCGGGCGGATACATCCCACCTATACCCCCTCCCCCGGTACCGTGTGGGGTCGGTACTTAAAAAGAATAGCCCCACTGCATCTATCCCCGTCGCATGTCGTAAAAGTTGACTAAGGGATAGGGGTTTTGCACGGAGGTCCCCAACCAAGCGGGATTAGTTTGCAGGCCTAGAGCCAACCCCAAATCAACAACAACAACAACAACAACAACCCCCTCCCCCTGGGATATGTGTCTATCACAGAAGAACTCTCAAGAAACAGCACTATATGTTTCTGCTATTGCTTAGTTCATAGATTTCAATATTAGTTTCTTTTGCAGGACTAATGCAGATATCGACGATATTGATACAGGAAATGTTAGTAATGGATCGAGGCAAGCCGAAGAAGGATCCAACGCAGAACAGAACGAAACAAGCATCGCAGACCACATACCAGTGAATTACCGCATACGTCGCCTCAACATGAGAATCATACAAGCCATGATGTATGCAGCCCTCAATATTGCAGAGAGCGAAATACAGGCCGGAGATCTGAGAAGATTTATCAAGGAGGACAGGCTCTCCTGCAAGAGTTGCCTACGCTTCGTCCCAAAGGAACTCAACTACAAGAAAGTTGATCCCAACGAGCGCTTCATGAAGACTGCCAACCTAATTTGCGACTCACGCACCATGAGGGGCTACACTATGACCTTATTCAAAGAACTAAAGCTCGGAAAACCACCGTCGGCAAATTTGCACAAGCTGGTCAGCAGATATGTCATAGAACTCTGTCTACCGACTGAGTTTAGAGCCTTAATTTTCTCTTTAATGAACTTCATACCGGTGAGTCTAGAGATGGAGTATCTGGAAGAAATAACGAGAACGCCAGATTACGAGGGTGTCGCGATGGCTTACATTATAATCGGACTCAAAATGTGCTTCGGTTTAGATGACTTGTACGAACATTTTCTATCAGACACGGTCGCCCAATACAACAAAGCCAACGCCTATTCTAAAGCGTACAAGCATGGCTTGTTTATAGACGGTACGGATAGGTTATTTTCATATAGGGAGTGGGTGATTCATATGGAGTTTAAGAAGCAGATTATAGCAAAATATTATTTACCGGTAGCGATTGATTTTAACGTTGATGTAGATAATCAAGTTTTCATATCTCACACACACAGCAGAGCTAGAAAAAATGATTCAGCCGTGGAAATAACCGATGCTCTTATGATGCAAGTATTAGAAAAATTGGAAGCAGATATCGAAGCGTTTAAGACACCGAAGATAGTTTTTCCATCAAGTCTTACTCCTATGGCGACTTACACTGATGTCTTACTCACAAAATTGGACGATCCTGAGCTGAAAGAACTTTTAGGTGAGGATTTTAGTCAGTATTCAATAAAATATGTAACAACAGATATGGAAATTAACGAGAGGCAAACATCAGGAGTGTTCACAGATAATTACGTTCTAAGTCAAGAAACATTGGAAACGAAAAAGATGTGCAGTTGGGGGGTCGACAAGACATTAGTCTATGTGAGGAATTGTGAGAATGAGAACTGGTTAGTGACTAAACCACCTAAAGAAGAACATGTGAAGACAGATGATGGGAGTGATGTATCAAACGAAGAAAGTACAAGAACATCGATATCTGAATCAATTGACACAGTGGATGGTCTTAGGAAAGATTCACAAGCAGTAAATATTGTGGATGATCATGCAGAAAATATATTTGATGATGATTTCAATGTTGATGAGGAAGACCTGGGGCATGGTGATTTAGAAGCTAACACATTTCAAATGAATGATAAAGAATCTATAGATGTTAATTATATATTAAGGGACGAATCATTCAACTATGTACAAAAGGGTGAATCTAATTTTGATCCGGAAACTTTTGACAAGCAAGCGGCAATAGAAAGGCTTCTAGAAATAGCTCGCAAAGAATATAGAATCGTGGATACGGTGGTGAAGCCACGGGCTAAAAGGAAACTTCCTGTGCAAAAATCGGACGCCCCACCGAAACCCAAAAAACCAAGGACACTCAATTATGGCGAGGCTAAAAAACATGTCAATACAATAATTGAAACATATCGAGTAAATTTAGAAAATAAAAGTAAGTGTGCAATAGACGTGAACAGCGGTGTTGATGGAGGAAACATGAACGGAAGTGACAAGGAACCTGATTTAGATGAAAATGACGAATTCCCACAACCATTGAATATGGAACCTGACATAAATAAGGAACCAGAACAGAATAAAAATGAACGAAATGAAAATGAAAATGTAGATAAATCTAATCACATTCACAATGATTCTGATGATGACAATGCCCTTGTTGATGTTGATAATGAAAAGATTGTGAACAGACACTTTGATGAAAACGTCTATGATACAAACCAGTTGTATCTTAAAGTTAAAATGGATGCCGATGAAATAATTAAAGAAACGAAAGAAGATACTGAAATTATAGAACTGTTTCGTCGGAAAGAAAAAGAGATACTAGAAGCAAGAAAAAAGGAAATGGAAAGTGAAACTGAAAATAACTCGAAAGTAGACCCTTCTGTAATTGATAGTAAAGAGAGTGATGATGAAATAGATTTGGATGACATACCTTTAAGTGAGCTATTTAAAGAATTGCTTAACTCTCAAAGGAGTGAAGATTTATCATTTGTCAATAGGGATGAATACAGACCATATAACTATTGGATACTACACTACAAGAGGTCGGATCCTCCAATTGGATTTGACGGAGAGTTGAATCGTCGGTTTTCTCGAAGCTTCACTTGGCTGATGAGACTGTGCACTGACATTATTGGATGTCCGTCTAGGAGTCTTTACATCCAAATCATGAATTTGGAAAAGGAATTAAAGTGTGCACTTAAAAAACCACCTAGATAATTATACCTACTTACCACTGATACACGCGAGAGTAGTACTCGCACTGTCTGGTACTACAAGTCCGCACAATGGGACGACCTCCGCACTTTTTTCGGAGGTTATCCTTGGCAGGGGACACGCTTTCGGTCCGCGGACCCGTCTCAGAGCGCCGAAGCTGTCACCGAGTTGATACTACAGGGCATGGAATACTTTATTCCAAGTTCTGTGGTTCTCATCGGTGGCACGCAGAAGCCCTGATTCAACCGTCAATGCCGCTTGGCTGTCGAGGCGAAGAACCAGGCCTTCAAGCGGTGGCTGTGCGATCGGTCCGTGGAGTCGAGGCGTGCCTATAATGCTTCTGTCAAGTCCAGCAAGCGTGTGCTTGATTTGGCCAAGTTTAAGCACGACCGAGGAGTAAGCCAAAAACTCGCACGCTGCCCTACCCCGGGAGTCGTGCGTTTTGGTCCCTGGCGAACTCTATCGGTCGTAACTTCTGCCGAGCTGCAACCCCCCCCCCCCCCCCCCCCCCCCCCCCCGCTAGAAGGCGAATATATTCGCTCGCCTTTTTGCTTCCAACTCGACCTTAGACGACCAAGGCGCTACCCCTCCGTCTTCGTCCTCCGGTCTTCAAAAGTCTACGTCAGTTGGACGCCTCCAAGAGTAGTGGTCCTGACGGCGTTCCTGCGCGTGTGCTTAAAATGTGTGCACTTGAATTGACACCTATCCTCACTCGTCTCTTTAGGCGCTCTTTTTCCTCCGGTATCGTGCCTGCTTGCTGGAGAAGGGCTGCGGTCCAACCAGTGCCCAAAAAAGACAACTCTGCTGACCCCAAAAACTATCGGCCTATTGCGATAACCTCTCTCCTCTGCAAGGTTATGGAGCGGGTTATTAACACCCAGCTTTTGACATATCTAGAAACTTGTAAACTCCTTGATGACAAGCAGTACGGTTTCCGTAAACAGCGATCATCAGGAGATATTCTAGCATATGTCACGCATGTGTGGGCTGAGAGATTAGACAACTTTGGAGAGTCGCTGGCAGTTGCCTTAGACATATCTAAGGCTTTTGATCGCGTTTGGCACCGTGGTCTCCTCAGCAAGCTTCCGGCCTACGGTATTCCCTCATCCCTCTGCAATTGGATCGCCAGCTTCTTGGGAGGCCGATCCATATTTGTAACCATTGACGGTGAAAAATCGGTACATTTCCCAATAAACGCTGGCGTTCCACAGGGCTCGGTGCTGTCGCCTACATTATTCCTGTTATTTATCAACGACCTACTGTGCCTAGGTAACATTCACAGTTATGCAGACGACAGCACCGCCGACGAGGGTTACGCTAAAGACTGGACTGCTAGAGAGGTGCATTGATGATGCTCGACGTCAAACAGTTAATAGAGTCGACGATGTTCTCGTTAAGGTAGCCTCCTGGGGCCGCGAGAACCTTGTTGATTTCAATGTCAGCAAAACTCAAGCATGCGCCTTCTTTACCAAGGCCGACCGGATTCCCTTCCAAGCTACGTTCCAGGGTACGGCCATACCTAACAATGACAAATTGGACCTCCTGGGCGTGGAATTGACCAAGGATGTGGGTTTTAGGGGTTTCATAGAGTCCAAAGCCACACTTGCCTCTAGGAAATTAGGCGTCCTCTACCGCAGCAGACGGTTCTTCTCACTGGCGCAGCTCCTTATGCTATATAAAGCGCAAGTTCGCCCGGTGATGGAGTACTGTAGCCATCTGTGGGGTGGATGCCCTCTTTACTTATTGGCGTCCTTGGACTCTATCCAGCGCCTCGCTATCCGTCTAATTGGTGATCCCAAGCTCACGGAGGTACTTGAATCATTGGGCCACAGACGAACAATCGGTTCTCTTAGCCTGTTCTATAGGTACTACCATGGACGCTGCTCTGATGAATTGGCTTCTCTCATCCCTCCAGCCCCCATCCGTCTCCGCCACACCCGCCGGACTCGCTCGGAACATCCATATGTTGTTGACACCCAACTACTAAGAACACATCGTTTTTCGAAATCTTTCCTGTGTCGAACGGCGAAAATATGGAACGGTCTTCCGGTGATTGTGTTACCCACCACCTATAACCTGGGAATCTTCAAAAGGCGTGTCGATAAATTAGACGACAACCTTTTTGTCCGCCTCATAGCCGGCATGGCGCCTCTCTGAGCGTGGTTTCGCGAGGAATGGTGTTATTGGCTGTGTATGATCTTCCGTTGAAGTATTGGGCACAGACACCCGCGCCGGCTGTCTATAAAAAAAAACAAATATATGAAAATGTCAATGTTCTTTATAATTTTTTTGTTAACGGCGCGCACGCACATATTAACACATATACAGATATGCCTTTAACACAACCAAGGGCCACACACACTCGTGAATTGCAAGAACTATAGATGAAATGGTGTCACAAGTGTCATTTCCTATAAAACAACATTCTCTACTGCAGTGTGTGGATGAGTGTGAATAAATTTTATGTTTATAGTAAGTCTTCATCAAAGAAAATTGAGCTGTGATATGATAATACTTACCTTGTATATAATTGTTATTTACTTAATACTTACGAAATTACGGTAGGTACTTTACTATTTGCGATGTTGATACCTTTTACTAAAATAATAAATATCGTGGGAAGAGTAAGGACCACAGAGTTTTGAAGTTTACCTCCCCCTCCCCCTCCCCCCTTTACTAGAGATGCCTTGTTGAAAAATTAAAAAAGACATGGTTTCTATTTTCTCGAATCTCAAGTATGTCACCCTATAGCTCAATGGTGACCTAACGGTCGATCGCTGAAAATATGTAGAGCAAGAAGTGACTCGTAGAAACATCAAAGAATTCATAATATTTGATGTGACAAACATTTTGCGGGTGGTGTCGTCTTCAACAAGACAAGGACCCCAATATTAACCAATAAAGGATGTAATGAACATAGCTTTCAATTCAAACGAAAATGACTACAAATTATTGAACAATGAAAACTTTTGGTCATTGACTTATATATTACTTGTACAAATGTCGATCTCACAAAGAGAAATTTTTGTACATAGATCTTCATAGAAAAAAATATAGGCACCGCTGCTATAGCTACTTAAATACTAGTGTGGTAGTGTATCTACTTTTTTTACCCTCAACATTTGTACTACATTTTAGTATGTTACTTGCTTACTAACAAAATCAAATAATGTCTTGACAAAATTTCTTATCAAATTTTATGATGGGACTATACACCGGAATTTTTACATAATATAATATACTTCACAAGTGGTCAGAATCACAAACTAAATAAATATAATTAATGTTGTGATATGAATGTAATTTACTCATGCGAAAGGACATTGTAGTGGTTTGTGAGAGAAACAGTAGAAACAGAACATGTTGCCACTGGGGTAGTGCATCGCTTTAAGGTCTTTGTTTACGGTGACACTTAGTCCGGGTTGTGTCTAAACCTATAAAATGGTGCTGTTTGTGGAGACTGGCCGGCTTCATGTGACAGTGTGGTGGGTATAATATTCATACAATTTCATATTTCATAAATTTTCACTTTGTCATGAATGGCTGCATCTGTTAAATCAACAACAGATATGACAAATCTGAGCGCAGTGTACGTACTGTCCAGAGATGATAAACAATACCTATCAAAAATCTAAGATGTAAGTATTGCACGTCAAAATAATTCTATCCAATCCATCTAATCAAACCATATAAAATCCAAACAAAAAAAAACCACAGTTGCACTCCGGGAGTGCCGGCAGAAGTGAAAACTTTTTGTATTTCCGAAAATAACTCTTAGGTGGCTATAAAAAAAACTAAACACCGTAAAAAAATTTCAACACCATTAACATTGCTTAAAAAAGAAAGAAAAAATTTTAGGGTTTTCACCCATGGTCAAAAAATACAAATCCTACATTCTTACCATTGAGCCACGAAATCACATAAACAACCAAACGAATATCGGATTCGCTTTCGGCGCTACTGTCACTGAGAGACGAACAGAATTGATCCCTAGCCATCGTAACTTAACCCTTAATGCAATGACTTAAGGTTGCATTTTAAATAATAAAAATAAATCTGTCGCTTTTCGAGATCTGTCGCGAGTCTAACATTTTTTACCCACCTAAAAAGTGCCAAGCGCCGCTAAAAAGTTTTCACTTAAAAAAAAACCATTTACAAATTGCCAATTCAACGCTTAACCACTCTCAATAGATTCATATTTCTGTGAAACGGCACTTGCCAGTCGCCCGCCACACAAACTAGCAGAATGAAAGTCGTAGGGTACACACACGGCGTGATCAGCGATCCCCTACCTTTTTGGGGTCATTGCCATTGAACTAACTCTAGTGATAAATATCCATCCTAATGTTATTTTGTCGAAAATTTAGATTACCTACCTTTATACAAACATTTATTTTTATACAATATATTTCTTATCTCACTGTACTTGACTCCGTCGAAAGCGTGGTGTGGTGCCTAAAGTGAGACTAAAAGCG
Source organism: Nematopogon swammerdamellus (assembly GCA_946902875.1). NCBI lineage: Eukaryota > Metazoa > Arthropoda > Insecta > Lepidoptera > Adelidae > Nematopogon > Nematopogon swammerdamellus. Next base: position 15,603,439 of record OX336358.1, read on the forward strand.
GGGCCTATGGTAGTGCCTCAAGTGACAGTGCCCCTTTATGAAACCTAATCAAATTTACTTAGATAATAATAAAACCAACCTACGTATTTTGGACATTCCTCAATAAAAGGGTTTTATTACTTTATTTCTTTCAAATTCGTCGGTAACAGGCGTGACGATCTTATTACAATAATTCTTATTACAGATTCTACACATTTGGCACATATAACATGATGTTATTAACATCATAAATCATAATACAATAATTTCCCGTTTTCCCCTAAACTTTATCTATTATTAATCATTATTCATTAATTACACTTCCTGAAGCTTACAAAAGCATTAAATCTACTTTAAAAAACCACTACAATTCAACTAAAATGTATGAAATAATGTTTCCTTGTAGAGTAAATTATTTCGATTAATATTAGAAAATACATGTTTTACTCCTCATCAAGGTTGGGAACCACTACAGGCAGATCATCTGAGTTCTGTGGTCAGTGGATATATACATACAGTCATCACTGGATGATGATATGGGAGTCAATGGAGCTATTAATGTCAACCGTTTCATGGTAAAAGTCCATGTTGTATGTAATGATGGTCGCCCTTTAGCACGACACCTTGACCACCTTTACACGACATGCACGGGTAGAGATGCAGTAGGGCTATTCTACCTATTTTATATATATTACCTACCTACCTACCCCAAAGGTATACTAGAAGAAAATGCCTTAGGCATGAAGTGTAATCGTCTTCGTTCTAGTGTCGCACTGCAAAGCTGTTGAATGGGCTTCCGAGGAATATATTCCCCTACTCTTTTATTCCACGGATCTTCAAATCTCTCCCCACCGACTTTAGCTTTAGTCCGCCTTCAAGCCAGACTGGCACCTTTCTCGGGGGGTCAAATTGGCTGCGCCTGAGGTTCCGATCCCGAACGCAGCCACCCAGTTCTGAAGCAATGAAAACAAAACCGGTTTCCCATTTATTCCATTACAATAAATAATGTACAATTCAATATTTAAAAAAAATACGCTGTGGGTGGACTTACAAAATGAAAAGTCCTACATCTTATGTGCACACTTTACGGCAGTTTTCTCCCACAACCTCAAATTTATTATGGATGCCATTATGCATATACCTATAGTTACCAGGCCCTCAAACGCATACCTAGCTGTAAAAACCACTAGCACCGTAGGGAGATATGGTACCGACCTATCTAAGTACCTACGTAACCTAGATGTACCTACGCATAGTGTGACAAATTATAGGTATGCTAGTGACTAAAGTCTCATGCATGACAACCCAGTCTTGAATGTTTTATGGATCTTGGCATGCTGGCTAAACATCACCTGCTACACGCCTTATTCTGTGGGAACTAGATGCCATGTCATTATTTGCCTTCGGCTGCGCTGAATTCGATTCTGTTAGCCGTTTCGAGCGACCTTCACTTCACTCCATGCGAAGGTTAGGGAAAGAACCTATTAGGGATTTGTCCGACCTAGGGCATTATAGTTATTTACATACAGTTACTTATCTATCATACATCTAATATGTATGTATGATTGTTGACTAGCTTTTTCTTTTAGAAGAACTTTTTACAAAGAAGACGGACGTAGCGTAGGGAGGGTCCCACTCTCACGATAATTGTTGGGTCATTGAGCCTGTTTTATCGGTACTACTATGACGAAATTGCTTCCCTTATCCCTCCTCCTGTTCGCCTTCGCCAAACCCGCCATACTCTCGCAGAACACCCCTTTGTAGTGGACAGAAGAGTTCTTCGAACTGCACATTCTCTAAATCGTTCTTGTGCCGCACTGCAAAGGTGTGGAACGGGCTTCCGGGAAATATCGTTCCCCACTCCTACAAATCCACGGATCTTCAAATCGCGGATTAATAGCCTTTCCCCAGCGACATTAGTCCACCCCTCAGCCGGACTGGCATCTTCTCGGGGGTGAAATTGGCTGCGCCTGAGGCTGCGATCTCGGGCACAGCCACCTAGTTCGGAAGCAATAAAAGGAAAAAAAAAACTCTGTCCTTACAAACACGAGGAGAGCACTCGTACTGACAGGCTGTGGCACCTAGTTCCTACAGGCACAATGTGATAATGAAATGAAAATGTTTGCATGTATACAGGGTATTTCAGGATTGAGTTTTGTAGCTTCAGGGTTCGAAAGGGGTTCATAATTGAAGAGGAAAAGCTCTGAAACTTTTTCCCTGATTCGCTCATTTGATAGTACTTTTTGGTGAAAATCGTTTCATGGAGATTTTCTGGAAGGTTAACGTCCGCCTTTACTAAATAAAAAAAAAAGAATTTTCAAAATCGGTTCACCCAGTCGAAAAAACAAACAAAAAAGTCGGTTAATAAAAGGAAAAGGAGACTGGACTAGGTCATTGCACTCCCTAGACCTAGCAGCACTGTTGCCAAATCTCACTGTCCGTCGAGTTTTTATTACAATTTAAAATTTTTGTATATAAAAAAATACGGAATTTCCACTTGAGTGATGAGTTGATGACTGATGAGGATTTTCTTCATCTAATGATGAGTAAGTAGGTACTTTCTATTCCTGAAGTTTCTCAAGCCTATGCTGAAACACCCGCGCCGCGGTATAATGAACACAGGTAGGAACTACATAGGTGCCACAGCCTGTCAGTACGAGTAGTCTCCTCGTATTCGTAAGGACAGAGATAATATCGTGAGAGTGGGACCCCTACACGTCCGTCTTCTTTTTAAAAAGTTCTTCTAAAAGAAACAGCTAGGTACCTAGTGTTGTTGAAAAACTATTTAAAAAAATATAAAAACCGCCTTATATAAAAAAAAATCAAACCCTAGAGTTGAAGGCGGTCGGTTATTTTTGCTTGCTTTAGCACCGCCTTCAACTCTAGGGTTCGATTTTTTTTATTTCATACATTTTTTAGGCGGTTTTTATATAATAGTTTTTTATTATTTCACATTTTTTTAGTAAGGTTTTGCTATTAATGTACTCGGCGGAATTGCGCCTCGCTTTCCAATCCGATCTTGACCAAATTGAAATGGTACCACACGGGAAGCATCAGCTTTCAAATAAAAAAAGAATTTTCAAAATCGGTTCACCCAGTCGAAAGTTCTGAGGTAGTAACAAAAAAAGAAATACAGTCGAATTGAGAACCTCCTCCTTTTTTTGAAGTCGGTTTAAAAGTGGAAATACTCGTAAGTACGATACGAATATAAATTTGACGATAATCTGGTAAAAAATTATAGATATTCAACATACAATAGTTGAAGAAGCCACAGTAATTTTTCCTAAATGTAGTGGCGAACATGGAGTAAAAAGTAATAATTGACCGGGACGGGGTTAGAGTGTCACAATCCCACGAAAGTATTACACATTTTCATTTCATACTCAATGCGTCAGTTTTTTTTCGGTGACTGGAATGGGGTTGATCCAAAGATAAAAGATTATTCTTCATCTTAGGGTTGATCTAACTAAAGTATCAAATGTTAATTACGTGTCAGAATGTGTGAATTACAGGCAGACCGGTGTGTCAGGATCGTGACACGTGGAGATCCGTTGTCTCCGCCTTCCCACCGGGAAACAGGCGTGACGATATGTACAAACATTTGTATTTTATCTGTTCTAATGCCCTAGGTCGCGGTCAAATCCCTATAGGTTCCTTCCCTAATCTTCGCACTGAGTGAAGGTCGCTCACACTGAAATATTGCCCTTACTATAGTAAAACATGAAACTATTAGCATAAAAATACTTAAGTACCTACCTACATATCATTTAATTTTCGTCCGGAACTAAGAATATAATGTGCATCATTTAAAGTGATCTAAAATACAAGTTTTTAAGTACATGTTTAATTAAATAAACATCGTTAAATCACTCGTCAAAAACATTGTGACCCTCACGAGAGCCTCATGGCTATTAATTAATCTGTGCTCATGGGCTCTCCCAAAGGCTCTCCATGATGATTTGATGAAAACAAAACTCTTTTTCTACATTTCATCGCCACTGTTAGCTTTTTTCACACTGTTTCAAGTCAGGAATAAATCTACCATGTCAAGCTCCTCGGCACAGGCCTCCAGCCTCGGCCTCACCTCTAAAGAACCGTTATAGAACACTTCCAGAGTAACTTGACGGGCGCCGCCGCCATTTTGAAAGCTGTCAAACTGCATGCTACTCGCTCTAACAGCGTACTAAGATGTATTTTACGCTTCGAAGAGCACTCAAAATCATGCAGGTTTCTCAGTCTTGCTTGATACATCAGCGGGGTGACTGTGTTCCCTTTGCTGAATTGAATTGAATCTGAATTGATTAGTGAGTTTGTGACTTGGGAATCAGTGAGTACATTTTTTGTTGATAGGTGCTTTATTTTGTTTACGTTACTACTAGAAATTTATCTGAGCACAATTTTTTTTTTAGAAAATATTGGTTCGCAAAAAAATTCTTGCAAATTACGGAACTTTTGGAAAGTAAGTACCTTTTTTAATATAATACGGTATGGCAGAGGGGCCATGCTGCAGCCAATAATCACCTCCGAGAAGGTAGGTGCCATACTAGAGACTTCCCTTTGGATTGCTGGCTATACTGGACTAGAGGAGAAAACAGCTAAGGTTGCTATAATATCTACTTGTTTATGGTATAAGGAACTGACACGGTTGGCTACATCATCAAACACCTACTAGGGATGCAATGGGTCGACCACCTAGAAAAAATTCTAGGCTCGTTTCATCAGTATTAATGTTTTTAAGTTTACCCTGTTATTAATTATACTCATTAAAAATTTTTACGTATTAACAGTGATAGGTACTGAAGACTTACATAAGCCGAAGTTTCGCCCGCTACGTCCCGGGCTTCAGGTTTGACGTCTGGTCTGGTACGACGCGGGCACCAGACGTCGTCGGCTTCAGGAACTCCCGCTCTCGCAGTCCCTGAAGAAGCACGTGACGTAGCGGGCGAAAAATCGTTTCAGTATTTCCTTTGATCATAATATCTGAAATCCAAAATCCTGGGAACGCCCGTGGGTAGTTCCGATCACCTTGTTCCGATCCGGTGCCATGTCAGTGCTTCACTTTGGTTGTCGATGTTTGATGCATGATGTTTCTTCGTGCGACACTTTTTAAAATACATTCACAGCCAATTTGACCTAAAAACCGGCCAAGTGCGAGTCGGACTCGCGCACCGAGAGTTCCGTACGTACCACCACGCCATTGGCTGGTTTTTAGATTCAGATTCAGATATTTATTTCGCCATATTACATTGAGACATATGCATATTCAGTAATGGTTCGTCGTAGTTTTTTAACCGACTTCAAAAAAGGAGGAGGTTCTATGTTCGGCTGCATGTATTTTTTTATGTATGTTCAGCAATATCTTCCCCAATTGTGAACCGATTTCGATGATTCTTTTTGTGTTCGGTTCAGTCTAGCTCCAAGGTGGTCCCATTTTTTTTGGTCAAGATCGGATAGGAAAGTGAGGCGGAATCGCGAGGCCGAAGGCCGAGCGATTCCGCCGAGTACATTAATAGCAAATAAAAATTACTAAAAAAACTGTGAAATAAAAAACTATTAAAAAAAATATAAAAACCGCCTTCAAAAATGTATGAAATAAAAAAATAAAAATCGAACCCTAGAGTTGAAGGCGGTGGTGCTAAAGCAAGCAAAAATAACCGACCGCCTTCAACTCTAGGGTTCGATTTTTATTTTTTTATTTCATACATTTTTGAAGGCGGTTTTCATATTTTTTTAAATAGTTTTTTTGTTTTATCCCGTCCAGCAATGCAATCTTTAAGGAAGAATCGGGCAAGAAACCTTATTTAACAAATTTAACAAAGCTTTTTTTTAAAAATGCTTATATATAACTTACATGCTAATTTTTAATTATGTTAACTATAACATACTACATCTAATAAAAAATTAAAATAATAAGTAAAAGATTATCTTAAAAAAAAGAGAATAAAGTACAAAGAACATAGGGTCCAGTATTAGGTTTCCGTATTCATACGGAAGCCTATTAATAAGCTAACGCGGCGCCGCCGTCTGTCTGTCTGTCCGTCCGAACTCGTATTTTCACAGAATATGTGTTATTTATGGCGGAGATACTAACAATAACAAATAATATAAAAAAGTAAAAAAATTAGGTGTTTTTGCTCTATCATAAAAACTTACACATACAAGCATCAAACTTATGGTGTTTTTATATAAGTGCAAACTCTAAAGTTAAGCAACAAACATATAAAAAACCGCCAAATTACGCGGTGATTCGGAAACCTCGGTGCGCAAGTCCGACTCGAACTTTGCTGGTTTTATTATATTTTTTGTTTTATTTGTTAGCATATCCATCATAATAATAAATAACACATATTCTGTGAAAATTTCAACCGGCTAAGTACCTACCTCTTACGGTTCAAAATATACACCTCACATCACCGGTCACCACGTTTAGCAAATTATCAAGCAGTAAGGCACGAATTGATTGGGTGGAAGGACCGTGCCAAGTTGAAAGGTGGCTGTTCCGTTACCCTTTAGCGAGGCTTCTTGTGTAATTTATCCCTTAGTCGCCTTTTTTACTATATGCTTATGGGAAGAGATTCAGTGGGCCTATTCTTTTGAAGTAGGTACCTACCTACTCACCGGACCCACACACACACACACGGTACTTGCACACATTTCACATTTTCGCTCCATAAAATCCTTCGTCAGTCTGCTGCTATGATACCAATTCCAGAACATTTCGTCCATTATTCCCTTCGATCACGTCTACGATTATTCCAACCCAGAACGTTCTTGATTCCAACATGACCGAACCACCGAGAAGCATTCCTTTCTCAATCCTTGTCTGCATCATGTCATGTCTGTCACTCACTAATAAGTATCTTCTTTCAGACCACAACACCTTTCTAATATTCTACAGAGACCGAATGACTCGTGGATTAGATGATCCCTCCCTCGATTGTAGTTTCTCTAAACACTTTCCAGTTGATGTCTCGAACTCTCGACCGAGTGCGAAGTTTCCGCAAGTTTCTAACCAACCAAAGACCGTTGTTGATCTCGCATTCTCGCATTGAGCACTTGTTGAGTGTTCCTCGAGTTGAGTGACCATTTGTTGAGTGTTTTGTGCTAGTTGAATCGAATGGAGAAATGATTGGAGAAATTTTGAAGCACGTTACATTGATCTAGGCAGATACGCACACCTTTCTATTGATACTACATCTGTACTACATACCTATTTAGTTAATTTGGTACCTCACAGTTTGATTGGGAGGTAGGTACCTACGTTTATTTATTGATCCAGTCGGTAACACATCCACATGACAAAAGGACAAGTCAGATATAATTTTTGTATCCGCACAGCTAGAAAGAACGGGTAAGAGATAACTCGCCTGCAGTCTGTATTTATATTTTTATACTTTGCTATATTTTTATTATACAACGCGTTTTTCGAAACTAAGATGAGCAAACATTTTCATAAAAAAATGTTTTCTTTTAAAAACATAAGTAGGTACTATTTTTGCTAAGACACTATTCTTACGGCATTCAGGGTATAGCGGTTCGATATGTACTTTCAATAATTTTCCTCTTTTTGCCAACCCTACCCCGTATAATCTGTCTGTTACATAGTTTGTTCGGTTGTTCGGTATCGGTGGTATCGGTACAGAACAGAAGACGAACCACACGCGATCATCGAGGTCAATGCCCTCCAAAACCAGTAGTGGCCTCCTCGCTTGACTTGACCAATGGGCTGGGCGCGGAGGCGGGCGGGTCGCGCGCTGAATGAACGTTCCACATTTGAAATCGAAAATTAATTTCCAATTTTTAAGGAGAGTTCTCGCACGTTCTTTGAATGATAAATTGCTTTGCCAAGCATAATGTTGCTGCTCATAATTTTTTTTATGGAAACTGACACGGTTGGCTACATTACCTACAACATCTGTGATGTCAGCACATAACACCGGGTGAACTAGGTGCCATGTTCGTTTCAGTTAATTATAGAAATTTGAACTGAATAAATGGAAATTGGTTGAACTTCTTCAGTGCTACTTTTAAAGGAGACCTGCCTATTGTCTTCACTCTTCACCTTCGAGACTGCAGCGCAGATAGGGTTGTCACGTGTAACTTTTTTTTTTTGGAGGAAAATAGTATTATTTTCAAAAACATTCAATTCACTTTTGGGAAATTATGGAAAAAAGTACACATTTATTTTTAACCAATATTTATTTTTACGTGTATATTTCTTATTACTCTCCGCTTTGGCCACCAATGTTTTAAATAACCAACTTTAAAATAATTATAACAATCTGATCAAGTTAGTTTCAGTCACTTTTCGTTAGTTCCGTTCACAGTCTTGTATGGGGACCCACCCTCTTACTTTTTTTCCGTACGGGTACGGAAAGCTAATAAAAAAATAGGAAACTAAAAAAAAAAAAACAAGCAAGAAAAGTGATTTTTCAAAGACACCTTAAAAAACAAAAAAATTATAAGGAGTCGGAGATTTAAATTATTTTTTTAATTTGTGATTGAACTTATTTATCATTGCGGAAACGCGAGCACGATTTGTATGAAATTTTGTATTTTGATAATGTTATTTTTTTTTCAAGTTTATCCAGATACTTAGCTGTAGACGCCGAGCGAAACTCGGTCGCGTCGCCCAGGTAGGTACTACCTATAATAGTTGACGCAAGCAAGAATCGTTTTGTCGTCATACAACATACATAACATAACATACGCAGGTACTTGTACTACCAACCTAACCTAGGCAGTATTATATGCACCCATTTGTCCTTCCACTAAGGTCTATCTAATGCATAGCTTCATTGATTGCAAAATCTTTAATATCTACCTCGCTAATTAAGCTTTGTAATAATGAGCGCATTAGACACTGCTTAGTAATTAGATAGATGGGCATGGTACCTACTATGACGCGATGCTACCAATCGTAAACGGATGAACTTTAATCGGTACAGTCGAATTCAAAAGCGGATCGCATTGTGTAGAACTCTGTCGAGCTTATTAGCTTTTTATTCGCCCTAACAATCCGTCGCGTTAATTCTTCTAAATTAATATGATGGACGATTGTACTAGGACATGCTGTGGATCATCTGTTTACCGAGACGAGAACACCTTCATTCATTAACACATTTATTTTTATTTTTGACAATTATTATACTACACTAGCTGTGCCCGCGGCTCCGCCCGCTCTCATATTTCACTTCACTGCTAACCTCATAAGCCATTTAGCGTGATAGTAAGTAGCCTGTAGTTGATGGGAAGAATCAAGCTATCCGTAGATTTTTTTTTATTAAAATCGGTTCAGTGGTTCTCGAGTTATAGGCGGACAGACAGACATACATACACTCAGACACTCAGACAGAAAGCAGACGTTGGATTTTATTATAGGTAAGGATTGTAGTACAAATTTCGTATCAAAGTTTGACAAAGGTTCTTTACACCTGATACACTTAATTAATAAGTCTTTGTAGTCAGAACTCTCCGCAAAATTTTAATCTTGCTTGTTTTCGAAAGACTGTAAGCGGTGTTATTATGTGGCTAGTCACTAAAGTAGGTACTTGTAATAAAATGTATTAAAAAAACCCTGCGATAAGTTTAATGTCTTCTTCGTGGGGTAGTGTAATCGAACCGGATAGAACAAATTGTGACAAGTTCGAGCGCAGTCTAACTGCCATATGAATGATCAATAAACAATACAATACAAATACAATTCATCGATTTCATTATTTTATCCATTTATCATTTTAGGTAGAGGTCTGTTTAATACAGCAGTTAGTCGTATCGCATAAAAATAACAACGTTGTTGATCTGATCAGTTTCTCACTCGAGTAGTATGGATCAACAACATCAAGATTTCTATTTTGAAGCGGGAATTTCCCTTTGGAAAAGTGAGCTAGTGTTTTTTGTTGTTTAGACATAGTGTGGTATGTATGACTGGCATTTTATGTATATTTGTGGTCAAAATAAAGTGTTTTGGGACAAAAACTTTGGTGAAAAAATCAAGTAAGTATCTATTATAGTATAGGTTCTCTATATAAACTTTCTCTATATTATAAATAAATCTATAAACATTCATATTTCAAGAAGATCGTTTCTTTGTCGCACCGCTAGGGTGTGAAACTGTCTTCCGGCGAGTGTGTTTCCCGAATCCGGGCTCTGTCGACTGCACCATTGGTATCGAGGCACAGCCACCCATATTGGTTTGCATTTAAAAAAAATTCAAATAGGTATACGCAGATACCTAAATAATAAGGAATGAATAGGTCAGACAAACCACAAAGATCTACGAAAACCCCGCCATTAAAACCAAAAGTTGTCTTAACTCCGTCCTTGAAAAGTTTTCCTGTTTTAATATAATATAACGAGAAACCTGTTTCTTACTTACCGTTTGTGTACGTGGTCCCCCATTCACTGTCAGTTGTAAGTTGTGTGCATAACCGAAATCGGTATCACATGAGGTAAACCAATGAATACCTACTGTGAACGCAATTTGAAAGGAATGCTTCAAATAAATTAACACAAGTAGGACAAAATCAAAAGTTAGGGTCCTGTTCGAAGGACCATTTTTTGTAAAAACTGTAGAACACTCATCTACTCTGTTCGTCCAGTGTTGAGAGTAACTCATCCATCACAGGTTACCGCGCCTCCCAAGTGCCTAACGAGGGGGTGAATGCGCGATTACTTACATAATTAATAGGTACATAGCTCAGTCTTCATTTGAAAGTCACTCGACGCGGACGTATGCGTTTTTTATTGCGCGCAACTTACCGTAATTTGTAGACACTGTCGCCAGTTAATACTTACTGAGTGATATTCTGAATATTATTTGTGGATTTCCAAAAGTATTGCATCCATATTTGTATAATTTCCCAGAATAATACGAATCTAGGTAAGTCTTTCTTCATCTTATTTGAGGAATTAAGCCTACATTATTTCCTTACATACTTTATTTATTACCTAATATATTTTTCAAAAGGATTAACTCTGATCACAGAATACAATGCTTCAAGTGCCACATGCATGAGAAATGTATGTACCTTTTTTCCATGAAGTGGCGAGTTTATTTGACCCCAAGAATAAGTATATACCTTTTAGAAAAACCAAAACATTAAACTGAATTAAATAAAAATATTGCTTACATTGTTAAAGGCTCATATTTTTTATATGTTTGCATCCGTCACTTTGGTGATCACGAGGCGTTAACCCTAAAAAAATGGTACGAGTATGTACGAGATTGACTGAAAAACATGGTTTTTCACAATAAATCCGCCTACTGCACTGCACCACAAATCTATGTAAGAAATACATGCGATTTTAACAAGTGCTATCCGCGGAAGTGTCTATGTGGTCTGCCTGTTTGGTGACACGGTCTTGTCTGGCATGTCATGCTGGACTGGACTGTCAGTCAATGCCAGCGATCTCAAAGTGAATGGCTGACAGTATTTACTTGCGGACGCGCGGCACATATGCGCTTGCGCGCTGTGCTGGGATAATTAGCAAATTAAAGTTAGTAAAATTCAGTGTTACGCGGAGAGAAGACGCCTCTTCTGGTGTATGTATAAATAGTATTTTCTTGTTCTTTAATTAATTAATTAATTAAATTAAAATAGTGTAAAGTTTTATATCAGTAAGTATCCCTTCTTCAAGTTTAATCATATAACTTTATGTTAGCTTAAAATCTGAAAACGGCTCATTAGTTTTAGGTGTAATTATTACTAATGCAGATGTAATTAGTATAGGAACTCCGAATGATTAAAGGCTTTGGTAATATGGGTTTATTGAATTAACACGACCGGAGTCACGAAGACTTGTTTGTAGGTGCCATACCCCCATGCACAACGCGCATCATTTGTATTGTATTAGTTAAATTAATAAATAAGTTACGTAGTTACTATACTACTAGATGAATTAGTTTAGTCGTATAATTTATTAACTACCTGCTGCTAAAGTTTAGTACATTTCGTAAATTACAAAAAGAAAATGTATAAAATTAACTTGAAATAAAAACTCTCAGTACCGCTAATAAAAATGAAGGAAACAAAGAAATTGCAATAGAGAATGCTGTAGTCGGGTTATTAGAATCCTTCCATAAGCTGGGTATTTGAAATAGTCTGGTGTTTTAATTTTAAAATGTAATTTTTTATTTTTTAGTTATACATAACTAATTCGTATATTTTTTAAATCGGGTTTTATGACTCTAGCTAGACAGTGGTGTACTCGATGGATTTGAAGAAAAAGAAGACACCTCATTCATCAAAATCCATTCATCCGTTTTGGAGTTACGATAAAGAAACTCAACCACATAGGTACAATAATATATGCTTACATCAAAGCAAAACACATAACCCTCTTTTGTGCTTATAATCGGGTAAATAATTTTGTTATATATATTTATTCTTCATACAACTTTTCGACCTGAAATTTTGTCCAGGGAAGATGGAGAAAGCTCAAATAATTATGAAACAATATAATAGGTAAGTATGTATATGTATGTATGCAATTAATTTTCGCGGTTTGAATAAACTCTTAGATTAGTATAGTATACGAGTATACACTTAGATTAAATTACGAGATGAATTATCGGGTATGTAACTTATGATCGAAGTGTAACATATTATCATTCGGGTTTGCAGAGTAATCGGTGTCGTGCTGCAAAAACTCTGTTAAACTATAGCTCAACACCGATCACCACATTTAGTAAAGTATTAAGATAAAGATCAAGCAGTAAGTAGTAGGGGAAGGGCCGTGCGTGCAACAGTGATATGCTAAAGTAAGTCAATGGCGTGCAATCATGGTGAGAGGTGGCTGTGCCATGGTGACAGGTGGCTATGCCGTCGCCTTTAATCACGCAATTTTTCCCCAGCCCTTTATTTTGTTCCTTTTCCATACGGAAGCTATAATTTTTTATGTAATCCGGTGCTGAGTCACACACAGGGCACATGCTCCTACATACTCTGACTAACCAATATCACCTCCGAGAAGGTAGGTAGGTGCCATATCGGAGACATACTTTTGGATTGCTGGCTATACTGGACTAGAGGAGAACACAGCCGAGGCTGCTATGCGGCCATCTTACATCCAGTACCAATCCAGTGGTAGGTATTGAAGGTGGTATCAATCCAGTTAGCTACAATTTGAGCCCACCACCTAGTGAAGAGACCTACAGTTTTATACATGCACCGGAAGAGATGCATTGGGATAATTCTTTGTATGAGCCGAAATTTAATTTGTATGCAGATGACGCCGTCGTCAGCATGCATACAGGAAGTATTTACATAACAGGAAGTATATGTAGGTAGGTATTTGAACAAAGTGTTTTTCGGCCTTACAATCTAACCACCTCATTCATGTAAATTTTCTAACTAATGTGTTTAATACTGTTATTAAAAATATCCTCCTTGGAGCAATAAAGTATTTTCTTTCGATGTATCTATTTAGGCGTGAACGGGCACCTGTCATGCCGAATGCATGCGCATGCGACCGAATGTCCATGGGCGTCGCTAGACACCTTTTATGGGTGGGTCGGCGCCACAAAGAAAACCTACCTACTGACCAGTTAGATTACAATATTAATTCATTGTTCCGAAAATCGACGAATGCGTAGTTTCATAATTAGGTAGGTGTGTATTTTATTGGAAGTTTTATGTAAACCTGTAAATATACCAAGACATAAATACCTAAGCTATAATGTATGAAAAATCAGTCAAGTGCGAGTTTCACTCGCGCACGGAGGGTTCCGGAGATCCGCTATACCATACCGTCAAAACACCATATTATCCCAATATTATCCGTCTACCTTTTGTCTTTTTTTTTAATGCAAAATATAAAAGCCTGTGGCGCCAACCTATATACGGTGTTAACTTTAATGGGCGACATTCCCGAAAGGGGGTTATTCTGGGTCACATACTGATGCCGAAAAAGGGGGTAAGGTTTTTTTTTGAGCTTTGGTTTTAAAATTTTCAATTTCTATATTTGGTATAAAAACATGGTATTTCGTAATAGGAATCGCACTGCATTACCAAAAAAATCGAAAGTTGGGTAATTTTTCAAATAAACCAAAAAATTCACATTCATATCGACACGATACAACAGCTAGCGCGCGACGCGTTGTCAGTCAGCTGGGTACACAGTTACACACGGTCGCAGGCGCGCGGCGGCGCTCGCTACACCATTCCAAAGAGAAATTGTCGCTGAGGTAAAATTATTAATAAAATATGCAATTTTTTTTAAACTATTTTACATTTTATTTTTATGTACCACAAAATAATCAGTATACGAAATGGTTTATTATTCAGTAATAAAATTGAAATGTCGCGCAAAAAGTTAACACCGGTATTTATGCTAGTCACCCGAACCGAACACTACGAAATCTAGGTGCGCGAGTTCGACTCGCAACACAGCACAGATGACTCGAGCACAGATGGACTCGTCCATCTGTGCTCGTTGGGTAGTACGTAACGTAGTACCTAGTAAGTAACGTATGAATGATAAATGCTAATAAGATTTTTTTTATATAGGATGTATCAGGGTAGGTTTTCGAAACTTCAGGGTTCGAAAGGGGCCCATATTTGAAGACGAAAAGCTCTGAAACTTTTCCCAGATTCGATAATTTTACAGTACTGGTGAAAATCTATTCTTCAAGATTTGGTGGATATGGTTAACGTCCGCCTTTATAAAAAACAAATTCTAGCTCATGAATAAAAATGCGTAGATTGCATACATAACTAGTACAATTGAACTGCGTGTAGGTAAATTCCAAACACTGAAAGTTCAATGACCCCAGAAGAAAAAGAGGACTGAATTAGTTCACTGCACTCTCCAGTCTCACTACTGTCCATCGAGTTTTTACTAAAATTTCCAACTTTTGTATGACAAAAAAAAAACAACGGAATTTCGATTTGAGTGATAAGGATTTTTTTCTTCTAATAATGAGTACTTTCTATTCCTGAAGTTTCTCAAACCTATCCTGATACACCCTGTATAATGCACGCTGGGATAATTAATACCTATATGTACCTAGGTAAGTAATTATAATTAAGTAGGTAGGTATAGGTGCGAGCGGGTAGGTAGGTACCTTCTAAGCGCGTGTTACGAGCATCATTGACCTAGAAAGACGTTGAAAGAATCAAACAATACAATGGACAGCAACAGAGTATTGGCTTACTAACCTCTTGATGTGTTATTTCTTGCCAACCTGCCAGCGGACAATGCTGGGAATTGAACTTCTCCTATAGTAAATCACTCATCCATCAGTCATCCATCACTGATGGCGTTGATACGCACCGAACTCAATGTCTATACGGGTGTTTCAGGACAGGCTTGAGAAACTTCAGGAATAGAAAGTACTCATTATTAGAAGAAAAAAATCCTTATCTTATTATCACTGAAATCGAAATTCCGTATTTTTTTTCATACAAAAATCGAAAATTGTAATAAAAACTCGATGGACAGTGAGATTTGGCAACAGTGCTGTCTAGGTCTAGGGAGTGCAATGACCTAGCTAGTCCCCTTTTTCTTTTGTTGTCATTCAAATTTAAGTGTTTGGAATTTGCCTTTTTTTTTTTTATGGAAACTGACACGGTTGGCTACATCACCTACAACATCCGTGATGTCAGCCCATAACACCGGGTGAACTAGGTGCTATGTCAGTGCTTCCCTTCATTTCGCGCCGGCTACACTGAACTGGACGGAAAACACGAACTATTTACATAGCCGTTTCGACCGACGTTTCGCTCAGTGCGGTGGTATCAACCCGGCCGGGATAAACCCTACCACCCAGTAAGGTAAGAAGGGAAGGGACCTACAGTTTAACGTGGAATCCGAACCACGGTCTGCCTCCAACGGTCGGGCGGTCATCCATCCAATAACTGACCGCACCACTCAGCTGCCGAGGCTGACGATCCCTTAGTCGACTTTTACGACATGCGACGGGGAGAGATGCAGTGGGGCTATTCTTTTTAAGTACCGACCCCACACGATACAGTACCGACCCCACACGGTACAGTACCGACCCCACACGGTACATGCCTACATGAAGTTACAATGATTCTACTATGTAAGTAAGTAAGTAAGTAAGATAAATGCTGTTCTGTTGCAGAGATGCTGATCGCAGAAGCGTGGAAGTCCGATCACCTGTACTGGGTCATTCCAGTGCTCGTCGCCCTAGGAGCCCTGCTCATATGCGCTCTGCTTTTGCTGGTGGCAGTTTTGCGGCTTTATGCGTATCTAACCTGCGGACAGTTTCGGTAAGTCCCACTGCATCTCTCCCCGCGTATGTCGTAAAAGGCGACTAAGGGATAAGGATAAGATGCCGCGCATAAGAGCGACAGGCTAGCCACCTCTCACCTTGGCACGGTGTTTCCACCGCGTCATGCAGCAGGTGGGCCTTCATGCCTTACTTGCTGCTTGATCTGAGTTATCTTGTCCGAATACTTTGCTAGACGTGGTGGTCGGTGTTGTGTTGTAATTTATCAGAATACTTGTAGCACAATACCGATTACTCTGCTTACTTCGATTGTCGGGATATGGCGTGTGGTGTATTAATATACCTAATTATTAATTAATTAATATTAATTAAAGTTTCGGTAAGTCTGTTGTCAACGGTCGGTGCACAGTGCACACCGGGAAGCTATCGCGCAAGCCACAGAATACCAACTACGAAAAAAGAAGGAAATAACAAGGTTATTTGATCGAGAGCAGTAAAAACCCGGCCAAGTGCGAGTCGAACTCGCGCACCGAGGGTTCCGTATCGCCATGTCATGGCTAGCGCCACTCACGCCATCTAGATGGCGTGTTATGAAATGCTTCATATTAGTTTTTTTTTTTTATGGAAACTGACACGGTTGGCTACATCACCTACAACGTCCGTGATGTCAGCCCATAACACCGGGTGAACTAGGTGCCATGTCAGTGCTTCCCCCTTTGATCGTGCCGGCTACACTGAACTGGTCGGAAAACACAAACTATTTACATAGTCGTTTCGACCGATGACGTTTCACCCATCCATCCACTGACCGCGCCTATGTGTGCATATGATCCGACCGACAGTCGACCGACAGCACCACTGAGCTACCGAGGCTGATAATTATCTTGAAATCATTACCAGCAGCTCTTGCGACGACATAGTATTATTATTACATAATACATATTATACGACATAATATTAGTATTAAGACGACATATCTCGTGTGGGGCCGGTACTTAAAAAGAATAGCCCCACTGCATCTCTCCCATGCATGTCGTAAAAGGCGACTCTAAGGGATAAGGACAAGATGCCGTGCTAAAGGGCGACGGGATCGCCACCTCTCACCTTGGCACGGTACTTCCACCGAGTCATGCAGCAGGTGGGTCTTCGTGCCTTACTTGCTGCTTGATCGATTGAATCTTGTTCGAATACTTTGCGAAAAGTGGTGGTCGGTGTTGTGCTGTAATTTACCAGAGCTCTTGTAGCACAACACCGATTACTCTGCTTACCCCGATTGTCGGGATTCAGCGTGTGTGATATGTATGTATGTATAATATCTCTCATCGCAGTAACAACGCAAGAATGGACGGCAAGACGGTAATAGTGACCGGGTGCACCAGCGGTATCGGCAAGGAGACCGCGAGGGAGCTAGCCAAGAGAGGAGCCAGGGTCATCATGGCCTGCAGGAACTTGGAGACAGCCAATAAGCTAAAGGGTGAGTTGAACGACAGACGTTCTACTTAGCGGTTCATAATCTAAGGGAGGGGGTAGCTTTAAAAATAGTTGTAGCCTTTGAGAAAAAACCGGCCAAGTGCGAGTCGAACTCGCACACCGAGGGTTCCGTATCGTCATGTCAGCGCACTTTTTAGTTTCTTGTATGGGGACCCCGGGTGAATTTTTAACTTTTTAAAATTGTTAATGTTTGTTGTTATATCGGCCATAATAAATAACACATGCATACCTATTTTGTGAAAATTTCAACGGGCTACCTATTACGGTTCAAGAGATACAGCCCTCGAACAGACGGACAGACAGACGGACAGACAGACAGAAAGACTAGTAATAGGGTCCCGTACGACGGATACGGAACCCTAAAAGATGGTCATGGAGTAAAGTTACTTTGTTTTATGAGATATTGCGTTTGTAGACTCTATGTATGATACTAAAACTAAATTGAGTATTCTTACTAACTTTCTTCCTTTTAAATACGAATTTCACGCGAGCGAAGCCGCGGCCAAAAGCTATTCATTAATATAATTAAACTGAATCACTTAACGTTTTTGAAGTTATAATTATTTACGCACGTTATGAAATGAATTGAAAAACTCTGAAAAAACGTCACGTCACCGCCATCGTCACAGCATAAAAATGATTTGTATGTAGATATTGTGCGGTACTTTGAGAGAGTCGAGGGGTCGAGGGGGAGGGGGAGAGAGGGCCACATGCTCCGACCAACCAATATCACCTCCGAGAAGGTAGGTGCCATACCGGAGACTTCCCTGGATTGCTGGCTATAGGTACTGGACTAGAGGCGGAACACAACCGAGGCTGTTATGCGGCCATCTTACATCCAGTACGGTGGTGCTAACTCAATAGGCTACAATTTGAGCTACTACGATTGAGACTGGCTCAAGAGGAAGTAGGCGACTGGCGTTTACACAATAAAACTTAATTGGATAAAATAAACAAATACTTCGAATGTCAAGATTCTTCTTATTACCTACTATGAATATTCTCAAAGTTTACGCTTCCTATTGCGTATGAGACGAGCCCAGATTCTTGCCGAATCAGGTTTTGTGCGATAATAGTTGCTTGCAGAATGAAATTCCTATACTTAGTCATATAATATTGTTTATGATCGAAGTATAATATACATCCGATAGTCACATCACACGTCACATCTAGTTCATTGTTTTTTTTTTCTAACAAATATTGTGAAATATTTGTAGAATAAAGACTGTCAGTTACTTATATCCTATATTATTTGTTATAGCTGAGCCCGCGGCTCCGCTCGCGTGAAATTCGTATTTCAAAGAAGACAGTAAGTAACTGAGGGCGAGGCCGAAGGCCGAGCTGCGTTCAGGAAGACTATAAACCTTCTCGAAGAAAGTAAGTAACTAAGGGCGAGGCCGAAGGCCGAGCTGCGTTCAGGAAGACTATAAACCTTCTCGAAGAAAGTAAGTAACTAAGGGCGAGGCCGAAGGCCGAGCTGCGTTCAGGAAGACTATAAACCTTCTCGAAGAAAGTAAGTAACTAAGGGCGAGGCCGAAGGCCGAGCTGCGTTCAGGAAGACTATAAACCTTCTCGAAGAAAGTAAGTAACTAAGGGCGAGGCTGAAGGCCGAGCTGCGTTCAGGAAGACGATAAACCTTATCTAAGAAAGTAAGTAACAAAGAGCGAGGCCGAAGGCCGAGCTTCGTTCAAGAAGACTATAAACCTTCTTGAAGAAAGTAAGTAACAAAGGGCGAGGCCGAAGGCCGAGCTGCGTTCAGGAAGACTATAAACCTTATCTAAGAAAGTAAGTAATTAAGGGCGAGGCCGAAGGCCGAGCTGCGTTCAGGAAGACTATAAACCTTCCCGAAGAAAGTAAGTAACAAAGAGCGAGGCCGAAGGCCGAGCTTCGTTCAAGAAGACTATAAACCTTCTTGAAGAAAGTAAGTAACTAAGGGCGAGGCCGAAGGCCGAGCTGCGTTCAGTTAGACGATAAACCTTATCTAAGAAAGTAAGTAACAAAGAGCGAGGCCGAAGGCCGAGCTTCGTTCAAGAAGACTATAAACCTTCTTGAAGAAAGTAAGTAACAAAGGGCGAGGCCGAAGGCCGAGCTGCGTTCAGGAAGACTATAAACCTTATCTAAGAAAGTAAGTAATTAAGGGCGAGGCCGAAGGCCGAGCTGCGTTCAGGAAGACTATAAACCTTCTCGAAGAAAGCAAGTAACAAACGGCGAAGCCGAAGGCCGAGCTGCGTTCAGGAAGACGATAAACATTCTCGAAGACAGTAAGTAAAGTAAGTAACTAAGGGCGAGGCCACCGTCGCACCCATCCCCCCTCCCCCCCCCCCCCCCCCCCATTTATTTGTTTTGAGTAGCTATAATTATGATTATCCTTTAAAAAAACCGATATACCTCTCCCTCTCCCTCTCCCTCTCCCTCTCCCTCCATCTCCCTGCCTCTCCCTCCTTTCCACTTGGAGTAAATATGGTAACCCCAAAGATGGTAAACAGACAGACATACAGACATACATACAGACAGAAAGAAAGCAGGCGTTGGATTTTATTAAAGGTAAGGAAGAAAGGAAAGGATAAGGATAAGGGGGTTTCCATCGCTCTACGTCCACCTCCCCTCCCGCCCCTCCCTCACCCCCCCTCCCTATATGCCTCTACTTACCCCCCCCCCCCCCTCCCCTCCCCCTTCAGGATATTGTAATGTCATCGGTTCTTACTCGGGTGAATGATTCCGTGTCCGTTACATACAAATATTGCCAAGTGCTCTCATATTTCACTTCACTGCTACCCTCATAAGCCATTTAGCGTGATAGTAAGTAGCCTATAGTTGATGGGAAGAATCAAGCTATCCGTAGAATTTTGTTTTATTAAAATCGGTTCAGTGGTTCTCGAGTTATAAGCGGACAGACAGACACTCAGACATACAGAAAGCAGACGTTGGATTTTATTATAGGTAAGGAAGTAACTTTCCCAAAGCCATTCAAACTAGCTACCTAAAATGTTTTAATACTTTTGAACTTACACAAAATTTTCTGATGGTCTGTCTTACTATAGGCGTAGATTAATTCACTCGACATCTAGGCTTAGTAGTGGTAACCTGAGATGTTGAGTTTAGGTACCTACTATGATGGAGGTATAGCTGACTCTCTGCGTTAGTGAATAGGTAGAACATTTTACACAATCAAAGCCACCTGGAAAATACATAATTTTCATCTGAAAATTAAATAATTCATCTTCTAGCTAGAACTACTACCTATAGTACAAGAAAACGTGCGTGTACTTATGTACGCGCGTTAGGTTAGAAGTTATACTTCTTTGGCGTGGCCCTCCCCCTCCCCCCCCCAATACCTACATACAAATAATTTGTATGCGGTGACGATGATGTTTTTACTAAGTTTACTCCCCATTTTCTTAACATATTTTCATATCACACTTTCATATCATGCGTAAAGATATATAACTTCAAAACACAAAACTTCCCTGTCCACCGGCGAAGGTGTTATCAATATTTCTTTGGTTTTCAGATGAGATCATCGACAGCACAAAGAACACGAAGATCGTGGTCAAGAAACTGGACCTGAGCTCCTTCGCTTCCATCCGAGAGTTCGCAGACGACATCAACAAAACCGAAGAACGTTTGGACGTCCTCATCCACAACGCTGGCTACGCTGAAACCTTCAAGAAGGACAAGTCTGTCGACGGCATCGAACTCACCATGGCTACCAACCACTACGGCCCTTTCTTACTCACTCACCTGCTAATCAACTTGTTGAAGAAGAGTGCTCCGTCGCGAATTGTCGTCGTCGCATCATCCCTTTACAGGCTCGCTTCTGTAAATTTGAGCAACCCCAACCCTTTGACCACACTTCCTGGATACCTCTACTATGTCTCCAAGTACGCCAATATTTACTTCACCAGGGAATTGGCCAGGAGATTGGAAGGCACCGGTGTTACAGCCAATTGTCTGCATCCGGGGCTCATCGATAGTGGCATTTGGAGGAGCGTTCCGATTCCTCTAAGCTGGGGATTGGCTTTGATCATCAAATGCTTCTTCAAGTCACCGGAACAGGGATGTCAAACTTCTGTCATGCTTGCAGTGGACGAGAACCTCAAGGATGTCACGGGAAAATACTTTTCGGACTGCCAGGAAAGCAGTCTGTCGACTAAGGCCAGCGATATGAACACGGCTAAGAAGTGGTGGGAAATTTCAGAACAAATGGTCAAATTTGAAGAAAATGATCCTAGGATTTAAGGTAGCCTGCATGGATTTTTCTTATATGTTAGGAAAAAAAATATATTTTAGTCAGAAAATTATGTTCAAAACTGGATATTAGATGGATATGGATACGATAAGATGTGGCATATTAACCTGGAAAGCTCTCCCTGCCAATATAATCCCTTCCAAGCCGGCATGGCATTCGCAACCCCCGCATACGACCGAATGTCCATGGTCATCATTAGACGCATATTATTACAAAATACATTCTGATGGTGTGTTTTGTTGAATTTTTGACAGTCCATTTTGTCTTATTTGTGTGGAACACCACCTGTGTTTATTGTATAATTTCATCAGGTAGGTGTCGAGTACAAATAATTTTATGAGAGCTACTGCCAGGAATATTTTTATTTAGGAATTTTTTATTATTGTGTAAAGGATTGTTTGTTACGAACTAACGAAGTAAATATGTTTTTATACTATGCATTTTTTATTTCTAAATAATAAATTAGGGACCAACTAGGGCCCTGTTAGTTTTTTTTTTATGGGATGCTCGACATATGGCGCGCGCCAGACTAACGCAGAGGTGTAGTCCGACGTCGCCCACAATTTTATAAATAATAATATTAGTTACTTAGGCCAGTCCGGTCAGTTTATTAACCCATGCCAAATACAGGCACTTAACCCCAAAAATATAATTAACTCGGTTCCTAGCGGAAATCGGACTCGGGGTGAGCTCTAAACTTTTAAGAGAATAGATCTTCCTCGGTCGCAGTGGCAACAGAGCTCAGGGGCATTATTCTCACACTTTAAATCATACTCATAGGCTGGTCCAACGTTTCCCAAATAGTGGTACGTGTATCCCCAGGGGTACACAGGCTCAAGAGAAGAGGTACGCGAGTGCACACTTAATGGCTACGCGTACGTCTACAATCTTAATTAAAGAGACAGGGTCCCACTTAACTCATTAAATTGTCTCAAAGGTTGATTGGGATTGGGACCAACAACATAGGTAATAAACAACATTATTATGTATCAAAAATTACAACAAATTTTTGTTTGAAACATTGAAAAGGGGTACTTGATTCTCCGAAAATTCGCTAAGGGGTACAGATTAAAATATAATTGGGAACAGCTGGGCTAGTCCAAAATAAAAATTTGGTCCAATATCTTAAAAATATAAACAAAAATGTAGATATAACAAAATTGTATATTTACATATGCTTACATTCTCTTAAAATAAACATTCAAGTCTGTACCGGGAGAAGGTAGAGAATGCACATATACACGGTGAACAAAAAACCTGTCGAACACCCGAAGGCAGGAAGTACAGTTTCAGATACTGAATCGGATAGGCTAGTTTTTTTTTTATTCGGACAAAATTTTTCAATAAAAAAATATAATTAGTATCACAACCTTTTACTTCTTATGCAAAATTCTCTAGGAGGCGCGGCGGCGAGGCGGCGGCGCGCGCGCGAGACACAAAGCGCCCGCCGCCGCCTCGCCGCCAGTGTCATAAATTATCTTGAGGCGGCATTGAATGAAGTGAAGGCAGAGAGCGTGTTCTTATGTCTTTAGTGAAATTCTTTGTAAAATAATTTGCCGATTTTAATACGTTTTTTTGTCTTCTGTTCTGAAAATGAAGTCGGTACGGTAAGTGCTTTGAGGTCAGTTAGTGTGCAACAAACTGTTATTTTGTATACCTAATAAGTTTTAGAATATTACCTAGGTAGTTACCTAGAAGACTGATATCACGTGCTTAAGATGGTAGTAGGGTTTAACTTCACATCACTGTTATGATGGCATGCAGACATAATTTAGTTATTTAAAGACATCTTGATACTTAGGAATAATTGAAAAAGGGCATATTTTCATATAAATTTCGAAAAAAAAACTAGCCTATCCGATTCAGTATCTGAAACTGTATTTCCTGCCTTCGGGTGTTCGACAGGTTTTTTGAGTGAAATAAAAACTAACTTTTTCGCTACTGTTACACATACATACGGCTGGACAGACATATGCACGCACACCTACGACATCACACCGACACGGCACTTGAGAGCACAGGCAGGCAGGAGAGGAGGCGCGGTGGGTCGACACATTCCGCGCCGGGACACCACCAACACTACGTGCATATTAAATTCTTTGTACTTTGACCTTAATTAAAAGTGTATAATACTTTCCATGCGGAGTATTATTTGGCCTCCTGTAACATCTCAGAAGTGGGATTACTGGGCCCTAAACTGAACGTTCAGTGTCACAAAATTAAACAAAAATAAAAGTTATTTTTTTGTTACTCAAGAATATAATCAAACAGAGACTTGCGTTGTATATTGTCAGTGCGACCGGTAAAACAAAACAACACAAATTATTATGTGCATATGAATGTGTATTGAACAATAATCGATCAATAACATTTTTAAATTCGTTTTCATTGGTGTGGCAAAGACTTATTTGCGTAGAAGGCGCATCAGGGGGCAGTGAATTAAGTTAAGTGATAATTATTGTGTGATGAACATTTAAATTAAAAACAACTTTGTAACGGCGAAGACACAATGGCGTATTTACGTCAATATAAGAAGATCCACCGTTCAGACAGTGAAGATAGTGAGGAGGAACGCCCACACATAATGATAAAGAAGTTGGTAGAGAAACGTCTCGAGACCATGGTGCAGAAGTACATAAAGGAAAACCCCCCACGAGTTTTTCCAAAATCAATTATATCGTCCGACGTAATACCTAAATTCGACCCGATTCAGGACACAAATGTGCTAACCTGGCTAAATAAAGTTGATCAGCTGGGTGAGATCAATAACTGGGAGAATAAGGAACGTATATACTACATGCATGCCCGGCTGAGAGGACCAGCACGCGAGTGGTACAATGACTTGACGAACTATGATATGACCTGGGAAGAATGGAAGGCGGCACTACAAAAATCCTTTCCGCGCTCGACAGATCCAGCCGAACTCCTGGAAAAAATGTTGGCGAGGAAGAAGATGAGCAGTGAAGACATGACGGAGTATTATCACGAAAAAGTCTAGACGACGAAACTGCAGTTTCCTGCCTTATAAAAGGTCTTCCGCAAGATTTGAGGTCAGACGCCAGAGCGTATAAGTGCGACTCCCTCGAAGATCTCTACGTTGGATTTTTATCTGCATTGGAGGGCTCTAATCATCGAGATGCTAGAAATGAAACATCATACAAGAGACGCCGAATGGAGGGGAAGGTGGCGGAGGCGGTGTCCTCACCGATGTCCACCCCTGTACCGCGAGCTTGCTACACCTGCCGACGGCCAGGTCACTTGGCACGGGAGTGTAACAAAAACCGTCGCTGCTCGACTTGTCGACGCGTCGGACACCCCGCTGAGCGGTGCTGGGAGCGATCGGCGGCGACGGAGGCGGCGGCGGCGGCGCCACACTTCAAGCGGCCGGGGAAGTGGGGACCATATGCGCCCGGTGGACGACCGCTAAACCAGCAGGAGGTACGTACAATAGGATTGGGGCATTTTAAGGATGTGTATAAAAAAATGGTTACTGTAAATGGAAAGGGACTGTGTGCGTATTTAGACACAGGTAGTCAGGTCAACATCTTATCAGCTGATCAAGCACGGTCAATGAACTTAGATTTAAAACCGTCTTCAATAATTTTGCAAGGTTTTGGAGGAGGACGGTCATTTTCATTAGGCGAAGTCGAATTGTGTGTGGAAATAGACGGCGTTTGTATTGAAACTGACGCAGTTGTAACTGACAGTAAAATGGGGGATTTTGACTTGCTTCTTGGACAACCTGTTATCAACGACAGCGACATTATGTTAGTAGTATCACAAAATAAGGCCACGATACTAAAGAAATCACAAGTTCCAATTCATTTGGATCTAATCACACTAGAAAAGTCTGACTTTAATATTAGTTATCAAGTGAGAGTGCGCAACGATACTATCATTCCGGCAAATTCAACTGGAATTATTGAGGTAGTTATAGTTGGTAATAATGATGATAAACAAACCGTCGTAACAAAACCAAAATTCCATGAGTTGGGAGGCGAAGTGTATGTGATTCCGGGATCTGTTTTAAATGGAAGTCAGGGTAGTTTAACAATCACCAATTTGGGAAACTGCGATTTAGTCTGGAAAACGGGTCGGCTATTAACCAGGGCAGAAATGTGTACTGAAGACTCGACCAAGACAAACGTTTTACGTGTGGAGCCTGACCAAGATAGTAAACCAAAATCCGCCAGAATAAACCCCCGGGATGTTATTATGGGAGATATAAGCGTAGAAGATAAAGATAAATTGTTTTGGTTATTACAGAAGTATAGTTCTAGCTTCGCGCTCAGTCCTGTAGATCTAGGCTGTACTAGATTAACAGAAATGGAAATACAAACCACTACAGACAAACCCGTACATTACAAACCGTACCGCTTGTCATATACACAACAAGAAATCGTTCAATCTAAAGTAAATGAATTAATCCACAGCAAAATCATTCGGGAATCTGAATCTGAATACGCGAGTCCTATCGTTTTGGTTAAGAAAAAGAGCGGCGAATATAGACTTTGTGTAGACTATAGGGCACTAAATGCCATCACCAGCCGAGACCGTTACCCGTTACCTCACATTGATGACCAAGTAGGACGTCTGTCGGGGCAACTATATTTTACAAGTCTAGATTTGGCGCAAGGTTACTATCAAATCCCTATGGCTGCAAATTCTATTCATAAAACTGCTTTGTATGAGTTCCTAAAAATGCCATTTGGCTTGGCCAACGCTCCTGCGGTGTTTTCTAGATTGCTAAACCGCGTATTAGGATCGCTAAGGAACTCAAAAATACTTATTTACATGGACGATATATTGATACCGTCTAAAACCATCTCTGAAGGAATTTACGTTCTAGAAATGGTGTTAAAACTACTTCAAGAAGCTAATCTCAGACTGAACCTAGAAAAATGTTATTTTCTTAAACGAACCATTAACTATTTGGGGCACGAAATATCAGCGGGTACCGTTAGACCCGGGACACAAAAAACAGATGCAGTAAGCCACTTCAAACGACCAAGCAACGTGCACGAAGTTAGACAATTTGTCGGGCTTGCATCATATTTTCGTAAGTTTGTCAAAGGGTTCGCTATAATTGCAAAACCGCTTACGAAGTTGACAAAGAAAGATGTTATGTGGCTGTGGGGAGAGGAACAAGAAGACGCGTTCATAAAATTGAAGAATCAGCTCGCCCGCCGCCCTATTTTGGCAATTTACAACAGAAATGCTGTAACCGAAGTTCACACTGATGCGAGTAAACATGGAATAGGAGGAATTTTGATGCAACACCAGAGCGACAAAACTATAAAACCTGTAGTTTATTTTAGTAGAGTTACCTCTAAGGAGGAGAGCTTTTATCACAGCTATGAGCTGGAAACATTAGCTGTGGTCGAGTCACTGAAACGATTCCGAATATATGTAAGTGGCATTCACGTAAAAGTTATAACTGATTGCGCCGCGCTGAGAACCACTTTAGTAAAAAAAGATTTGGTGCCGCGGATCGCTAGATGGTGGCTAACAATTCAGGATTTTGATCTGGAAATAGAATACAGATCCGGTAGCCGGATGGCGCATGTCGATGCTTTAAGTCGAAACCCTATTAACCAAATAATTACAACTACAGCATTTGAAAACATCGAATCGAATGTTCTGGAAATAACGCACGAAGATTGGCTTCTTACTATACAACTGCAAGACCATGAAATACAATTACTAATCGATCAGCTAAAGGGCCAACGTCCAAATCAGGACGTCTATGATAATTACGAATTACGCGATGAAAGATTGTACAGGAAAACCGTGAATGGAAGTCGCATAGTGATACCGAAGTCGGCGAGATGGAACATAATGAAAAAATATCATGACGACATAGGGCACCCAGGATTTGAAAGGTGCGAAAAATTAATCAAATCCGAAATGTGGTTTCATCGTATGACGAACTTCATACGTAAATACTTGAGATCCTGCTTGGATTGCTCATACAGGAAAGGAAATTATGGAAAAAGCGAAGGAAAACTCCACCCCATCGAGAAGGTCGCTATACCGATGCATACACTACACGTTGACCATATTGGTCCATTCCCAAAGAGTTCGGCACGTAACAGCTATGTCATTCTAATGGTGGACGCATTTTCCAAATTCGTATTTGCCCGTCCAACCCGTACGACAAATTCGAAGGAAACCAATAAACATATTCGCGACGTAATAACTACATTTGGACACCCGGCCCGGGTCATAACGGATAGAGGAAGTGCATTCACGAGTAGAAATTTCAAATCTTTCTCTAACGAGAAACAATTCAAACACGTTATGAATGCCATAGCGGTCCCTCGGGCAAATGGTCAAGTTGAATGCGTAAACAGAAACTTACTAGACGCAATTAACACATCGTCCCTTACGGAACAATCGTGGGACGATAAACTACCAGACATAATATGGGGCATAAATAATATGGTACACTCTACCACAAAGTTCGTGCCGTTCGAACTAATGTTTGCACATAAAAACAGTCGGTCTCCTGCCCTACAGCACCAACCGGAGGGCGATATCGACAGAATGCGAAATGACTTGAAAAACCGACAACAAATTGCTAAATCACACATAGAAAAAAACAGTGTCACAATGAAAAAACGCTACGACAAAAAACGTAAGGAAGCTATTAAATACACACGTGGACAGCTGGTCTTGTGGAAGGGCGGGTCGACATGCAGTGAACGGGGTGTAAACAAGAAACTCGGCAACATATTTAGCGGTCCCTATAAAATTATTCGTCAATACCCAGACATAGACCGATACAAGATAAGGAGCATAAAGGGTATGAAATGATGAAAGGGTATAAAAAATTCATAGCCACAGTACCAGCCGACTCTCTTCGACCATATAGACCCACATTTGACGACACTTCAGAATCTCACGACAGCGACGTAGAGAGAGACGACTTAATAGACCTGTTGGAAAGCTAAACAAAATAAATACAACAAAAATATAACATTTATTTAACCCAAAAATCCCGTAGCTGAACATAAATCAAGCCCCTTGAAAGCCATCTCAAGCACCAAGATAAATTTATCACTTTTTGCCCAGACTCAAGATCTAGGATATTTATTACCTTATTTGAAAAAATAAACGAAAAACAATACAATAATTATTATGAGTCAAGACATATAGTGCAGCCGTACATTTATTCTTTGTTTAACTAGAATTCCTCTCAGAGCAATAAAGCATACGTATGAAATAAATAAATCCTTTATAAACGGTATGTATCCCTTGTGCTGCTCTGCGAAGCATATGTACCTACCTGTAGTGAAATTATTTGCTTTGTATTGTTCAAACTATTGTGTTTTATACATCGATAGTTTTACATTCGTTTGTTGGCCTTAGAGCTTAAGTGGTCACTAATTAAATACAACAATGAACAGACATTGTATTGAAATATGTATTGTCCCGTAGCAGTATCTACCAAAAAAAAAAAAAAAACAAACAAACAAACAGTCAACAGGAACTGTGTACCTACTTATCCCTGATATGTTCCAGCCAATCTTGGGATAGGAAATTGAACTGTTTGCTGTGTGAAACCTAGTACAGCTGTGTGCAGACTAGTGTTTACTGTGTGGAACCTAATGCCTACGTGCTTTGTGCAGTATGGTATTTGCTGTGTGAAACCTAGTACAGCTGTGTGCAGACTAGTGTTTACTGTGTGGAACCTAATACCTACGTGCTTTGTGCAGTATGGTATTTGCTGTGTGAAACCTAGTACAGCTGTGTGCAGACTAGTGTTTACTGTGTGGAACCTAATACCTACGTGCTTTGTGCAGTATGGTATATACTGTGTGAAACCTAGTACAGCTGTGTGCAGACTAGTGTTTACTGTGTGGAACCTAATACCTACGTGCTTGGTGCAGTATGGTATTTGCTTTGTGAAACCTAGTACAGCTGTGTGCAGACTAGTGTTTACTGTGTGGAACCTAATACCTACGTGCTTTGGGCAGTATGGTATTTGCTGTGTGAAACCTAGTACAGCTGTGTGCAGACTAGTGTTTACTGTGTGGAACCTAATACCTACGTGCTGTGTGCAGTCTGGTATTTGCTGTGTCAAACCTAGTACAGCTGTGTGCAGACTAGTGTTTACTGTGTGGAGCCTAATACCTACGTGCTGTGTGCAGTCTGGTATTTGCTGTGGGAAACTAGTACAGCTGTGTGCAGACTAGAGTTTACTGTGTGGAACCTAATACCTACGTGCTGTGTGCAATCTGGTATTTGCTGTGTGAAACCGAAGTGTTTACTGTGTGGAACCTAATACGTGCTGTGTGCAGTCTAGTATTCGCAGGGTGCACCTACGTAACTGCCAGACCGTACCCTTTATGGCTATGGAATATCTACCAGGATTTGCAGCTTCGGACGTCTAGCTAGAGCACAGCTAGAGAATAACTAGCATCCTCAGCTTGTACCAGTCATTCCGCACAAAACTAAGATTCTCAGTTCGTCTCCCCGTTTCTGTTCCAGGACAATCAAGAATCCAAGTGACTATAGAGAGGGCACCGTGAGACACGGTGTGGTCAGGATGGCCGAGTGTTACACATACATACGGCTGGACAGACATATGCACGCACACCTACGACATCACACCGACACGGCACTTGAGAGCACAGGCAGGCAGGAGAGGAGGCGCGGTGGGTCGACACATTCCGCGCCGGGACACCACCAACACTACGTGCATATTAAATTCTTTGTACTTTGACCTTAATTAAAAGTGTATAATACTTTCCATGCGGAGTATTATTTGGCCTCCTGTAACACTACATAATTACTGAGACATCTAGTTTACGTGTTGTGCCTTGTGCAAATTCTACCATTTTCAAGACTTTCGATATAACTACATTAACTTCTAAATTAACCGACAAAGTGACTCGATCGACTTTAATTTTAAATTTCAACAGTCATCTATACAAATAATGATGAAATGTTTGGAGGGAAAAAAAATAAAAAGAGGCGGTAACCCCGCGCGTATAAAATTTGTTACACGAAATGTTTACCAATTTGTCCATACTCCATATGCCAGTTTTGTATCAATTCGGTCACATTTTGTAAAATTATTCTCTACAATACATAAATTTTACCCCGAAGGTGCAACGTTGAAAAACAAATTTATCAATTTGTGCTGTATCTGTAAATACTTTTATTTTTACATGACATACATACAAAGTGTAAAAGTAATTAAACATAAGTTGTCAAGCGACATGAAAGAGTAAACATGATTATAATGTTGGAAGCGAACAGGTTAATATTTTCATAATAAAAGTTTGCTATGCACTACATTCAGTCTACGTGATTCAGTATAGCAACCTCCATTTGACAGCCGGTAAGAGCTACATAGATTTTAATGTAGGATATAGAGAGCATCTAGTTTTTGTGAGACTGACAACCACAGTGAGGTTTTTATAGAAAATACAAGCTTTATAATAATGGAAGATATATTTCTATATACAAATTACAAAATATTAACGTTGCCATGGTCACAAATGGACACTGACCACTGACCCTAGGGACCACCTGTCAGTGCGACTTCCGTCTAAACCACCTTGTCTGGAAGGCTAGACTTTAAGTACTTTTAAGGACAACTTAACGTAACGCGCGCGCCGCCGCCTTCAATTTGGCTCGGGTCGCTCCCTCTCCCGACTCTCTCCGCTTCATTCTGCGCTCGCTCACACTTTGTTGCGTCCTTACGCTCAGCCGTCGGTGTAAATAGATTACTATCAACAACAACAAAAAGTTAATTTTATTTTGTTTTTGACCAAGGTAACCGTGGCAACGAAATGGTTAACTTAAACACTAATACTCTTTCGTGAAACTCAATCATTCAATATATCAATAATCAGTCTTCGCTAGTGTCATTCATTCTACCAAATTAAACTGATCCAGAAACGTATTGTCCACGCCCAAAGCAGCACCCAGACTTTCTCTGCATTTATACTTTTTGTCTTTCAAGGGCGGTGAATCGACCTTAGACCATTCCGGTTGGATCGGGGAAGCCCTATTTGACAGATTACTGTACTGTGGACTCACTAGATCGGGCAGCCGAGCAGGAAATGATGTATCAACATTGATTTCGTTCACATCGTTCTCTTTCAGCAAGTCCGTTATCGGACTCAACGTTGGACTCAGAACGGCCATTTTGCTTTCGGTCTTAGTCGTATTGCTTCGGATGCGTTTGTACTTTTCAATGAGTTTTTCGATAGAATTTGCCCTTTTCTTCTCAGCTGGCACATTCCGAGAGGGATTTGGTGTTTTCAAAGCTGTCTCCGGTTGTAAAGATGCGAACTCTTGAGTTCTATTTATAGAGTGATTCAAAAGTTCAACCGGTGATCCTGTTCTGCTCACATCTTTATTTGGCGAATGTTTGCGAGACTCCGGATTCGATAGTGTGATCGAAGGCATGCTTTTGAATTCACAATTCTGTTCCGAGAGCGGCGAATGCTTTTGCAGTGAGCTATTTTTACTATTCGGAAGGCAATCGACTCCTGATATCTCCATCGGCCTATCTGGACTATCTTCCTGTTTTATCGCGTAAAGATTCCTGATCATGCGTCCAACGTTAGATTTCTTCTTCAACTCTGAAGACATACATAAATTGGGGCTGGACAGACTTCTAGCCATGGTGAAGCTGTTTTCTGGTGTGTCCCTGAAGAGATGGCTGCGTCTGGCTTTGCTGTGAGAGTCCGTTTTGTGGGAGGGTTTAAACTTTTTCGCGCTACTCTTTCTGCTCGATAGGAGTCGATGAAACTGTTCTTTTGTGAAGCCAGCTGAGCAGTCTGCCGTAGTTCTGTTGACTTCTTTTTCGGGTTGGGAAGTTTTCGACGTATTCGAGCAGATAGTAGTCATGAGATCATCTGCGTGCAGCTTCGCTATGTTCTTGAAGAGTGCCGGTCTGGATATTGTGTGTATCGGAGCCTGGAAGAGTGATCTTGGCTGTCTGAATTCATTAGTGACGACTCCTTGGATGTTGAACTGTATCTTGGAGGAGTGTAGCGGAGTGAATGCCTTGTGGAACAGCTGGTTCTGCCAGGGTTCGCTTCGGATCCATATGTCCGGCAGCGCTGGGATGGCCAGCTCTGAGCCTGAATCATCTATGAATGATGACTGGGATGATTTCTCCTGGAAACAAATGAATTGTCATTAATCACGGGAGTAATTACCATCCAGGTGAGTTTTTTTGGAACATTGAAGAGTAAACACCGGAAAGAGAAACCCTATTTTTCATGGATTGGATTTAATTTGTTAGTTCTGCTTGGAGCTACTGCCAATATTCCCAAAATACAGTTAGTAATTAATTTAAAACTAGTAGATGGCAAGAGGTCTGTCTTTTGAAATTAGCTGTATGCCTGCATTACGCAGAGCGCTATCGCTTATGGCAGAGAATGTTCTTATCAAGAGTAGATTTTTTAAAATAATAAAAAAAAAAATTTAAGAATTAAAAGTGATGAAATCACATTTCGTCATCTACAGTAGATGTTTTCTGATGATATTAAGTTATTTACTAAATAAGTTATTTATCCTTATTTATATAATTATATATTATATGTTATTATTTTTCTGAGTGGCTAGGAAGCGCTGTGAATAGGGTTTCTGATTTCTCAAACTATTTTCGTTCTCGATGCACGAGAATTCTCGAGGCTAAATTCTCGAGTCTTCTCGAGTCTCGAGGTTTTCAAACAAAAAACCAATAGTGGTTTAAAATTTAAAGAAAAAAACTCCAAAAAATTACGAAATCAACGTATTTTTATTGCACCAACTGCACTTACTAAAAAGGAACAAACGAAACATAAAAAACTTCTAACACAACACAATTTAATAATCAGATCTTAATACTTATTAATAAGAATTAGGAACAGAGAACTAAGCGACTAAAAATCTGCATCTTAATCATCCATACATCTACATGTAATTGTATGTGTATACCGTGTTGTGCGTGCGGCTCACTGTACGTATATAAAACAGTTCCTTAAACTTAGTAAACTTTATTCATTCACTGTTTCGAAAATGCTAGCAGATAAACAAACCCCTACAGGAAGGACACAGATAGTGACTTTGTTTTACAATAAGTGATGCAAGCATGCTTAAAATAACTAATTCATTATACAAATAACTAGAAAAATTGATTGAATACTTACAAGCGCGCAGACGATTTTACGCGTAAAAACTTAAGTCGAATATTTTGAAGTGGTTCCTCGAGAATTCTCGAGGCACGGTTTTATTTTTCTCGTCTCAAACCAAGGCGAATTTCTCGAGTTTCTCGAGTTCGAGAATTATCGAGCAGTAACCCTAGCTGTGAATTGCTGGACGTTGATTGGTAGGAATTTTGGCAACATCGTGTTCCCCATTGACGAACCACGGGTGCTCTTGGCGGCTTATACTATAGTCATATTGATCTAATCTGAGTTTGAAACTTATGCTGTTGAGTTTTTCAAATAGAAACATTTATATAAGTGACGAATACTAGAACTCACCTCCAATTTAATTTTAAGCTTGTGCATTCCATCGATCAGCCACTTCGCCTTATCCACCAACAGAGCGTAACCAGCGCTCATCTCGTTCAAATCTCGATTGACCTGTTCGACCGGTTCCACACAGCGAACGTTCTTGAACAGAAAGCAAATGGCCACCGCGTACCCTCGCAACAGATTCGGGAAGTTCAACTTGTTGTCTTTTATTATATTCTTCAGAACGTAGCGCTGCTGACTCGACACTTGTGATTCTAGCTTCTCGAAGTCGATGCTGTCTCTTCCGGGAACGTATTCAATAGTGTACGAGCTTCGGTCGGCGATGGTGCTGCGAGAAACGGTCGATTTGCCGGCCTGCCGACAATTTATCGCGGCGGTGACGATATTCCGGGTTTTAGCCGTCCAATCACTTTCCAATTGCACCATCGATTGGTCGCCATAGTCCGTCCAATCGGATAAGAAATCGGATGGAACATTAGCATCTTTGAGATCAACTAATCCGGAATTTTCTGGAAATCTATCAATGCAACAGTCCAGCATTCTCTTTAAAGTCTCATTTTCCTTTTCCAATTCAATAATGGTCTGTTTATAACACTCGGATAGCATCGCAGCTTTTTTCTTATACGTAACAAAGCTGACTGATTTGTTGATGAACTCTTTTCTTGCCTTTTCAATAGCGGTGTCCAATTTTGGCTTCTCTTTCATAAACTTGAACAAGTCGCAACCTTCCAGTTTTTCACCGGTGGGCTTGAAATCGCTTCGAATCAGTTTGCTAAGCGCGAGCTGCGACATTTCGAACATGAGCTGCATTACTTTGAATCCGCCTGCGTTTAAATAAGACGGTTGTATCGGAGTAATCCATTTGTGTTTTTCGCCGGAGCCGTCCTTGTTGTAATACATCGATATAAAGCTCAGTAGCTGAGTTTTGTAAGTGCGCTCGGACGCCTTATCGTACAGGGGCCAAGTTATGAGCTGGGCCAACTTAGGTTCTATGATTGAGGCGAGGTAATACGAAAGTTGGACGAATAGCGCTTGGTTGAGCTTGTCGAGGCTTTGAGGGCCGCCAATGAGCATGTGGCATAGTTCTTCCAGCATCGGACGACGGAGCGAGAGCAAGCACACGTTGCGGTAGACCTCTGACCGCAGACGCCCCCTCAGCGAGCGGTGCGCGGAGAGAGCTGACATTGTTTTTGCCGAAAGACAACACTGCACAGTTCACGTCCACACTTTATTCATAGTTCCACCCTTTTTCGAACTATCTCACTTTACTAAAGGTTACAACCACTCGTCGTAACTGAAATGAGGGAGTGTTTTGAAGGTTTTTGGAGATAAATGAACGTTTCCTCAAGTGAGAGGAGAAAGCAGGCGTGCATGAGTGCGCAGCGTGACCGTTGGGAAAGACCATTTGTCAAATTCAAAAGCTGTCAGTTTTTGCTGTCAACGCAACACTATTATATTGTCTATGGCATAGATAGATAGATAGATAGATGTTGAAGCCCGTTGCAGAAGGGAAAGTGGTATAAATATAATTTTTGGATTATTTTTGGTAACCAACAATGAGCAAAATGCTAGGATAAATTTGGCTACTTCTGAATTATACACAGAGATTTTTGCGCACTTGCACCTTCTCCAAGAACCGGTTGCTTGCATCTCCTTGCGGCTCTTAGCATTTTTCTTCCCGCGCGACAGAATAATTTGAGACTAGCTAGAGTACTTCGATTCAGATTCAGATATTTATTTCTCTATAAAGAACACACAACATTAACAATATTTCATTGAGACATATGCATACCCTAGCTACAAAAGTAATAATGGAAGGGTTCTCTGTAAAACTACAGATAAGACTTTTGGAGGGGGTGTCAAACTGGCCAACAGCCGGTAAATCTTTTGACATTGAAAATATTACCTTTTCGGTCGCTTAACTAAGTATAGTCTCAGATTTTCCAGCGAGAGTGCGAATTCGCCCTGGTGTCGTAAATGTTTAGGGTGTCAAAAGACGCGTATCGACGAGGGCTACAAGATGGTAAAAAATAATAGTTTGAGAGTTTTTGAGAAAATCGAAAAAAAAGTTATGATTTTTTGTTACCTTCCGTTACGCGTGTTACGAGTCGGTTTTATCTTGCAATGTAAAAAAATTAAGAATAAACCGTTTTTTTTATTTTTGTATTTATGTTTGAAAATTTTTGTAAATTTTACAAAATGAACTTATTTCTTATGCCCTAAAAGTCATTTTCAATGTACCCGAACGTAGGTCAAGTAATGCATGAGATTTGTGAATTTTTGTATGCTCTATATTGGATTGTAAATTGGTTTCTAGTCTTAGTTTATTTTAACTGTATTATTTATATGTATTATTTTCTTTAGCTAAACTTTGATATAAAATTTGAATAGGGGAATTGTCAATTTTAAGATAGAAGAATTAGGAAAAAAAAATTTATCATATTTTCCTTACCTCGAGTTCCAAAAATTCATCTGTGCTTCTAAAGGAGTGAATCCTCACTTGTTTTACACGGCCTTGTGAAGAATTTCATTGGTTCAAGTGGCATAGAATCTTTGGTGGGAAAGGGGGCTAAGTTTGGAATGCAAAAAAATTGGTTGTCTGTAAAATCGGTTTACGGACGATAGTTTTACGTGATAACGTCATAAAGAAACACAGCTATAAGAATTACCGTATTTTTTCGTACGGCACCCCTATCGCTGCCGTACGCCGTACATTTGTCGATTTCTAGCCTCGATTACCGTACGATACGGCAATTACCGTACGTTTGGCAACACTGCCGCTAATTTGTCGATTTCTAGCCTCGATTACCGTACGATACGGCAATTACCGTACGTTTGGCAACACTGCCGCTTGGGCCGATTGTGCCTCTCTATCGCTTGTTACGCGCTCTCGCTTGCACACACAGGCTCAGATGGAACGTGACACTTGTTCGTGCGTGCAGCCAGTGTTCATCAATTTATAAGACGTTATCACGTCAAAAACTTCCATATGGTTTTATTTCACGCACACGCAACGCAACTCTCACGGTGCTACCATATTGATTCAATAACCATAAATCACTGGCATCTTGCACCGTCTGTGATGGATGGGCGTGCGTGAACGGGAATCCACGACCGGAAATTACACGATTTATCCATCCTACTCTATGGTACATTGGTATGCTTGCTCTGCTCCTCCATACATACCTACCTACCATACTATACTTTCCTATGAGAGATAGAGAGAGATGGAACTACAGTATTGAGTTCGAGGTTGGTTGGCGGACGGAAGTCAGTTTGTTTGTTTTGTTTGACATTTCTCACGGGATTAGCAAGCAAAGAATTTACCAAGTCAATAAATTGTGTTGTATTCTCTTTGGGGAATA
The DNA here is from genome assembly GCA_946902875.1 of Nematopogon swammerdamellus. Taxonomy (NCBI): domain Eukaryota; kingdom Metazoa; phylum Arthropoda; class Insecta; order Lepidoptera; family Adelidae; genus Nematopogon; species Nematopogon swammerdamellus. The sequence continues at coordinate 15,641,209 of OX336358.1, forward strand.
CCGAAAGTTCGAGGGATTTGTACCTGTGATTTGCTTTTCGTGTGCATTTTTCAGGTACCTAAGTTAATTTTGATTCATAGATCGTTATAGATATTGATCGTTATCGGTTTTTATTTTCATTCAGAGAACCCTATTTTCAATGTGAACAAGTTTTCATAATTTTTGTGATGTCTGAAATCACATTGATCTATTTGATTTTTTCATTGCTTGCTTACCATTCACGCAATACATTTTGGTCTATATAACAATATTTGTCTTTTTATTCCATAAATAGGTAGGTACATAGCAGGCATAAACGTTTTCAGTTTTCACCTTTCAGTTTTATAACATTTTACGTATTCTAATAATTCCCAACAGCTATTCATAGTCATATTCCTTTTAAATAAATATATGAGTAGGTACTGCTGTGTTCATAAATTAATATGAGTAACTATTGCGTAATTTCTTAAAATATCCCAAATAGGTTTCCTTACAAATGTAGTTTAACACATCGCCTTCCGCTGCTCCTTCATCAAAATGAAATAATAATCTGCACTGCAGATAAATATTTAAGTTGTTACACCTGCTGCTTCTCCGTTCGGAACCGGCGTAAAACTGTGGTCCCTTCCCTTCTCACTTGCCCCTTACTAGGTGGTAGCCTCAAATTGTAGCCAACTGGGTTGGTTCCACCGTACTGGATGTAAGATGGCCGCATAGCAGCCTCGGTTGTGTTCTCCTCTAGTCCAGTATAGCCAGCAATCCAGGGAAGTCTCCGGTATGGCACCTACCTTCTCGGAGGTGATATTGGCTAGTCGAAGCATGCGCTTTGGCCCCTCCGACTCAGCCACCCATACCGGATTACATAAAAAAAAAAAGTTTATATTTGTACACATTCATACATTCATTCATCCCTCAGTCAAAGCATGACGTACACCGGCACCGTCGCGGCGATGCTTCTGCCCAACCTCGGCGGATGGGCCGGCGGTTTCTACACGATGAAGGAAGTCAGATGCTGCGGCCAGCCCACCTGGTACAGCACGCTGAACAAGCCCAAGTGGACTCCGCCCAACTGGGTGTTCGGCCCCGCGTGGACCACCCTTTACACAGGGATGGGTTACGCTTCGTACATGGTGTATAAAGAATGCGATGGTTTCACTGGTGAGTTTGATAAAAATATCTTTATAAACTTTGATATGACTTTTATAAACTTTTATAACCTTACTATTTGGTGACGCGATGTATCGGCGTTTTATCTCGATGCTAAGCGCACACAGACGTGGTCAGACCATAGATAATAAAATAAAAAAGTCTGTTTTACGTGACATGGTTGGCTTCATCACCTTGGTGGACTAGGTGCTATGTCAGTGTTTTCCTTTCGTCGTGTCGGCTACACTGAAGTGGACGGAGAACGCGTACTATTTACGCGACCGCTTCAACCGAATTTTCATTCAGTGCGGTGACACCAATCCAAGCGGAATCAAATACTACCTGGTAGGTAAGGGAAGGGACCTACAGTTTATATTCTAAAACATTGTCGTACTTGCGTCGTCCGAAAACGAATCGTACACACATAGATGTACTTATTTATGAATCTGTCATTTGTTTTAATGAAACATTTGGAAGATTGCAATCAACTCTGGTATCTCATAGGAATCCGGTCACTATGTATTTTGTTAATGTGCTTACTTACTTAGTGTTGGAGTATAAATTAACTTAGCATGCTTGTTTTGTATGCAAATCAGAGCTTAAGTGTAGTTTGCCTGATTCCGTCGCCTTCCGCCTCGCGGGCATATCGTTTACATAATAGCTGTGTCTTTATAGTGAGATGACTCAGAAGTGAATAAGTGTGATGAAAAGATAAGTAATCTCAAGATTTCTTCCCTAATATCAAAGTTTGCCATACTCTGAGTGATAAGGACTCGGTTTACATCTTGCATTTACATTGCATCACCCCTATGAAGAAAAGCTAAATAGACTGAAAATATATTTCATCATTCGAATATCAAAACATTTTTTTGTAAAAAATTACACTTATTGCATCTTTTTTCATCGCGCAGTCGGGTAAAGAACTGGCCGAGTGCTAATCGGACTCACGCAACAAGGGGTTCCGTACCACTATGCTACTTGGTAACAATTGCGATCACGGATGTTGTAGGTGATGTAGCCAACCGTGTCAGTTTCCATAAAAATAAAAATATAATAATAATAAATTGTGTTCACACTAGCATAGAAAGAAAGTCCTATACTTACTTTTCTTTGCTTTGGCTTCTCTTGCTAGAGGTCCATGGTTCAAATCCAACCGGCGTCTACCAATGAGTTTTTTCTGATCTGAAAAAATGTACATGCATACTTTAAGAGCGTTCCGTCACAGAATAGAAAAGAGTACTCCGTACAGAAGCTTCCCTGTACAAACACTCACAAAGAAATAGCTACTCTGCGACGACGCGATAAAGTACAAATTGACTCGCACAGAGCTGCATGCCTAACCACGATCACCACCTACATTTCGCTTCTCTTTCTGTCGCGTAACTCTATCTCGAAAGCGCACCATTCAGCGCGTGTAAGGGCTGTGTCTGGGCTGTCTTTTTGTGAGGAATAAAATAGAGATGATACCTACCAACGATACGATATTTCGCTACGGCAAATTCATGCGAACAAATTCATGCATGCGTTAGCGTCACAATTAGTTTCTCACATGGAAGCGTGCAACCTTCCAGTAATAGTTTTGTTTGATCAATAAATGTAATGATCATCTACAATGTACCTATTGTTTTATTGGTGTTTTTATTGTATAAAGATCCACATTGAGACAGAGAACGAATGAATGTTCTATTTCTATCCTTATACGAATTAGGCCATACCTACATACCATGCTGTTCGGCGTCATCTAACTAATGTTATTGGCAACATGATAATGAATGAATAAATAAATTACTAGAAATAAATCAAAATGGTGCACAATAATGACGTGATTTTGACATTTCTAAATTCGAAACGAAACCTATTAGATGCGCGTTGGCGCACGCTCGCTCTGGCTGGATAGCGACAGCCCACTGTTAACTTGTACATTAACCGGTACGCCAAGCGGTAGGCATTTAACGCGCGACCTTGAGCGAGTGACGAAGGCCTGGTTCCGTGCAATTTGCACGACACGCTCTTAACCTCCATGGTTTGGATTCCATGTATTGTTTATTGTATAATTACATTCATAGGTAGGTAACCTACGCTTGGATATGTCGAAAATTCTGGCAGTTCTAAATTCAATGCGAAGAAGAACTGACAAACAAACTTCGCAAGTTACAATGTTTTGTTAGTACCTTAAAATTATATTAAAGTAATTTACAATAATTAACCCATACTACCGCTCACAAGAGCATCAATATTTACTTATGAATACTCAAAAATCTGACCACTCTGTCTATTTACATTACCTATAAAAATGTAAGTCCACCGGATTGACTGGAGCAAATTGACCAACGCAATAAGCCCACTCTTGCCATACATTAAGTGGCATAAAGTGTATAAAAAAAAGTATCATTGCCATATTGTGAAATGACAGAACCAGATATGTTGTGCTCGCAGAGGAGGCAGCTCTCCCGCTGACGCTGTACGCTACCCAGCTCGCCCTCAACTGGGCGTGGACTCCGATATTCTTCTACAAACACCAGCTCAAGTGGGTCAGTAGCTTGCAACTAACATAAACTTTTTTTTTTTATGGAAACTGACACGGTTGGCTTCATCACCTACAACATCCGTGATGTCAGCCCATAACACCTAGGTGAACTAGGTGCCACGTCAGTGCTTCCCTTCGGTCGTGCCGGCTACACTGAACTGGACGGAAAACACAAACTATTTACATAGCCGTTTCGACCGACCTTTCATTCAGTGCGGTGGTACCAACCCGGGTGGGTTAAACCCTACCACCTAGTGATATAAGAAGGGAGTCATATCCCTTAGTCGCCTTTTACGACATACACTACCTAACTTTGATGCTTTCACATAGTAATACTAGCTGTGCCCGCCCCTCCGCTCACCGTAAAGTCGAAATCCAAATGTTTATTTGTGTAAAAATGAGAAAAGTATGTATAGAAAATACAGTAATAGGCAACATTCCCTTGCCTTGAGGTGGTAGGCTCAAATTGTAGCCGACTGGGTTGGTACCACCGTACGGGATGAGATGGCCGCATAGCAGCCTCGGTTGTGTTCTCCTCTAGTCCAGTATAGCCAGCAATCCAGGGAAGTCTCCGCTATGGCACCTACCTTCTCGGAGGTGATATTGGCTGGTCGGAGCATGTGCTTTGGCCCCTCAGACTCAGCCAACCATACCGGATTACATAAAAAAAATATTACTCCCAATAAATAATGAATAATGTAGTACAGTTTGGCCTTATGTAGTAAGTAATGTTGCAACCAGAGGCGGACTAGCAGCCTTAGCCGCCCTAGGCCGTTTAGTACCAGCCGCCCCAATTCAATGCAGCCGCCCCTTTCAAGTTTATACAAATGTGAAGTTGTATGAAAATCAGTATTGCGTTCGGTTCAACCTGCCAAAAATATATTAGGTGCTTATTTTACATATTATAGTAAAAGTATTTTTTACAAGTTTTACGGCAATATTGACCTTATAGTCATAGCAAAATTATTTTTTCCGCGTAAATAGTGCGTCATCACCTCCGCCGCGCTCACCACTCCCGCACGTCGCACGCACTTGCTCCGGCCGGCACCCTTTCTATTCTGTACCTGCGCTCACTGCTTCCAGCAGCAGGTACAGATTGGCCGCCCCTAATATCTGGCCGCCCCAGGCCCGGGCCTAGTCGGCCTATATGGAAAGTCCGCCTCTGGTTGCAACCTGTTTACACTTTCAACTTCCCTATCTTATTTTTATTATTTTTTATTTTGCAGCTCGATGTAAAGCACTAGACTTTCGTCTGTGTTTGCTTCACTATGGTTCTTTATTCTTTATACTTTATTCATCATTCATATGGTAGTACACTACGCTTGAATTTGTCCTGTTTAGTTTTTACAATCCGGTTCGATTACACCCACAAAGAAGAGCCGGCAAGAAACTTCGCAGGGGTTTTTTTTTTTCAACCTCTTCGATTACAATACATTGTGACTAGCTACACAATGGACACAGCTTACAGTTTTAAGATACAGTTTGAGAGCTAGAATAACTATAATTTAAGTTTGATAATTCTGACCACATAAAATAAAAAGTAAAAGTATAAATAAAATCAGGTGTATAGAGCCTTTGTCAGAAATTGTTGATACAATTTATTGTTGCTCTTGGTGTAGCAGGAATTGTCGAAAATCAATCTCTGAAGGAATTGGTTGATTATTTCTGACTGCGTTCAATTCTGACCCCACTGCTCGGCTCATAAGAATAATGGCGTGATGCTATATAGCCTATAACCTGGCAAGGATGTGTCACATTACATATGTAAAAACTGCAAGCGAATATGTTAAGCCGTTCTTGAGTTAAAAGCGAAGATACATACATTTATGCATGCATTACTAGGTGAAAACTTTACATGCCATCGTACTGGACGAAAGATGGCGTAGCAGCAACGGCTGTGTCCAGTATAACCAGCAATCCAAACGGTGTCATCTTGCCGGAGGTCATATTGGTTGTTCGTAGCATGTGCACTGGCCCCTTTGACTCAAGTCACCCATACCGAATTGCATAAATTATTTTTTGTGAAGCCATGTCAAACGCTTTTGTACACATTACAGTCGTTCTATGAGATCGTGGCGCTGACTGGCGCGGCGACGCTGTGCACCGCGGCGTTCTACCGCGTGTCACCGACGGCCGGGCTGCTGATGCTGCCGTACCTGGCTTGGCTCGGCTTCGCGGGCGCGCTCAACTACTCCATATGGAAGAGGAACGACGGACCGCGCGCCAAGATCACCGAGATCATAGACGACATCAAGAAGAACTGAGGTTTCTCCCTTTACACTGGACAGGGCTATTCGTAGGTATGCCAAACAGAGATTGTTAACTAAGAACTCGTAGGTATGCCAAACAGAGATTATTAGCTAAGAACTGAACTGGGAGTGTCCTATTTGATTTCCTGCGAATAGACCTACTAGGCGGGACAGTGCTATTCGCAGGTATGAGGTTAGAGAGTCTTGTCCTATTTGATTCTATCAAAGTGAATGTTTTAGTGGTTTAAAAAAAAATACCAGGTTTGTTGAGCATGTCGTTTTTGTATCATGCAGGTATACCTACGAATGACAATTCCCCTTTACTATCTAGCTCAACGTTGGGACGCAGGGGTGTCAGCCTCGGTAGCTCAGGGTGCGGTCGTTCGACTGGTTGTTAAGCACACCTGGGCGCGGTCAGTACTTGGATAGGTGACCGCTCGACCGTCGGAGGCTGACCGCGGTTCGGATTCCACCTAAAACTGTAGGTTCCTTCCCTTCTTACCTTACTAGGTGGTAGGGTTTATCCCGCCCGGGTTGGTACCATCGCCCTCATCTCTGGCTAGCGGTGAGAGCGACTATAAACTTAACTGAGTTGTTTCCATTTTCGATTTGTTAAATGAAACTGGGGTTTTTTTAATTGAAAACGTGACATGTGGCGCTGAGCCACCCATTAGGGGTCTAACGACGCCCATGGACGTATGCGGGGGTTGCGAATGCCATGCCGGCCGGACAGGTGCCTATTCACGCCCCTCTTGAAGGACCCGAGACTGTACTTGGGTGTAAATATACTGGCAGGGAGAGCGTTCCAAGAGTTACCTGTTATGTAGATGGGATGCAATCCCTTCCCGGTGCGCGTAGTGCGGAGGTGGAAAGGGGACGGCGGGATCGCGTTAAACAGTTCCTCCGAGCACTCGTGGGGATTAATTTATGGTTTTAACTAATAGGAAGAAAAGAAAATAGATAGGTACTTTATAAAACCCGACTACGAAAACTACATGAAATAACAAGGAAAGTTTATCCAAAATGCTGTAGTCGGATGTGCAGTTCGACTACAGCCCTTTCGTTCAAATTTCCTTGTTATTTCCCGCGCTTATTGTAGTCAGTTTTTTTCTGAACAGTTTTCTATCGGCATGGAATATTTTAATGTATGTATTTTTTCTTTTTTTTTTCAGTTGCAGCTGCCCCTTCGTACGAATCGGCCTAAAGTCATTGATTTAATATTTCGCTGTAGTGTTGATTGTTGAACTTGTGTAGTATGCTGTTACTTAAACCGTACAATATTATGTAGGTACCTACCTATGCTAAGTGTAATTTTGTATAAGTATATATAATATTTTTAAGTTTTGTTCCAAATATGTAACTTGTAAGGAAAGCACACCAAAATGTCAATTCAATGTAGAACTAAGTGTCCTTATACAAAAGCTATGCTCTATGAATATTTTTCAATGGATATGAAAGAAGAAATATTATTTTTCGCCACGTACAGATATAAGCACTATATCGTACAATGCAATATTTGCACATTTGAACAATTCGCACGAACCACTTAGAGCCTGCCGCGAGTATCTGTAGCAGTCACAATTATTATTGTTTTTTTAAATAAAGCATAATTAGGCGCACCAGACTTGGCATTCGTATTTATATTTTGTCACGAAGCAATTTGTGTCGTGTTGCAATACGAATCACGGTCTCCATCATGAAATCACGACGTGTCACGACTCGTGTTCGTGTTCCATTTCGTGTCCATTTCCGACACGAGTACCACGTCTGGTGTGCACATTCGGACAAGTCATAGTGTATTACAAAATTTAGGAATGATGTGGTGATGTGGTATTGTGCATCGAGCGAAAAATTCCCTTCGTCTAAAACAGAAATTGATAAAAAGTTTCAATAATACTGTGGTTTGAAGCGAACAGGAAACATACACTACAATATCTTAGGTGCTACTTGAAATTAAACGTACAATGAAGATTATATTACCGAACATCCGTTCACACTGCAGCTGCTTTGCGTTCATCCGGAAAAGTGAAAATATACAGATTGTTCCACGCAGAAAGTGAATGTTTGTAGGGTGTTGCAGTTTAGTGACACACACTTTGGAAATTTGTTGCATTTAATGCTGTGTTGTGAATATACGCTTTACATAGAATAAACAGTTCTCTTTTGTGGTTATAGTTATAACACATTTTTCTGGTTAAAAAGTCCAAACTGTAACTTGGATGCAGGAAATAGTATTTTTTTTTGTATTATTTACTTCATATTTTGATATGTCCATTTGTCAGCTACTATATTATAACATGTATATTATGTGTGTACGTTCCATGGTGGCGTAGAGGATTTTCGGGTATTACCTACCTATACTTTTTTAGAAGTGAAGCATTTATCTTTGTTAGAATTTAAATTTGAAACATTCTATAGTTATGAATATACCATTTATATCTGTGTTCGGTGTTTTATTTCTATAGGCCAGGGGCTCCCAACCTTTTTTAGATTAAGACTCTCAACATGTTAAATATTTTTTGCACACCTTTGAGATATTATATAGTAATTTCTAAGAACCTCTTTTATGTATATTAGGTTATATAAATAGTTATAAATTAACTGAACTTTACCTGAGGATGAGGGGGCGGGGTGCGTGCGGAGTGTGGTGAAAACAATCTCACACCTTTTTAACAATTAAAATTTTTCCATCAAAGTAAAAAATCTTAACAAATTAAAAAGCCGGACAGTCGGGACGGCGTCCGAAAGTGCGGATATCTCTGGACAAATTTGCTCGGATGGTAACACTACGCATTGGACCCTTTTGAAGCGATTTTGCGCTGAATTTAACAAAGAAATAAAAGATCTGCATCAAATACACAACTCTTTATTATTTTTGCTTACGCACATCTTAAAGGTTTAGTTCACATGAACTTGTATTTATATTTAGCTTAGTTTTACTTCTGTCGCTTCAGCTTGTTGAGCTCTCCCTGTTGAATCGAAGCGTCCTTGAAGATCTCCTTCACCTTATTCTTTCGAATGTTGTCACTGAAAACAAAAATTAAATAAGACATTTTCTTCCCCATTTGATCTATCAGAATATGTCAATGTCTCGGTGGCGTCGAGTGCGGTATACAAATGTCCTTTCTACAGTACTACATTGTAGAAACCAACCCACGCGCTTCTCCACATCCCTAGTTTGTAAAGAATGCCGCATGGCACAAAACTCGCGTTTTGTGACCATTTTTAGGTTTGGAAAATGGTAAAAAGAAATGTTACAGTGTCACTTCATTGTCTGTCCGTCTGTCTTATCTGTATGTTACAGCCCATAGGTGTGCCGAGGGCGGGGTTTTCGGGGTACAAACCCGCCTGCTCTCCCCACCGAAACATAGAATAATAATTTGCACACTAAGGATGCGATGGTTCGACCACCTCACAGTGTCAAATATGACCTTAAAATCGGACACATTCTTTTTATTCCAGAAATTAATAGATTTAGTTATTTAAAATGCTAGAGTAAAACTCCCCCGCCTCTGCGACTTTTAGTTTAGGAGATATAATTTTTTGAAAATTACACTTTTTTAGTTTCGGAAAAACGAAAAATAATTCTACAATTAAAACTAAGCTACTTATTTAAATTTCACTCAGCCTTATCAAAGACCCTTTCGAATATCCACATTTGAAAAGTTATTCGAGGCTGTGAAAGTTTACAGAAATCGAATTATATTTATTTTTAATTTTTTTTATTTTATTTTTTTTCTCCTAGATCCCATAGTAGTAGGCGGAGATATTTATACCGAAAATAGTTCACTGTTTCCTCTGTCCGTTAAAAAAAAACCGACGCCTAATTCCATGGGATTAAGAAGTTACAGGAGTTATTCGCTATGGGCTAGGGTTGTTACTAGAATGAATAAAAATTTTCCCATTTTTTATTTATTTATTTTTGACATTTGATTAATTTTATTGTATTGTTTCGTGATTTCTTTTAATAATAACTAGCTTGTTTAGGTTTTTGTTTTTGTTTTTTTTTTGTGTTTTTTTTATGGAAACTGACACGGCTCGCTAAATCACCTACACTACAGCATCCGTGATGTCAGCCCATAACACCGGGAGAACTAGGTATGCATGCCATCAGTGGCGGCTGGCCCTTAAGTGCACTCGTGCGCCGCACTACCACAAAACAGCGCCTTCACCCGAAAGAAATAAACAAATTAAAATATTAAACATTTCCATGAATATCACCGATCGAAGTAAAAATATCAAACTGGATTCGTTCCTATTTCCTAGACAACAAGGCACGATTTTGCTGTACGTAATACGTACTACATACTACGCATCGCCGCGCCGCCGAGCTCGCCGCCGCGCCGCCGAGTGCATTAGAAAACACCGCGAACGTCTCTTGTATTGATACTATGAGAAAATGTCTAACGCCGCTGCCCCGCCGCGTGAAACAAAACACTCTTCATACGATTATGTGTGGAACAAGGTTGCGTTCTGCGTGTGACACACGACGGAAAAAGAAGGACAGTATATTGTGGATAGACGCGAGTGCGACACGTCGCGACCGAGCCAGCCGACGATGAGCCGAAGTAAGCCGAGATCGTGAACCCGACCGCGGGCACGTGCGGGCGGGAGCGCGCGGGCGCGGCGGGGGCGATCCAAACTCTGGGTCGAAGATACACACAAGCGCTAAGTACCTACATGCACTTATAATGCGCGGCGCGGATCTCGGCGTGTCGCCTCCGCAGCGGTTCGTCAGTGTTCTCCCTCGCACCCGCACCGTACTTGTATAGTGTATTCGCGTGGCGGGTCGCCCGCTGCGGCGACGACACGCCGAGATCCGTCCCGCGCACTATACGCTGTTGCACGACTCGACAGGCGAGTCCATTTTTGGAATATGGGTTGTTTCTTATATATAACAGATCGAGTTTGCAATTGAATATTTGAATTATTCGAATATCGATTTGATACATATTCGAATGGTAATTTATAAAATATTCGAATGTTACGACAAACATTAATGCGTTACAAAAATATTTCGCTATTTTAGTTAAAGTCAAAAAATGGAATCACCCAAAGAGCTAGGCAGGCGTTGTTTGGCGCGCCTCTCAGTTCGGGGCGAGACGAGACCCGTCGTCGCGTGACGCGTCGGTTCGGTCGACCGACAATCGCCGCGCCGCCGCGCCGGGATGTTTTGCAAATCCGTTTTTTAGCAGTTTGAACGACTTTTCGTCAGTTAACATGTACATTGTGAAGTTTTCTTCATTGCCCGGCGCGGCAAGGACGCGACACCGACGCGACACAAACATTGATATCTACCGCACGCTGTCTGGCCGGGCGGGCGCGGGCGACGCCTCGCGCGCGGGTGCGCTGGAGGCGCGGCTCTCTCGTGGCCACTGCGCGCGCAGTGAAGTGTCGCTTTGGTTCTTCGAGCAATTAGGACGCTGGGTGGGTACATAATTTTTGCAAATAAGTCAAGACCGCGGTATCCATTAGATTCACGTTTGGGTATAGTACTAAGTAGCTAGCGCACACCCAGTCCCATAGGTCACCAGCCGCCACTGCATGCCATGTCAGTGTTTCCCTTCATTTCATGTCGGCTACTATGTATAAAATTGGGGAGGCGTATGTCCAGCAGTGAACACATACACACTGACTGACTAACTGACCAGTCCATATACATCCACTGCTGGGACCATATCATCATTTTGCGGAAAAATAAAAGATTTTGTAAAGTGCCAACCCTATTGCCCGAAACTTGATAATTGCACTAAAATGAGCATAACTTCTTAAACCCATGGAATTAGGCGTCGGTTTTTTTTTAACGGACAGAGGAAATAGTGAACTATTTTCGGTATAAATATCTCCGCCTACTACTACGGGATCTAGGAGAAAAAAAATAAAATAAAAAAAATTAAAAAAATATATAATTCGATTTCTGTAAACTTTCACAGCTTCGAATAACTTTTCAAATGTGGATATTCGAAAGGGTCTTTGATAAGGCTGAGTGAAATTTAAATAAGTAGCTTAGTTTTAATTGTAGAATTATTTTTCGTTTTTTCGAAACTAAAAAAGTGTAATTTTCAAAAATTTATTTCTCCTAAACTAAAAGTCGCAGAGGCGGGGGAGTTTTACTCTAGCATTTTAAATAACTAAATCTATTAATTTCTGGAATAAAAAGGACGTGTCCGATTTTATGGTCATATTTGACACTGTGCACCTCCAGTATTTGAATTCTGAACACGAACCAAAATTACCAAATTTCTTAGATTACTTATTCAGGTATTATAAGGTAATTCTATAAAATATGCAAAGAACCTACGTCCTATGGTTTATTGAGCAGTGTTATAACTAGAAGCGGCATCAATAAGAAACTATAGCTCTCACCATTAGACAATGCTAGCTTGCGCTAGTGAGATAGCACAATATCGCAGCTATATCGTACGAACTCATTATTTATTGTATACATATCTTAAATTTTTTTTATGTAATCCAGCATTGGTGGCTGTGCCGAGAGACCAATGGTGTAGTCGACAGAGCCAAAATCGCCTCTCCTCGCGAAACCAGGCTCAGGTAGGTGCCATGCCAGCAGATTTGAATTGGAGAAATATCGAAGCGTTTATCCAGTACTGGACCCGGAAACAGCTGACTGACAAAATATAGTAAACTAACCTCTGAATCTTGTGCTTAATCTTGACGGAGCCGAGGTAGGCCTTGTCCCGCCTGATCTCGCGCAGAGCTCCCTTCGTCTCGCGTCTCAGCTTGTGCTTCAGCTTGTCCCTCTCTGCTTGCTCGCGAGTCAGCTTGCTCGACTTGCTGCCCGTGAATCTGTTCAATTACATTATTAATTATAGATTTGTTCACGCAATCAATAATGTAAATAAATAAAAATATGGTATGACATGTCTCTTTATTTTTCCCAACTTGTGTTTGTACGGGTCCCACCTTTACAAAGCGGAAAGGTCACACCCAAAAATAATTAAGGTCATATTCTGGTTGCAGTTGACGAAAAGCAAAAAACAACTTACACATCTTGCACGTCAGGCTCGTACAACTTGAGTGCTTTCGGCCGCTTCTTCTCGCGAGCTAGAGGAGTGTAGGTTTTCAATTCCAAAGTCTCCTTCATGTAAGTCACAGTGTCCGTAACATTCTTAGCCACTCCCTCTGGGTAGTTGTCTAACTCCACTCTCCCCAAGAGCTGAATATGAGGCTCGAACATGCATTCTTGCGTTTCCAAATCGTTACAGTTCATAAACATCTCCTTCAACATATTCACACTGGTCGATAGACATCGGACTTTGAATTCAGAGTTCACTTCGTTAAAAATCAAATCCTTGGCAGCCATCTTGGTTTTAATGTCAGTTGAACTGCAGTCTTCATCGAGCATTAGCATCTTAGACTCTTTGGTGTACAGTTTAAAAGGTGGGATGACTTGAATAGGGTTTAGGACGGATGTATTTGCGCTTAAAAATATAATGCCTCTGATAAAATTAATCGCAGACGGTACAAATCGCTTTGAAAGTACGGTGTACTCGAGAATTAAAGATGTCACGAATAAACCTCTCGCTATTGAAAATCCATTGACATACTTGCATTTGGTCAAGATTTCTGACATGAAAATAAGGCAAGGGGTTACGACGGGATGTCTGAAGTCTGATGTGGGAAATATCAAAGACACGAGCTTGAAGAAAATCAATGTATCCAGGCCGGGAACGGTTTTCTTATCTTTCTTGAAGTCTTCATACTTTTCTACTATGACCTCAGTTAGACAATGCTTTGCGTTCATTATGTTCATCTGTGCTAAGTCGTACATTTGGGGGGCAATTTTATCGAAGATTTGGAAAGATTTAATAATTTGTTTCTCCTTCTTCAGGTTACTGAATATGTCATTGATGTACTGAAGTAGGTAGGCGAAGAGTTTGCTCAACATGTCCTTGTTGTTATCAGCTAGGCTGGGATGGTAGCATTTTATCAGGCGTTCCAGAATTACGGCTTGATATTCAGGATGCTGCTTTAACAACAGCTCCTGGAAATAAAACAGTTTTATATTATGTATACATATAGTTATACTGTTATAGCACAGGTTATAGTTAGTACATATTTTTGATATGTATGTGATATGTGTATAATACAGAATGATGATAAAACTAATGATGATTTAAATTTGGCAATAATGAATAAGTAGTTTAAATAAAAGAAAAGGGCTGAATATGTGTAGTACGTATTTTAGAAAGAATTGGGTGTGTCCAAGCGTCCTTCGGACAATCAGACACAATCAGCGAAACCACGCTCAATGAGGTGCCATGCCATCGACAGAGCGGACAAAAGGTTGTCGTTGATTTTATTGGCACACCTTTTGAAGACCCCCAGGTTTTAGGAGTTACGGAAAACACTCACTGGAAGACTAACGACGAAGTGAATAGTCAACCACGACAGATTCTAAAAAAAAAAAATTATTTGGTGACAGATTTATTGAAAGAAACTTACCTCCAACTGTTCATACTCCTCCGGCATTTCATAAGTGTAAGGCAATTCCTTCTTCGCCTTCTCCATAATAACTTTCCTCGCCAGAAGATCGGCTTTGATTTGATTAGCTATTTGTGCGTCCACATCATCACCGTTGAACAAAACATTCTCTTTTCCTCGTTTCTCTACAACCAAATCTGTTCTCGGTTTGATGAAATTGAAAGAGGGTGCTTTACTTAACTGTTCAGTTACTATAACAGTACTTTGCTCGTCAATTTCAACATTTGTTTTCTCTTCAAATAATTTAGCAACTTTTTTGCCAGGACTGTCATGTTCGTTGTTTTGTTTCCTTTTATTGCCAAGTACTTTGTTATTTTTCTGTTCACCAATTTCAGCATTTGTTTTCTCTTCAGATAATTTGGCAATCTTTTTACTGGAACTGCCATTTTCATAGCTATTTTTTCTTTTGTTTCCAGAAATTTGGTTGTTTGTTTCTTCAACTTCTTCACTAGTATCAGAGCTATTTGATTTAGCATTTTTTTCTTCTCTAGCTGTTAGATCTATGTTTGTCTTCTTCTTTGTTTTATTGCTAACTCGAAGTATGTTGCTGTTATTAGTAACATCTGCTTTATTAACTTCTACATAATTATCATCATTTTCAGATTCGTCTTGAGAATTACTCTGATTGTTTTCTATAGGTAAATCATTTTCAGATTCGTCGTCATCATCTTTTGAATCGTTGAGTGAAGCGGCTTCACTTTCATCATCAGCGTCATCATCGCCTGATTTGTCATCATCATTTTCATCACTTTTATCTGATTCAGAACCATTGTTATCAAATTGGATGTCCTTCTTCCTTACTGTGAAACAAAGAAACGTATTATTATATTTTTCTTACAATTTGAGAGCAAAGAATTTAGGTTAGGTTAGGTTACTTATATACCCAGAAAAGGTTTCTCAAAATTTTCGAACAAAAAAAGCCATGGCAACGAACACTCTTCGCCTCGATTTTTGACACACTCGGTTTTTATATTGCATAGACGCTTTGTTGTGTCTCGGGGTTCCGTGGCCGGTGATTAAAAGTAGTTTACGCAAAATGCACAAAAATCACTAACGTGAGTTCTCCTTGAGGATATGTTCCGGCAGCTGAGGTTTCCCGTCCTTGTCGTAGGACACCATGTATGTGGGCTCCTCGTCCAGCTCGAAATTGTCATCCAAGTCATCGGCGGACCTACAGCCAAACAAGTAAAAAAAAAGTAAAAAAGATTTTATTAATTAATTCTAAAACATATAAACATTACAAATACAAACATTACAAAATACAAATAACATTATTCTCAGATTTTTTACATTTTGCATGTTTTAGATAGACATAAATATGATCACTCCCACCTAAACTGGCCATTGATGGTTGTATTATAGGTGGTTGATCAGTAAATTGTACACTTCTATCTACCCAGTAACAAGAACATCTCAATTCTTAATTCTCAGTACACATCTACCCGCAAACTCATTCACCTACTCCAATCAGTTTTTAATATAAACAATATTGTGGTTGTAAGGGAAGTAGTAACTTGTGAAGCTAAGCTTTCAATGCTTTTGCCAAACATACCGAACCATGTGGTTCAACATGTCCGGATTGCTACCACCGCACTGATTGAAGGTCGACCGTACGTATATACCACACGGGTAAGCAGAGTAATCGGTGTTATGCTGCTAAGACAATATAACTAAATTAGGCACCAAGACCCACCTGCTGCATGACTCGGTAAAACAACCGTGTCAAGGTGAGATGTGGTTCACTTGTCGCCCTTTAGCACGGCATCTCGCACTTATCCCTTATTCGCCTTAATCACACGGAGAGAGATGCAGTCTTCGGTCACACGGAGAGAGATTCTTTTTAAGTACCGGCAAAATATTGAAAATTGGAAAGATGCACGCACCGATGTTTATTAACAGCGGAACTATTGATGTTGGTTCTGATGACTCCGTGCATGCGCTCCTGCCGCTCCTTCTCCAGCTTCTGTAGCTTCTCCTTCTGCTCCCGCGCCACCTTCTCCTCGCTCTGCAGCCCGTCCGACGGCTGCCCAAACCAAACACATCCAATTAGTCCAACCGACAATCCCAATTCCAACTTTTTTTTTACACTTTAACAGCCAAGCGTTTTAAAGCGCGCCTTCTCTGGTACGCCGGCCATTTTTGGCGATATTGTAAGATTTATAAAAAAATAATGTTACATGCATAATTATTTTTTTATTTATAAGATGGTTTTATATATTTTGAGAATAAAAATAAAAAACATATTAAAATTATTTATTTATATTTTTAAATACGTTCATTTACTGTTCAAATACTGTGTCTCAAAGCGAAAAAAGAAACTCTTACACGGTGTGCGGGGTACTGGCGGGGGAGCGCTACGCGCCGCGCCTGTCTAAACTCCTTCCTCCGCCTATACCGCGCACCGCATGCCAGTGAATTATACATGTGTGTGTAGCTAATTAAATACACTACAAGACAAGAGGGTTACACGCAGAATACGTTCCACGAGCGGGATTTTATAATAAACGATATGAAAGTCAGTCCCGTACGGCGTGCGTGATCGGCGTCCTGACACGACAGCGTCTGCCCGTATTAGATACGTGAATAGCTGTTAAAGTGTTAAGAATGAAAGAAAGAATTTTTTTTATTGTTACACTTTAGGTTGGTATACTTTAGGGGACGGCAGGATCACCTTAAACAGCTCCTCCGAGCACTTCCTGCGGAATTAAAGTATTGAACGCACACACAGTTTCTACTCACAGTTCCTCGCTTCTCAAACCGAAGCTCCCTCGTCATCTTGTCGTAGTCTTCGGCTCGGCTCTTCTCCTTACTCAGAAGTTTGTCTATGAGGCTTTCTTCTTCATCGACTTTCGCCTTCTTAAACACGATCGGCTGGAGGTCCTTCCACTCCGTGTCCAGCTTCTCGGTGAGGTCCAGCGTCTGCTCCTTGAGTTTCTGCTTCTCGGCCTTCCGCTTCTTCGACTCGGCGATGAGCTGATCGATCAGGTCTTTGTGCGACTTTGCGCCGTCCTTCGCGTCCGTCTTTGAGAGCATCCCGCCACCGAAGTGACCCTCCGCTACGAACTCGTCTGCAATCAAAATATTACGTACTGTTACGGACACTGGGGCCGGATAGAAAATTAAACAGCACTAGAACTTGAAACTCTTTACAGATGTTTTATAACACGAGCGCGGGTGAGCCACGCTTGTGTGTGTAAATGTGTAAATATACATGCACACTGTCTTTGTCTGCGTAAGCTCGGGAGCGCTACCTGCGCTAACGCTACACACACAGGAGCGCGTGTCTATACGCATTACAACTACAAGTGTGGCTCACCCGCGCTCGTGAGATAAAACATCCGTACTGTCATTTAAATAGCCAAACTCTTTAAACTTTCTCGCATAAAAAATGCCCTATCATTTTTTGACAGATTTCTTCTTTTTCATACATCACAACTTTAGGTGTTCGTGATAGTACACAAGTCACGCTGTAACAATGGCCGTATAAGCAGAGTAATCCGTGTTGCGCTGCAAGAGCTCGGGTTACAGCACAACGCCGACCGCCATGTTCAGAGAATTATTACGAAAAGATAACTTATCAAATAAGGCGCAAAGACAGTTGGAAGGACCGTGCCAAGGGAGAGATGGCTAGCCGGTCGCCCTTTAGCGCGGCACCTTGTCCTTGTCCCTTAGTCGCCTTTTACGCGCAATAAATAATGGTAAGAATGGGGAGAGATGCAGTGGGCCTATTCCTTTCAAGTACCAAGCCACACGCGGTAACAGTTTCAGGAAACCTGTATTGCTGATAAAAATAATAGGTACTAAGTAAAAAAATTTGCATAATACTTTTTGCATTATGGGTGTATTTTAATTGACTGCGTTCCTTTCAGGGGGTTGTTCTGTATCCTAAACTGAGTAACTTCTGTTCTACAGCTTTTGGAAATTGAAAAAAAAAAAAAATCACTTTCTCCATGCATTTAAGGGCAGACCTAACCTCCAAATGTATGGGGAAAGTGAATTTTTTTTTTGGAAATTCCTAAAGTTGTATAACTAAAGTGGCTCAGTTTAAGATACAGAACAACCCCCTAGAAGGAACGCAGTAAATTAAAATACACCCTGTATATAAGGGTGACTGAATGCAATTTAATTCTGCAATAAAATCTAATTTGTTCAATATACAAATCTCCATAATAATGTAAACATTTTTTTTTAATTCAAAATATTAATTATTTTCTCACCGTTGAGTCCCCCGAACTTGCGGCCGTCTTCCTGTTCATCATCAGACGACCGCGGATCATCGAACTTCTCCACTTCCTCCAGCGTCTGCCCTCTGAAAAATTAAGCATATTGAAAGGGGGATACCGACCATTCTATATTCTATAAATTCGAGTTTTGAAAAAGAAACCATTTTGACCTGATAACGTCACATCTTATAAATTGATGAACACCGGCTGCACGCACGAAAAAGTGTCACGTTCCATCTGAGCCTGTGTGTGCAAGCGAGCGCGCGTAACAAGCGATAGAGAGGCACAATCGGCCCAAGCGTCGGCTTGTACACATTTATCCCTCTGTGTTCAGTTTTCATCTTAACATGCTGAGACAAATATTTCGCCTACAAAACTTCCTTTGACAAGTTTGCGAAAAGCACTGGACCTTTAGCAACGTGAATCTTCTTTTTTTTAATTTCTCTGTGGTTGTAAATTATCGAACTACCTTACTTATACATTCTTTTCGATGAGGCCAAGCGAGCCACACTTCATTTTGTTTTTACTCTGCATTTTTCGAACCTTCTCGTCATATTTTTCATCAACAAAATTTGTTTTAATAATTTCGCATAACCGCTCACTGGTTGCCGCAAAATACGCACCCGTGTCCCACACAATCCTCGGCGGGGCCCCTAACCGGTGGAGAGTAGCGGCATGGCACCTCTTCGGCACCAGTGAAGGTAACAGCTACCCTCAAAATCAAGGTACTCTCAGTTAATCTCATAATTTTGGTTTACTTATTGAACTTTTTACATTCATTGAATTTTACATACAGTCCATCTTCTCGCATTCTCACATTGATCCTTCGGCCGAATTCTATTGACCCATCGACTGGTTTAATAGTCAGTCATCATGTTCTATAGATTCAGTGTTTTTTCGCAAAAATGTTCGTATTTCCGTGCTAATTTTCATGAATTTTCGTACTAATTTGTCGTATTGTCGTTTTTTGTGTGTTTGTACTTAACTACAGCATGGAAATAATTTAAATTCTTTAATCTAAAGTATCAGGGCAGCACAAATTGAAAGGAGGTTACTCGTACCATAATATATTAAGCGCATCTGGCCGGTCGGAAAAGATTTCAAATTTAGAATATTCATGAAACGTAAAACTACCGTCCGTAAACCGACTTTACAGACAACCAATTTTTTATAGAACCTGATTCACCTACCACATCCCTGACATACACCTAGGTAAATTATGTTCGGGCGGCGCGTGGTTGGCGCGGTCTTGGCTTGTACTCTTGATCCTAAGGTTCGAGGTTCGATTCCGGCCGACATGCACCAATTAGTTTTTTCTGTCAGAAATATGTATGTGCATATCTACACCCTGGTGCTTCATTTTTCGGAACCGTGAGGGAGCGTTCATAAACCACGTGACGGATTTTAGGCAAATTTTGTAGTGTGATATTGGAGGTAAGCATTCTTTATTCTTTATTCATCATTCGTATGGTAGTACACTACGCTTGAATTTATCTTGTTTAGTTTTTACAATCCGGTTCGATTACACCCACAAAAAGCCGGCAAGAAACTTCGCAGGAGTTTTTTTTAACGTCTGATTACAATACATGTGACTAGCGACACAATAGACAGTGTTAAAATATAGTTTGAGAGCTATAATAACTATAATTTAAGCTTGATAATTCTGACTACATAAAATCAAAATTCAAAGCAACAGTAAAAATAAAATCATTATTTTAGCTTTGGAAACCAACAGGTTAAGAGGTGTTATAGCTGTGCCAGAATCTCATACCGATGTGTGAGTACATCGTCCGTGAGGTTGTAAATGTTCTTCTTCGAATGTCTCCGCGCCTGCTCGGCCGCGAACCTCGCCAGAATCTTGTCTTCACCGCTCAGCTGCGTGTTCTGCTCACCGATGCGTCGGTCCACGAACGAGTTGCTCTTGTTCATCAGCTTGTACTCCGTTCCGATGGTCTCTTTACGCTGCAAACGACAATACAGGTTGAGGGAGGCCGAGCACGGGACGAGTTCTGTACTTCTGTCAACGCAGACTAGCCGACGAGGACTCGACGTGAGCCGATACGTCTAGCGCACTCTAAGAGAGTCAGTCAGTCAGCGTGTAAGCGTCCACTGCTGGACATACGCCTTTCCAATTTTCCTCCAGTCCTCCCGGCCTTCAGCGGTACGGAACCACTGCTTTCCACCGACGCACTTGATGTCGTCGTCCCACCTGGCAGGTGGTCTTCCCACACTCCATTTTCCTGTCCACGGCTGCCAGTGTAGGACACGGTTACTCCAACGGTCGTCGTCTCTTCGGCTGACGTATCCAGCCCACTGCCACTTGAGCTTAGCCACCCGGTATCCATTATCGACTACTTTGGTGCGTCGGCGGATTTCCTCGTTACGCACCATATCACGTAACGATATTCCCAGCATGGCTCGCTCCATTGCTCTCTGGGCAACTTTCAACCTTTGGACAACAGCGACCATCAGAGTCCACGTTTCACACCCGTACGTCATCATAACCGGGAGGACACACTGGTCGTAGAGGGTCATTTTTTATTAAGTGAAGTCCCTTAATTGGTAGGTTCTATATCTGAAATGGATCACATTTATGATGTAAATTTTACTTTACATACCTAACGTTAGATTTTTTTTCTGGAGACAGTCGTCTACAATTTGAGCCTACCACCTAGTAAGGGACAAGGGAAGGGACCTACAGTTTTACACCGGTTCCGAACGGTGAAGCAGCAGGTGTAGGTATGCACGTAAATTTTTTCGTCAGAAGAAACTCATTGGTACACGCCGACGGGATTCGAACCGCGGACCTCGCGCATGAGAAGCTGATGCCCAAACCACTCGGCCACCCGCCGCTTAAATATATATTATATAAGCTGTGCCCGCGGCTCCGCCCGCTCTCATATTTCACTTCACTGCTAACCTCATAAGCCATTTAGCGTGATAGTAAGTAGCCTATAGTTGATGGGAAGAATCAAGCTATCCGTAGAATTTTGTTTTATTAAAATCGGTTCAGTGGTTCTCGAGTTATAAGCGGGCGGACAGACAGACATACACTCAGACACTCAGACAGAAAGCAAACGTTGGATTTTATTATAGGTAAGGATATATTAATATATATAAAATGTTTAATGAATTGGAACAGTGAACATGACTTTTTTTAACCTGAATTTTATTCGAAAACATCTGTTTAGTGTAGTGGGGGTGGGCATTGGGGAGGGGGAAAAGTTTATAAGAATGATTCCTGCCCCCCCTCATTGTTTTATATGCTTTATAATCATTTTCACCCCCCTTTTCAGAGGTACTTTGTATGGTTCCTTCGCCTAAACGCCCACCTCTGGTGGAGGGGGGGAGGGGAGGGTCATTTAATATACTAAACAAGACCCCCCCCCCCCCCCCCCCCCGCGAGAGATCTATTTCTAGCGATTAGACTTTATTGCACAATTTTTCTGCAATAATATCTAAATGTTCGCATGACTGCAAACGGCTATTTAATTTATTACAATTGAAGACATCAGGTGACAAAGGTGCTTTGTAACAAAAACAAAAAGCTGAGAAAAATTATGTCAAAGTTAATGGCTCATAACTTTTTTAATTTAGGACTTATGAATTGATTTTTTACCATTCCTGATAACTAACTGACTATGTTTACTTTGTATAAACATGATAAAGCGTACAAAACCATGCATTATGTTCTTTTTTGCTTTGTGGATGAAGGTGTTTTGTACACATAGCTCTTTCATCAGGAACAAAAAATTCAATTTATGAGATGATCTTTGGAGATGATCAAACTGGAATAAGGTGTTATATGACCATGACACCTTCTTCCACAGAAAAACCTACAATTTCGTGTACATAACACCTTCACCACTTGAATAACTCCTATTTCCGTCGTGATTTCGGATTTTCTGTCAGTGCCACTTGATAACTCGGCACATAACACCTTCATTATGGTAAAAAATGCATTTCTAAAAAAAATTTACATAGTACCTTCGTCCACTCACGTCTTCAATTATAAATTGATACCTTCTGTATAGCCTTGGCCCTGGAGACACCGGGCAGGCCGCGATCGTGTTTCAGCTTGCGTCCCAGCACTTTGAACTTCTCGCGATTCACGTGAACCTCAAATGGATTCAGCGTCTTCTTTGTAGCCTCGACACGACGCTTGTTCCGCACCTAGTGTGATATTGAGTTTAGTATAAACAGTATACGATGCAAGCAATGCTTTTGCAGTGATCGGCGTGTCGGGAGCGCGAGGAACAACAAAAGCAGCGAAGGTATAAATGTATATTGCTACCTTGTCAGCCAGCCCGTAGTTCTTTTTGTTCTTCACTTTCACCATATTTTCTCGAAATTACGAATCAATGGCTTTAAACACTAGCAAATTAATTATTATCCGTGTTTTGTTTTTGAGGTTAGTACATTCGCATTGTGATAGCACGCATGTGACTTTTGATTTGACATATTTATGACATAGTTATGGTTGTTGTTATTGTTTTCGCCATAAATAGGCAGGCAAAGATCATTTGACCATACAGCCAAAGCCACCGTACTGGATGTAAGATGGCCGCATAGCAGCCTCGGTTGTGTTCTCCTTTAATCCAGTATAGCCAGCAATCCAGGGAAGTCTCCGGTATGGCACATACCTCTTCTCTACTCGGAGGTGATATTGGTTAGTCAGAGCATGTGCTTTGGCCCCTCTGACTTAGCCACCCATACCGGATTACATAAAAAAAATATGGTTTTTTGTTTTGGTCTTTTTTTATAATTGCGGAAAGACGAGGGTCGTTTGACCGTACAGCCAAGTCATTGCTTTTTTTTTATGTAATAATCAACCGTATTTGGCTTGTTTTCATTTGGGATATTCAAGGCTTGTTAAAAGCCCTAAAAGAAAATAAAAAAAAAAACCATTGGGTCTTGCAAATTTCGAAGCTCGTTTAATGTATTCCACCAAGAGTCATGGTGTTTTAATCCGCGTCTCCTGCGATTTTTTTTTTCGAAACATTACACAGAAACATCCAGACATTGGCGCGTGGCCATACACATTTTTATGAAAACAAATGTTTTTGCGTAATGTTTCGAAAAAAACATACGCAGGCAGGAGAAGCGGCTTTAGGGGTATTCCTTTCAATAAAATATCTTCCTTTCCTTTTGAGTAGAATTTTTATTTGTACGTTTTTTGCTCTCAAGAAACAGCAAGCCTTCTTCTTCTTTTACGGAACACCACACCACACCACACCAGTTGAAAATCTGAGTACAATACAATACATATTATTTAAAAGGTGAGTTCTGTCTGTCAGCGCGCATTCCCCCACCGAGCGCTGCTATTATCCGGTGGACACCTGAAAGACACTGCCGGCTCCTTTCGTGCACACTTCGGCTCGAAGGAAAGTGGTATTGAGTGATGTGTTGGTGGTTTAAAAAAAATAACCAGGGTTATTAATTATAAAGAAGATGCGTCGCTAGCGACGCATCTTCTATATTTTAACCATAACCTAATGTTGAGGCGGCGCAGCGCATGTCGTTTTTGTTACGTGTTTTCGAGCCGAGTGTTCATGAAAGGAGCCGCCAATGTCTTTCAGGTGTCGTTTCGGCTATAATTATCGCGGTGCGGTACGCGGCGGCACCTGCGTATACTCCAGAGCTGCCAACTTTCCAGCAATGCACCATAAATTGTTCGGAGTACGTTCATTCATTCAAACTTCATTGAAATAAATAAAAGTCTAACTCGTATAATCGCCGCTGTAATAAATTGTGCACAATAGTGTAAAATGAAATGAAACTTGTGTGAATAGAACTGGCAAGAGTGAAACTAAATTCACTCTCAAATAGTTTCGTCGAAACCTCTCAAAAATTTTTCTTCCCCTATTTTCTACTTTGGCAACGTGTTAAACCGGAAGTATGACGGCATGCGCGCCAAAAGGACTGCTTGCTTGAATATAATAGACAGCGCAGTTTGCTTTGAACTTTGACCTTTTTTCATCGTAGTTTTTTATTGGGTACCTATTTTTGAATTGTTTTCATTGTTATCGTATTTTCAGTCTGAAACTGATAAAGGTTAAGTTGGTGGTTCAGCTAAGGTGTCTTTTACAGTGTAGTAGGCTTTCTTTACAAGGGTAGATTTTATGGATTTTTCTTGTGGTATTTTATTATATAACTAATCTAATACTATTTCAAACGAAAATTTCGACATTTTAGATGACATGTGCTTCGTATGTTTAGTTTATTTGGCTTCGTAATTTGAATATTATTATTACACCTATAGCGTAGCAAATGAGTGCTCAAATAAGGGGTGTAGCCGGAAAGCTCGAAAGCAGAAAGTTTGACTTCGGAACTTTGTTCTGACTAGTTAGGAGGTAAACATACTAAAAGTCCCCACCACTGGAGGTGCGCCCTATGCGGGCACAAAGGTCACATTTTTCGGTAGCGAAGTAAACTGAAAGCTTACTGTTATTTTGTAGATACTAAAAGATTTGTATTAAATTTTAGAACCTTTGTATTATTCTAAGGTGTGGGCAGGCTTAAAAAATTAAACAAGTCTATATTTGCAAGTTTTTATGTTTATTTTTATATTTCCATAATTTTATGTCCCGTCTTTTAAAACCTAATTTCGAAAACACAATTCTTTGCTCATACTCATCACTTGAGTTAAGAATATTAAGTTTCACAAATGTCCGTTCTTACAAATAAATAAAATTGCAAAGATGGACAAAAAGACAACATTAAATGTTTTTTTTATTACTAAGTAAATTTTGTAGTTTTGCAATTTTTATGTATTTTCAATGTTAAGATTCTCAATTTACCACCTAACTGGCTAAAATAGCATCTCTTGTTTCTACTATAACATCTAAATGTACAGCATTACCTTTAATCTTTGCTATAAAAGGCTACATTAAAATTTAGAAAAATTATAAACACATTTTCACGGCACTAACATTTTACCCTGGTTAAATGTTTTTTTTTAATGTTACATTATGAAAAAGCCCCACACAGAATCTAATAAAAAGAAATTGTCCAAACCAAAAAAAGCAAAGAAATAAAACATAAATGGTTACGTTATGTAGGTATTTAATATAAGACCAATTTCTCAACACTTTAGGGATACAACACTTATCTAGACTCTAGTAGTGGTGAATCGTGGTGTTGCCACATCTTTTGATACAAAATACCATTATACCTATTACAATTTGCGAGAAACCGACCTGTTACAAACGTTTAGGAAATCAAAAGCAAATGTAACCTCGACGAGGGAAGTGAGCTACGTGTGAGGACTAGTCTTATAAGCTTTTTTGTCTAACAGATTTTTGGTTTTACACCAACTCGCACCTTTCCTAGTCGATTCGTTAAAAAAACTTAAATTTAATAGAGCACAAGTTTTCCGGTTCGACCGGTCAAAATTATGGCAATATATTTCGTGAAGACCTCGTCACCTTAATTCATAAGACAACTCAATAGAAAATGCACTTAAAAACACTGGTTTCTTTTTGCAACTTAAACAAATTCTATTGCTTTCAAATTCCTAAACGCCATAGGAAGATCCGTCTATAGGTTAAAGTACGCAGTTTGCTCATTTCCCTCGTCTCAATGCTGACTCCATATATTACAATCTATTCGTGTTTTTATATGTTTAAACCTACACTTAAGTGGTTCACTAATACAATTATTTAAGTGACATTCATGTTTTCAAAACATTTATAGCATGGACGGCCTAACCTGAGGCGAACACACGTACGCACACAAATGGATTTCGCTAATACAAATGCTTGACATGCACCTATACATGGCCTGAGCACTACTGCACTTGCAGAATTCTATGCTCACCGTCATGCGTGAACGTATTTGTACGCTCAGGTTAGCACGAACAACCTATACAAGTGTACCGAGATGAAAATGTAGAATTTTTTGCATGAGTCCCAAACAAAATACCTATGTACCACACATCATTATGATAAAAAAAAATTATGTTTCTTTCACTTCAATGTGAAATTTTTTACCATAGATCAACAATTTTGCCACTGTGAAGTTAGTTACAAGACTAACGGCCACCAACGGCAAATTCAATTAAAATTACACCCTCCACTCGAAGACTTTCAAACTACCTACTGGACCGGACAAAGCGAACTAAATTGTAATCTACTAATTGTTACCTAGGTAGCAAGTCGCTCATACTAGTGCGACACGCCCGCCTTACGTTCCATGCACGACGCATTGAAGCTCGAGCTTGTGTGAAAATGTACCCAATGCTCACTTTAAATATTAAATATTTAAATCTCTTTGCCTCCACTCACTTAAAATTGCACAGTGGCAAAAGCAACACAGAGTGGCATGTATATACGCAATCAGTCATAAAGTATTTTATTCATTATCTGGTGTAGGTACACTTCGGAAGTCTAGGTAGATCTAACTTCATGTTTTAGGAATGAATGAAATTTTTTTTTGTAATAATACACATACAAATACAAATTTTCGGGTACTCGCATAAATTAACTTCTGAGCTCTAGTATTTATCCTCAGTGCCTTAAATGAAAAAGGATATAAATCTCAAAATTCATATTCAAGACTTCAATAATTGTTTCTTCTTTTTTTTAAATATGTTTTTTATTGACGTGATAACGTTTTATAAATTGATGAACACCGGCTGCACGCACGAAAAAGTGTCACGTTTCATCTGAGCCTGTGTGTGCAAGCGAGAGCGCATATCAAGCGATAGAGAGGCACAATCGGCCCAAGCGGCAGTGTTGCCAAACGTACGGTAATCGAGGCTAGAAATCGACAAATGTACGGCGTACGGCAGCGATAGGGGTGCCGTACGAAAAAATACGGTAATTCTTATAGCTGTAAAACTATCGTCCGTAAACCGACTTTAGAGACAACCAATTTTTTGACGTGATGACGTCACATCTTATAAATTGATGAACACCGGCTGCACCCACGAAGAAGTGTCACGTTCCATCTAAACCTGTGTGTGCAAGCGAGAACGCAATAGAGAGGCATATACAATAGTAGGAAATATAAAATATATTTCTCCGTCTTTTGCGAGCCTCGAATCCGCGGTCCCTGCCACCATCACCGACCAGACGTTTTAACCACGCGGGCTAATCGACCATGTACCTATCGCAGCAAATTTGCTGAACAGTATGTGAAGATTTCATGGAGCGACATCTAGCGTCAATAGTAAATGAAATACTTCAGCGGTATTTACTTCATTTCGCAGTTAGGTAGTTGTTGCAACATTGTACATGTAGATGGCGTTATGTAGGTTTGAGTCCCAACTTAGGTATTATTGGCCTTTTAGTTTTTTTTAAATATAAATTAAACAAAAATTAATAGTCGTTATTTTCTCATATTTTTTATTAGTTATTATCACATCTTTATCATGTACTTAAATTAATTTTACATGGTAAATATCCGCCGGAACTGATTTTGTATCTGACTTCGCACTTTATATACTTTATGACGTCATCACGTAAAACTATCGTCCGTAAACCGACTTTTTTTATTTCAATTTGTCTCCTCCCGAAACAGGCAAAACTCATTAGAGTATACAGCCATTTCTGTTGTAGCTTTTAACGTCTGTTGCATAAATTCTCGCACCGCGAGAACCACAAAAATATATATTTTTAGTTACAATGACGACGCGACAAACTTCCGCCGTCCACCGTCTTGTTTTTTTTTATTCGTCCCTTTCCGGGACAGGCAAAACTAATTAAAGTATACAGCCTTTTCTGTTGTACTTCTAATGTCTGTTGTTTTCTTCTCGTATTGCCAGAATCTCAAAAATATATACTTTTTATTTACGACGACGCGGCAAACCACAGCGGCACAAACTTTTATTATAATTTTTTGGCGATCACACTTTTATTTTAGCATATTTACGCCAGAGTCACGTCTTTAGATCTATAGTAGTTGCATCAACAAGATATCTTGTTCATCCGCCATCTTTCCCACGAGTCTAACCTTTCTTCTTCTTCTTTTTAATTCTGGCGATTAACCGATATAACTTCGGCTTATTTTGCCAATGTCAAGTCTTGAAAGATCCACGGTAATAAAATAGGTACTACTGCACACATATAGAGAAAACAAAATAATTTTGACTAATAAATAATGAATAATTTGCACTCAGATGAAGGAGAAAATTAAAAGGGAAAATATTTCTGCCTTCTAATCCAATTCCATTTTTATGATTTTTAATAATTTGTTTCTTCTTGTCTTTTGACTTCTTTTTTTTTTGGGAAGGCTACCACCTGGCCTTGGCGGCAATCACGCTAGGATAGCGTATTTCTGCCAGTGTCATGATTTTTATTTATGGAAATTGGTGAAAACATTTACCCTCATTATGCGGAAGAAAAGCAATTTAATACATAGATACATGTGACACGTAGACATATTTATTTTACCGAAGTCCGGTAACTGTACTACTGCATGAAACTTCAACCATGGTCCAGTCAACAGGACAATCCCAACTGTACTACAGGCAAGAAGCGATATGTAGGTACCACTGACTAGGACAAAATCACTTTTCTGTAACCACAATATCCAAAGGCAGAGAGTAGCGACATCTAGAGAACATTCTGAGCGTCGGTTAGCGCAGCAAGGTATTGTGAAGTCGAATTTCCGAAGTGTCGTCAGATGCCTGAGCGGCTCAATGATTAGAGCCAGAGGACAGAGCCAAAGTTCGCTGGTTCGAGTCCCACTTCCGATATCTGGATTCTTTCTGCCCTGATTTCCAATGCTTCAATCAATGTGTAGATGTTGCTATATAAAAAAAAATGGATGTGTTTAAATATATGCGTTAGAAGTTATAATTCTTTGGCGTGTTAAAAAAAAAGGATAGCGTCGGACCCCTCGACCCTCACTCACAGCACTGCACAATACCTACATACAAATAATGTTTATGCTATGACGATGACGTGACAATTTTTCCTGAGTTTAAAATAGCGAATTTTTCTAACGCACTTAAAGAAATTAAATTTATTTTATAAAACCCGTAATAAACTTCAAAAGCAGCCCAATTTGTAGTCCATTATTTAGCTCCCATCTCCATCATCATCATCAGCCTGTATCGGTCCACTGCTGGACATATGCCTCTCCCAAGGCACGCCACCACACGCGGTCTTCCGCTCTTCTCATCTCCAACAAAGTTATTATTATTTCCCTCATTTTTGTTTAGGTCAAATATTTTTTAAACCTATAAAAACACGAAAAGACGCTCAAAACACAGCAGATTATATATAACGGACGCCTATCCTCCAAGTTGGAGGTCTAGTCCGTCTTCTTATCCGCGGGTTTGGGTTCACCGGCCTCCGGCTTGGTTGTTTCCTTCTTGGAGGCCTCGTCGAAGTTGCCCACGAGGCTCGGTACCTCGTCGTCGTCGTCTGCGAGCGGCCGCGCGGCCGCCGCTGCGCCGGCCGCTCCCGACGCCAGCCGCTTCAGCTGGTTGAGCCCCTCCGGTCCCAGCTGGCTGAGGATACCTGAAACATTACAATGCATTGTTTATTCACCATACATGGGCAGTCAAACCTGTTATAACCCTTCGGTTTCAAAAAAATGTATTATGCTAACTTAGCGGCATTTTCGACCTTGACAAAAACTCAAATACTTAATAAAATAATGAAGTCAGATCGATAAACTCTTTGGCACATAAATCCAATGAAATTACCTACAAAATAATATTTCACAAATCAACATTTCTCTGTCTTTCCTACCTAAGTGAGCGCCCGGGTTGGTACCACCGCACTGAATGAAAGGTCGGTCGAAACGGCTATGTAAATAGTTTGTGTTTTCCGTCCAGTTCAGTGTTGCCGGCACGACCGAAGGGAAGCACTGACGTGGCACCAAGTTCACCTGGTGTTATGGGCTGACATCACGGAGGGAAGGTGTGGAACTAAGCTTGCGATGGCTTCACCGAACATATTCGGCCCATCGGCTATTGTAGGTGATGTAGCCAACCGTGTCAGTTTCCATAAAAATAAAAAAAGTGAAATATCAACAGAATAAGCAGTAGACTAGCAAAAATATGGGGGCTGGGCGGCCCTTCCAGAAGGCAAAGGGTTAAATATTTATGAATGTTTATGGCAATCTTCGTTCTATTATCTGCCGGCGAGTGTGTTCGCAGATTCCATCAACCTGGGGGCTTCAAATGTTGTATCAACTGACTGCACAGCCCTACAATAGTCCGGAAATTTGCTGGTATGGTACCTAACTGAATGTGATTTCGTGAGCGGTGGTGATAGTCTCTCGGTACAGGTTCCCATATCGGTTCAAAAAAATGTGCAAGGGAAAAATTACAATAATTATGAAAATGTCGCAGTGACAGTTTAGTCCGCTGCATGCACCCCGATAACACACTAGAATAATAACGGTGGGTGCTCTTGCAATCTATAGTCTATTTTTTTTTTGGAAGACAGTAAATTGACGTTTGACTGACATTAGAGTGTTGCACACTTTGCACCACTAGTGATTGTAGTCGAAGAAAATAGTATCGACTTTTACACGACACACCTTCACACATATTATGCGCTACCTGTGGCGCTGCCTTAACCCTTTATAGGACGGCTAGAACAAAGTGGTCAGTTTACTGGCCACTTGCATTAAAGGTTACACTTCATACAAGTTTGGTCTAATTATGATCCTTATAGTAATAAGCAGTCGCCGATAGAGTACAGTGGCCAGTGGACTGTACACCTCTATTCAAATAAGCGTCAAGTAAAATCAGGCGAACAAATTGCAGGCGGCCAGTGTACTGGCCACCCGTAATTTGTTCGCCTGATTTTACTTGACGCTTATTTGAATAGAGGTGTACAGTCCACTGGCCACTGTACTCTATCGGCGACTGCTTATTACTATAAGGATCATAATTAGACCAAACTTGTATGAAGTGTGACCTTTAATGCAAGTGGCCAGTAAAGTGGCCACTTTGTTCTGCCATCCTATAAAGGGTTAAACTTAACATTTTTCTAGCTAGATTTAGCTTAATATGTTGTCAATTTAATCCACAATTAGGTAAATATTACAGTTTACAGCATTTCATTGGTTAATCAATCGATAAAAGTATTGATAGCAACTACATGCCTATTTAAAATTTGCCAGAAACTGGCAACACTCCAAACGTCACTTCCCTCCATCTTCCAAAAAAACAGACTATAGTTTATAGCCTATGCAGCGACAGTGCATGATTAAGGACAGCAAAAACGAACGTGATGCGGTTTGGGGGTCCGGCCAGCCCCATCGGAAGCCAATAGGTTGATGCAATAATCGTGGGAAAATGTTATCTTATTCGGTACGTGGGATATGTTTTATCACATAACCACAAATGGTTAAAACAATTCAACTACTTATCATACTCGACGGTCGGATGGAGGAAAACAGTTAGGAAACGGTATACACTGATAAGCCTAAAGGGTTGCTGTGTAAAAAGGAATGACTGGAAGAAATTTCAGATAAGTGTAATACGATACCTAAAACCCTAAGTAGTCAGGAAAACGTCTCGTTTTTATGTTAACAGTTTCATATGAATAAAAACACTGAGTCAGAGCTGACAAAAACTTCACATGGGTGACATGAATAGGGTTATGTTGAATCACAGATCAATAGATACGAATTTCCTGCTCCATCATGTAATATTACCTACTTATGTTAGATTGAATTCTTCTCGCGAGTATTTCACGCAGCTATCAGGTTACAAATGTTTCAGCTATACCTTTATTTGTAGATATTGCAGGTTATAACCTGTAAGTGTGCATCTAACCAGAACCTTACGACATTGATACTGCCTAGCAGTAGCAATTATCATTGAATCCCATGAACACAGTAGACATTTATGCAGCTCTAGAAAGTACGCACCGGGGAGCATCTCAGCGATTTGCTTGTTCTCCCCATGTCCAGTGATGGCGAACGTATTAGCGGCGAGCGAGGCCTGCGCTTTGGGGTTGTTGAAATGAATGACGGAGCCGTCATCCTTGATCATATTCACTTCCTCGATGCCGGGAATCGTGTTCACGCTCAGCTTCTTCAGTGAGGACTGTAGTTTTTTGTCGTCGGTCGCCGCGGTCGCATGGACGACCTTCTTCTTACGGCGCGGTGTGCCTTTCCCGCCGATGCGGACCTGCGACTGCAACTTCTTTAGCTTCTCCGTGTTCATCTTGCGTTTGGTTCACTAGAGCGCGTTACAAAGAACGCGAGCTCGCTACGCGCGTATGAAACACAAATCGCACGCACGTGTTCTAAACACCGGCCGCGGCAGAAGAGAAAATGGCGGACTGCAGAGGGAGGGAGTTCCGGATAATTGGTTCTTGCGGGTGGCTGCCCTGCGGTGCTAATTATTAGCTAGTGTATTCCGGCGGAACAGTTGGAAGTTTCACGAGAATTCTATAAATTATTGCTGTAGCACTTTTAAATTCATCAATTAATACAACACAATTTAAACTATTGCAATAAATTTAAATAGAAATAATTGTATGTCATGAAAATAGTAAAAATAATTTTAAAATTAACATATTCTCTAGTTTCGTGGCAATTAGTGTTAGATAAAAATAAAAGTAAGAAATGTCAAATATACGTTTCCAAGGCATTTATATACTAACATTAGATCTTTCTTTGTCTTTCATAATGCCTTATTAAATAAAGATAGAGCTTGAAGGCAGTGCTTAAAACGTTCAAGAACACAACAACAGCTGAGGACACATGGCTGTCAAACAAATTGACGTTTCTTCTCTTGCAGTTTTTTGGCAGTTTTGTACCATACTCTTTGAGTTTTGCAGATTTTTTTGTACTATCACGTTCATTTTCTGGATTTCGAGGGAGATTTTATAATGCAATTTTGATCTACAATGTCAGCTCGATCCCGCCGCGTCGGCCGCACAGGGCCCCCCGCTTGTAGTTGACTCGGGAGCGGCGCGCGCGTCGGAAGCACCGGAATGGTGAGCCGGTGCGGCGCGGCTCGCTGCCTGGCTCTAGCCGCGTGCGCCTGCTTCCTCGTGGGGTGCTACCTCGCCAGCCTGCCCATCAACAATGGTAGTACGTGTCCAGTGGTTTACATCTATAGCCCAAGTTGAAATGTACTTCACGTCCCTAACTGAGCCTACTCAAACAAATTAGTTGCAATGCAATTGCTTTCTTTCTCATGCTGAGTTTGTTTGATAAAAGAGAAAATTATTTTTTGGTCTGCCCCCACCCAACTATAATACTAGAAGCGGCAAAGCGCGATGAAACTTCGGTAAACAAATGTTCGTGCGTTCACATGCAGTTGTACTTGTCAGTACTTTCAAACTATCTCATGCTATGAATGCGCTAACGCTCCTCACTCGCATTTTTGCGGATATGAGAAGATCAGCGAAGTGTCCTGCGATCTAGAACCACTGCAACACTGTAGGGCTGTCGGCTCCCTAAGTGTGTTCTATCGCTTATTCCATGGGGAGTGCTCGGAGGAGCTGTTTAATGCGATCCCGCCGTCCCCTTTCCACCTTCGCACCACGCGCACTGGGCAGGGATTGCATCCCTACACGCTGGACTTGCCGCGGATGCATACCAATCAATTCTGCAGATCTTTCCTCTACAGAACCTGTAAACTCTGGAACTCTCTCCCTGCCCATATATTTCCCCCCAAGTACAGTCTCGGGTGCTTTAAGAGGGGCGTGAATGGGCACCTGTCAGGCCGGCATGGCATTCGCAACCCCCGCATACGACCGAATGTCCATGGGCGTCGTTAGACACCTTATGGGTGGCTAGGCGCCATATGTCGCGCTGTCAATAAAAAAAAATCAGGTCAGTCATATAACACAAGCGTCAGTCATTGGGAATTAAGCTTATGAGCTCCTTTGGTTGATACCGTGTGGGGCCTGTACTTTAAAAGAATAGCCCCACTGCATCTCTCCCCATGTATGTCGTAAAATGCGACTAAGGGATACGACTCCCTTCTTCTTCGACTAGGTGGTAGGGTTTAACCCGCCCGTGTTGATACCACCGCACTGAATGATAGGTCGGTCGAAACGGCTATATAAATAGTTTGTGTTTTCCGTTCAGTTCAGTGTAGCCGTCACGACCGAAGGGAAGCACTGACGTGGCACCAAGTTCACCCGGTGTTGTGGGCTGACATCGCATGGATGTTGTAGGTGATGTAGCCAACCGTCAGTTTCCATAAAAAAATAATTAATTATATGTTTTTCCGGGAGTGATGTATGAGAAATTCTCATCTAGTACTATAGATCAGTGTTTCCCCCTCGTCTCATACTCTCACACACTTGATATTTCAAAAACTAAACTATGAACCAGAAATTCCACACATAAGTAGGTGTAGTTGATCTTCCAACTTATTGATAAGTTCAACATACGTCGCCAATGGAACGAAAAAAACATCTTACAAATTCTTTACTCACAGCGCAAGCGGAATCTCCAAAGCTCTCCGCAGACCGACTGCAAGTTGGTCGCTCCAGGACGGAGGAACGTCCGAGCCGGCCCAAGCTGGCCGTCATAGTTCCGTTCCGGGACCGATTCGAGGAACTCCTTGACTTTGTCCCGCATATGCACACGTTTTTGAACAGACAGGTACATTAGGATAATTTTTTCTAGATTTGGTTAAAGGCTTTACCTTGTATTATATATACAGTAAAACCCGCTTAATACATTTCTCAAGGGGTTGACAGAGAAAATTTGTATTATCATTTATAGAGCATTTTTATGACAGTAAAACTGCAGTTGAACTTGTTACAATTAGTTCTATCCGGTTCAATTACAGCCAAGAAGAAGAACTGACGAGAAACTTCGCAGGGCATTTTTTTTTAATATAAATATTATTACAAGTATTTTAATGACTAGCCACATAATAACATTGCCTACAGTCTATCGAAAGCAAGATTAAAAAAAAAAAAATAAAAAAAAATATTTTAGAGAGTTCGAAGAAATACTTATTAATTAAGTGTGATTCAGATGTAGAGACCTTTTGTCAAATTTTTATATGCAACATAATATTAAGAAAGGTGTGTACCGTGTGGGGCCGGTACTTTAAAAGAATAGCCCCACTGCATCTCTCCCCGTGTATGTCGTAAAAGGCGACTAAGGGATATGACTCCCTTCTTATATTACTAGGTGGTAGGGTTTAACCCGCCCGGGTTGGTACCACCGCACTGAATGAAAGGTCGGTCGAAACGGCTATGTAAATAGTTTGTGTTTTCCGTCCAGTTCAGTGTAGCCGGCACGACCGAAGGGAAGCACTGACGTGGCACCAAGTTCACCCGGTGTTATGGGCTGACATCACGGATGTTGTAGGTGATGGTAGCCAACCGTGTCAGTTTCCATAAAAAAAAAAAAAAATATATATAATTTAAAATTTGTTTGTTATGGTTTTTTGATACAATTCATACCTTATTTATTGAAAAATAAAAATGAATTAGCCGGGATCATATTAAGCATGTTTAACTGTGGCGCATTTACAATAGTTTATAATATTTTAATAGTCAAGTGTTACCGGGATGTGGTAGGCCTGTGATTAGTTTACACATTTAACATGTACATACATGCATAAATGTACAACAATAATGTTCGATCATGGAAACACATTTGAGGCTCTGCCTAAAGTATAAACTCTACAATGTATTCATTTTCTTTGTAAACAGGGCTGTCTGTTTCCTAAAAAAATAAAAAATTAAGTAATGTTACCCATTTTTCCTAATGGGTAGGCAGAGACGACGGATCTCCACTTGGCACGATTCTGGCACACCTCTGGCGCCTCTTCCGCTTTCATAATATTTTCATAGCCAGCTGCTAGTCTTTTTTTTTTATGTAATCCGGTATGGGTGGCTGAGTCGGAGGGGCCAAAGCGCATGCTCCGACCAGCCAATATCACCTCCGAGAAGGTAGGTGCCATACCGGAGACTTCCCTGGATTGCTGGCTATACTGGACTAGAGGAGAACACAACCGAGGCTGCTATGCGGTCATCTTACGTCCAGTACGGTGGTTTCAACCCAGTCGGCTACAATTTGAGCCTACCACCTAGTAAAGGGCAAGGGAAGGGACCTACGGGTTTACACCGGTTCTGAACGGTGAAGGAGCAGGTGTAGGTGTGCACGTAAATTTTTTCGTCAGAAAAAACATTGGTACTCGCCGAACGGATTCGAACCGCGGACCTCTCGCATGAGAAGCCGATGCCCAAACCACTCGGCCACCCGCCGCTTTTAATGTGCCTACAAAATAAAATAAATGAAGAAGGAAGAAGAAAACGGTCCTTAATTCTAATCGTTTCAAGAGCATAATTAATTTTGAGTTTAAACTGAATTGCAGGGCATCCCGTTCCACATATTCGTGGTCCAGCAACGAGACGGGTTCCGCTTCAACCGCGCATCGTTGATAAACGCCGGCTTCCTCTGCACGCGGAGCGACTACGACTACATCGCGATGCACGACGTAGACCTGTTGCCCATGAACGATATGTTGAGGTCGCTATTCATTTTACTCTTTCAAGTTTAACTCTTTGTCAGCCTCGATAGCTCAGTGGTGCTGACAGTCGACTGTTGCTATTGATTGTTAAGCAACGCTGGGCGCGGTCAGTACTTCGATGGGTGACCTCTCGACCGTTGGAGGCTGACCGTGGTTCGGATTCCACGTGAAACTGTAGGTCCCTTCCCTTCCTACCTTACTCGGTGGTAGGGTTCAACCCGCCCGGGTTGGTACCACCGCACTGAATGAAACGTCTGTCGAAACGGCTATGTAAATAGTTTGTGTTTTCCGTCCGGTTCAGTGTAGCCGGCACGAACGAAGGGAAGCACTGACATGGCACCTAGTTCACCCGGTGTTATGGGCTGACATTACGGATGTTGTAGGTGATGTAGCCAACCGTGTCAGTTTACATAAAAAAAAAAGTTGTCTGGCCGGACTCGTAATCTCAAGGTCCGGGCTTCGAATCCGGCCGACTTGCACGGATGACTATTTCTGATTGGAACAGTTCAATGATTTAGTTTCAGATATTTATTTCGCCACTAGCTTTTGCCCGCGGCTTCGCTCGCGTCAAATTCAAAGTAAGTAAGCCCGCTACCGTAATTTTATTTCAGCCCGCGGAACAATTTGATTTCTATGAGAGCCACATCTTAGCGTAACTTGAACTGAGTTTTATTTAGCCTATCCTGTGTCACGTATAGTAAAATGTGCTTGTACTAAGTTTCATCGAATTCGGATGATCGGTTTAAGAGTTATGGAGGAACATACATCCATACATACATACAGAAAAGATTTCTAAAAATCGTCAATTTAGTTTTAGTTTCATAAATAAAGTCTACAAACGCAGTATCTCTTAAAACGAAGTAACTTACTCCATGACCATCCCTTACAGATTTATTATTAGTATTGATTGATTGATGATAAAGAACACACAACATTAACAATACTTCATTGAAACATACGCATATTCAGTATGGTTCGTCATACAATTTTTTTGTCATGTCCCATTCAGCAGTGCAATCTATAAGGGAGAACCGGGTAAGAAACCTTACAGAGCTTCTTTTTTAACTCAACAACACCTGCTACTTCATCCATGGTTTGTATTTCACTTGAAAAAATGATTACAGATGACATGTTGCGCACATTGCAGGTACGACTACCCCGAGGAGGGACCGTTCCACGTGTCGGCTCCGGAGTTGCACCCCAAGTACCACTACGCGACGTTCATCGGAGGCATACTGCTTATCAAGAGGGAACACTTTGAGCTAGTCAACGGCATGTCCAATAGGTACCTATCAATAATACATTATTTATTGTTTACTAGCCCCACTGCATCTCTCCCCTTGCATGTCGTAAGAGGCGACAAGGGATAAGGAAAAGATACTGCGCTAAAGGGCGACAGGCTAGCCACTTCTCACCTTGGCGTAATCCCTCCACCTAGTCATGCAGCAGGTGGGTTCTTCGTGCCTTACTTGCTGCTTGATAGTTGTCTTGTCCGTATACTGTGCTAAACGTGGTGGTCAGTGTTGTGCTGTGATTTACCAGAGTCCTTATAGCACAACACCGATTACTCTGCTTACCCTGATTGTTGGGATACAGCGTGTGTTATGTTATTGTTTACTTAATTTGTAGGGTTCCGTATCCGTGGTACGGAATTACGTTACTAAACCTACGCCGTCTGTCTGTCTGTCCGTCTGTCTTGAGGAATGTATCTCTTGAACCGTAATAGGTGGGCCATTGAAATTTTCACAGAATATGTCTTATTATGGCCGATATAACAACAATAATCAAAATAAGAAAAAGTAAAAAATTCACAGGGCTCCCCAGAAGAAACTAAAAAGTGTCATCTACCGAAAAGAATATGAAGCATTTTAATTAATACATAGATGGTGTGAGTGGCGCTGACCATGACATGACGATACGGAACTTGGCTGGTTTTTTTAAATATTGAATTTCTTGACGCTACTAGGCTACACTACTTGACTCACTAGGCTCAAATTGTAGCCGAATGGGTTAGTCCCACCGTACTGGATATCAGATGGCCACATAGTATCCTCGGCTGTGTTCTCTAGTCCAGTATAGCCAGCAATTTTCAATTTCGATTTGTTTTATGTAAGGAGAAAATAAAAAATTGTTTTCTTTCTTCCTTTCTTTTTTTTTAAATTTATATTTAGGGCTTTTAACAATAATTTCTTAATGTCAGCTTAATTAATATAAAAATAAAACACATATTCCTCCTCCTTTTGTTTGCACTACCCATACTTCTTTCTCTGTATTTTATTCCTCATCAGCCAAAGTTTTACTGGAAGAAATCACTTGCAGTGATAAGTCCGCCTTTACTCCTGTATTTGTCTGTTCTACCTGTGTACTGTTCTTCTTTCCATTGTGTGTAATAAAGAGTTTCTATTCTATTCTATTCTATCAGCCCCATAGTACTCATCTTCTCTATCCAGGGCAGAGAGTCCATAAGGGATAGAGATTTCTTCCCCTCTTTTGACATGGGAATGTATGGTTGGGGTGCAGGTACTGGGGTTGGGGGCTGGAGGACGACGAGTTCTACGTGAGGCTGAAGGATGCCGGGCTCACAGTGCGGCGTCCTCTCAACATCACCACCGGCCCGGAGAACACTTTCAAGTTCGTACCTTGCATCAAATTCACTTTCGAAAGCCTATTACCCTTCAATACTATTATACAATTTCAGATAATTGAAAGTGATATGGCACCTAGTTCGCCCGGTGTTATGGGCTGACATCACGGATGTTGTAGGCAGTGGCGGCTCTGGCCAATGAATTTTAGTGAGGCACTACCTACATAATAGCATTTTTTAATGTTGTATTGCAGTTCTCATTTCGAGGACAGGACATGCCCAAAGTCTAGCAATAAATAAACATCCATGTTGCTTTTTTTTTTCTTTACCTTCAAGATAATTAAGTGAGGCGGCGTGAGGCAGCGCCTCACTTGCTTCACCTGGGGAACGGAGCCAGGAAGTCTTTCAGGTGGCCCACCGCATAGAAGTCTGCCTTGCAAGAGAGTTAAGCCTTCCGTCTTGCCAGAGAGCTCATGGAGAGCCCATAGACTAGGATCCCATAGAATAGGAATCTTTAATGCAGTTCGTTCACGCCTTTCC
The DNA here is from genome assembly GCA_946902875.1 of Nematopogon swammerdamellus. Lineage (NCBI taxonomy): Eukaryota > Metazoa > Arthropoda > Insecta > Lepidoptera > Adelidae > Nematopogon > Nematopogon swammerdamellus. The sequence continues at coordinate 15,681,389 of OX336358.1, forward strand.
ATTATTATAACATTACCTATTTATGTTTACTGTCGTGAACAACATAATTGTGGGAAAAAAAGGAATTGTCAAATCAATTATTCGATCGGATAAGTCGGACAATGGGATCAGCTCCTCCTGTGTATAATTTTAGGTTAATAGTTAGGCTAGAAAGGTGTGTTTAAAGGCAGATTTTTTTTATGGAAACTGACACGGTTGGCTACATCACCTACAACATCCGTGATGTCAGCCCATAACACCGGGTGAACTAGGTGTCATGTCATTGCTTCCTTCATTTCATGTCGGCTACACTGAACTGTGGAACCGTTGGAGTAACCGTGTCCTACACTGGCGGTCGTGGACAGGAAAACATAGTGTGGGAAGACCACCCGCCAGGTGGGACGACGACATCAAGTACGTGGGAGGAAAGCAGTGGTTCCGTATCGCTGAAGGCCGGGAGGACTGGAGGAAAATTGGAGAGGCGTATGTCCAGCAGTGGACGCATACACGCTGACTGACTGACTGACTGACTGACTGACACTGAACTGGACGGAAGCCAGTTCCGTGTAGCCGTTTCGACTTTAATCTATAAACCTAATATATTTCTCGTGTGGGTCCGGTACTTTAAAAGAATAGCCCCACTGCATCTCTACCCATGCATGTCGTAAAAGGCGACTAAGGGATAAGGACAAGATGCCGTGCTAAAGGGCGACAGGTTCGCCACCTCTCACCTTGGCACGGTACTTCCACCGAGTCATGCAGCAGGTGGGTCTTCGTGCCTTACTTGCCGCTTGATCGATTGAATCTTATCCTAATACTTTGCAAAACGTGGTGGTCGGTATTGTGCTGTAATTTACCAGAGTTCTTGCAGCACAACACCGATTACTCTGCTTACCCCGATTGTCGGGATTTAGCGGGTGTGATATGTATGTATGTATGTATTTCCGCAGGCACGTGCACGACAAGTCGCACCGGCGCCGCGACACGCGCAAGTGTTACAACCAGCGTGAGGTGACGCGGCACCGCGACCGGCTCACCGGGCTGCGCGACCTCGGCTACGAGGCGAGCGAGCGGCGCGACATCGCGGTGGGCGGCTTCGCCGCGACCGTCGTCGACGTGCGGCTCGCGTGCAACCAGACCGCGACGCCCTGGTGCGTGTGTCCCGAGCCAGCGAGCGCCAAGAACAAGAGTGCTGCTAAACACTGACTTTAGTCATTAGTTAACGTGCGGTTGTTTGTAGCAACTATTCGACAGTTGGAAGCGGCGGTTTGGGCATCGGCTTCTCATGAGAGAGGTCCTTGGTTCAAATCCGGCCGGCGTGCAGCTGCACCGTTCGGAACCGGTGTAAAACTGTAGGTCCCTTCCCTTACCCCTTACTAGGTGGTAGGCTCAAATTGTAGCCGACTGGTTTGGTACCACCGTACTGGATGTAAGATGGCCGCATAGCAGCCTCGGTTGTGTTCTCCTCTAGTCCAGTATAGCCAGCAATCCAGGGAAGTCTCCGGTATGGCACCTACCTTCTCGGAGGTGATATTGGCTGGTCGGAGCATGCGATTTTGGTCCCTCCGACTCAACCACCCATACCGGAATAGATAAAAAAAAAATCCACAGTTCGAAGTTGCTACTATAGTTTTACATTCATGAATGTAGTCAATTGCTGGTTTATGACTAGTCAATTCTGGGATAAAAGTTATATGTATGTGAAGGAATTAATGTTTAAGGTCCACATTTCGGCGTCGTACGCAACTGACGCATCGTGTCAAATGGATATTTAGAAGAACATCATCCACTGTATCAGCAACAACTGGAGTGTCGACGCTGGATGAAACGAACCCACGTTTGTTCGGATATTGATGACATCATCGGCATTTCGGTATTGCCGAAGCTACGATGCGCGCAGTCCGTCCGGTGCGCATGAGTGAACACACTATCTATGGTGTACCTACCAAAGATGCGTGGTAGCACCGACCTGTTCTGTAGATCTTTTATTCACAGAACCGGGAAAATGTGGAACGCACTCCCTGCCCGTCTATTTCCTCCCAAGTACTGCCTCGGGTTCTTCAAAAGGGGCGTGAAAAGGCTCCTGTCAGGCCGGCATGGCATTCGCAATCCCCGTGCATCACAGAATGTCCATGGGCATCGTTAGACACCTACTTGTAGGTGAAACGATGCCACATGTCGCGCTATCCATAAAAAAAAAACCGTGATTATGACAGTGTGAGAGTTAGGGCCCCTGAGCCCTGTTATCACTGCGAACTAGGAAGATCTATGTTGTTGTTGTTTGTTGTTGTTTGTTGTTGTTTGCTGCGCAGCCTCTTGGGAAGGCGGGTGGGCCATTCTCCGCACTGAGACCTCAAGACGGTCCATTGTACGTTGGCGCTCGGGTAGTGTTACTCCAGCCACCCGAGCTCTTTCATGAAGTGGAGCACTCTTCTTGGACGCTTCCACACTCCATGGGCAGTTCCCACGTTCCCAAGAAACTGCAGTCGTACTTCTGCCACCACCGGGCACTCCAGGGGCACGTGGAAGATCTATTGTGATCTCTCAAAAGTTTAGAGCTCACCCTCAAGTCCGATTTCCGCTATGAACCGAGTTATATTCTTGGGGTTGAGTGCCTGTATTTGGCATTGGTTAAAAATACAACCCTCAAGAATATGCGTTCTACTGTGAATGAGCACTTCACATTCACAAAGGATGTGTACGGGCGTTTCGTCCTCTTTTATTAGTCGGAGCAAGAGGACTACCAGCGAAGTCGCTCTACAGTCTCTTCAAGAATCTAGGGCTCCCAAGATCGACGCTAAGCTCATATATGGAGAGAGCTTCGAAAACGTCACTGGAAGCATCCTACAGAATATGGATAGGTAGAGACAGGGAGGTAGAGAGCGGGACTGGTGGTTTCCCCGCGTCCTAGTCAACGCAGACTAGCTGACGAGGGCTTGAAGCGAGCCGAAACGTGAAGCATGCGCGGGAAATTTAGAGTGGCCACTCGCTAGTCCCGGCCTCGATTAATACCCTCCTCTACTGCCGATGGGCCCGGATATGTTCGGTGAAGCCATCGCAAGCTTAGATCCACACCTTCGAACCTGCACACCGGTGTGTCGCTAAGGCCCATTCGGTGTAAGTGTTTGTTTAGTCTGCCGTGTCCTGTTAAGGTCCTTATTAGGATTCTTATGTTACGTTTTAAGTTAAATACCTCGGAAGTGAATTTACGCGAGTACCCAGAAAGTGCCATACAACGAATACTAAAATCTGTTTGATGCGATGCGTGCGTTGCGTACGAAGCCGATATGCGTACGCTTACGATATTCGACGACAGCTGTCGAAAGAAGTCGAAATGGTTTTCGACTTTAAATTTCCGAATGAATCTTTAATGAACTTATATACGAATAACATAATACGGGTACTTTACAAATTGTTCTGTCTGCTGCGATGCGAACCGATATTTTGGAACAAGGGTAATAATGCGTGACAATGCAGTTGCTATGTATTTATTTCTATGATAGTAAGTTATTTATAAGTAATTAATCGTCCTTTCCACCACGTCTGGTTAAGTCTTGCCTTGTAACAGTTCTTTGTCAGATGCAGTGATATTACTCATACATTTCACAGGAGTTAACTGGGCAGCCGCATAGCAGGAGGTGCGGAAATCGGCTAAAGTGGGATGTACGGCTGATTTCACCACCTTTGGTTACGATGTCCGAGCTGACTTTGCATTAGAGTAAATTTTGTACATTTGGGTGGATCAACTTTTTCTTGTAAGTAAAGTGTAAAAACCAGCTGCAAAGCTAAATAAACAAAAAATGTTAATTGCAATTATTACTTAGTTGAATATCAATTAGTATAAAATACTTAGGTTTATATGCAATGGAAAAAAAAAGTAGAGAACTATTTAAAATAAAAAATTAACCAAATTTTTAGGGGTGACCCGGGAGCCAATTTTGTCTCCAGTTTTGTATGGAAAAAAGGGGTTGTCCTCAGGGTAACCAATATTTAAAAAAAATTACTCAAAATTCTTTGTGCAGCTTTTTTCTTATTGATCAATTACAGAGTTGTTGTAACTATTAAAATAAGGTGAATTTATGAAGATAATATTCCTTTTTTCAGACAGATACCAAAAACAAGAAAAAGTTGATCCACTCACTTGCGCTTTTATGAAGAGAAAATGACACATGTTAAAAAAAAAAATTGAAACTACGTTACAAGATTACCTCTTCGTTTTCCGATTGTATTCTTGCGATTAGCAAAGAAGCAATATTTTTTTTTGAGCTGTGTACATTCAAATTTCTTAATTATTAATATAAATTTAAAAATTATTTACACATAATTCTTGTTTATAAATAAGCATTTAAAAATCATGTTTCGTTATTATTGTATTGTTTTTTGATCATTCATATGGCAGTTTAGACTGCACTCGAACTTGTCACAATTTGTCTATGCGGTTCGATTACACCCACGAAGAAGAACCGGCAAGAAATAGGGTAGGGTATTTTTTTTTATGCATATTATTACAAGTAAGTATTTAAGTGACTAGCCACATAATAACATCGTCTACAGCCTATCGAAAACACAGCTTGAGAGCAAGATTAACAATTTTACTGAGAGTTCTGACTACAGAGATTTATTAATTAAGCGTAACAGGTGTAAAGAGCCTTTGTCAAACTTTGATACGTCGATTATGTAGTTTTTAATTTTTTTTACAATTTATTTTCCCTTCTAATCTTACTTGGTGGTAGGGTTTAACCCGCCCGGGTTGGTACCACCGCACTGAATAAAACGTCTGTCGAAACGGCTATGTAAATAGTTTGTGTTTTCCGACCAGTTCAGTGTGGCCGGCACAACCAAAGGGGGAAGCACTGACATGGCACCTAGTTCACCCGGTGTTATGGGTTGACATCACGGACGTTGTAGGTGATGTAGCCAACCGTGTCAGGTTCCATAAAAAAAAATATTTTTAATAACATGACAAGACATCTAGGTATTTATTATATTTTTTATATTAATTGGTGCGATAAAATCATGTAGCCATTTACAATGTTGTATTAGAGTAAGTATTATAGCGGTAACAGTCTTAGTTACTTCAGGCGAGCGTGTTCCCCTGTGTGTGTACTCAGCCTGATTTTACTCTATTAGCGATTATCGCGAAAATAGCGATATCCGCAGTTTTGTCTCACTAGACACATTGAGACGCCAGTTGGAGCGAGTGAGACGTGCCATGAGAAATAGCTTGTAGCGATGAATTGCTAATAGAGAGTAGCAACACTGGAAATTGTATTATTTATTAAAATTTTATATTTTTGAAAATTTTAGTTTTAGTCCGCCTGCAAGCTGGTCTTGTTTTGTAGAAGTCGTCAAAATTGGCTATGTGATACCTGTCCTTATGCTTACTGCTGTGAAGTTCAATTAAAACACATACACACACACATTTGCGGTTAAGCAGAGTAATAGTTATTGTGCTGCAAGGACTCTGGTACGGCACGAAGTCTCACCTGCTGCATGACTCGGTGGAAGGACCGTGCCAAGGTGCGAGGTGACTATCCCGTCGTACTTTAGCACGGTATCTTGACATTATCACTTAGTCGCCTTTTACGACATGCCCCATTCAGTGGGGCTATTCTTGTAAGTAAGTACCTACCCGCACACCGTACTTCGACATGCACGGGGAGAGATTCATTGGGGCTTTTCAGCCTCACTGAATTTTCAATTAAAAATGTCCTACAAATTAACAATACCACAGAACAAAACTATAGATTGTGTTATGTTTTATTTTTTGATTTTTATCTGTTAGTACTAAGCATGGTTGAAAGTTGCCCAGCGAGCAATGGAGCGAGCCATGCTGGGAATAACGCTACGTGATATGGTGCGTAACGAGGCAATCCGCCGACGCACCAAAGTAGTCGATATTGGATACCGGGTGGCTAAGCTCAAGTGGCAATGGGCTGGGCACGTCAGCCGAAGAGACGACGACCGCTGGAGTAACCGTGTCCTACACTGGCGGCCGTGGACAGGAAAACGGAGTGTGGGAAGACCTGAATGAAGCCAGGTGGGACGACGACATCAAGTACGTCGGCGGAAAGCAGTGGTTCCGTACCGCTGAAGGCCGGGAGGACTGCAGGAAAATTGGAGAGGCGTATGTCCAGCAGTGGACGCTTACACGCTGACTGACTGACTGACTGACTGACTAAGCATGGACTCGCTTTTTATATTTCTTCATTAGAGAGAAATGAAGAAATTATTAATGAAGAAATATACATTGTGTTCTTTTAGGAGATTCAGTTGAATTTTGAAGATTTCTACTTTATCTATTTAGTATTAGATTAAATATAATAGGTAGATCCACGATCGCTGCTAGAAAAAGGGACATACAGTGTTACGTGGAATCCGAACCACGGTCAGCCTCCAACGGTCGAGCGTTAACCCATCTAAGTACTGACCGCGCACAGGGTACGCTTAACAACAGCGCTACCGAGGCTGACACTTGTTCTTTATCTAAGTATTCAGTGTTAAGATTAACTTATGATACTACTAACTACTGCTGGTTCAAACAAACCAGTTACTTAAAGTAAATTACCTACTACAGCCGTAATGTGAGCTCATTACACCACTCTTTTCTATTAAGAGTCTGTAATACAGAGTTTTTCAACCTTTTTTTTTTAACTGGCATACACGAAATTTTCACGGCACACCACACATTATTATGTTCATACAGAAAGCATATGAAATTTAGAACATTGAAAACTATTGGCGACTTCGTACCTACATAATGTACGCTGTACTGTATATGTAATTTATCAGTGAAAACTCTCATTTTATCCGAGGATGTCAAACTGTTCTCATTACTTCCATGCGAACTCGCATTTTATTTGATGAGGTTTTCAAACAAATCTGTCATAAAATGTCATCGTGGATAAACTATCGTCGTAAAAGTCGACAAGGGATAAGAAAATTCGTCAGCCTCGGTAGCTCAGTGGCGCGGTTGGTTAGTCAACTGTTATTAAGCAACGCTGAGCGCGGTCAGTGATTGGATGGGTGACCGCTCGACCGTTGGAGGCTGACCGTGGTTCGGATTCCACGTTAAACTGTAGGTCCCTTCCCTTCTTACCTTACTAGGTGGTAGGGTTTATCCCGGCCGGGTTAGTACCACCGCACTGAACGAAACGTCGGTCGAAACGGCTATGTAAATAGTTCGTGTTTTCCGTCCAGTTTAGTGTAGCCGACATGAAATGAAGGGAAGCACTGACATGGCACCTAGTTCACCCTGTCTTATGGGCTGACATCACGGATGTTGTAGGTGATGTAGCCAACCGTGTCAGGTTCCATAAAAAAAAAAATCTATATAAGGTGCTTCCTTATTTATGTCAAACGTTTCGGGAGGGTTACATACGCACTCAAATAAACACTTTATGTAAGAAAAAAATATATGTTTATAGGAGCATTTGTTCTCCTAACAAAAAAATTAAATCAAATAAGTAGCTGTAAAAACCAATCATAGTGACCTTGTGACTTACTTACAACAAACAGCTGTTCTGCGTTTGAACATAGTACGGTCATTGACCCCGTACAATGCAAGTTACCTAACACAGGTTAATGTTTACGTAGCAAACATGTTTTGTTAAATTTCTCGAAAAGTAATGTTAAAAACATATAATATTTTTTTTGCGTAACATGTTATTTGAGTGTATGTAAGCCTCCCGAAATTTTTGACATAAATAACGAAGCACCTTATATAGCTAGATGAAAAATTATGCTTGCTCTTTTCTTCCGCTGTTTTCGTGTAAATTTTGGTTGAGTCTTGGATGTCAGTCGCGGCACACCGGTTGAAAACCCCTGCTTTAATACCTCGCATTCCAAATTCCAAATTGTTTATCGTGTAGAAGGTTAGTAACATAGCCGACTATCATTGTCTCCCTCCTGTTAGTAACAATTTCATTTTCTTAAGTCTAGTTTAGTGTCACAAAAGGTTTAAAAAAGGAAGAATAGAAGAGTAGACAGCAGGAGATGCCCCGAGTGCGCCGCTGGGATTTCGCCTGTCTCGATGCACTTAGGTTTCTCGAAAACAAAACTAAAAAAGTAAATTCAACAAATACACAACATTGCGTCGCAATGTCCTCTGTTATATCAACAATTCTGCAACACACTCTAATAAATAAGTATAAGGTAAAATTTACTAATGTCACAGAATACTTAATAGGTAGGTACTTGCTAATATCGAAAACATCCCTCCGACCACTTTGATCCACAGTGGCAAGGCGGCACAAAGTGCGACTACTCGTTTTTTTCCACAAGTGGCACTTATAAACAATACATTCATTTGCGAAGAGCAATGATGAAAGAAATTATAACCATACGTCCTCTTGGAATCGAAAAGGGGGAAAAAAAAATCCACTAATCCTAGGCTATAAGGCTATGTAAATAGTTTGTGTTTTCCGTCCAGTTCAGTGTAGCCGACATGAAATGAAGGGAAGCACTGACATGGCACCTAGTTCACCCGGTGTTATGGGCTGACATCACGGATGTTAATTTGTAGGTGATGTAGCCAACCCTGTCAGTTTCCATAAAAAAAAATACACTTGTGGATCTTACAGGAGCATATTTATCCATGGATCTACCAGTGGATTAAAGATAGGAGAAAACACCTGTGGAGCCAGACTGTGGATCCAAGTGGACGGAGGGGAAAACATGATCAATTAAATAACTTGCAGTTAAGTTTGTGCTTGCCCCATTTTCACTTCTATGAAAAGCAAATGCGACATGTTCAAAAGACGATTTGTGGGTTCGCTTAGTCTGTTTTACAGATACTATCACGGACGCTGCTCTGCGGAACTAGCATCCCTTATTCCCTGCCACCCGTCCTATCTCCGCGTGACTCGTCGCAGAGAGACTCAGCACCCTTTTGTAGTTGACATTGCGCTTTTGAGAACCCATCGGTTCTCTAAATCGTTTCTTTGTCGCACCGCTAGAGTGTGGAACTGTCTTCCGGCGAGTGTATTTCCTGAATCCTTTAACCTGGGTGTCTTCAAGCGTCGTATTAACGGGCTAGACAGCCTAGCAACAGTCCGCAAATTTGCTGGCATGGCACCTAACTGAGCGTGGTTTCGCGAGGAGAGGTGATTTTGGCTCTGTCGACTGCACCATTGGTCTCTCGGCACAGCCACCCATGCTGGTTTACATAAAAAAAAAATCAATTTGCAAACTACGTTACAATGTTACCTCTTCGTTTTCCGATGTTATTCTTTCTATTAGTATAATGTTCAGACTCCAGTGTTATAAGCAAGGTTGCAGTATCAGTGTTTATTAACCCGTTGACTGTGGAGCGGTCGATATAGACCGCTAGAGCACTATTTGTGAAATCATCTCGGTAAACTTTGATTTTGTCGTTCGAGACTGACGCATGATGTTGTACAATTTGTTTTAATAAAGTTGTTATTGTTACATGTGACTTGTTTAATTTTGTTATTTATTTGTTTATATCTTATTATTTAGTACGTAGAGAAACTTACAAAATCTTCTAAACTATCTTAAGGATGGGGAACAAAGGAGGAAGTTTTGACCTATTCTTTCCAAGTTTATCTAGATAGGTATAGACGCGGTTGCCCAGGTACTATTATTTTTAGACGACTTCAAAAAAAGGAGGAGGTTCTCAATTCGACTATTTTTTTAATTATATGTCTAGGTTTCAGATACATATGTAGGTAGGTGTCTACGTTATGAAGTTATATTCAACTGATCTTCTTCAGCGGTAACGAGGCAATCTGCCGCTGGAAAAAATTTGTCGATATTGGATAATAAGCTCAAGTGTCAGTGGGCTGGGCACGTCAGCACGACGTGACGACCGTTGGAATATCCATGTCCTGCACTGGCGGCAGTGTGCAGGCAAACAGAGTGTGGGAAGACCAGCAGCCAGGTGGGACGACGACATTAAGTTCTTCGGAGCGGAGGTAATCAGTGGCTTCGTACCGCTGTGAACCGGGGAGACTGGAGAACAAGAGAGCAGTGAGCTGACCTAAACGCTGACTGATTGACATTGTCATTGTGAACAAAACTTTACAAGAGAAAAGTTACATTTTGTAATGTAAAAGAAACTTCACTGTTGCTATGAGCACTGTTATGGCACTAAGTTGCTACAGAGACATGACATGACTAGCTGACATCACGCGTGTCGTATGTGAAATAATTCAGTGGCATTAGGCATCCATGACTGGTTCCATAAAGAAAAAAAAAAAGATTTTCTCTTAATTGTATGCAAATTCTAAACATGAATGTAAAATAAATTAAAAAATCACTCGCGCCTTTGCTAACTTTTATTTACAAATCCTGTTGGAGCTAAGTGCCATGTCACTGGTCCCCTTTGTATGTGTCGGCTGCACTGAACTGGCTGGAAAACACTGATTTTTTTTTTGTATTATACCTGTTTCGATCGACCTCATTTAGTGCGGTGGTACTGATTCAAACAGGCTTAACCCTACATAGTATAAGTAAGGGATGAGGGATATAATCTTCAATGCGCATGTTACATTTTTATACAACTATCTACATTCAAACCGCTCAACAAATTGGTTCACAAGTCGAGTACATTAGCGAGCTACTCAACTCACGCACACAACTCGTGAACTCGTAAACCGATCACTCGTCTTTCTCCCTAAAAGCTCACATATCGGCGGCTATTACTGAATGAGCCACTAAACACTTTCCACACATGCTGGAGTCCCTCTACTGCACTTTGGCATTTCGCACGACCAGCCAGGAACACGTACGTTTTTACCCCCGACGCAATCGGAGCGGTGATATAAGTTAAAAGTGTGTGTGTGTATGTGAGGGTGTGTATGGGTGTGTCTGTCTGTGGCATCGTAGCTCTCAAACGGGCGGACCGATCTGGATGCGGTTTTTTTTATTAGAAAGCTGGTTTAACCGGCTCTTCTTAGCTATGTTTAATATCTTAAAAAGTGGACCGATTTGCATGAGGTTTAATTTTAATTTTAATTTTAAAATAGCTTCAAATAAAGGAAAATTATAAATAATAAAAAAAAAACCCGACCCCATAGAAAGTCTCAAATATTTTCCGTTTAGTTACTTAAAGGAGTCGGGGAACCGCTAAGTAAATAACATATGAAAAACTCAAGAGCTGCGCGTGCATTTACTCAGCGGTCCCCCGACTCCTTTAAGTAATTAAACGGAAATGATTTTTTACTTTTTAAGGCGTCGGGGATTTTCACATTTGTAATTTAACTTTTATTATCTGCAAAAAATAGAATATTTCAAACCTATGTGAAGAAGATCACGCATTATAATAGGTACTGTTGGTACTGCACTGCTCGCTCACCCCTTAAGTCGTTTTCTACTCCAGGTTGTGATGTAGGCCTATTGCCTAGGCAGCTATATCCAAAGGCATAGGTATTATGAACAGAAATCAAGCTTTGCATTTGCTCTTTGAAAAGCGTGTGATCAATAAATATAGTGGGCTGTGCCGGCGAAGACCACAAACCATTTCTCAATTTTTTTTTTTTATTGAAACTGACATGGTTGGCTCCTTCACCTACAACATCCGTGATGGCAGCACATAACACCGGATGATAACTTGGTGCCACGTCAGTGCTTCCCTTAGGCCGTGCCGGCTACACTGAACTGGACGGGAAACTATTTACATAGCCGTTTCGACCGACCTTTCATTCAGTGCGGTGGTACCAATCCGGGCGGGTTAAACCCTACCACCTAGTAATATAATAAGAAGGGAGTCATATCCCTTAGTCGCCTTTTACGACATACACGGGGAGAGATGCAGTGGGGCTATTCTTTTAAAGTACCGGCCCCACACGGTACGATGCCACAAATCTCTACTCTCATCTCTATGCCACAAACCAATAATTAGAGGTAATATATTCATATTTTTCTTTTGGCTTCGGTCTCCGAAATGTTCTTTATACCTAGTTTATCTATTTTTACTTTAAATATTTTTTTTTAATTTAGTTAAAATTTTCTAAAAAAATATAATATAATTATTATATTATAATATTTATACGAGATGAAGAGAAGAATTACAATTTAAAAATAGACGAAAGAATGAATAAAAAATAAATAAAAAAACAAACTATCAACCCAAACTAAGACTACGTAGGCACTTTCCAAACGAACTTATCAGAACTCTACATATTTTATTAACTCTCAAATCGTAAATACTGCGTTGACGCAACAGAGAGGAGAGGGATAAATATTGCACACGCTTATGTGATGAAGATCACGTATTATAATAGGTACCTAATATAATACGTACGTACTGTTGGTACTGCACTGCTCACACCTTATGGAGTTCTCTACATCAGGTTGTGATGTATTTTTTTTATTGCTTCCGAACTGGGTGGCTCTGCCCGAGGTCGAAACCTCAGGCGCAGCCAATTTCACCGCCGAGGAGGTGCCAGCCCGGCTTGGAGGTGGACTAATGTTGCTGGGGAAAGGCTATTATAGGCCGAGGTAGGCATATACAAAGGCAGGCATATCCATATTGAACAGGGTTCAAGCTTTGCATTTGTTATTAAAACTATGTACCTACCCATATTTTCATATATGGATTTTGTCAGCCTCGATAGCTCAGTGGTGCGATCGGTCGACTGTCTATCGTGATCATAAGCACACCTGGGCGCGGTCAAAACTTGGATGGGTGACCGTTCGACAGTTGGTGGCTGACTGTGGTTCGAATTCCACGTAAAACTATAGGTAGGTCTACCTTCTTCTTCTTACCTTTCAAGGTGGTAGGATTTAACCCACCGGGTTAGTACCACCGCACTGAAGGAAAGCTCGGCCGAAACGGCTATGTATATAGTTAATATTTTACGTCCAGTTCAGTGTAGCCGACACGTGGAAAGGGAAGCACTGACATGGCACCTAGGTAACCAAGGAGTTATTGGCTGACATCACTAGCTGAAATACTTATCTAAATTATTACAAACTGTCTTCAAAGTCGCACGAAATTGTAAATTGTCGTCATACTACCGCTGTGGGCTGAAAGATGATATGGTGACAAGGATTGAGAAAGGAATGCTTCGGTTGTTCGGTCATGTTGGAAGAATGGATGATGGGAGACTAACGAAAGAAATTTATGAAGCAAATGTTAGTGGAAGAGTCGGGAAGGGTCGCCCTAGACTCGCGTACCTGGACCAGATCGGGCATGTGCTCAAAAAGGGTCAGGTGCGTAGTACCCGTAACCGACGAGCATGCATGAAGAACATTATGGGAGTGAAAGTGGCGGCAGAGGTGTGTCAGGATCGTGGCACGTGGAGATCCGTTGTCTCTGCCTACCCCACCGGGAAACAGGCGTGACGCTATGTATGTATGTACGTATGTACTTCATTATACGTACAAATTAATTGTATGTGACTGACTGGTTCAGGAATTGTGATTTTTTTTGTACGAGAGTTTGTCTGTCTCTCTCCCCGGAAGCAAAGGTAAAGTAGGTAGGTTAGGTACTAGTGAAAATACGGTGTGTGACTCGTGGTCCCACTAATTTGACCCACCAGTGGTACATTGTCTTTATCTTGTGGGTTCGTGGCCCCACTAGTCGGTGGTACAACCAGTCATAAAAACCAAGTCGTAATTCATGAGACTCATAGTCCCTCCAACTGATGAAATACAGTTATTTATTACAATAAAAAAGAAATAAATGAGTATTAAACTAAGCAGTGGAAATCTTTAATTGGCTTCTATTGTACAACCTATACATAATCACACCTATTGTAAAACTGCTGTTGATTTCCCAAATAAACGAAAATAAAAATAAAAAATAAAAACTATTTTTACTGAGAGTAGGTACCAGCGCCACATGAACTGAAAGAGGTTAAAATGAAAAGTCGTAGTTGCGAAATTGAATATTTATTTTCTCACATAGTAGGTGCAGTACCTAGCAACCGACCACCGCCTATTAGAACAATTTAAAAAGAACAAAACACGTGAAGTATGAAAATTTACTTATTTTTAGATGCTTTTCGCCTAAGTGCACATTCACCGAAAGTGCGGGCGCGATGTGAGCCGGTGAAGACGGATATGTTTACCGCGCACGCGCACTAAGTGGGCCCATGGAACAACACACCCAGAAGCGCCATCGGCTACTCCGGGAGGCGAGAAAAAGTGTACAAAACACAACACGTCATTACTTTATTCTTGACTTGGTACAACATTTTTTTAATTAATATTTCATCCATTTATTTACACATTTCTTTTAATATAAACTTTACATAAAAAAAAATTTAAACCTAAAATTAATATAAAAACAAATGAGTTTCCACGACCGGCGGCGGGGCGGGCTTTTTTTAACATTAGAGTGAAGTAAGTAATAAAAAAAAAATAGGTAAAAAAACTTTTAAGTTAAACGGTTTTATTAAAAACCCCTCTGACAGGAAAAGATGTGGCACAGCATGTGACTCTATATTGCTAACGAGCTACATGGAGTCGCTGGTTTTAAGCCACATTCTGTACAAAATAATTATTACTAAGAGCAGCAACTAAAATCGACACAATAAAAAACGTAGAATAACCAATACCTAACACATTCCTAACCGAAAAGTTCTTCTCACACACACATCAAAAACAAAGCACAAAACACACTAAGGACCAACCAACCACAGACAAAGCACAATAAAGCAGAGCACGAAACATACTAAGAACCATCGATACTAAGAACCTTATTATTATTACTTAAATCTAACCACCCGCTATATCCCGACAATGGGGTAAGACAGACAGAGTAATCGATGTTGTGTGGATGACTCTGGTAAATTACAGCACAACACCGACCACCACGTCCAGCAAAGCATTCGGACAAGTTAACTATATCAAGCAGAAAGTAGGTCACGAGGACCCACCTACTGCAGAATGCATGCCGGTCAAATTTTGAGAAGAAGGTAAATTTTTTGCAATGTATGATAAATTGATAATGCTTTGTCTGGGTATGTATGTACTCTCGTGGTTGAGGCCATTTAAAATATTGACGCATATTAGGTCTATTTCTGTGAGAGTGTGAATCATACACATTGAAAAGCAATATGTTTGACAGATAACATGAAGAATTGATGCACTGAAGTATTTTGAATTATCTAGCCAGCATTCTAGGGTACCTATTTATGATGCTAACTAATTTATTATCGAATAATACCTAAGTATGTTTACGTTGTTTGAAATTCGTTTATAAACAATATCGATAAGTGTTCTAGACTCTAGAGTGACTTTCTGAATCATATATGATGGACTAGGTAGGTACATAAAATTCTGTGAAAAAGATGCTCTATATATTTAGACACCATGTATAAGTACGCATACATACGTACATACAACTGTCGCGCTGTATCCCGGCAATCGGGGGTAGGTAGAGTAATCGGTGTTGTGCTGCAAGAACTCCGGTAAATTACTGCACAACACCGACCACCACGTTTAGCAAAGTTTTAGGATAACTAGCAAGCAGCAAGACCCGGTGGAAGGACTGTGCCAAGGTGAGAGGTGGCTAGCCTATCGCGCTTTAGCGTGGCATCTTATCTTTATCCCTTAGGCCCACTTGCACCAACACAAATTTAATATATAAACCAGTTTAACTCGTTAAGCTAGCACCCGTTGTATGTGTGAACCGCGTTTAAATCCATAACTCCCTACTTAACTTTAAACTCGTGTTGGTGCAAGTGAGCCTTAGTTGCATTTTACGACATGCACGAGCAGGGCCGTCTTAGGCCATGCAGGGGCCCTTGGGCACAAAACAATTTGGGACCCTTTTTAGAAAGATTTTTTTTTTACAATAATTAAATGCCGTTTTTACATAAAAATTGTGATTTTGTTAGCTTACGGGGCCAATTTTTCCGATGTACTCTCATTGTTAACACAGCTAAATCATTTTTTTACCAATTTTTTTTTTTAATGTCTTTATTAAACTTATGGGAAGCCACTCAATATCAATTGTAATGTTGTACCGTTTAATTGTAATGAATTTATTTCTATCGGGCATCAGAGAATTTTCTGGCGTCTGAGCTGCCATATATATAACATTTTTTTCTAATTACAGCTTTGAGACAGCTGATACTATACTCAATTCACTCAATTATTATAGAACTAACCGATCGCTGGTAATGTAGTTTTCAAAGACTATTTTTTTTCTTGTTAGACTGAGTTGGGGTGTCCTATGATAACTAATGCGAGCGGCGGAAAATTTTTCGGGGCCCCAGTGGGCCCCCTCGATGTCGGAGGCCCTGGGCCCTGGGCCCGTGCCCCGTGTGCCCTTATGGTAAAGACGCTATTGTGCACGAGGAGAGATGAACAAGAACCGGAATAATCGATTCCGCCTTTGCATCAATCTAATAAAAAAAACCCGGCCGGTGCGAGTCGAACTCGCGCACCGAGGGTTCCGTATCGCCATGTCATGGTCAGCGCCACTCACGTCATCTATCGCGTGTTTTATGAAATGCTTCATATTAGTTAAAATTCATGATTAGTTAAAATACTTCATAGTGTGTTAGATAGATGGCGCGCATACACTTTTTAGTTTCTTGTATGGGGACCCCCGTGAATTTTTTACTTTTTCTTATTTGTCGTATTGTATTGTATTTTTACAGAATATGTGTTATTATGGCCGATGTACGGCCATAATAACACATATTCAGTGAAAATTTCAACGGGCTACCTATTACGATTAGAAAAGAGATACTGCCCCCGGACAGACAGACGGACAGACAGACGGCGGCGTGGGCTTAGTAATAGGGTCCCGTACGACGGATACGGAACCCTAAAAATAGTATTAAGCATGGTTTACATAAGCCTTATATATACTTATATTAGAATCTAAAACTAACAAACTTTCAAGAATTGTGTATATTCTTTAGGAGAGCTCTACATAAATAGGTATAATCCTAAAGAACGAACAATTCTACCAAAATCAGTGAAAATACTTTTTAAATAAATAGTTTTAAAATGCCACAATGTCATCGAGTCTCCAAGTTTCGTTAAAACAATTACTTGTGCACTTTGTCTAGTTAGATGTCATCAGTCACCCGACTCACACAGCCAGCCGAGATCTGGTAGAGAAATGTATCTTTTAGAAGAGATCGACCGCTTCTTCTATAAAAAGATTTAGGGCTTTGTGTGTCTTTTAACAAGGGAATTAATGAAAATTGGTTGGCGTAAAAATACATTGACGACGCATGCGCCGGAAATTAGAGGTTTTTAGTTTTAGATTTCTTGTTTTCTATGTCGTAAAGTTCGCATTTTTGTTTCACCGACTACCACGTTTAACCCGTACTTGGCTCGTATTACCACTGGTATTACCTACCCTTTGCTATTACCCTTTTACGTGGAATCCGAACCACGGTCAGATTCGAACGTTCGAGCGGTCACCCAACCAAGTACTGACTTTCTTATGATCTTCTTATGATCACGACCGACGGTCGACCGACCGCACCACTGAGTTACCGAGAAGTGAGTTTTGTACCGTGTGGGGCCGCTACTTTAAAAGAATAGCCCCACTGCATCTCTCCCCGTGTATGTCGTAAAAGGCGACTAAGGGATATGACTCCCTTCTTACATTACTAGGTGGTAGGGTTTAACCCGCCCGGATTGGTGCCACCGCACTGAATGAAAGGTCGGTCGAAACGGCTATGTAAATAGTTTGTGTTTTCCGTCCAGTTCAGTGCAGCCGGCACGACCGAAGGGAAACACTGACGTGGCACCAAGTTCACCCGGTGTTATGGGCTGACATCACGGATGTTGTAGGTGATGTAGCCAACCGGGTCAGTTTCCATAAAAAAAAAGTTATTTTTTTTCACTTATAGAAAACCCGCATAATTATGCAGATGATGTTGCTGGATTAGCGATAACTGCATATGCAAGCCCGTTCATAAATTATTGTATAGTGGGTAAGTAAGTAATGTCTCATCTGCGACAGTGGGCCCACCCACCTTGTTAGTATGCAGCTGGCATTTTTTTGTGTAATCTCCACTTAGCACGTGTTCAACCGTGTTCACACATTATGAAGTGTAGGTACATCATCGGTTTAAATAATCTTTATTATCTTAAAGAACGTGCGAACATTCGCTTGCATAGATTATTATAAGTTGTTACAGATTAAATTTAAAACTAAACATATGTAATGTAATGTACAACCAAATTTATGTACTAGACCAGCGGTTCTCAAACTTTTTTGGTGACGGAACCCTTTTGGAAAGCGAAATATTTGACGGAGCCCTAAAATAAACAAAAATTAGTTTTTGTGCATTCTTTATTAAATTAATCATATTACAGTGTAACAGTTACTTACATAATATTATTTTATAATATAGGAGAAAAACAATAATTAAATATCTAATGGGAGGTATGAAACTGTGACGCCTTGACGTGACGTCTGCGCAGCCGAGCTGAATCGAGCCAGAGAGGAGAGGTGTATTTTTGATTTTTTTTTCTCGTATTCTCGCGGAGCCCCCACAGAGGGTCCGTGGAGCCCTAGGGCTCCGCGGAGCACACTTTGAGTATGGCTGTACTAGACGTATGATTGGTAAAGCTAATTAATCAAACAAAAATATTCAGTGAACAGACGGACAGACCAGCAACAGACAGACAGACACACAGAATTGAAATATTGATAAGATGCGTTTACGATGGTAAGTATAAAACATCTACGGTACATCTATATACATATAGGAAATTAAATACTTATCAATACATTAAACATACTTGTTTGCTTATTTTTATTTTATCAGATACAGTTATCAGATACTTACCTGGATGGACAAGTATGTATGTATGTATATTTATTTGTATATAATATTCTATATATTTAGTAATTTATATGTATTAACACATGTATGGATTATATTTTACTATCATGTACTTATATGTATGTATTAATAAGTATTCTTATTATTAAATTTATCTCCAATTGTCACGCAACTCTTTTGCTACTACCTACTTACATTCCACTATATTATCGAATCTCAAACATCCAAAGGTTGACTGTAAGAAATCTCTGTAAGGGATAAGTCCACCTTTGCACCTTATGTAAATTTTCCAACATATTTGTTACTGTTTAATGTTTACTGGAGCAATAAAGAATTTTCTATCTATCTATCTATCTACAGTTGACATTGCTAAATAAATAATAAAAAAAAACATGGTCGTTCGAAATTTTGTCAACTCGACTATATTCGAAATATACAATGCATAACAGTCAGTCAGCGTGTATGCATGCATGCGTCCACTGCTGGAAATATGCCTCTCCAATTTTCCTCCAGTCCTCCCGGCCTTCAGCGGATCACTGCTTTCCGCCGACGTACTTGATGTCGTCGTCCCACCTGGCGGGTGGTCTTCTCACAATCTATTTTCCTCTCCACGGCCGCCAGTGTAGGACACGGTTACTCCAACACTCCAACGGTCGTCGTCTCTTCGGCTGACGTAGTACTCGTATATTCACCTAGAGAAGAGAATATGTAGTTATATTCTTAGTTGTGTGGTGGTTATTAAAAAAAATTATGATTGAAACTAAAATTTCTCAGAATGTTTTTAATTTTTTTTATTTTCAGTAAATCATGTTTGTGCAATAATTACAGACTAAAGTCAGACCTTGTTCCAGTTATAACCTAATTTGCGACTCATTCATTCAGCATAGTAATAAATTTAATAATAAAGGTTCCCAGTCAATCCTGGTTAATTTATTCATAACGACGAATGAATAGTTAAAGTTTTGTAAATTTTTTTGCCCAATAACTCAAACTGTATAATCACATGCGCGACAAATCCCTATACCTCTCATAGCCGCCGCCATAGGCTGGGCCAAACGTCAGGCGAAACCTGACCAACACGAAGAAATTGAAAAATATAGAACAAGCATATCCTTGCGGAGTAGGTGAAAAAGTTAAAAATAAATTGTGTGCAGAAAAATAATATAGGGTGTTTGGTAATTCGATACATTCCTTCAAAGGGGTCATTCTAGAGCTAATTTGCAACAAATTTGTCCCAATAAACTATGGGTCGAAAATCAATAGTTTTTGAGTTATTTATGTTTTAAATTTTTTTTTAAATTTTCTGTCTTGTTACAAAAAATGATAATTATAAAATAACTACTCCACTCTGGGTACTTAATCAAATATTTTCTAATAGCTGATGAATGAGAGACTACTTTAAAAAAATATGTGGGCTGAAAATATCCGTAATCTCAGAAATAAAAGGTCATAAATCACAGGTTGAATGAATCGAATTACCAAAGACCCTGTATATCTATCCACGTGTGGGTTCGGCACTTAAAAATAATAGCCCCACTGTATCTCTTCCCGTGCATGTCGTAAAAGGCGACTGAGGGATAAGGGCAAGATGCCGTGCTAAAGGGCGACAGGCTCGCCACCTCTCACCTTGGCACGGTCCTTCCACCGAGTCATGCAGCAGGTGGGTCTTCGTGCCTTACTTGCTGCTTGATCGATTTAATCTTGTTCGAATACTTTGCGAAATGTGGTGGTCGGTGTTGTGCTGTAATTTACCAGAGCTCTTGCAGCATAACACCGATTACTCTGCTTATCCCGATTGTCGGGATTCAGCGTGTGTGATATGTATGTAATATTTATCACTGTTGCACTTATAGCACGATTCATGTTTAAAATCATTAAAATTTTTGGCAGTAAACGGTAGGTAACTATTTTATTTGAATCATGATATTGAGAAACTCCATAAGTCAATGGTGATAAATTTTACAGGAAATAGAAAAAACTGTCTGTTGATAAAAATTTTTTGAACGTTAGTATAATTCTAATTTTATTTTGAAACATAAACGCAAATTTTATTGTTTTTCACGTGATATTTATTTTAAATATTTATGTATAATGAAATATTTTTTTTTAAATCGCTTGACTTATGGTATTTCTCCTTATTTTCAATAAAATTAAACATCTCTTGCATAATAATCAATTTTAAATTAATTAAATTAAATAACGTTAATTAACGTCATTTTAAATGACAGCTGTCACATAATATGATGTTGCCATGTCAAATGTGGAGAAACCCCTTAAGTCAGTGACTAATGTGCTTTCTCCTGATTAAGCATATTAGGGCTAAATATTTTTCTATGTTCTTTGAGAGACTCGTGGGGTTTCTCCGCTGTAGCTTACTTTAATGAATCAATTTTCTTAAAAAAACTATTTTGCCTAAAATTACGACTTATGGGGTTTCTCAATATCACGATTCATTTATTGAATGTAATTTTTTCTATGACGAATGTTTTACTGACGTGCACATTGTATAAATGATAAGTTTGCAATGAAGAGTTCGGCTCGCTTTTGACAACTTTTTTATAATTCTATCCTGCGCACAATCAATGGTATTTTATCAAGGAACTAGCTGACAGGACCCTTTAAACGCCCCTTCTGAAAAACCTCAGGCTGTACTTGGTAGGAAATAAATGTGCGTTCCACATTTTCCCGGCTCTGTGAATAAAATACCTACAGAACATATCGACACGTAGATAGTAATGCCTGTTCATTCTAAACTTTTAAACTCCTCGGCCTTAACGCATTAGTCATCCTCGCAGT
This sequence comes from Nematopogon swammerdamellus, assembly GCA_946902875.1. Classification (NCBI taxonomy): domain Eukaryota; kingdom Metazoa; phylum Arthropoda; class Insecta; order Lepidoptera; family Adelidae; genus Nematopogon; species Nematopogon swammerdamellus. The sequence continues at coordinate 15,702,895 of OX336358.1, forward strand.
TAATCTAGCTTGACATTGCTCAGCAAAAAACAGCGATATTTGTGTCAAATTATGTTCTAACTAAACTAACGGAAATGTTACGGACGCATTTGTTAAATGTGCGACTAATTTACAAATATTTGGGATTAGGAGTAAGAATTTTATGGCATATTTGAAATTTTAACAAATAGAAAGGGGGATTAGGCTTGTGTGGTGCACTGGAAAAAAATATATGTCATACATTTGTAAAAATAACTAACAAACAGAAAGTAGGTAATTGGAAATCAAAATGTTATGTAAGTGTATTAACTAAACCGATAGTGATTGAGGGTGTCTAATCAAATAATTTTACATGCCCATCCATGAAATCCATGAACAAGCCCAACTAAAAAAAAAATTTTTTTAAATTTTCTTTGTTATTTCTTTGGTTCATAGTCAGGTTTTACACATTTTTTATTAAAGCACGTGTTTAACTAACTAAGAATAACTAAACTGCACGCATCGTCCGGAGGTTTCTCTCCCTAGGGCCCGACCATCGGTAGCTTGGGTTCTCCCCGCCGCCGCCGCCGCGCCGGTGGAAACTCCATTTTCGTAAGATTAATTTTGTATATGTTTGTAATATTAGCTTTTCAATATGTAGTTAGGTTTTTAATGTGTACAAAATTAGTTTTAAGCAAATGTGTAAATAAAGATATAATAAAATTAAACTAATAAAAATTAAAACTAAAATACATAATATTACAGTACGCAAATTTCGTCCAATTCGACCGTCGTCGTCATAGGCAAGTCGTCGTTGTCGCCACAGCGCAGCGGTTTCATTTTTTTTATTTCATCTAGACAAGCGACTCGAAAAATAAAAAAAAAAAATTTTGTTTTTCAAAGTTTTCACAATATGGCGGCTGGCGCCCGCCATTCTGAACTTTTTAAAAAATTATGCCTCGCGGACTATCAGGACGACAAAGTTTAGGCCCCGTGACGGAACAACCGAACACACACATACATACATACATTTACATACGCTGCCAAAATCATAACCAACCTTTTGGTTTCACCGCAGTCGGGTAAAATATTTTTTTTATTTAATCCGGTATGGTCGGCTGAGTCGGAGAGGCCAAAGCACATGCTCCGACCAGCCAATATCACCTCCGGGAAGGTAGGTGCCATACCGGTGACTTCCCTGGATTGCTGGCTATACTGGACTAGAGAATAACTTGAATAAAACACTTACCTCCTAGACTAGTATTGAACACAAACACGTAAACAAATGATTTATCTAAGCATCTAATTTAGCTATTATCTTCATATCATTTGAAGTCAATCCGGTGGTTCTGCAGTTTTACACGGAATTCGAAACATTAAATAGCTACGTATTATATTCACGTAGTTTTTTTTTATTTAGAAAACACAATGGTACACGCCCACCGGATTCGAACCTCGGGCATAATCCAAGCGAAGCCGACGACGACGCCCAGAGAAAGTAGCTAAGTACCTGTATTGGTAAAAGCTTTACAATCTGCCTATTTATTCGATATCAAATGTAGGAATTTCCATCAACATTTCCATTTTTCCAACTCAAGCGTTCATTTTCGAATTGTCATTTTGTTTGTCGTTTTACAAATACACACACACACACACGCGATAGGGCTAATCCGAATAAATACAAAACACTCACAAGCGAGTCGATATCGGAAAATGTATTCCGACCCCCTGCCCCCTCCCACCCCTCGCGGCGGATTCTATTTCGAAGGAAAACCCAATTTTATACCCCGAGCGGTTATTTGCCGAAGAGATCAAATAAAAACAAATTCCAACTGCCCTCGTGAAGGCGAAAATTGAAATTCGAACATTCGAAATTTGATTCGATGTTTTAAATGTGCCTGTTAAAATGTGAAATATATTTAAGTATTGATTCAAGGCTCGAATAGGTTTATAGATTAGGTGCGTATACGGTTTGTAATAATCAGTGCCTGTAAGTAAATCACTTAAGTAAACAGAAATTGCAAATTTAAGTATACATCAAAATGTAGAGTGGTAGAATATGACAAAAAAATTACATTACTTCTACTCACTCACTGCGCTGTAACACACGTTTTTATTTATGGATATGAATTTTATTAGTAAAATATTTGTTTTCCTTTGTGAAATTGTAAAATTTTTCTAAGTTATGAAATGTCTTTCTTTTATGTGATTTATGGTAATTATTTTTGGTTAATTTTATATTTTTTTAATAAAGTAGATAATGTATTAAAAATATTGTAAAATAAACTGAAAAAAAAAACTAAGTAGAAATTTAATTGATTTATATCTAGTATATTTTAACATAACAGTAACAGCTGTTGTTTGTTTATCATTGTTTTGAAATAAAACAATTTATAATTAATTTCGCTTAAAGGCTCGTGTCAATCAACGAACGAATGGTCAAGCCAGCCAAGAGTGTTTATTGTCCGCCAAACTGTACTTGTACCGCCAACTTGTACCGTGTGGGGCCGGTACTTTCAAAGAATAGCCCCACTGCATCTCTCCCTGTGTATGTCGTAAAAGGCGACTAAGGGATATGACTCGCTTCTTATATTACTAGACTAGGTGGTAAGGTTTAACTCGCCCGGGTTGGTACCACCGCACTGAATGAAAGGTAGGTCTAAACGGCTATGTAAATAGTTTGTGTTTTCCGTTCAGTTCAGTGTAGCCGGCACGACCGAAGGGAAGCACTGACGTGGCACCAAGTTCTCCCGGTGTTATGGGCTGACATCACGGATGTTGTAGGTGATGTAGCCAACCGTGTCAGTTTCCATAAAAAAAAATACTTACCCCGGTGGACGCGCAGATTTCAATCTAACGCAAACTCACGAAAAAAAGCCCGATCCGACAAATTGCATAAGTATCGGATTTCGTTTCGCAAATTTTATGCTTCCCCGAGCTCCGAGGTACCAGCACCACACCGCAGCTATACTCTGCAAAGCGAATCCCGATGGAGCCTTCGGGACCTATTTGGTTTCAAGATTCACTGAAAATAGCGACTCCCTCTTTCCGAAAGGGCTTAAGAGTTTCTTCTTGTCGGGAGCTTTTGTTTTTTTTTGTTTAGGTTTAGCTAAACGGGTTTGAAGATACATTTTATTAAGTTGAAGGTCAATAAGGCCTGAATGAAAGGTCGATCGAAACGGCTATGTAAATATAAGTTTGTGTTTTCCGTTCAGTTCAGTGTAGCCGGCACGACCGAAGGGAAGCACTGACGTGGCACCAAGTTCACCTGGTGTTATGGGCTGAGATCACGGACGTTGTAGGTGACGTAGGCAACCGTGTCAGTTTCCATAAAAAAAATACAGTCGGAAAAAATTCCATTATTTCTAATTAAAATCCGAAAATTGTATTCGCTTTTGGCCCCACTGCTCAGCTCATGGCGTGATGCATAAACATAGGTATAAACAGCAAGTAAATAAGTTGAGTCGTTTTTGACTTATAAGCGTGCATACATTGAATTTAATAAATCCATACGAGTTATGTAATATATTTAATTATACTAGCTTTTGCCGGTGGCTTCGCTCGCGTGAAATTCGTATTTATAAAGAAGAAAGTAAGTAAGCCCGCTATCTATAAATAGCCTAATCCTGTGTCTCGTAAGGTAAATGTGCTTATACGAAGTTTCATCTAATTCAGATGATCTGTTTAAGAGTTATGGTGGAACATACATCCTTACCTATAATAAAATCCAACGTCTGCTTTCTGTCTGAGTGTCTGTCTGTCCGCTTATAACTCGAGAACCACTGAACCGATTTTAATAAAACAAAATTCTACGGATAGCTTGATTCTTCCCATCAACTATAGGCTACTTACTATCACGCTAAATGGCTTATGAGGTTAGCAGTGAAGTGAAATATGAGAGCGGGCGGAGCCGCGGGCACAGCTAGTACCTACATACATACACAAAAGATTTCTAAAAAACCGTCAATTTAGTTTTAGCATCATACATAGAGTCTACAAACTCAGTATCTCATAAAACAAAGTAACTTACTCTGTCACCACCCCGCACAGATCTGTTATTATATAGTAGATATTGATTGATGATATTTTTTTATGTAATGCGGTATGGGTGGCTGAGTCGGAGGGGCCAAAGCGCATGCTCCGACCAGCCATTATCACCTCCGAGAAGGTAGGTGCCATATCGGAGACTTCCCTGGATTGCTGGCTATACTGGACTAGGAGGAGAACACAATCGAGGCTGCTATGCGGCCATCTTACATACTTACATCCAGTACGGTGGTATCAACCCAGTCGGCTACAATTTGAGCCTACCACCTAGTAAGGGGCAAGGGAAGGGACCTACAGTTTTACACCGGTTCCGAACGGTGAAGCAGCAGGTAGGTACGCACGTAAATTTTTTCGTCAGAAAAAACTCATTGGTACACGCCGATCGGATTCGAGCCTCGGACGTCTCGCATGAGAAGCCGATGCCCAAACCACTGGGCCACCCGCCGCTTATTGATATAGCCATTTATTTGTGCTGGATTCTCCGCCCCAACGATTTTTCCACATCCGTAAAGTTAGTTTGTAAAGAATGCCGCTAGGCATTAAGCTCGCTTTTTGTCACATACTGGTGAACAATGGAGTATTTATACGCGTTCCAGCAGTGTCGCTTACGCCGTGTTGGCAACACCGCCGCTTGTTTACACCAAAGTGTTTATGTTAGATAGAATTCGTGTTAGCTCCCTTCCATCTTGTTTACGATCTTGCGACATATTGAATAGAATTGGTTCGAAATCGGTAGCGTCTTACGACAAAAAGCAATCTTGAGCTTATGCCTTCGCGCGAAAGCGCTTTGGGACTGTAAAAACCTTTTTTCGATCGTTAAAACAGAATGTATGAACGTTTGCAATCGAAATGGCCGTCTAGTCTTGGAAATGGCGCGCATTTTAACGGCATATCGAATTGATGTAACGCTTGAAGAGTGAAACAGCATAGCCGGTGTGTGTGTTTGTTTTTGTATTTTAAACTACCCATGCATGCCCACTTTTAGAGAGCGTTTCAACTAAAAGTTCCCTTCGCCGTTATGTTGGCTCCACTGTCTATCTGTCAAAACAGCGTTGATGGTTGCTATGTGTATAGATTTACCCGTATTTATGATACGGTAAATACGGATTACATTATTAGGTAATATAATCTTCACAATCTGGCAACACGAATTTAAGCACTGACAGTGACACTGACAATGGAGCCAACATAACGGCGAAGGGAACTGTTAGTTGAAAGTTGAAACGCTCTCTAGTCGTAAAATTGTATTTTTTTGTGGACTCTGACACGGTTGGCCACAACATCCGTGATGTCACCTTGGTGAACTAGGTGCCATGTCAGTGCTTCCCTTCGATCGTGCCGGCTACACTGAACTGAACGAAAAACACGGACTATTTACATAGCCGTTTCAACAGACCTTTCATTCAGTGCGATGGTAGCAAGCCGCGAGGGTTGAACCTTACCACCGAGTAAGGTAAGAAGGGAAGGGAAGTTTAACGTGGAATCCGTACCACGGTCAGCCTCCGACGGTCGAGCGGTCACCCATCCGAGTACTGACCGCGCTCAGCGCTGCTTAACGATCAATAGCAACAGTCGACTGTCTGCACCTCTGAGCTATCGAAGCTGAACTAAAGCCGGTGTCTCGTTTGCTCTTCTCCAAATCCAGTTCACCACCCATAGCAACTCAAACTACCCAAAATCTAGGGTTGATTCGCGTTAGTTAGTCAATAGGCCTATTGCCTTCGTGCTTACAAACCTTCAAATAACAGCTATTAACGTTTTTTCTAGGTGGTAGAAATAATTATTAGAAACGATCTAGATAATACCTACATTTCTTCTTCTTCTCTTCTCTTCTTATTTTTTTCACTATCTCTTCTCTACATAATATAAAATCCGACGTCTGCCGTCTGCGTGTATGTATGTCCTCTTATAACTCTATATTTTCATACGGTTGTTAGCTATGTAACACTACATATCCGCAAGGTTATAGGCTATTGCAGCATCACACTATTGTTCATATGAGTTGAGCAGTGGGGCCACATTCGGTGAAAATTCGATTATTTCTGATTTAAATCCGAATCGCTATGAAATCGACTTAAGGGTCAACCTTAAACGAAATTATTGAGCTATTGATAAAGATAAAAAATCTGTAAAAAATATATGTTATGTATTGATCTTTAATTAACAAACGTAGCGAAAAAAATTGTATTTTACTACTTTGAAAAGGTAAATAAATCTCCAAAAAATAACGAAAAGTACGAAAATTGTACATTCAAGTTAAATTATCTTGAGAAGCATAAATTGTTTCAATACAAAACCCTCATAGAAATATAGATAATATTTTTCCCTACAATCGTAGCGAAATAAATATTTTGTTTCATCTTTCCAACACGTGAAATTTAATAAATAGTGTGATTTTCGCGCAAACGTTCATCGGCGGCGCGACGTATCAGCCACCGCACGAGTACAACGAATCTCGCACCTATTACATCTGCATACGGTTCGTGTTTCAAGTATCCGTGCTCGGGTAGCACGGTTTGAGTCCTATTTCCGCCTTAACATCGAGCGGAGCTGCGGGCACAGCCAGTATATCATTCATTATACCTAGTGATTAAACTGTGACGAGTGTAGGTGAAGGGGTGGATGAAGGGGTGGCTCCCCTCCGAACCGAAAACTAAACGAAATGCTCGCACTTCGAAGGGGAGATTAGTTAAGTGTTTGGTTAACTCGTTGATAATTAAAACGATACTTCACAGTAATGCATTATAAGCGGCTCGTAGCCTAGGGGCAGATGTCTTGTTTGTTATGCGGAAGGACGTGGGTTTGAACCCCGTTGATGTTCACCAAGTTCGTTATCTTAATACGAGACGGAAGTTAACTAAAGACGAGACGGAAGTAAAACAACTAAGTTGCCTTTTACGACGTGCACGGGGAGAGATTCAGTGGAGCTATTCTTTTTAAGCACCGGCCCTACACGTTACACAAAATAGCTTTTAATATGCTAAAGTGTTTACATATTTTGTTTTCTTCTTATAATATTACATTTTCCAGTTAAGTTGTTTATGATAATGTACCATATTTTTTTTATTATTTATTTATGTTATATTTTCGTCTGTTGCTTTTTTACCAAAGTAAGATCTTAAAAATGTAACAGTGTGCCTACCTACGTAATTGGTGTTTAGCGAGTATATTTGTATGTATATATTTTATTTAATAGCATTGCAAATTTACCGCAATAAATAAAAAAACTGGCCAAGTGCGAGTCTGACTCGCGCACCGAGGTTTCCGCACCACAAAAAAAAAAAAATAATAAAACTAGATTCTTGTATGGGGAACCCCTTAATTTTGTACTTTTTATATTTTTTTATTATTTGTTGTTATATTCTGTGAAAATTTCAACCGGATGGCTATTACGGTTCCAAAGATATAGCCTTCGGACGGACGGACGGACAGACAGAGAGACAGACGGCGTAATCTTAGTAATAGGCTTCTGTACGGGGATGCGGAAGCCTAAAAATAAATAAAACATGGTGTCATGGGCTGCTATGGTACTACATAGGCCAACGTATACAATAGGCAACAAACAATATCAGGTTACATATAAAACTAGGTAACCTAGTAATAGGCTTCCGTACGGGGATACGGAAGCCGGAAGCCTAAAAATATTGAAAAAATTTCCAGTGAAGTTTCTTGTCAGTTCTTCTTCGCTGTGATAATCGAACTGACGGAATGTTACAAAGTAAATATGACAAATCTGAGCGCAGTGTACTGTGTGCCAATAGATGCTGAATAAACAATAAACAATAAATAAAACATGGTGTCATGGGCTGCCATGGTAGGTACTACATAGGCCAACGTATACCATAGGCAACAAACGCGAAAAAAGCGACTAAGGGATATTATTACATATAAAACTAGGTAACCTAGTAATAGGTTACCGTACGGGGATACGGAAGCCGGAAGCCTAAAAATATTGAAAAAAATTCCAGTGAAGTTTCTTGTCAGTTCTTCTTCGCTGCGATAATCGAACTGGCGGAATGTTACAATGTAAATATGACAAATCTGAGCGCAGTGTACTGCCAATAGATGCTGAATAAACAATAAACAATAAATAAAACATGGTGTCATGGGCTGCCATGGTAAGTACTACATAGGCCAACGTATACAATAGGCAACAATATCAGGTTACATATAAAATTAGGTATAGATACCTTGTAGATACATACATGCTTGTAAGTAGTAAGTGGTACCTATAAAGTTATCACGCGTCCAATATCAGATTTCACATCCTTCGATTCGGCAATAAACAGCAATTTATATCAAAATGGCCGCTCTAATCCAATCGCTCCTTCGGGAGTCATTCCATCCCTGAAATATGTACCGTTACGCGCAAAAGTAATGGGCCTTCTATAGTACCCTGTCTCACTACCGCGTTGTCGCCGACTGGTGAGGTAAGAAGCCAATGTATGATGTTATGAATGCGATAAGGTTGCAGAAGGGAAGTTTGTAATTTGGAGCAGATATGATAGCTGTGTTGATAGTATGGGGGTGTTTTTACAGTGAATGTGTTGAGATTTCATGGAGGATTTCATAGCAGATTATTTATTTACTAGCTGTTATCGTGGCTTCGAGATGCAGTTCCGAAAACGTGAGTGTGTAATCCCATGTGAATTTAATTTAGTTTTGTTTTATTATTTTCGATTACCTACATATTACATGTATTAACAAAGTAAACTTAAAGTAAAAACCTTAAAGTAGCCTCGGTATCGTTGAGCAACGCTGAGCGCGGTCAGTACTTGGATGTGTTACCACTCGACCGTTGGAGGCTGACCGTGGTTCGGATCGCACGTTACACTGTAGGTCCCTTCCCTTCTTACCTTACTAGGTGGTAGGGTTTACGCCGGCCGGGTTGGTACCACCGCACAGAGCGAAACGTCGGTCGAGACGGCTATGTAAATAGTTCGTGTTTTCCGTCCACTTTAGTGTAGCCGACATGGAATGAAGGGAAGCACTGCCATGGCACCTAGTTCACCCGGTGTTATGGGCTGAGATTACGGATGTTGTATGTAAGTACGTGGCCAACCGTGTCAGATTCCATAAAAAAAAAGGAATATCTTTTAAAGGCCTTATATCTACTATTTAATTAATTATATACCTTATTTTATTATTTTTAAGTGTAATGTGAATGTATTATGTATGTGTGTGTGTGGTATGTAAATGTATGAATGTGTAATTTTGTATGTGTTCCAGCACAGAAGTGTGCGTGATGTGATGACATGGCAAAGGTGAAGCCGTGTGACTGTATGTGTATGGGGAGGGTGGGGTACCTAATACTATAACAAATCTTATCTTATCTTAAATCTTATCTTATCTTATCTTAAATCTTATCTTATCTTATCTTATATATTAAATAGCTGCTCAGTCTTCATCAGAATTCTATATCAGAATTAAGAATATAATCGCGACTATAGTCATACATACATACATATAAGTATACATACATACATATAGTCATACATCATACATACGTACAAACCACAGGCTGTATCCCGAAAATCCGTTCCCTTGCCCCTTACAGATGGGTGGTAGGCTGAAATTGTAGCCGACTGGGTTGGTGCCACCGTGGTCGTATGATGGCCGCATAGCAGCCTCCGTTGTGTTCTCCTCTAGTCCAGTATACCCATGGTACCAACGTGACGAAAGGGCGTACAGTCAGCTGTAAAAGTGGGGACTGGAAACACCATGTAGAAACCATAGCATTCCGGGGAAGTCTCCGATATGGCACCTACTTTCTCGGAGGTGATATTGGCTGGTCGGAGCAAGTGCTTTGGCCCCTCCGACTCAGCCCTCGACTCAGCCATCCATATCGGATTACATAAAAAAAACCTTAGGTAGGTACCTATATAGTCCTCCAGACAGACTGAGTATAGGTTTCGCCCTTGAAACTGAGCGAAAACCCATTGTTATCGCTAAGATTAGTCATGTGATATTTGTCTTTATGTAGTAAAGTTAACATTAAGTTTAGCACAATAGAAAAAAGATGACACTGCATAATTGTATATCAACAATACCAAGAAATAACAATACAGATTACCTTTTATATATTTTCGCAGCATTTAAAGGGCGACGACTATAGGTATCTATGTATACGTATATACTAGAACGTTTAGTTAGGTAGGTATTTCAGCGAAAATAACTTCCCTTACATAATGCTCGCAGTAATCAGCTAAACCTACCGCACCGACTCACTCCCTCAGCAATAAACCCAGATAATTTGCCAAATTAAACTGGGACCCCACTTCCACCCACCCCCTCCCTCCGTACTGCCTCCTCTCTCCTCTGAATCCACCACTCTGTTTTGCTGGGAGCAAGTACATATTCTTATTATTTTGAAGTAGCGCGCGATGTGTTAAGTAACGCATATGGCGTTAAATAGTGTGACCACGTGACTGACTTGATTATGGCCACGCGCTGTGCTACAGGTGAGATATTGGCGTCGAACTATAATAAATCAATATTGTGGAATAAACTGATAAATATTTATTTTATTGCTTCCGAACTAGGTGGCTGTCCCCAAGGTCGAAGCCTCAGGCGCAGCCAATTTAACCACCGCCGAGGAGGTGCCAGTCCGGCTTGGAGGTAGACTTATGTCGCTGGGGAAAGGCTATTAACCCGCGATTTGAAGATCCGTGGATTGCAGGAGTGGGGAAAGATATTCCCTGGGAGCCCGTTCCACACCTTTGCAGTGCGGCATATAATTAATGTGCATGCATATAATAAGCCTAAGCATTTGACAAAGCAATTTTATTATGTGAGTGTAGTGTAACACAAAATGTAACATCACACGCAACGTGTTTTACCATTCATTTGTTTATAGTTAGTGGATATTGATCAAATATGTCTTTTTTAGAAAAATACTTTTTAAATTGGAAACTAAGAGCATTTTGAACATTCATGGTTTCACATTACCTATCATTGTCTTGTCATCGCCGACCGTGGTTCGGATTCCATGTTAAACTATAGGTCCCTTCCCTTCTTACCTTATAGGTGGTAGGGTTTATCCCGGCCGGGTTGATACCACCGCACTGAGCGAAACGTTGGTCGAAACGGCTATGTAAATAGTTCGTGTTTTCCGCCCAGTTCAGTGTAGCCGACATGAAATGAAGGGAAGCACTGACATGGCATCTAATTCACCCGGTGTTATGGGCTGACATCACGAATGTTGTAGGAGATGTAGCCAAACATGTCAGTATCCATAAAAAAAAATTGGTAGATGCACATTGTCATACAAAGTAATAGGGTAAAAGTGTCGCCTAATCAACGCTTACTAAAGAAGGTAGTCCTGAAATGGATATATTTTTTTTATTAACACAAACATGGGTTGCCGTGCCAAGGAGATCATGGGATGGGATCAAAACTGCAGCCGACAGAGACAAATTCACCTCTACTCGCGACCAGCCAACCGTGATGTAGCCAACCGTGATGTAGCCAACCGTGATGTAGCCAACCGTGTCAGCTTTCATAAAAATAAAAAAAATGCGCAAAATTACGCGATACCGCGTAAAGTGGACAGGAAAACGGAGTGTGGGAAGACCACCCGCCAGGTGGGACGACGACATCAAGTACGTCGGCGGAAAGCAGTGGTTCCGTATCGCTGAAGGCCGGGAGGACTGGAGGAAAATTGGAGAGGCGTATGTCCAGCAGTGGACACTTACACGCCGACTGACTGACGCGATACCGCGCATTCATCGATAGATGACGGTGATCATAACGCCGAATATGTTAGGGAATCGGCAAGAATCGGAACACGCGGCCGAACAGTTTATTGTCCGCCATTTTGCGTCGCGCTCCCGAGTCCCGACTCGGCCAAATAGAGCTTTTAACCCTCCTCTTACTCCTATAACACGATGCAGTGTTAGTCACTAGTATTGGAATACTTACCCATAAGGTGTCTAAAGACGCCCATGGACATTCGGTCTCAATCGGGGGTTGTTGTTGTTGTTCGGAATAGTTTTAAAATATGGACATTCGAACCCAGAAGTTACGAAACCCTATACCGAAACAGTCAGTCAGTTAGCAGTCAGTGTAAGCGTCCACTGCTGGACATACGCCTCTCCAATTTTCTTCCAGTCCTCTCGGCCTTCAGCGATACGGAACCACTGCTTTCCGCCGACGTACTTGATGTCGTCGTCCCACCTGGCGGGTGGTCTTCCCACACTCCGTTTTCCTGTCCACGGCCGCCAGTGTAGGACACGGTTACTCCAACAGTCATCGTCTCTTCGGCTAACGTGCCCAGCCCACTGCCACTTGAGCTTAGCCACCCGGTGTCCAATATCGACTACCTGAAACACCCTGTATTCCCTTGCCCCTTACTAGGTGGTAGGCTCAAATTGTAGCCGACTGGGTTGTTATACTGTATGTAAGATGGCCGCATAGCAGCCTCGGTTGTGTTCTCCTTTAGTCCAGTATAGCCAGCAATACAGGGAAGTCTCCGGTATGGCACCTACCTTCTCGGAGGTGATATTGGCTGGTCGGAGCATGCGCTTTGGCCCTTCCGACTAAGCCACCCATACCGGATTACATAAAAAAAATACCAATAATATTGTCGAAATCATGAAAGAAATAATTTACCTAAACAAAATGTAACATGAGCGAAGCTTTGGACAAAGCGACCTAATAATTGTTCCCGGCTTCTTGTCTCGAGGCATTTAAGTGGCGTTATGTATAAGGATCGAGTTTAGCCTCCTGGGGGTGGTTGGGGGGTGGTTAGGGAGTGCTCGGGGGGCGGGCGGGGGTGGAGAAGCTATCCAAACTGAGAGGGCTCATTGCTGCCAAGTTTCCGCTTGGGTTAGTGAGATGTGTGTGCCTGTGTGCGTGTCTGTCTGTGTGCATCAATTTGTAACTCTAAGTGGAGTGAGGGTTTGTGTTGAGAGGATATTAAGAGCAGTACCTAGTGCGTAGTACGTAACCGAATGAGCATGCATGAAGAACATTATGAGAGTGGAAGAGGCGGCAGAGGTGTGTCAGGATCGTGGCCCGTGGAGATGCGTTGTCTCTGCCTAACCCACCGGGAAACAGGCGTGACGTTATGTACCCACAAAGAGTATGTACTCGTGTATGCTTGCTGTTGGTGCTTGGTGACGTGCCTTGGGAGAGGCCTATGTCCAGCAGTGGACCGATACAGGCTGATGATGATGATGATGCTTGCTGGGCTCACCAGTGACTATTTGTATGATTTTTTTTATTTTTTATGGAAACTGACACGGTGGGCTACATCACCTACAACATCTGTGATGTCAGCCTATAACACCGGGTGAAATAAGTGCTATGTCTGTGCTTATCTTCATTTCATGTCGGCTACACTGAACTGGACGGAAAAGACGAACTATTTAAATAGCCGTTTCGACCGCCGCCGTTTCGTTCAGCTCGGGCGGGATAAACCCTACCACCTAGTGAGGTAAGAAGGGAAGGAACCTACAGTTTAACGTGGAATCCGAACCATGGTCAGCCTCCACGGTCGAGCGGTCACCCATCCAAGTACTGACCGCGAATCGATTGACCGCACCACTGAGCTACCGAGGCTGGCAAGGTACTAAGGCCACACTGCTTCACACCTAGTCCTCCGAGTTATGTGGTTCGAAGTTTCAGGCCAAAGTGTCGCGCCGGCAGAGTGCTAATGAAAACAGGCCACACGTTTGGCCCGAAACGTAGTTCAGAGCCGACCGTTAGTAAAGCTGTAAAATGTTTAATAGCCGTTAATAAAGTAATAACCTCTGCTGTTTCGTTAGGTTCTTATCTAATCTCTATCTCTATCTCTATCTCTATCTCTACTCTCTATCTCTACTCTCTATCTCTATCTCTCTCTATCTCAACTCTATATTTCTACTCTCTATCTCTACCCTCTATCTCTACTCTCTATCTCTACTCTCTACCTCTATCTCCATCTCTACTCTCTATCTCTATCTCTCTCTATCTCAACTCTATATCTCTACTCTCTATCTCAACTCTATATGTCTACTCTCTATCTCTACTCTCTACCTCTACTCTCTATCTCTACTCTCTACCTCTACTCTCTATCTCTACTCTCTACCTCTACTCTCTATCTCTACTCTCTGTCTCTACTCTCTATCTCTACTCTCTACTTCTACTCTCTATCTCTAGTCTCTATCTCTACTATCTATCTTTATTTCTACTTCTTATAAAAGGGACCGTCTGTCTGTATGTGTTTGTAGTAAATTCCGGAGCCACTGAACAGATTTTGATGCGGTTCACAACAATGGAAAGAGTAGTTCTTGAGGCTCACCATTAGTCTCTATACCATCACGCTAAATAGCCTTAGGCCGCGTGCAAAAGCGAGTGTCGTATAATTTTGTTTTACAGAAATAAACTACACTATACACCTGCGTACTATTAATACGCATAGGAAGGGCCTCTCTCTATCAACAGCAGACAGAAGCGGCCGAACACGAAGACAATCAAACTAAAAAGGCCATTACCTACACTAATCTTATTTCGTAACGGAGAGAGGAGACGGCGGCGGCGGCGGCACGTAACCCATCATCTCCCTGCTGCTCCCGCGAAGGAAAACACCCCTCCCACCCCTTCTCCGCATTAGCTGCCATTGCGGCCTAAAGCGCCGCTCCGATTGGCCGAGAGACGCGAGGAGGGGCCCGCTGTGGGAGAGGAAATCGAGTGACTATACACATACAGGTTGAGTAAAATCTTGCAAGAACATTTTCTTGGTTGAGCTCATTCTAAGTTGGCCAGGCCAAGTTGGCCAAGTGACAAATTGTCATTGACAAATTGTCACTCTTCACCGCGGGGGTTTTTATTTTTTTTATGTAATCTGTTATGGGTGGCTGATACAAAGGGGCCGGAGCCCATTTGCCACGTCAGCCTTCCCTTCGGCCGTGCCGGCTACACTGAACTGGATGGAAAACTATTTACATAGCCGTTTCGACCGACCTTTCCTTCAGTGCGGTGGTACCAGCCAGGGCGGGTTAAACCCTACCACCTAGTAATATAAGAAGGGAGTCATATCCCTTAGTCGCCTTTTACGACATACACGGGGAGAGATGCAGTGGGGCTATTCTTTTAAAGTACCGGCCCCACACGGTACAAACGGCCCATGCACCGACCAGCCAATGTCATACCGGAGACTCCCTTTAGAATTGTTGGCTATACTGGACTAGAGAACAGCTCAGCCGAGGCTGCTATGCGGCCATTTACGCCCGGTAAGTTGGTATACCAACCACCTAGTAAGGGGCAAGGGTCTAAATTTAATACTATTAATCCTTAGTTGTGCATTGTGTGTGTGTGTGAAAATGACAGTGAATGTGAATACGTAGATTTGTCGCACAGCTAGTGTGTGGAACTGTCTTCCGGCGAGTGTGTTTCCCGAATCCTTTAATCTGGGTGTCTTCAAACGTCGTATTAACAGGCTAGGCTGAGCCTAGCAACAGTCCGCAAATCTGCTGGCATGGCGCCTAACTGAGCGCGGTTTCACGAGGAGAGGTGATTTCGGCTCTCTCGACACAGCCACCCATGTTGGGTTATATTTAAACAAAAAAAGATTGAGTACTTCTCGACCTAAAAGCGAACATAGAATCGAAGACGGCGCGCGCGTAAGTCGGTCGTTATAAATTTCCACTTTTTGCAATATTTAAGGCAAACTATTTTTTTTTATAGACAGCCGGCGCGGGTGTCTGTGCCCAATACTTCAACGGAAGATCAGACACAGACAATAACACCATTCCTCGCGAAACCACGCTCAGAGAGGCGCCATGCCAGCTATGAGGCGGACAAAAAGGTTGCCGTTTAATTTATTGACACGCCTTTTGAAGATTCCCAGGTTATAGATGGTGGGGAAAACACTCACCGAAAGACCGTTCCATATTTTCGCCGTTCGACACAGGCAGGAACGATTTCGAAAAAAAACGATGATTGAGCTTATTTCAGAGCATATTTATTCTGAATCAGCCTGTAGTGTCCCGCGCAGTTTCCTCACCGCTGCTGTATGTGTGTGCGAGAGAGGCAGCTTCTCGCCGCGGAGGCGCGTGTGAGCGAGGCGGCACGAGGTCCGGAGCGCCCGGTAATGACGGCACTAAAGCCTCTTTACCGAGGCGCGTACCTCGTCTTGTTAGGCTATTTGTTCAACTCGCGCCTGCAGTAATGCGAATGTGTCTGTACGGTCACATAACTAAGTGGAATTACTGCTTCAAACTAAAGACAGAAGTAAGAAACTAGGTGCCACGTCAGTGTTAATTTCTTTATAAAGGAATTATTCTATCTTACTTTTTTATAGAAAATTAGGTACGCTATTAATCGTGACCGTGGTTCGGATTCCACGTAAAACTGTAGGTTCCTTTTTTTTTTTTTTTATGGAAACTGACACGGCTGGCTACATCACCTACAACGACCGTGATGTCAGCCCATAACACCGGGTGAACTAGGTGCCATGTCAGTGCTTCCCCCTTTGATCGTGTCGGCTACACTGAACTGGTCGGAAAACACAAACTATTTACATAGCCGTTTTGACCGACGTTTCATTCAGTGCGGTGGTACCAACCCGGGCGGGTTAAACCCTACCACCAAGTAAGATTAGGAGGGAAGGGACCTACAGTTTTACGAGGAATCCGAACCTCGGTCAGCCTCCAACGTTCAGCGGTCACCCATCCAAGTACTGACCGCACCTAGCGTTGCTTAACATTCAATAGCGACAGTTGACTGTCTGCACCACTGAGCTATCGAGGCTGACAAAGGTTCCTTCCCTTCTTACTTTACTAGGTGGTAGGGTTTATCCCGCCCGGGTTGGTGCCACCGCACTGAACGAAACGTCGTCGGTCGAAACGGCTATGTAAAGGTTCGTGTTTTCCGTCCACTTCAGTGTAGCCGACGTGAAATGAAGGGAAGTACTGACATAGCACCTAGTTCACCCGGTGTTATGGTATGGGCTGACATCACGGATGTTGTAGGTGATGTAGCCAACGGTGTCAGTCAGCTTACATAAAAAAATACAAAAAGTGTTTATTTTTGTTTTTATCATTTACGTCGATAGCTTGATAACGGCTATATGCAAATTGTTCGCGTCTTCCGTGCAGTTCAGTGTTGCCGGAACGGCCAAACTGACACTGCACTGACAACTGAGCAAGTCACTTCGCTAGTTCACCAAGGTTAACCACGTCAAAATTACCGTCGCACCTTTATCTCTAATTTAGTTTTTGTACAGTACTTTTACTAAAATAAGAAACCTCAACATCTAGAGAAGGGCAGCTAATGTATGCCCGCACTCTTCACACTTACGCATTGGCTGTCCATGCATGGCGTGGCAGACGAAGCATGAAAGCAGGATGCAATCTGTTTTTAAGAATAATTTCTTTCTTTCTTTCTTTCTGTTGAAAAGCGTGCGTTGAGGTGTATGTGAAAATCTAAACTCGAAAATCGAACCGCATAGAACAAATTGTGACAAGTTCGAGTGCAGTCTTTACTGCCATATGATATGAATGATCAATAAACAATACAATACAAAAGTAACAATGAAATTAATATTAAGTAAGGAAGCAGAGGTTAGTTAAAGTATCTGGATCTACAGCACGAGGTTACCAAAATGTGGCCCGTCGACTCGACGATCGTTGTGCCCATAGTCGTTTCGGCGCATGGGCTGATAGCGAAGAGCCTCGACGACCACCTTGAGAGGCTCTCGCTGAGTAGTTGGGTCAAGGGCCAGATCCAGAAGGCAGCCCTGCTCGACACTGCACGCATCGTCCGGAGGTTCCTCTCTTTGGGACCCGACCATCGGTAGCTTGGGCTCGCCCCGCCGCCGGTGGTGGAAACTCCATTTGTTTTTGTATTAATTTTAGATTTTAAGTTTGTAAATATTATGTAAAATTAATATAAAAAAAATGTGCAAATAAATGGATAACAAATTAATATTGTGGATTAAGAAGTGCGAGAGCGCTGTGGCCTGAAAAATAATAAGGATTTGGAAGGAATGATTCGCTGGTACGGTCATCTTGGAAGAAAAGATGCTAGGAGAATACCTAACGAAATATATTTATGGAGCGCATGTTAGTGGAAGAGTCGGGAAGGGTCGCCCTAGATGCATGTACCTGGACCAGATCGGGCATTCGATTAAAAAGGGTCAATTGCGTAGTATCCGTAACCGACGAGCATGTATGAAGAACATTATGAGAGTGGAAGAGGCGGCAGAGGTGTGTCAGGATCGTGGCGCGTGGTGATCCGTTGTATCTGCCTACCCCACTGGCAAACAGGCGTGCCTTTTTGTATGTATATCACATATTAAAGTCGTTTTTTACTAAAATTTGGTACGCACTAAATAAAGTTACCTAAACCGGTTTAGTTGCGGCAACTAACCACAATTTAGTAAAACCCTCTTTTGTAACCAACTACGGAAGTAATAGCTACTATTTAAAGAGGACATAAACAGACAGATAATCTGTTCGGTAGCATTACTTAACGCGTTAGCTGCTCTTTAACAAACAGTTTAGGAGGGACCAAACTGATTTCGTGTAACATATTACAATTTTGTGTAACATATTACACAAAATTTTGTTACTAGCTGACTAACCATTTTTTCAGTGTATGTTTTTCTGTAGATAATCTGTAATGATTTTTCACCTGCTGGAAGACTTGAGGCCCTCCTGTACTGTTGAAGTTATTCGATCAGCACATAGACAGTTTTGCCTCGCAACCGCCCGTAGCCGCTAACTACTCAGATAAGTTACAGTAATGGTGTGTGACGGGCGCGAGAGGAACTTGGGAGGGGGAGGGGGTGTTACAATATGATTATAGCTATATATCACTATATACATATTACCATCACTATATAATATAGTTAAGTTATCACCGGTTAGTGTATAACTAGTTATCACTATGATGCAGTGGCGGCTTTGACCTATAAATCTTAGTGAGGCGACTAAAAATCCACCTACATTGCTATTACTTTATGATAAATTGAAAAACCTAAACCTAATTTTTTTGGCCCTAACAATACTTAACCAAAAACTACTATCGAATCGCGCCCGTATCGCCATGTCACGGCTAGCGCCACTAGATGAATTTCATAACACGCCACGCCATCTAGATGGCGTGTTATGAAATACTTCATATTAGTTAGTCACGATTAGAAAATGATTCATCATCTATTTGGTAGATGGCGCGCGCGCATACACTTTTTGAAACCAAAAAGTGTATGCGCGCGCGCCATCTATGGGAACCCCCGTGAGTTTTTTACTTTTTCTTATTTTCATTATTTTTTGTTATATCGGCCATAATAACACATTTTCTGTGAACATTTCAACGGGCTACCAAATTACGGTTCAAGAGATACAGGCCTCGGACAGACGGACGGACAGACAAGCGGCGGGTGGCCGAGTGGTTTGGGCATTGGCTTCAAATGCGAGAGGTGCGAGGTTCGAATCCGGTCGGCGTGTAACAATGAGTTTTTTTCTGACGAAAAAATTTACGTGTATGCATACCTACACCTGCTGCTGCCGCATAGCAGCCTCGGCTGTGTTCTCCTCTAGTCTAGTATAGCCAGCAATCCAGGGAAAGTCTCCGGTATGGCACCTACCTTCTCGGAGGTGATATTGGCTGGTCGGAGCATGCGCTTTGGCCCCTCCGGCTCAGCCACCCATACCGGATTACATAAAAAAAAAAGACAGACGGACGGACGGACAGACAGACAGACAGACAGACGGCGTAGGCTTAGTAATAGGGTCCCGTACCGGATACGGAACCCTAAAAACAAAAAAAAAAGAATTCGCAAAAGTGAGATTCGAACCAACGTCACTAGATTGAAAAGCGAAGCATATACCATTGAGCTATGAAACTTACCGTAACTAGTGCGAATTTTGCCATCTTAATCACGGAGGTAAAACAAACCGACTTATAGAAAACGTGAATCGCCCCATCTCGCTCTGCATTCTTTTAATTGGATATAGATGTCTCGCCCGGCGCCATTTATCAGAGCCTCAGCTGCTCCCTACATCCAAAGCCTCCAAGGTCAACCTGTTGTCTTTACGCTTGGTGAAGCGATATCAAAATAAGCGATTCGTCGCCGCACCGGACCGGGGTGAGTCACCATATGCCATGCCGTACGTGACACGTCACACGTCACGTCTGTGTGTGTGTGCGTGCTGTGTTGGTGGTGTTGATGCACTAACACATCTTTAACGTATTTCGTCGCGCGCGTCGCACCAGCCGCCTCCGCCTCCTCC
The DNA here is from genome assembly GCA_946902875.1 of Nematopogon swammerdamellus. NCBI lineage: Eukaryota > Metazoa > Arthropoda > Insecta > Lepidoptera > Adelidae > Nematopogon > Nematopogon swammerdamellus. The sequence continues at coordinate 15,723,117 of OX336358.1, forward strand.
GCGCCGCCGCGATACTATTGAGATCAGTTCGGATCGGATATACTTGACTTTTTTAAGTTTTCTTTCTTGATATTTTGAAATGTTTTTTTTTTCTTTACTTTCAAGATAATTAAGTGAGGCGGTGCTTCACTTGCTTCACCTGGGGAACCGCCACTGCTATGATGACAATACATTCACTAGTAGTAGACTGATGAAACTGTCATAATATGGAAGGTTTTGTAGAAGCTTTCACAACTTCTATTAACATACAATATATACATACATACATACCTCACGCTGTATCCCGACAATCGGGGTAAGCAGAGTAGTCGGTGTTGTCCGGCAAGTTCTCTTGTAAATTACAGCACAACACCGAACACCACGTTTGGCGAAATGAAACGTCGGTCGAAACGGCTATGTAAATAGTTCGTGTTTTCCGTACAGTTCAGTGTAGCCGACATGAAATGAAGGGAAGCACTGACATGGCACATAGTTCACCCGATGTTATGGGCTGACATCACGAATGTTGTAGGTGGTGTCGCCAACCGTGTCAGTTTCCATAAAAAAAAGCGCATTGCAACCTTTCTCCTCTAAAGAAGGGTATCAAACCTTCGTTCGTCTACCTACAATGAACCGAATTGAAAACGCCCACCATACTGAAAAGCAGTTCCATGCAGTCGCTTCACTGGTAGTCTAGTATGATGGTGCCAATCCGGGCCGCGCTCAACCCCGCATAGTTTGTGAGTAAATAAGAAAAAGAAAGTTAAGAAGTGATATTTTCAGGTCCCACCAGGCGAAACCTTCCGATATCCTTTCAGATAAACCTACATATCGTCGCGTAAAAGCCCACTGAAGATTCAATGCCCCCAGAGGAAATCAATAGCGTCCCCTGCGCGAGACAAGGACGGAGATATGGGGAAAAAACTCGAGCTGAAAAGAGACAGAAGATGTCACATGCTATGGAAATAGAAGGGAGCAAGTGAAGATTTTGGCATGCGATTTCGTGACTTTTTGTTAATGACATAGAGGTTATTTTTGAATGCGGAGAGGAGATGTGGGGATGATACGAATTGATCAGATGTGTATAAATTGTTTACCTATAAATTTGCATAGTCCAACAGACTTGAAGGCTATGTATGCTACTGTTGGTATAGGTAGATATATATTCGATAAGACTGCATTACTCCAAGTTGAAAGCAGAAAAGGTTTGTCATTGGAATCAGATTCAGATTCAGATTCAGATATTTATTTCGCCAAAAAAAAAAAACACACAACGTTAACAATATTTCATTGAGACATATGCATATTTAGTATGGTTCGTCATCATTTTTAGAGTTCCGTATCCGTCGTACGGGACCCTATTGCCTATTGCCTTCGCCGTCTGTCTGTCTGTCTGTCCGTTTGTCCGAGGGCTATATCTCTTGAACCGTAATAGGTAACCCGTTGAAATTGTCACAGAATATGTTTTATTTATTATGGTTTACGGCCGATATAACAAATAATAAAAATAAGAAAAAGTAAAAAATCACGGGGTCCCCATATAAGAAACTAAACAGTGTATGCGCGCCATCTACCGGAAAGAGTATGAAACGTTTTAACTAATCCATAGATGGCGTGAGTGGCGCTGACCATGACATGTTGATACGGAAACCTCGGTGCGTGAGTTCGACTCGCACTTGGCCGGTTTTTTTTTTGTCATGTGCCGTTCAGCAATGCAATCCATAAGGAAGAACCGGGTAAGAAAACTATAGAGTTTTTTTTAATATAACTTACATCGAATTCGTACTAAAACGTACAACATTATAATATCGAATCGGATATATTTTTTTGGCACTTTTCAACCTACAGACAGACTTATAGCTAAGTCTCAATCTCACTATAACAGTTCCTGTGTATAATTTTAGTATGGAACCCTAAAACCGTATTTTACGGTTACCCCTCGCACTCCACTCCACTTCCGGTTGACGATACTGCTAAATGAACATCCGGTCGCCATCTTTAGTAATTTTCCGCGCTGCTTCCGGCGGTGGCGCGGGGTGCGGCGGCCGGGAGCTGAAATTTAAACTTGTTCATTATTTTAAATCAATCAGCTTTACTCACGGTTTCACTCCGAGCTATGTGGCTCGACGTTTCGGGCCAAGCGTATGGCCCATCTTCATGGAGCACTCTGCCTTGTGCGACGGTTGGCAGAGAACTGTCACATCTTCGTCCGTCGTTGACGAAGATTGTAGCCGTGGCCAGTGCGGGTAGTTTCCGTAGACGAGGGTTCAGGTGCGTTCCGGATCTCGGCGGAGAGACAGAAGGCGCTGATGGTGTCCACTTCCGGCTGGTCGTGTCCGTCGTGTCTTCTTCTCTTGAGCGGCGCTATGACTGGGTTCCACATCGGCGACAACTTGAAGGCGTCCTCCCGGTTGAAGTTGTCGTGCTTCTTGATTTCGATGGACTCACGGACGAGACGTGGGACGTGTCGTGTTTCGGTCGCAAGAATTTTGACCTGATCGAACCTAATCCAGTGGTTCGCTCCGGAGTCCATGTGATCGCACACTGCCGATTTGTTGGAGTCCAGTTGTCTCGCCGCTCGTATGTGCTCCGAGACCCGCGTCGCTACGCTCCTCTTCGTCTGCCCGATGTATGACTTTCCACAGCTACATGGGATTTGGTACACGCCGGCAGACTGGAGAGGCAACTTATCCTTTACCGAACGTAGCATCTGGGATACTTTTTTGTAGGGAGTAAAGACAGTGCCAATGCTGAGTTTCTTCAGTCTCCTCCCTATTTTATCCGTCAGTCCACGGACGTACGGTAAAAATGCTCTTTGTCTGTCGGCGCGTTGCACGGGTTGATATGTCTTTTCGTGAGGCATCAGTGCTTTTCTGCTGTAACCGTTTTGTTTTAGTGCGCTCGTGATCGTCTTTCTTTCGCTGTCGATGCTGTTATCATCACAGATGCGTTCTGCTCTCTGTACCAGGGCCCTCGCCACCGAATGTATCTGCGCGGGAGCGTGGTGTGAGGTGGCATGGAGGTACCTATTCGTGTGGGTGGGCTTCCGGTACACTGTGTGACCCAGCGATCCATCCGGCCGACGAGTCACAAACACATCCAAGAATGCTAGACCTTTGTCACTTTCGAGCTCCATGGTGTAGCTTATACTTGTGTGAGCAGCGTTTATGTGGTCTAGAAATTCCTGTAGGGCCCGTCGTCCATGTGTCCATATCGCAAAAATGTCATCTACGTACCTCAACCATACCGTGGGGGTGACTGTGGCCGTTGCTAAGGTGCGCTCTTCCAGGTGTTCCATGAATAGGTTGGCAACGACCGGGGCCACTGGGGAGCCCATGGCCACCCCATCGGTTTGTACGTAGTAGTCGCCGTCCCACAGGAAGTAGTTCGACGTCAAGCAGTGCTGTAACATATTCACATACTCTATACTTATGTCATTTTCTTGCAGTTTGTTCTTGATGACATCAACTGAGTCGCGTATAGGTACGTTCGTGTAGAGCGATTCCACGTCGAAACTGACCAGAATATCCGTCGGCGATACTTTCATGTTGGACAGCATTTCTACGAAATGGTAGGAGTCTTTCACAAAAGACGACGTCTTGCCCACTAACGGTTGTAGCACTGATGTCACATGTTTCGCTAGGTGGTACGTGGGGGAGTTTATTTGGCTCACTATTGGCCGTAGCGGCGTGCCTGTCTTGTGTATTTTTGGGAGGCCATAAAAACGTGGAGGCTGCGGATTGACCTCCCGCAAACTTTTCCGGACTTCGGCAGGTATGGGTGAGTCTGCACTGTGGATTAGTTTGGCGGTTTCTCTGACGACTTTTGGGGTAAGTGAGTGTGCGATTTTTCGGTAGCTGTCTGTCTCCAACATGCTCCTCACCTTGTCCTTGTAGTCGTCAGTGCCCATCACTACTGTAGCATTCCCTTTGTCGGCGTGTAGAACCACCATACTGTCGTCCTCGCGGAGCTCACGAAGGGCCCGACGCTCTTGCTGCGTTATGTTAGGTAGCGGGATTTTGGCACGTCGCAGCATCACCGCTACGTCCTGGCGCAGTTTGTCGGCTTCCTCCTGAGGCACCTTGTTGGATATAATACTATTTTCCAACGCACAAATGATATTTTCACTCGGAATAACACTCGGCGACGGAGCGTAATTTAGGCCTTTCTCGAGAACTGACATTTGCGCTGGTGACAGCTCGCTAGCTGTCAAGTTGATAACCGCATTACGGCATGCCGTATTTGTCGCGACAGCAGCGCGTTGCGGTGTTAGAGCGGACGTGAATCGCGCGAACTTCACATTATGTCGTCTCTCGATCAATCGTGCGTGTGCCTCAGACTTCGCGTGCGAGATGTTGTCAATCTTCTCCCACATATCCTTTCCTAGCACTACTGCTAATTTTAAATGTAATTGAAGCAGTTCTTTAGACATCTCATCGTACATGTACCAATTATTCCGTATGATCCGTCATGCTGTCCAGGTGATGCTGCGACGTGCCAAAATCCCGCTACCTAACATAACGCAGCAAGAGCGTCGGGCCCTTCGTGAGCTCCGCGAGGACGACAGTATGGTGGTTCTACACGCCGAAAAAGGGAATGCTACAGTAGTGATGGGCACTGACGACTACAAGGACAAGGTGAGGAGCATGTTGGAGACAGACAGCTACCGAAAAATCGCACACTCACTTACCCCAAAAGTCGTCAGAGAAACCGCCAAACTAATCCACAGTGCAGACTCACCCATACCTGCCGAAGTCCGGAAAAGTTTGCGGGAGGTCAATCCGCAGCCTCCACGTTTTTATGGCCTCCCAAAAATACACAAGACAGGCACGCCGCTACGGCCAATAGTGAGCCAAATAAACTCCCCCACGTACCACCTAGCGAAACATGTGACATCAGTGCTACAACCGTTAGTGGGCAAGACGTCGTCTTTTGTGAAAGACTCCTACCATTTCGTAGAAATGCTGTCCAACATGAAAGTATCGCCGACGGATATTCTGGTCAGTTTCGACGTGGAATCGCTCTACACGAACGTACCTATACGCGACTCAGTTGATGTCATCAAGAACAAACTGCAAGAAAATGACATAAGTATAGAGTATGTGAATATGTTACAGCACTGCTTGACGTCGAACTACTTCCTGTGGGACGGCGACTACTACGTACAAACCGATGGGGTGGCCATGGGCTCCCCAGTGGCCCCGGTCGTTGCCAACCTATTCATGGAACACCTGGAAGAGCGCACCTTAGCAACGGCCACAGTCACCCCCACGGTATGGTTGAGGTACGTAGATGACATTTTTGCGATATGGACACATGGACGACGGGCCCTACAGGAATTTCTAGACCACATAAACGCTGCTCACACAAGTATAAGCTACACCATGGAGCTCGAAAGTGACAAAGGTCTAGCATTCTTGGATGTGTTTGTGACTCGTCGGCCGGATGGATCGCTGGGTCACACAGTGTACCGGAAGCCCGCCCACACGAATAGGTACCTCCATGCCACCTCACACCACGCTCCCGCGCAGATACATTCGGTGGCGAGGGCCCTGGTACAGAGAGCAGAACGCATCTGTGATGATAACAGCATCGACAGCGAAAGAAAGACGATCACGAGCGCACTAAAACAAAACGGTTACAGCAGAAAAGCACTGATGCCTCACGAAAAGACATATCAACCCGTGCAACGCGCCGACAGACAAAGAGCATTTTTACCGTACGTCCGTGGACTGACGGATAAAATAGGGAGGAGACTGAAGAAACTCAGCATTGGCACTGTCTTTACTCCCTACAAAAAAGTATCCCAGATGCTACGTTCGGTAAAGGATAAGTTGCCTCTCCAGTCTGCCGGCGTGTACCAAATCCCATGTAGCTGTGGAAAGTCATACATCGGGCAGACGAAGAGGAGCGTAGCGACGCGGGTCTCGGAGCACATACGAGCGGCGAGACAACTGGACTCCAACAAATCGGCAGTGTGCGATCACATGGACTCCGGAGCGAACCACTGGATTAGGTTCGATCAGGTCAAAATTCTTGCGACCGAAACACGACACGTCCCACGTCTCGTCCGTGAGTCCATCGAAATCAAGAAGCACGACAACTTCAACCGGGAGGACGCCTTCAAGTTGTCGCCGATGTGGAACCCAGTCATAGCGCCGCTCAAGAGAAGAAGACACGACGGACACGACCAGCCGGAAGTGGACACCATCAGCGCCTTCTGTCTCTCCGCCGAGATCCGGAACGCACCTGAACCCTCGTCTACGGAAACTACCCGCACTGGCCACGGCTACAATCTTCGTCAACGACGGACGAAGATGTGACAGTTCTCTGCCAACCGTCGCACAAGGCAGAGTGCTCCATGAAGATGGGCCATACGCTTGGCCCGAAACGTCGAGCCACATAGCTCGGAGTGAAACCGTGAGTAAAGCTGATTGATTTAAAATAATGTCTAACAACCACGGTAATTTAAACTTGTTCATACAACATACCACACACGCTGTATCCCGACAATCAGGGTAAGCAGAGTATTCTTTTTTGTGCTGCAAGAACTCTGGAAAATTGCAAATCAACATCGACCACCACGTTTAGCAAAGTATTCGGACAAGATAACTATCAAGCAGCAAGTAAGGCACGAAGACCCCCACCTGCTGCACGACTCGGTGGAAGGACAGTGTCAAGGTGAGAGGTGGCAAACCCTTTAGCACGGCATCTCGTCCTTATCCCTTAGTCGCCTTTTAAGACATCTACGGGGAGAGACGCAGTGGGGCTATTCTTTTTAAGTTCCGGCCTCACACAGTAAACTTGTTATTGCTTTTGATATCAGATTTTCACATTTTTAGGTTTCCGTATCCATACGGAAGCCTATTACTAAGCCTAATCCGTCTGTCTGTCTGTCCGTCCGTCCATCCGAAGGCTGTATCTTATGAACCGTGACAGGTAGCCGGTTAAAATTTTCACACAATATGTATTATTATGGCGAATATGCCAAAAAATAATAAAACAATCGAAAAGTAAAAAATTTATATACCATGCAAGAAATGTGCTAAGAATCGAATTAGTACATATTCACGCTAATAAATAATAGATGGCGACACAGGTAGTTTGCATTGCAGACAGACAAAAAGATAGACGTATTTTTTTGACAGGTCTGGTATAGCGAATCTTCGGAACCCTCCGTGCGCGAGTGAAACTCGCACTTGACCGATTTTTTTCTATGTCTATGCAATCTACCCACGCATACGTACACTATACAAATACCCATTTCCACCCCCTACGATTCATATCATAACTAATCGTGAAGCAAAAACCATCCCCAAAGCGGTGTGATTGCCGGCAGCGGGTGTGAGAGAGGGTTTCCACACCTCACGCTGATCGACCCCGGGGGGATGAGTCACAATTATCCACGTCAAGATTGGGGACAAATTGTTTTATTGGGGTTTAATTTTATGAAGGTCGGGATGGGGAAAGGGGGCCAAAATAAGGACTTGATTTAAGGAAATTCTACAGATTTATGCAAGGAAAAATTTATTATCGGCTAATATAATATAAAATGTGCATACATAAAATCACGCTGAATCCCGATAATATCTAAAGGTTCGTTTAGGCTTTTACCGCTGTTACACTCAATTAACTGTTACACTCAGTTAATCGGTGTTGTGCTGCAAGAACTCTGACGTTTAGTAAAATATACAACTATCAAGCAGCAAGTAAGACAAGAAAACTGTACTGCTTGACTGTGGAAGGATCGCGTCAATGTGAGAGGTGGCTAGCCTCTCGTTCTTTAGCACGGCATGCTCTCCTTATCCATTAGTCGCCTTTCCCGACATGAAGTGGGCCTATTATTTTCAAGTGTTCAACACATGGTTCATATTATTAATTAAAATTATAAAATTATAACTTTAAAACTAATCTAATCAAAATCTAACCGAGGGTTCCGTATCGCCATGTCATGGTCAGCGCCACTCACGCCATCTATGTATTAGTAAAAATACTTCATACTCTTTTCGGTGGATGGCGCGCATACACTTTTTATTTTCTTGTATGGGGACCGCCGTGAATTTTTTACTTTTCTTATTGTTTATATTTGGTGATATATCGGCCATAATAACACATATTCTGTTAAAATTTCAACGGGCTACCTATTACGGTTTAATATATACAGCTCTCGGACAGACAGACAGATAGACAGAAAGACAGACAGACGGCGCAGACTTAGTAATAGGGTCCCGTACGACGGATACGGAACCCTAATTACGTCAGTTTAATTTGTATGAGATCGCTCGTCTATTTAGTTCTTTCTCGACGGACATAGAACAAATACTTTAATTCGAAACATACATACATACATATCACACACGCTGAATCCCGACAATCGGGGTAAGCAGAGTAATCGGTGTTGTGCTGCAAGAACTCTGGTTAATTACAGCACAACACCGACCACCACGTTTCGCAAAATATTCGAACAAGATTCAATCGATCAAGCAGCAAGTAAGGCACGAAGACCTGCTGCATGACTCGGTGGAAGTACCGTGCCGAGGTGAGAGGTGGCAAGCCTGTCGCCCTTTAGCACGGCATCTTGTCCTCATCCCTTAGTCGCCTTTTACGACATGCACGGGGAGAGATGCAGTGGGGCTATGCTTTTAAAGTACCGGCCCCACACGGTACATTCGAAACACACTCAAATTTAAATAATTCTTACCGCATCGCCTTTTATTCAGCAATAACAATGTACGCGAGTGGTGGTTGCGCAAGGAAGGGGCCGCTGAATGCCTCAGATCTCTTCTCCACCAATAAATATCAACCGAGATGGCTTAAACAATTCATATGAAATTATTCCAACATTTGTTCTTCCCGCTATTACGCGACGTGTTCACAGGTTTTTGTCTCGGAACACGTCCAGGAGTCCCCGGCTTATGAATTAAAGATTGTGCCCGTCTCACATCTCGCCTCGCATTCGGTATAATTTATTTTCGCATTTTATATTTATAAGGCCGGGGGCCGTGCGCTTGACGAAAGCCAGAGAGCGGTGGAGATCTATCAAGTATCAAGTTTGGCGGATAGACGCCTAGAGCAGAGAATAGGTAAGAGTGTGTAGTTGGAAAAAAAACCGGCCAAGTGCGAGTCGGACTCGCGCGCCGAAATTTCCGTAGCACTACGCTTCGAAATGGTCGATTTTTAGGTTTCCGTATTCCGTACGGAAGCCTATTCTGTCCGTCCGTCCGATGGCTGTATCTTTGGAACCGTAAAAGCTAGCCGGTTGAAATTTTCACAGAATATGTGTTATTTTGGCGGATATAACAACTCATAATAAAATGAAAAAGTGAGGAGTCCCCATACAAGAAACTAGATTTTTTCAACGATTTTTTTTGTAATGCGGAAATCTCGGTGCGCGATCGCCGGTTTTATTATTATTTGTTATTGTACATAAAGTCGCACTCGCACGTATCTCAGTATCACGCCATCTATCAGTGACCGGCCATATTTTTTTTTGTTAAAATGTTTGGATAATTCGGTATGTGGCGCTCTTCTGGAAATTATTATATTTGTATGGAAATTATTATATAGATACCCCCCTTTATTTTTGCTGTTTTGTTTATTTGTTAAGATATCCGCTATAATAACACATATTCTGTGAAAATTCCAACCGTCTACCTATTACGGTTCTACAGATAGAGCCATCGGACGGACGGACGGACGGACGGACAGACAGACAGACAGACAGACGGCGTAGGCTTAGTAATAAATAAGCTTCCGTACGGGGTACGGAAACCTTTAGAAGATGTTTATTTGCCAAAACATGTTTTTTTAGGTTTCCGTAACTGTACAGTAGCCTTATTACTTAAGCCTACGCCGCCGTCTGTATATCTGTCTGTCTGCCCCACACACAGACAGACGGAGGCATCAAACGTATAACACCACTGCTTTTGCGTCGGGGGTTAAAAATTGTTGACTGAGACTTAATCACTGGTGGTGAAATCGCTCATAAGAGACGTAGGACTCCATTGGTTTCACTGTGCTACGATTGCACTGTGGGCACGGTCCGACGAGCGATGGACGCTCGCCGGACATGCGAGAGTAGATTTTGAGTCCAGATGGACGAGCGACGCACAGCTTCCCAAATTGTCTATCCTCCGTTTTCACCATCTCCAGTTAAATCTAATCCAACAGTTATTTGTATTGTAGGTGAATTATCGGTTACAGTGAAATTTCTCATATATTTTGACAGACGTTAACTGGCATAGTACGTTTTAGCCGAAGGTAGTGAAATCGGAATTACCGAATTAAATACTAGAAGAGGCGAAGCTGTTACCTGTCTGACAAAATATGTGCTTTCTTTCACATGCAATTGTTCACTCCCAACGCAAAAAGAGGGGTGTTATAGGTTTAACGTGTGTGTGTGTATGTGTGTATGTGTATGGGTGTGTCGTAGCTCCCAAACGGATGGACCGATTTGGATGTGGTTTTTTTTATTAGAAAGCTGGTTTAATCAGGATGGTTCATAGGTTTGTAATAAAGTAATCAAGTAATGAAGTAATAGCGGGAAGCACAGAGCCCTGCGGAACACCAGCGTTGATTGGAAAGTCGTCCGATTTCGAGCCATCGATGGTAACGAAGATGGAACGACCCGCCAAAAAGCTGGCGATCCAGGTGCAGAGTTTGGGTGGAACGCCGAAGGACGAAAGCTTGCCTAGAAGGCCTCGGTGCCAAATGCGGTCGAAGGCCTTGGAGATATCCAGGGCGATTGCCAGCGACTCCAAAAAATTCCGCCCTTATTTATGTTTAACTCTAAGAATTTTTTTAAATCATTGTATTACAAGTATTATCTTCAATGTTGCCAACACATTTTGACAGTCGCCACACAAATTTTATCAACCAGTAACCTATAAACAACATCAGAATCGAGCGAGACTCTTCTCTTATGGATGAAATGTTCCATTCCTAGGGCGCTGTTAATCATGTCCTTAGAAGGGCAATCTCAGAGGAAGATTGTTACAATACCGAGCGGCCGTACAATACCATCTGGCTACTCCAATTATACTTTCAAGTGGGCAAGTAGGTATGTACACAGGTTGTCCCAGATCTACAGCATGATAATATTACCGTGTGGCGCCGGTACTTTAGAAGAATAGCCCCACTGCATTTCTCCCCGTGTATGTCGCAAAATTGTTCGCCTGCATATTATACTTATCCCACATACCAAAGGTTAGTTAGAATAGAATGCCTTACGGCATTATGCATTGTTCCTAATTTGTATAAATTGGTGTTAAATAAAAAATATATATAGGTATATCCATATTTAAAAATTTGATTATAATTTACTTGCTTTTTCATACTGAAATATGTCAATTTTGAAAAATAGACAAAAAAAATTCAATTATATGCATACACGAAAACCATTTTAACTACTCACACTGCAAGATAAAGACGACACGTAACTAGGGCTGCCATCTCTAAAATCATTAAACTAGGACAAAAAAAGTAAAACCCCGGATTTTCATATAAAAACCCGGACATTGCTTTTTTTATTATAAAATGACAATTATTTTATTTTAAACTTTTTAACAAAATGAAAATTTCGTATATATTATTAAAATATTTAACGGCATTACTCACGGTTGTCTCCAAGCTATGGCTCGACGTTTAGCGTCTATCATAGAGTTATGCAGCGGGCGGGATTTTTGAATTTCGTGTAACCCGGACTACTTTAAAAAATCCCCCGGACGCCCCCGGACGCCTTCAAAAAGAGGACAAATCCGGGGAAACCCGGACGGATGGCAGCCCTACACGTAACTCGCGTAACGGAAAATTTAAAAAATTATAACTCCCGAAATTTTCACTTTTCTCAAACAATCAAAAAAACATCCCCAGATATTTAGTCAATCGTTTAGACAATATAAAAGTTTAAAATATATGTTTAAAAATATTTTTAAAAGTGCCCCTTTTAAACCCCCTAAAAACGGTCATTTTAAGCGGTTTTTTGCGATTTTCTCAAAAACTCTCAAATTTTTTAATTTATTTTTTCACAATCTAGTAACACTCGTCGATAATCATTTGGCACCCTAAACATTTACGTAGCCTTAAAACTCACGACACCAGGGCCAATTCGCACTTTTCCTGAAAATCGGGGACTATACTGAAGCGATCGAAGACATTTCCAATGTAAAAAAAAAAACAAAAACAAAAACAACAAAAAATTACGGCGCTAGTGAATATATTTCAAAAAAATAATCTAGTCTATTACATGAGAATATTGAGATCAATAAAAAAATGCCTCACGCATTGAAATCGATTAAATTGTTTAGGCTCTGTGATGGGAAAAAAACGAAAATACATACATACAGAATACATATACGTTCACACCCTGCCACAATCATACATAACCCTCCTTTTGACTTTGCCGCAGTCGGGTAGCCTTGTCAGCCTCGGTAGCACAGTGGTGCGGTCGGTCGACTGTTGATAAGCAACCCTGAGCGCGGTCAGTACTTGGATGGGTGACCGCTCGACCGTTGGAGGTTGACCGCGGTTCGGATTTCACGTTAAACTGTAGGTCCCTTCCCTTCTTACCTTATTAGGTGGTAGGGTTTATCACGGCCGGGTTGATACCACCGCACTTAGCGAAACGTCGTCGGTCGAAACGGCTATGTAAATAGTTCGTGTTTTCCGTCCAGTTCAGTGTAGCCGACATGAAATGAAGGGAAGCACTGACATGGCACCTAGTTCACCCGGTGTTATGGGCTGACATCACGGATGTTGTAGGTGCTGTAGCCAACCGTGTCAGCTTCCATAAAAAAAAAGTGTCCGGGCACAGACGAAGAAATAATAATATCCTAAATAGCCAGCGTTTTGCTCAATTCAACAGACGATTAGATACGAGATCATCCTCTCCTATGCGTCCAGAGACAAAGGGAACATCAGAATTTCGCACAAAATCCCATCCTCTTTACACTTCACGAACATTCCAGAACCGAAAACGGACCCGTCGCCTCCGCGAGCCGTCAGCCCCAGTCTCATCAACCAGGCATCAGTTGGCGACAAAAAGGTTGCGAAAAAAAAACCAAGTGTATTGTGTTCAAATGCCTCTCTCCATTCGCAGTGGCTGCGGTTCTGTAAGGCGCTGTTTAACCAAATTGTGAGGGAATTTGTACACGTGTTTTGGAGTTTTTGCGCGATGTTATCGGCTGAGTTAGGAGCCGGAGCACGAGGTGTAACGGTACTGCGGTTCATGGTGACGCGCCCGAATTGATGAACCAACAACGCCTCAGGCGGACTCCCGTCTGGATGTGGATACTTAAAACCGGCCCAGTGCGAGTCGAACTCGCGCACCGATGGTTCCGTATCGCCATGTCATGGTTAGCGCCACTCACGCCATCTATGGCGTGTTATGAAATACTTCACAATAATTAAATGTCATGATTAGTTAAAATGCTTCATACTCTATTCGGTAGATGGCGCGCGTGCAACATTTTTTGGTTTCTTCTATGGGAATTCCCGTGATTTTTTTACTTTTTCTTATTTTTATTATTTATTATTTGTTGTTATATCGGCCATAATAACACATATTCTGTGAAAATTTCAACGGCCTACCTATTACGGTTCAAAAGATACAGCCCTCGGACAGACGGACGGACGGACGGACGGACGGACGGACGGACAGACAGACAGACACGGCGTAGGCTTAGTAATAGGGTCCCGTAACGGATACGGAACCCTAATAAAAAGAAACGTCTGTCTGTATGTATGAATGTATGTATGTATGTTTGAGGTAAACTCCGAAACCACTGAACAGATTTTGACTGAGCGGTTTGCATCAATGTAAAGAGTAGTTCGTAGTCGGCTCACTATAGGCTGTAATACCATCACGCTATTAGCAGCCGAGCAGTATAAAAGAAAGTATAGTATGAACGAAATTGACAATGGTAGCGCCGGATCGAGGGAGGAAGGATAGAAGGGGACGAGACGAGGAAGGGAGGGAGGGAGAGAGAGAGAGAGAGAGAGAGAGAGAGATTCGTGTAGTTTTTTAGAAAGATAAAAATGCTTTATTGCTCCAATAAACATTAAACAGAATAAGTACATTAGAAAATTTACATAAGGTGCAAAGGCGGACTTATCCCTTACACAGATATCTTACAGTCACACAGTTCTATAGGTTTACTTTTACGTTTCTAACTTCGTGTGATTATTATTTGTTGATCTACCTATTTCTTTGGATAAATTATTATTATGTGTTGAATAAATTGTTTTAGAAAAAAAGAAAGAGAGAAAAACGTTTATTCAGCTAAAACTATAAAACAACAAGCAAGATAATAAAAATGTAAAATACATTTTTTTAACTGAAAGGGAGCAGAAACAGCATCATGCAAAACCTAACAAGTATAACTGGGTCGACTTAACTCGGCACCTGGCTCGATCGGCTTGCACACAGGGTTGCCATATGCTTTGCTGGTCAAGTAACCACTTCGCGGTTAAAAGATAGCCCAAGTCGCCCAATTTATAAAAAAAAAGTGTTACCACAATAATTAAATCAGAAACCTATCATTAGATACAACATTTCCATTTTCATTTTCAATTTTCATTTTCAATTTTAAATTTTTCAGATATAAAAAATAATTTAAATAATAAAATTAAGCTATAATTAATTTTTAAAAATAATTAAATCTGTATAAAAAATCGGGCATTTACGGTGGTGGTACGGAACCCTCGGTGCGCGAAAAAGACTAGGTGCGGTCGGGGAGCCGCCACACTGTGGTTACAAAACTTCCAAAGTACAATAAAGCCGACTTTGAATTTTTTTCCGAATGTTAATGTTTTTTCAATGGAATCATATTTGTAAGCGAAATATAAGACACTTTTATTCTTACACGTTTTTCACTAAAGTTGATATTTCCGGAGAAAAAAAAATTAAATATATTTTTTTGTATGGGACACAATATGTTTTCATTAAATTCTCAAAACGATAGCACTTGATAGAACTGATGCATACAGATCCTTAAACTATGAGAAAATCTGAACGAGATTCTGAAAAGATCCCGTCCGAACTCGTCCCCCTTTGCCTAAAAACAAAAGGTGCGCCAGAGTGTCAAAAGTTGCTACAAATGTAAGAAATTGTAACCATCTGGCAACACATGACGAAATGTCATCCGAGCGAGGTGCCTAGTTAAGTCGACCGAGTTATAGGTAGTTGCGGCTGGTTTTAAGTCTGCCCCCTTACATCACGACACCAACAAACAAATTAGATTTAATCAAATAGATTGAACAAAAAAAAAAATTAAACAGAAAAATCTTTTCAAAAAATTATGGTAGAACAACAACAAGGTAATAAATGAAAAACACATCACCTTCACAAAAATGAAAATAATAACGATATTGATATTTTCTATGGAATATACATACCTATAAAAAGAATACCTATATCAATGTCTGTGTTTTTTTTATGGATACGCGAGACATTTTGCGCCGTCAGCGTGGATTGTTGAGCCGACGCGACGACGACGCCCAAAAGCATTCGAATTAGAACGTACATACATACATATCACTGATATCACACACGCTGAATCCCGACAATCGGGGTAAGTAGAGTAATCAGTGTTGTCCTGCAAGAACTCTGGTAAATTACAGCACAACACCGACCACCACGTTTTGCAAAGTATTCGAACAAGATTCGGCCTGTTGCCTGTTAGCACGGCATCTTGTCCTTATCCCTTAGTCGCCTTTTACGACATGCATGGGGGGAGATGCAGTGGGGCTATTCTTTTTAAGTACCGGCCCCACACGGTACACGGTAGAAAAAGATTGCTAAAGCAAAATGGAAAATTTATTTTTTTTTACTCAAGTATATTATTTTATTTGTAACATGTTTCTAAAAGTACTTCTTTCTTGTCTGTTTCCAAACCTAACGTTCTTGACCAAATCAAACCAAATGTAAGATATAATCATACCGACAGTGCATCGTTGTTCTCAAAATCTAAATATTAAAACAGATTTAACTTCATCACCGAAAACCCTTAGTGACAATATAATGGTGCCCTCGTCGCCGATCGGCTTTTTCCTCAAAAATGCCTGTCGTCCACCTGTCCGTCCGTCCGTCCGTTCAGATATTTTGGCGGCAAAAAACGGAAGCGGCGAGCGACTTTAATGAAGATCTTCTCGCGGTCGCAATTCGGGAATCTCGTGCAAAATTCCACAACAATTTACAAAGGATGCGTCGAGCGTAGAGTTGTGTGCGAACTGTTTGGGGGATGTTGTCTGTGTTGTTGTGAAACGTTTAAAAAATAGTGCTACATAGACTTGTCGCCCTCCTCGGTAGCCGGCGGCGGTGCTATCGGTCGACATGCGATCGGGAAGTTTAGCACACCAGGGCGCGGTCAGAACTTGGAACGGTGCCGAGGCTGACCGTGTTTGGTATTCCATGCAAAACTAGGTACCCTTATTTTAAGGCGGAAATAAGACTCAAACCGTGCTACCCGAGCACTGATGATTGAAACACGAACCGTATGCAGATGTACCTAAATAGGTGCGAGCGAGATTCATTCTACTCGTGCGGTGGCCGATGAACGTTTGCGTGAAAATCACATTATATATTAAATTTCACGTGTTGGAAACATGGAAAAAAATATTTATTTCGCTACGATTGTAGGGAAAAATATTATCTATATTTCTATGAGGGTCTTGTATTGAAACAATTTATGCTTCTCAAGATAATTTAACTTGAAAGTACAATGTTCGTACTTTTCGTTATTTTTTGGAGATTTATTTAACACCTTTTCAAAGTAGTAAAATATAATTTTTTCCGCTATGTTTGTTAATTAAAGATCAATACATAACATATATTTTTTACAGATTTTTTATCTTTACCAATAGCTCAATAATTTCGTTTAAAGTTGACCTTTTGAGTCTTATTTCCGCCTTAACTTACTAGGTGGCAGGTAGGGTTTAATTACAGATCACTAACAATTGAATGATGAATGAACTTACCTACCTGAATGAACCTGGTTCACAACAAAGAGATTGTATTACGTCGCAGGAGCGCAGCGACGTAATACAAACTCTTTGGTTCACAAGATAATATGGGGAGACATCGTTGGTGTAATGGTGACGTAGCCAAACAAGTCCAAGAAACACTTAATTGCTCCTGAAACATATTGGAGGAACACTTAATTGCTCCTTTAACATATTGCAGAAACACTTAATTGCTCTTGAAACATATTGCAGAAACACTTAATTGCTCCTGAAACATATTGCAGAAACACTTAATTGCTCCTGAAACATATTGCAGAAACGAGCACAATATAATTTTTTTATGTAATCCGGTACCTATGGGTGGCGAGTCGGAGGGGGCAAAGCGCATGCTCCGACCAGTCAATATCACCTCCGAGAAGGTAGGTCCCATACCGGAGACTTCCCCGGATTGCTGGCTATACTGGACTAGAGAACACAACCGAGGCTGCTATGCATCCATCTTACATCCAGTGCGGTGGTACCAAATCAGTCGGCTACAATTTGAGTCTACCACTACCATTTTCAAATCATACTTACTTGGGATGAAAATTCACAGTAGTACAACTGGCAAGCCTACTGGGAACGGTCGCTTTACATGGGATGGAAATGTAGGTAAAATAATCGTAATATAGTATATAACACATAAATTATATTATATGTGTGTTTGTGTGTGTGTGTGGCTAGGCTTGGTGTCGGGTTAAATGTATGGTCCTTCTTCTAGCCTCTGCTATACGAGACGGTTGACAGAGAACAGATAACTGTGAAACGTTTTATGTAATTAGCTTAGATACCTACTCTACTCGGTACCGTACCTGCGACAGCTAAATGCTATAAATATTTAAATCTAAATAAATAAAATGTAGAAAAAATAAAATATGATTTATGCACTCAGTGCGCGCTCTTTCAAATTAGCGGTATTGTGGGAATATTTTGTACGTAATTATAGATTGTTTTTAATTTTCAATGTTCTGTTTGTGTGCCTAAGAAATTAAACAAATAAAAATTAAATATTCTACAAAATCTCCATACGGTCGTAGCGGCGGCGTGCGGCGGCGTGAAGCGATTAGGGCCGGCGCGCATTGCGCCGCGTCGCATTCCGCGCGCCCAATTAGTTTATTGGTGGAGCCTCGCGGACACATGTCCTGCCTTCTCGGAACTGCGATACCATCGCACGCATCGCTCAACCGCGCATGCGCGGCGCCCACTACGCTGCTGCTCCTCTGCTCGCGTTTGCCGACGCACGGTCATTCAGTCAATGAGCGTGTATGCCTCCACTGCTGGACATACACCTTTACAATGTTTCTCCAGTCCTCCCGGCCTTCAGACTGATTTCCACCTGGCGGGTGGTCTTCTCACGCTCCATTTCCCCCACCACGGCCGCCATGGTAGGGCACGGTTACGCCAACGGTCGTCTTCTTGTTGACGACGATGTAGGTATTACTTTTATGATAAAAAAGGATCTGAAATGAAAGCAGCATTTAAAGTATTTCGTCAGTTTTACTAATGTGTTTTTGATCTATAAGCTTCTATTATCGGGGCCCGGAGATTTTGCGGGACCGGAGTCAATTGCGATTTGGAGACACACGTAACACTAGTAGCAACTATCACTAATGACAACAGTGACTCGCGCGCAGTGAGTGAGATATCGATATCGGTAAACTGAACCGTGAGTCCTGGTTGCGCTCACACTTTTCTTGTTTGTATTAGTAGTTAGCGACCTACCTATGTCGTTTAATTTTTTTAAAAGATGCGAAGCCAATCACAAAGAGAAAAGATCATTGGCAACCAGGATTATTCAGAGTCACTTGGAGTGCCACGTTCAAATCCTTTTGAATAAATGAGTTTTTTTATAACATAGGTACACGAGGTATATTTTAGTATACTGAATAAAATTAATGATGTAATAAAATTAAAATAAATACGGGAATTAATTAAAGTATAGAAACGAAACTAAAACATAAATCTGAACTGAAGTAGCGTTTCTCCACATCCCAAAGATTGGTTTGCAAAGAATCCTACATAGCATTAAACTCGCCTTTTGTGTTCCATGTTTGTATGGTGTACTTGATTTGATTTTAAGTAGGTAAATTCACAAAAAATAAATTTAAACAATGCCCTCCAAGCACGTTTATTGATATAGCCTCTATATAGGTCAGTTATACATTGTTGTTGCATACAAATCATAACACACCAAATTATTAATTAAAAATAATTTACAATAAAACCATTTTTTTTGTCATCAAAATAAAATAGATTCAGTCAATACTTAATTAAAGAAAAACTCATTCTTTAAGGAATTCCCTTGGGAATTCCTCGACCGAATAGTACGCCTTTTCCATCAGAAACCGTTTAATCTGCCAATAAAGCTGTTGAATGATTCAGCGTTTTTAAATTTCGCGGTTCATTTTATTGTAAAACTTTGGCCTAATTACGTATACCTGTATATGCAAATACAAACAAATGCTAGGGGTGCAGTGCACGCCGGCCCTTACGGAACAAATCCCCGAGTTTGGTTAATAGTAAGCGCACGCATATTACTCCCCCTAATATATTTTTTACGGCCGCTTTCCCAGCGAAGGTGTTTCGTGTTTTATCGCTACCTTTCAATACTCAATTAATAAAAATATTCCCATCTCACGTCCTTTGTCGAGTTTTGTTCGACATCTACATTTGGGCCTTCGGAAAAAGGACCAAAACGCACATATTTCTCGTTAAATACCGACATTAATATTTATTTTGACAGCGGTTCGTAAATTTTGTGAGTTTTTCGGTTTGTTAGATTAATCATTGGCTTGTTAGAGTAAGTTATTTGTTAAGAAAGAGTATTTATAGCCGAGGCAAGGTGTGTGTCTGTTTAGTCACGGTTCCTGTGGCTGCGTTCTGACTAGACGATGCCGGTAAAATCTAGTCCACGCCACGGCAGCAAAAATGTGTGAACAGTTTTCTCACTGGACGGAAACGGTAACTTTATGCCGTGACAGCTTCTTGACATGCCATCTGGCAGTGATGCCGGGATTACAAACATTATATTTTACCAAATTGATCGCATTATTATCGTAAGTTTTTATATATAACCTTTTCGCATGTAACCCAATGGGGTGGGCATAAGCCATGCATCTCCAATTGAATTGAATTTATTTCAACTTAAATTTGTTTTGAGTGTAAACATTTTTCTTCTGTCAAAGAACTGTCATCTTTAAAGAAATGAAGTACAAAATTAAAAATGTTTTTTTTTGTCGTTAAATTCGTGGAAAATTCGTCAGGTCGCTAACTCGGCAACACTGGCGCAAGGTGAGATCGTGCCGTGCCGTGTCGCGGTCGTGGTCACGGTCGTGACGTTGTAGTGAGAAAGCGCCCTATGTCAGTCGCTAGCAACATTTCACTTCCTTTGTTAGGGTTTCGTGCCAGCGACGCTGATAATCGGTCAGGTGTCTGTCCGTCTGTATGCCACATAACCGCTCTCTCAGGCGAGTATTCCGGAACTTAAAGCCTAATAAATACCAAATAGGTATCTAAAGCTTGACTGGAGTAAATCTATTCAAGGGATTAGTCCGCCTTTGCGCCTCATGTTACTTTACTAATTGTGTTTTTTTCAATATGTTTTTGTGAAGTAATAAAGTATTTCTACTACCTATCTATAAATTTAGTCTTTACGGCATTAAATCTATTTTTAAAACGGAAAAACGGAGGGGTGTTATAAGTTTGACGTGTGAGGGTGTGTGTGTGTGTGTATGTGTGTTTCTGTCTGTGGCATCGTAGCTCCCAAACGGATGGACCGATTTGGATGCGGTTTTTTTTATTAGGAAGCTTGTTTACTCGGGATGGTTCTTAGCTATGTTTGTAATCAAGTAATTAAGTAATAAACCAAATTATTATTTTAAAAAGTGGACCGATTTGCATGCGGTTTTTTTAAAAAAGCTCGAAATAATAGTTAAATTACCAATTTAAAAATTCAAAAATAATTTCCGTTTAATTACTTAAAGGAGTCGGGGGAACGCTAAGTAAATAAAATATAAAAACTAAGAGCTTGCGCAGGTGCGCAGGCTTTTGTACCGTGTGGGGCCGGTACTTTAAAAGAATAGCCCCACTGCATCTCTCCCCGTGCATGTCGTAAAAGGCGACTAAGGGATGTGACTCCCCTCTTATATAAGTAGGTGGTAGGGTTTAACCCGCCCGGGTTGGTACCACCGCACTGAATGAAAGGTCGGTCGAAACGGCTATGTAAATAGTTTGTGTTTTCCGTCCAGTTCAGTGTAGCCGGCACGACTGAAGGGAAGCGCTGACGTGGCACCAAGTTCAACCCGGTGTTATGGGCTGACATCACGGATGTTGTAGGTGATGTAGCCAACCGTGTCAGTTTCAATAAAAAAAAAAAAAAAAGGTATTTACTTAGCCGTCCTCAGACTCCTTTAAGTAAGTAAAAGGAAATTATTTTTAAATTTTTATAAGGGTCGGCGCTTTTGAAAAACCTAATAAATTAAATGGTCATAAAGCAATTTTAAACCTTGTGAATTATACATATACGCTATACGCTCAAGAAGGAAGGTTACGGAACCCTCTGTGCGCGAACAACAACGTTCACACTTAACAGGCTTTTTCATTCTGCCCTGCATAGAAAATTATCGTGATGTAGAGTTAATGGAGTGGTTGATTTTGGATAAATTAAATAAGAATTTAAGTCATTGTGTCTAAGTCCATTTAAATTTTAAATATGTTCTTCTGTTTATGCTTGGTCGTTTATATAGTTAGTTCATTTAATAATTTGTACTATAAATCTTTTAGATCACAACACTTTTTAAATCTTGTAAATTAAGCTAAATATGTTTATTGATCTAACATTATTTAAAAATAGATCATATTTTTTTAACAATTGTTTTTCCTAAATCCGTGTCGCAAAAAGTATAAATAAATGTTTCATCACAGAACTGAAACACAATAAAAACTATCCTATTAAATCTAATTATATTATCAAAAATTTGGTTTGTTTAATCACGTTTTTTTCCAGTGGTCAGATTGATGGTCAGGCTAGTTAGAATTTTTCTTCCCGTTGTTGTTCAGATCAGTTCGGGATTTATTAAAGTACAGTTGAATACAAATATACAAAAATTTCATAATCTAACTATTAAACAGGTTTCATTTCTGACATTATGGAGTTTGTCGACATTGGTTTACTCCTTGGAAGTTGTTTCATGGTTGTTTATAAGAAGCAAAAAATAATATTATAGATAGATAGAAACTGCTTGTACCGTGTGGGCTCGGTACTTAAAAAGAATAGCCCCACTGCATCTCTCCCCGTCGCATGTCGTAAAAGTCGACTAAGGGATCGTCAGCCTCGTCAGCTCAGTGGTGCGGTCAGTTATTGGATGGGTGACCGCCCGACCGTTGGAGGCTGACCGTGGTTCGGATTCCACGTTAAACTGTAGGTCCCTTCCCTTCTTACCTTACTGGGTGGTAGGGTTTATCCCGGCCGGGTTGGTACCACCGCACTGAGCGAACCGTGTCAGTTTCCAAAAAAAAAAAAATGCTTTATTGCTCAAATAAACATTCAACAGTAATACAGTAGAGCCTCGATAATCCGTACTCAGGCTAATCCGAACGCCTCTATAATCCGAACAGCGCCAAGTGACCCCCTCTCGCTGACGAATCTTTTATTTATTGACGTTTCTCCTACTCCAAATGTCAAGAAAATACTCCACTCGCAAGCCATATTGGACTGGGCTGACGAAAATGACCCGTCGTTATCCGAAAAGATGATGCTACGTAATTTGAGGGACAAGGCTTTTTATTTGTCAATAAATAGAACCCGCCAGACTAAAGTAGATCAGTTTATAACTAAGTAACTGTTTTGTGTATTTTATGATTTAGAAGGTCCCTAAATATATTATTTTTAAGTATACAGCTGTTTTATTGAATTTGTCTATCTAACATACTATAATCCGAACGCTTCGTGAGTCCGAACAGGGGTAGTTTTTTGGTAGTTCGGATCAAGGCTCTACTGTAGTTCATTAGAAAATTTACATAAGGTGCAAAGGCGGACTTATCCCTTGCAGAGATTTCTTACAGTAAACATTTG
The DNA here is from genome assembly GCA_946902875.1 of Nematopogon swammerdamellus. NCBI lineage: Eukaryota > Metazoa > Arthropoda > Insecta > Lepidoptera > Adelidae > Nematopogon > Nematopogon swammerdamellus. Next base: position 15,746,167 of record OX336358.1, read on the forward strand.
GATGTTAGAGATTCGATTAATATAGTGAAATGTAAGCAGGAATAGAAAAGTAGTATAAATTATCACACTTATGCACCTATTTAATACTATATGTAACAAACTAATTACAGAACAATAAAGAAAACAACCAATTACTCCTACGAGTATGTCATGTAATGAAAACATTTTTATCACTTTGCAGTATAAAATGTCGCCCGTGTCGAACAAAATTCTCTTTGTAAATCGGTTCTATAAACCTCGAGTTACCGAACATAAACCGGTGTTAATGTCCGCCGATTAAAACATCGCTACTTAACCCTAATTTATATTATAATCAAATTTATTTAATGTCGCCCGAGACGTAGGGATGCTACGTAGTCGATATAAAATGTATACATTTTATAGGAACATCGAGCTGTATGCAAGCGTGGTTGTATATTAATTTATAAGAAAATGTAGAGAAGACTAGTTTTAACTACCGAAGCGTAGTGTAGGTAGAGGTTGCACTTCATTTGATAAGATTTGCCAGCAGGTCGATATTTTTAATATAAGTGTACAAAAATAAAAATATATTGTAAAAACTGCTTAAAAGACACATTATTTTCATAAAAAATAAAAAATAAAAAAACATAAATATATTTAAAAGAAAATATATATTTTTCTCTAAGTTTACTCTTTTTTGTATTTTGTTATTTTTTTATCTATATATATTTTGTAAGTTATCTGTGTTAGTTATTTTAAGTTATGCAATTTATGTGGAAACTTTATTGGTTAATGTTTATAATTGTATGTACCCATTTATTATGTATGTTGTATAACTGTGTGTTTCCTTAATAAAATAAAATAAAATGTGTTTTAGTAGTTTCAGTATAGTTTTCGAGATAGTTTTGGCTCTCTGATAATTCTAATTAGACTAAACGCCCTACAACAATTTCTACTGCTCTATAATATAATATATGATCAACTTTTCTTAATTTTTCATAGTCTGGTTTATACAATACAAGAATAGAATAGAATAGAAACTCTTTATTGCACACATTTGAAAGAAGAACATACACGACAAGAAACAAGTAATAAAGGAGTGCGCAAAATGTAATTTTTTATTTTACTTTGTATTTAATTATCTTTAGTTCTAAACCATAAAGTCTAGTATATTTTTTCTATACAATGTGGGTTTCGGTATAACTCGGTGGGTTTCGGTACTCGGTGGTTTTTGGAGAAATTATATTTTTACAATTTTACAAATACGGCTACATGCGACCGAAATTTTGAATTTTCTAAAACATACCGAATTATCAAAATCGGACAAGTCATCTAAACGACTCCTATACAACATACATAAATGATTTCATGCTAAACACATTAGCATCTTTTTGGCTTCGCCATATTTAGGTAAAAAGGAACAAACTCAGCAGTGTGGCATTATTTTCCTAACTGTAATATGTCAATACACACAGCACCCGTGTGTGCCGTGTGGGGTCGGTACTTAAAAAGAATAGCCCCACTGCATCTCTCCCCGTCGCATGTCGTAAAAGTCGACTAAGGGATAAGAAAATTCGTCAGCCTCGGTAGCTCAGTGGCGCGGTTGGTTAGTCAACTGTTATTAAGCAACGCTGAGCGCGGTCAGTGATTGGATGGGTGACCGCTCGACCGTTGGAGGCTGACCGTGGTTCGGATTCCACGTTAAAGTGTAGGTCCCTTCCCTTCTTACCTTACTAGGTGGTAGGGTTTATCCCGGCCGGGTTGGTACCACCGCACTGAACGAAACGTCGGTCGAAACGGCTATGTAAATAGTTCGTGTTTTCCGTCCAGTTTAGTGTAGCCAACATGAAATGAACGGAAGCACTGACATGGCACCTAGATCACCCTGTGTTATGGGCTGACATCACGGATGTTGTAGGTGATGTAGCCAACCGTGTCAGGTTCCATAAAAAAAAAAAAAAGCACACTATGAAAAATTGTCCTAACCACCAATTGAGTTGTCGTAACCTATAACCTGTGTTAACCTGAAGGTTAAAAAAACTAAAACCCGACTACGAAAAAGCTAATTATGAAAATCTTGTAACTAAAAAAAAGCCTAAAATAAAAAATAATTTATAAAAAATAAAACTCGATTACGAAAAAGCTAATTATGAAAATCGTGTACCTAACTAAAAATAACAAAATAATGTTTTCAATATTATTTCTCAGATACAGCAATTCTCTTTTTATATTGATTTTATCTTAGCACTAACTCTTTAAATTTTGATATTTTTTTTATTTTTAACGTTCTAAATATAGAGCCGTGGTCGGGCGTTCTTCGTTCAACAAGACAAGTGAGGCCATCGTCGTGCATTATGGTCGTTGTCGTTCGGTATGTCCTATGTATCTACCTTTAATAATTTTAGATTGGATCTGACTGATCTTACAAAAATTATAGCCTCCGTATAGAAGTTCCGACTTCCGTCCGATGCCAGTAAGACACAATAGCGATGGCCGTCTTAAGTTCCTCGCTCTTATTCTATGGACACCAAGGAGCAGTAATATTTGCATGTCCTATTATTCAGCGGGAACGCCCGACCACGGCTCTATATTTAGAACGTTAAAAATAAAAAAAATATTAAAATTTAAAGAGTTAGTGCTAAGATAAAATCAATATAAAAAGAGAATTGCTGTATCTGATAAATAATATTGAAAACATTATTTTGTTATTTTTAGTTAGGTACACGATTTTCATAATTAGCTTTTTCGTAATCGAGTTTTATTTTTTATAAATTATTTTTTATTTTAGGCTTTTTTTTAGTTACAAGATTTTCATAATTAGCTTTTTCGTAGTCGGGTTTTAGTTTTTATAACTTATTTTTTATTTTAGGCTTTTTTAAAAACTGTTTGCATACCTTCGTATATTGATACTATTCGTCCGTTTATTTGTCGTCATATGAATTTGAAACTAAAGTTTTCTGCAAATAGCGCATGAGCACAGAAGAGAGATATAGGGCATGGGTGAGTACCTACATCTATAAACAAATAATGTATAGTTGAACGATATAAAGTCTTGAAGTAAAATAAAAAGTCAGTCAGAGCAAGACCGAAGACTGAGCTGTGTAAGTACACAATTTTTTTCTCTGTGTAAGTAAACATATCTGCGTGGGGTGAAGCGGATTCGGGAAGTATTAGTAAACCAATCAGTTCAAGGCCGAAGACCGAGGTTTCAGATTCGTGTACATATTTGAATAATGTACTCACTCGAAGCAGGTAAGCCACTAAGGCGAGGCCAAAGCTACTGATATTATTTTTATAGTAAGCGCGACATGTGGCGCCGAGCCACCCATAAGGTGTCTAGCGACGCCCATGGACATTCGGTAGCATACGGAGGCTGCGAATGCCATGCCGGCCTGACAGGTGTCCGGGTTGAAGGACCCGAGACTGTACTTGGGGGTAATATTGCTCTCAACAGGCTGTGATTTAGCCACATATGTATACCTACGGAGTTGCAGTGGTTCTAGATCGCGGTACACTTGGGAGTCACCTACTATTCGCACGGCCCGACGCTAGATCGAGTCCAGAGGCGCTAACTAGTATTTGACTGAGCCATCCCATAGGTGCGAGCAGTAACCCAAGCAGGACCGAATCTGCGATATAAACGGCCGTATGTACCGTCGCACCTTATTGAGTACGCCCAGCTTTTTAGAAGCCAACTTGGCCTTGCCCTCGATGTGGCGCCGGAAGTTTAGATCGTGCGAAAGTTCGACTCGGAGGACCCCGAGGTGGTCGCTAAATTTAAGTGATGTGCCTTGGTAGGAAGGAGCTGGTGTGAACGCCGCTCTCTTCGCACTGAACGCGCAAACTTGTATCTTGGAGGCATTGAACTTGACCAACTTGCTACGGCCCATTCGGAAATAGAGCCGAGTGTTTGCTCAAGTACAGACACAAGTCTTCGCCTTTTCTCATCTACAACATCCCGCCTAACTGAAGGGTGACTGGTGTAGAACCCGTGTTCCGTACTGTCGTCCGCATAACAACGATAATATGTTGCCCCCTGAATGCTACGCCCACCGCCTTCAACGTTAGCAAGACTCTGTGTTGCGCATTATCTGCAAAGGTCGACAAGCCCGTTTCTAAGTCAGCGTCATACCTCTCTGGAAGCACCTGGACCTCCTGGGCACCACCATTTGCAAAGACGTAGGTTTCCGGCAACTAATCGAGTCTAGGGCTAAAACTGCACCCAGAAAATTGGGAATACTTTTCCGCAATCGGCAGTTCTTCTGTTCCACAATATCCCGTTTAGCTGAAGGGTAACTTGCATCCGAAAATATTGTAGGTATTAGGTATATTTAGTGTACCTACACTACATATGCTCACACTACGTGGACATTTAATACCAATTTATTTTAGCATTGTACTGTATCTAATAATAACTCTGTATGTATGTATGTATATATTCTTTATTGAACAACAATTTACACAAAATAGGCACAATGGGTGAGCTTAATGCCGTGAGACATTCTATTCTAACCAACCTTTGGGATGTGGGAGAAGTATACGCAGGCGAACAAGAATAGTTTGTGGCAATGTATTAAGAAGAAAAAGTACAAACGAATACTACATAAATACGCTTTAATATACGCATATATAATAGACTTACATAATATGTACTTAAATCAGTGGCACTGTTGTTCAACACCATCAACTGAATGACAAGAGAGAGAGAGAGAGAGAGAGAGAGAGAGAGAAGAGGGGAGTTAAATAATGCAATATAAATGTATTTACTTCAGTAAGGATAGGAAAATATTCTTCAAATTTATCCTAAATACATTCATAGACGTAGTAGAGCGTAAATGCACGGGCAGATTGTACTGTACTGTATCTATATATAATTGCGGTAGATCAGTGAGTAAGTATGTAGGTATATTACCAACAATACCATGTTGCTTCTTCGCGTCGTCGTCGTCGTGGCGCGTCATAGGTATATGTATGTAACGTACCGAAACCGAGGGGGCGCGCGGCGCGGTGCGCGGGCGACCATCGCTTCATCGCGAATAATCGCGATTCATACATGCATGCGCCACACATTTTGCTCTATTTCTCTGTACACATAAGTTTAATAGATAGCAAAGTATATATTTTCGGAATCGTAATTTAATTATCTTTAATTTGATACCCCACTCAATATATTTTGAAAAACTAATTTGACATTTTGACGCAGTGCGTCCGCCATTTTGAATTTTGAAAATTGTTATATAGCCTATGACACTCCCGTGAATAAGACGAATCCAATAGCACAAGAATTATTCAAATCGGCCCAGTACTTTAGGCTGTAGAGTGGAATATAGATAGTCACATACATACATACATACATACATACATACATACATACATACACGCCAAACTCATAACCCTTCCTTTTTTGGCTTCGCCGTAGTCGGGTAAAAATGCAGACTTCACGTTAGAATCTATTATAATGTTTTTTTGTATTTGCATATTTTCAAAAGAGCTGTTTTATTAAAGTGATACATAACTTGTGATTTTAAATATAAAAATTTCCAAAGTACCTATATATGCATTTTAAAAGAATATAAGTTTTCATTAAGAAAGCTGCCTTAAAGTAACCTAACCTAACCCAATACATCCAAAGGTATGTCTTCACTCTCCATTAGCTTAGCCTAGAAGAGTTTAATATATTGACCCCTTTAATATTAAAGCTATTCACGGCTGTTCTCAAAACGGGTTACTCTTAAGCACACCAAATGACATCACTGTCAACTAATTACCTCCACAAGAGCAAGATCTTTAGGAACCGATAGTGTGTGTGTTAAAAGTGACATTAACTGCTTTGAGTGACGATTTGTTAATCCCATAGATCAGAGATATTATGGCTAGATGAACCACCAAGAGATCTCTGTCGAAAAAGACAGAATCGTCTAAAATCTTACCAATCAATGACAGCCATAGTGCCGCAGAGCCTAGACAGTGCCACAGAGTCTCCACTGTGCCACAGAGCCTCTACAGTGCCACAGAACCTCCAGAGTGACACGGAGCAACCACAGTGCCACAAAGCCTCCATAGTAACACAAAACATCCATAGTGCCGCAGAACCTCCACAGTACCACAGAGCCTCCACAGTACCACAGAGCCTCCACAGTGCCACAGAGCCTCCACAGTGCCACAGAGCCTCCACAGTGCCACAATGCCTCCATAGTGCCACAGAAACTCCACATGCCACACAACCTCCAGAGTGACATGGATCCCCCACAGTGCCACAAAGCCTCCATAGTGCCATAGAACCTCCAAAGTGCCACAAAACATCCATAGTGCCGCAGAACCTTCAGAGTACCACAGAACCTCCAGAGTACCACAAAGCCTCCAGAGTGACACGGAGCAACCACAGTGCCACAATGCCTCCATAGTGCCACAGTAACTCCACAGTGCCACAGTGATTCCACAGTGCCACAAAGCCTCCATAGTGTCACAGAACCTCCACAGTACCACAGAGCCTCCACGGTGCCACAGAGCCTCTACAGTGCCACAGAGCATATACAAATGTAAACGCTAGAACGATCGCTCAAAATGGAACGGCGTAAGTGAAGCATCAATGAATACTGAAGTTGAGAATTTGTTGGTTAAAAATGTGTTTTCTCGCACATAAAATAAAATCAACACAGAGAACAGAGAAGATGGTTTCTTTCTGGTATTGCTGCCGCTCGAGTTGTAGCTCTCTGTTCCGAAGCTCGGCTATTGTTGGGTGTGCAATTTCGGGTTGATTGACGTGTGAGTTCGCCGACAAGGAATGTTTAGATTTCCACACTTTCTTTTTCGGCACATTTTTTTTGTTGGGTCTTTGCAAAACGCCGTCGTCGCGGGGAATTTCTTTGAGCGTCCGAGCCGCGAACTTGTAAATGGCATTTTTGTGTGCGGCAGATTGAAGAAAAACAAAACTTTGCTGCTAGCTCCTAACAGAATGCTCGGGATAATCTATATAAAAATATTCTATTGTTAATTTTAATATAGATTTCTTGAACAAATAATATCAGTCCCTGTCGTAATGTTCGCCCATTACTGCGGAATATAGGTGCCACGTTAGTGCACGCTTTTGGTCGTGTCGGGCACACTGAAGTGTTTGGAAAATTATTCCTTTTTTACCCGACTGTTAACGCAAAGGAGGGTAAAAGTGTCGATTTTTTTATGTTTTCATTAATATCTATTAATCTATGTTTTTTTAATTATAAAAAAGTATTAATTTGTATTCCATAAAACGAGCCTTTATCATAAATATGTCACATTCAGATGATAGACTTGAAACACTTTTTTTTTATTTTCTAATCTGTCCCTCAAAATTGAGCTTTCAAAAATTTACTACCCAATACAGGAATAATAAGTGAATGACCCTGACATGATGAATTATGGATTAGAATTTAAGTTTCGAAAGGCCGAGTTTCTAACCCTATCTGCGCGGCGTCGTCGTCTACCACTGCATTTTTTCTGCGGAATAGCTTGTACTTACAATCTAATTATTCCACAGGCCTAATAGGCCCGACTAAAACATTTTCTACCCAAATGTTGTCTTGTTTTTTTAGGTTTCCCTATCCCGTACGGAAGCCTATTACGAAGCCTATGCCGTCTGTCTGTCTGTCTGTCTGTCCGTCCGTCCGTCCGTCCGTCCGAGAGCTGGATCTCTTGAACCGGAATAGGTAGCCCGTTGAAATTTTCACAGAACATGTGTTATTATGGCGGATATAACAACAAATAATAAATAAAAAATAGAAAAGTAGAAAATTAAGGGGGATTCCCATCCATGAAACGTGTTTTTTTTTCTATTTTTTTTTGTGGTGCGGAAACCTCGGTGCGCGAGTCCGACTCGCACTTGGCCGGTTTTTGTTAATTCCATTTTATAAACATTTTAGAATAGAATAGTTTCTTTATTGCACACCAGCAAGAATTATACAAGAAAACAAACACAAATACGGATAGAAGAGCAATAGCGGATATTTTTTTAAATGAAAACTGACCCGGTTGCCTACATCACCTACAACATGCGTGATGTCATCCCATAACACCTTGGTGTACTAGGTGCCATGTCAGCGCTTCCCTTGATTTCATGTTGGCTGCACTGAACTGGACGGAAAACACCAACTATTTATATAGCCGTTTCGACCGACGTTTCGTTCAGTGCGGTGGTACCAACCAACCTGGCCGGGAAAAACCCTACCACCTAGTAAGGTAAGAAGGGAAGGCCCTTCCCTTCTTACCTTGGCTACGAAAACATTCAACTGAACTTAATGCATTGCTGGCTGCCTGAACACAAGCAAGAACGTCAAGAAGTCAGTTCAAAAGATATATAGGGTGACTGGTAATTCGATCTATTCCTTGAAAGGGGTTATACTAGAGGTTATATGGAACAAATTAAGTCCTATCAACTGGGGGTCGAAAATGAGCGGTTTCCGAGATATCGGGGTTTTAAGATTTTTTTTAAATTTATGACTTGTAATCGAAAAAAAAGTTTTAAAAAATATATCCTTATTTTTGGGCACTCCATTGATATTTATCTGAAAGCTGGTAAGTTACCAATCATTTAAAAAAAAATATCGGCCCAACATTCTCAAAATATCAGAAATAAAAGGTCTTAAATGAATTTTTATTTTTATTTTTATTTAAATTTTTATTAAAAAAAAATAGTTTTTCATTAAAAAAAACGAGTTAATGGGGGTTAAATGTTGTTCCAAATAACCTTTAGGATAACCCCTTACAAGGAATAGATCGAATTACTAGTCACCCTGTATGTAGGTAAGTATGTGTTTCTAATTTTTTTTATTATTTATTAAATTTCATATTATATATATCATAGTAAAACTTTCACGCCACGCCACTGGAAGGGACCTACAGTTTTACGTGGAATTAGAACCACGGTCAGTCTCCAACGGTCGAGCGGTCACCCATCCTAGTACTGACCGCGCCACTGAGCTACCGAGGCTGACAATTGACATAAGGACAAAATATGAACCTGTAGAATATGTGTACGATTTGGCTGCAGTCAATTAACCCGCAAGACAGCCAACAATGACGTTCGTAAGTAGCCGAACTGTCGAACACGAATGGCTGCCAGGCGTGGAATAAATATTTTGATGGCACTTTTGTGATATCATTAGTCGCCATGACACTCACTTCTGTATAACCGTGACTCACATGCCGAGGGACCGCGCGGGAGCTGGCTGCGAGGCAGAGATGTATCTAGGGGTATCTAAGCGTCGTATTAACGGTCTAGACAGCCTAGCAACAGTCCGCAAATCTGCTGGCATGGCACCTAACTGAGCGTGGTTTCGCGAGGAGAGGTGATTTTGGCTCTGTCGACTGCACCATTGGTCTCTCGGGACAGCCACCCATATGCTGGTTTACATAAAGGGGGGTGGGGGGGGGGGGGGGGGGGGGGGGGGGGGGGACCATAATATCTATTGGTGAACAGGTGCCATGTTGGTGCTTGATTTTGTACTGCCAGCTACATTATTGAACTGGACGAAAAACACGAACCATTTTCATATAGCGCGGTGGTTCCAATCCAGACCGGTAAACTCTGCCACGTAGTAAGGTAAGGGAAGGGACCTACACTACAGATGTACGTGAAGTCCGAACCACGGCCTCTTCGGTCGCACGGTCACCCATCCAAGTACTGACCGCGCCCAGAGGACAAATATCATTTTTCATATATTATATATTTTTCATATATTTCATATATATTGTACCGTGTCGGGCCGGTACTTTAAAAGAATCGCCCCACTGCATCTCTCCCCGTGTATGTCGTAAAAGGCGACTAAGGGATATGACTCCCTTCTTATATTACTAGGTGGTAGGGTTTAACCCGCCCGGGTTGGTACCACCGCACTGAATGAAAGGTCGGTCGAAACGGCTATGTAAATAGTGTTTTCCGTTGTTATGGGCTGACATCACGGATGTTGTAGGTGATGTAGCCAACCGTGTCAGTTTCCATAAAAAAAAAAAAAAGTTATGCTACACACTGTTATACCTACTTTGTATTAGGAGCTAAGCGCTTATTGGCTAGGCTTTAAAACAGCACCAATGTGTCCCTAGGCATAGGCACATTGAGCTGCGCCTAGGCCCTTTTCACCAAAGTTAATTGTAATATATTATATGTAGGTATATCGCTAAGTTGAAATAAAGATTTTCTATTTCTATTTCTAAATATCACCTGTAACATTGAGTTAATTATTTTAAGGCTGGACTTAGAGGGCGAGGACTATACTCCACAGCATCGACAAAAGATGAGCGACAGCAGTTAGCAGCCACTTCACTTTTATTAATGAGAGGTAGCCGAGGAATGCACTTTTATTCTTGATCAGGGTTCCGTCGTTCGCGCGCTTCCGTCGGTTTTTCACAAATTAGTGGAAATAAAGAACATCTATAAATTTGTAATATTTTATTGTTTTTCATATAGGATGTATAAAGTAAAGACGAACTTTGGAATTTTCGCCAGGACTTTTCCCAGTTTATTTGCAGTAAACCATAGATAAATAATATAGGGGGGGGGGGGGGATAGAGAGAGCGAAGCCGTAAACAATCTACCTAGTTGCCCTTGGCCAGTTTATTAATAAACTGGCCAAGGGCAACTAGGTAGGTAGATTAATATTTTTTTATTTGGACTTTAGGCAAAATAAAATAAGGAATATGCAAAGTGACAGAAGTAATAAACGTTATTAGTTCATAAAAAAAAAAGTACTGAGTATCAGTTATATATACATATATTAATTTAAGGAATTTTAGAATTCTTTTCTAGATCCTTCTCAAATAGGTCCTTCTCAAGTGGATCCTGGATAATTCTTAGACTACTAATTCTGTTATTCTTTATTGCTAAATTTCAAATTTGGAAATTTAGCAATAAAGGTTCCCGACTACTACTGCGGCTAATAGCAAATTACATTATATGAAACCCCTCCAGGGTTTCATATAATGTAATTTGCTAGCTTGTTTTTAGGGTTCCGTATCTGTCGTATGGGACCCTATTACTAAGCCTACGCCGTCTGTCTGTCTGTCCGTCTGTCCAATTTTCACAGAATATGTCTTATTATGGCCGATATAAAAACAAATAAAAAAAAGTAAAAAATTCACGGGGGTTCCCATAGAAGAAACCAAAAAGTGTTTGCGCGCGCGCCATCTACCGAAGTGATTATGAAGCATGACATTAACTAATATGAAGCATTTCATAACACGCCATCTAGTTTATGGATAGCGTGACCAGTGGGATCGTTTCACCTACAAATAGGTGTCATGGACATTTTGTGATGCGATGGGGATTGCGAATGCCATGCCGGTCTAACAGGAGCCTTTCACGCCGCTTTTGAAAAGGCTGTACTTGAGAGTGAATAGATGGGCAGAGAGTGCGATCTACATTTTCCCAGTTCTGTGAATAAAAGACCTACAGATCCGGTTGGTCCGCGATAGGTCGATTGAATAGGGAGTGCATCCCCTGCCCAGCAGCCTAACCGTGGTAATTTTACTCGATCGACGAGTTCGAGCAAAATGAACGAGTAGGCATAATTGGTACCGTCGTAGCTGTCAAATGTACAAGTGAGTGAGTGCACGAAACGGTCACGTGGTCTACTCGAACTCGAACGTCGATCTAGCACATTTTGACAGTTATTGGTACCGTCGTACGAAATGTGAGCTCGAACTTCGAGTCATTTTGACGTATACGCTCACCCAAACACTCGATTGATCTTGATCAACTTTTGCGATAGTTTAGTAAATCTCAAAGTTGGTTATATGTTAAATTAACGATTCCTTTCATTGAATTTAGTGTAAAGGTATTTAAATATGTATTATTTTATTTATAAGTTGTTCATTCCTTTATTTTATTTTAGTATTTACTCAAATAATATAGATCAAAAATACTAATAGGTACCTAAGTACCTATCACTAAAATAAAATAAGAATAAAGTCTGTACCTAGGTACATACATACATACATCACATCACACGCTATATCCCGACCATCATCCCGACAATCGGGGTAAGCAGAGTAATCGGTGTTGTGCTACACATACCTAACTACATCAAGCAGCAAGTAAGGCATGAAGACCCACCTCCTGCATGACTCGGTGGAAGGACCGTGACAATGTGACAGGTGGCTAGCCTGACGCCCTTTAGCACGGCATCAATAACCCTTAACCGCCTTTTATGACATGCACGGGGAGAGATGCAGTGGGGCTATTCTTATTAATACCGACCGGCCCACACGCACGGTACCGTAGTTAGTGCGTAATAAAGTCTTGTCTTCTAAGTAAGTACACGTCTCATATCAATTTGTCAGTACCTACCTAAGTATGTACCTACCTATGTAACTAATTTATAGGTGATCGGTAGTGGAGCTATAATGTATAACCAAATATGGTAATAATAGGTAGGTACATACAGGAGTTATTTATTTTTAGATAATTAGGTATCTACAGCAATGTATTACCCGTCGGAATATCTATATATGCATTATAGGCTAGGCACCTCGCCTCGAAGAAATGCGCTTCCCCCGCACTTCACCGCGGTCTCGCCTCGTTAGTACCGTTATCGGGGTATTTTTGTGGCTAGGTAATATGGCTGGAGGAAGGGCGGAGGGTTGAGGGGAAGAGATTCAAAATGAATGTCGTCATCTCATCACTCACACACCTGGCTGACCGACAACACGACCGACAACCAACATCGTGTGTGTTGCCACGATGTAATTTTTACTAAATACTAAATAGCTACTTTAAATATCAAGGTGATCAATTTATACTCGTTTTTCAAATTAGTCAATACTCTTTTTCTGTTTTAATTAACATAAAGATTCTGAAAAATAGTATACATACCATATTGACCGTTTGATACCTAGCAAAATGAGCGCTTTGCATTCTAGGTAGCATAATACATTTAGTAAACAAATTGTAATAGTGGCAAGACTGATAGATCGACACTCGATCGAGAATTCGTCACTTGGTCGACACTCGCATACGTACTCACCTGCACGCCGGTACCAAAATAATTTGCCTCGTGCGACCGATCGAGTCGAGCGCGGCTCGAACTCGTCGTGCGAGTAAAATTAGCACGGTAGGGGTCCTGTACGCGTAGTGCGGAGGTGGAATGGGGATGACGGAAACGCGTTCATTTGCATTAGAGATTGCCTTAGGCAATAAGTCCGCCTTTTGTTGTATAATTTATATTAAACAATAAAGTATATTTAATAAACTAAAAATAAAAATAAATAAATAAGCAATCTACCTAGTTGGCCTTGCTCGGTTTATTAATATTAAAACTTTAGTAATTCTGTAATTATTTATTGGTAAATTTAAAATTTTGAAATTTAGCATTAAAGGTTCCCGACTACTGCGGCTAACAGTGGAAGGGAAGTAAGTTTGCCAGCCTCGATAGCTCAGTGGTGCAGACAGTCAACTGTCGCTATTGAATGTTAAAGCAACGCTGGGTGCGGTCGGTACTTGGATGGGTGACCGCTGACCGTTGGAGGCTGACCGAGGTTCGGATTCCTCGTAAAACTGTAGGTCCCTTCCCTCCTAATCTTACTTGGTGGTAGGGTTTAACCCGCCCGGGTTGGTACCACCGCACTGAATGAAACGTCGGTCAAAACGGCTATGTAAATAGTTTGTGTTTTCCGACCAGTTCAGTGTAGCCGGCACGATCAAAGGGGGAAGCACTGACATGGCACCTAGTTCACCCGGTGTTATGGGCTGACATCACGGACGTTGTAGGTGATGTAGCCAACCGTGTCAGTTTCCATAAAAAAAAAAAAAGGGTTTCATATACTTAATGTAATTTGTTAGCTTGTTTTTCTATTTTTGTTAGGTTTTTTTACGCTGTCGGGTTTTTTGTTTAATTTTTAATAATCTGTTTTTAGGTTTCCGTGTCCCGTACAGAAGCCTATTACTAAGCCTCCGTCGTCTGTCTGTCCGTCCGTCTGTCCGAGGGCTGTATCTCTTGAACTGTAATAGGTAGCCGGTTGTAACTTTCACAGAATATGTGTTACTATGGCGGATGAAACAACAAATAATAAAAATTAGAAAAAGTAAAAAATTAAGGGGGCCCCCATACAAGAAACATTTCATTAAAATAGATTAGTCACACTATTGAATAATAGATGGCGCCACAGGCTTTTATACACTGTAATGTTGAAAGACAAAAGATAGGCGGATAATAGCAGATAGATACGGAAACCTCCGTGCGCGAGTAGAACTCGCACTTAACAGATTTTTTATTTTATTTGATGCGACACCGGTTTTTGTCATCTAAAGGGTTCCAATATCAATGCGTCTAATAGGCTGATCCGACGAAACCTTGAGTCCTTGGCTCGCTTACAACTTATTTTTTTGTCGTCGCGACGAGATCCTTCGGGCTACCTCTCGCTACCGATGGACGACGGCGAAATTGCAAGTCATTTTTCGATAATTAGTTAATTTACAAACGTCAAAGTATCCATTGTTCTTGTTATATGGACCCCCCGTTTGCCTTTTTTTGTAACTTTTTGTACCATTAAGGTAGCAGTAGCAGTTCCACAGCGAAGCCGTAGATACAGGATATAATAAAGGAGTTGGATGTTGGATTTATAAGTTCAGCTTTCAAAAATAGTTTTTAGGGTTCCGTATTCGTCGTACGGGACCCTATTACTGAACCTACGCCGTCTGTCTGTCTGTCTGCCAGTCCGAGGGCTGTGTCTCTTGAACCGTAATAGGTAGCCCGTTGAAATTTTCACAGAATATGTGTTATTATGGCCGATATAACAACAAATCATAAAAACCGGCCAAGCGCGAGTCGCGCTCGCGCACCGAGGGTTCCTTATCGCCATGTCATGGTTAGCGCCACTCACGCCATCTATGGCGTGTTATGAAAGCCCCATAGTATATGTAATCACTAGTCTCGTAGAATCAGCGACTGCTCATGAACTTGAAAATAAGCACAATTTATTTTTTTTAATTAGAAAAATGCCATGCGAAAATCATTGAAAAAAATACATTCCGGCCAGGATTCGAACCTGAGTCTCTAGCTTGAGCCGCCAACGCGATAACCAACTACGCGTCCGGGCCGTGACGTATTATCACCAAATTTTCGTTCTGTTGCATCTTCATGTCGCATAATTTTTGCGAACAGTTTGCACGGTTCCACGTTGAACCTTATGCTGTCGTCACCAAAGTCGTATTTGGCATCGGACACTAGAAGTTGACTTGAGGTTAAGTACAATTTGTTCATCATGCGGGTCACCCAAAATGTCCAGACCAATGACGTATCAACATAAAAGCTCTTTGGTCCAGACATACAATTTGTCTTATCAGTTTGTTGCAGAACTATAAGCACAATCTATTAGGCCGTGGAACAAGTCCTCATTACTGTAAGGTGTGGCAATAGGAAATAAGCATTCACGCACATTTACATAACATGCCCGCACAAACTCTCCATACATTTCTGGTCTGTTAGTATTGATACTTAGTTCCAAAGATATTTTCGAATGTCTTTGGACAGTTCTGTTGATGGAACGTCGTCGTGGCATTTTCCCCAGTAGTTCCATGGTTTTTTTAAGGATGATAGTTTAAGTATTGTTTATTGTAAAATTTCATCCAAAGGTATAGTGTTTTCATTTTACGAAGGCACGAGGGGTATGCAGACTCGTGAAAGCAACTGTAACCTGCACTTGGATATGTCGAAAACTTCGTCAGTTTTATTTCAATGCGACGAAATGACAAAAAACTTCCAAGTCACAATGTTTGTTTTGTTAGTTAGTACCTCATACATAAGGTGTTCGAGCCAACATAATAATTATGCTAAATTGTTTATGAAAATTCGTTGAACCACAAGAGAAATGGTAGGTACCTATAATACTTACAGGAATGTTCTCCAACTGTCACATAATTTCATCTGTTTATATTTTAGTTTGCGTTTTGTTGTCTTGATGTCTTGAATGTTTTGAAGTTTTGATTTGAGTAATCATTTTGGGTTTTATTAAAAATTTGGTATTATTCTTTGCAATTTTTAACCTCTTCGACATGCACGTGAATTACTATTATAGTATTTTTTTGTTTTTTGTAGGTAGGTTGCATTTCATTTTATGCAGGTAGGTTTCTTTTTACTGGTAATTGACCTTTCTTTGAGGTTAAATTGTAGAAAAAGTACAAGACATTTAATAAAATCCTACATACATACGTACACAACACACGCTGTATCCCGACAATTGGGCTGAGCAGATTAATCGGCGTTGTGCTGCAAGTACTTTACAAGGAAGCACGAAAACCCACCTGCTGCGTGACTCGGTGGATGGGCCGTGCCAAGGCGAGAGGTGGCTATCCTGTCGTCCGTTGCAGAATTACTAATCAAGGTCTATATTTACGTATTCCAAAGAGATATTCAATATACATATTTCTAAATCAACGAAAAATGTGAGACAAATTAGTAATTTTCGTTCATTTTCGCTGGCAGAGCCTTAAGCAGCAATATATGAGTGGAATAGTCGTGTGTGTGTAACACAATAGCCGCCGCTGCTGCTGCTGCGGGGAACAAGTCGATTCACTGCCATTTAGCTCGCCAAATGGCCCGTGCGAGCAAGCTTCAAACAGGGTGTTTTTTTTTCTTGATAGTTATTTTGTTGCCATTGCATTTTTTGAGAATTCATCGTTTCTCTCAATCGATTCCTGTCAAATCAGTAGTGCGCGAAATTAATTATATACCTGTGAGTGTGTTTCCCTATCAAACGTCGTATTTAACAAGCGGTACAGCCCAGCAACAGTCAGCAAGTCTACTGGTAAAATTGTTGCATCATTTATTGCGTTTTCGCAAGTGAGGTGAAAATGGCTCTGTCGAGCACCTCTGATCCCTTGGCACACCCATGTCAATAAACAGTCAGTCAGTCAATGTGTGTGTGTGTGTGTCCACTGCTAGATATACGCCTCTACAATTTACCTCCAGGTTCCAGTCCTCCCGGCCTTCAGCGGTGCGGAACCACTGCTTTTCGCCGACGTACTTGATGTCGTCGTCCACGGCCGCCAGTTTAGGACACGGTTACTCCAACGGTCGTCGTCTCTTCGGCAAAGATGTCCAGCCCACTGCCACTTGAGCTTTGCCACCCGGTGTCCAATATGGAATACTTTGGTGCGTCGGCGGATTGCCTCGTTGCGCACCATATCACGTAGCGATATTCCCAACATGGCTCCCCCATTGCTCGCTGGGTAACTTTCAACCTTTGGTATTTTGTTTTATAAAATACTAGCTTTTGCCCGCGGCTTTGCTCGCGTGAAATTCGTATTTGAAAAGAAGAAAGTGAGTAAGCCATACCTTTATTTCGGCGCGCGGAACAACTCGGTTTGTATGAGAGCCACATATTAGCGTAAACAGAAGTAAATTTTATTTAGCCTATCCTGTGTCCCGTATAGTAAAATATGCTTGTACTAAGTTTCATCGAATTCGCATGATCGGTTTAAGAGATATGGAGGAACATACATACATACATACATCCAGAAAATGTTTCTAAAAATCGTCAATTTTGTTTTAGTGCCATACCTACATTGAGTCTACAATATCTCATAAAACAAAGTAACTTACTCCATGACCTCATCCCTTAGAGATTTATTATTAGTATTGATTCATTGTACAAAAAAATTTCAAGGAAGTGTGCACAGAATATTAGCGCAACCTGTACTCACTTGCTCGCGTGCTCGTTCAGTATTTTGAATATTGAATATGATGTGATTTATGACGACGTAACAAAATGTCACGCTCCAGCGGAGGCCTATAGCCAGCAGCAAGCACCTAAACAACTATCTACATAGCTTTTTATATACTTGGATATAAATATTTGGATAGAAAATTATTCACTTAAGTACCTTTTTTTATTTTATTTGTAAGGTGTCTAACGACGCCCATGGACATTCGGTCGTACGCGGGGGTTGCGAATGCCATGCCGGCCTGACAGGTGCCTATTCACACCTCTCTTGAAGGACCTGATACTATACTTGGGGGGAAATATGTGGGCAGGTGTGGAACCTCGCATGTTTGGCTATATCGCATCAACCGCCCATCACACCTTGTTCCTGTAGCAACTAGTTGCCATGTCAGCGCTTCCCTTTGATCATCACGTAGGTGGGACTCAGGTAAGCCCTTGATCCCTTGTACAGAAATACCATGGACACATAGCGCACCTTAATACATCCCATTATAGCAATCGTTTTACTTACAACTGAATAAACATTGGTAAGAATGATAAATGGTAAAAATGATAAAATGATAAAAATAAGAGCCTCCTCGTTCGTTAACGAGACGCCTCTGGAGGTTCCCCGCGGCGATATATCCGTCCCTTTCTAACACGCGCACGTTTGAGGTGTATGTTTGTCTCTGTCGTTCGTTGGCGAGCGTTATGGTGACTTAGATAGACTTTAGACACAGCTTTAGATCTCTCTGGCGCCTGTGAAGTGGCGCAGTGGTAAAGATACATTTTGTAAGTGTAAGGCGGCTGGTTCCATTTGTGAGATGGGATTTTGGGAATCAGTTTGTAGCGTTCGAATAAAAGTGAAAATGAAGTACATACTCCTTGGAACTAAGTAGTAAGTACTAAGTAAGTAAGTGAGTGAGTTAGTGAGGGAGAGAGCAAGTGAGTGAATGAGAGACTGAGTGACTAAGTAAGTAAGTAACTTAGGGCAAATGACTTAATTTTATGCTACAAAATTATTTAATCTTCACTCAGTTCATAACTATCATCTATCAGCTCTCTACATATAAAGAAACAAAGGTGCGTGTCTGTCCGTGTGCGCTTACTAACACCACAGATTATAAGTGCGGTGGTACACGTCCGGGCGGTGAGGCAGCGCGTACAACAATGCATAAATTGAGACTCAAATCACATCTTAACCGACACCGTGCAAGATGAGATATCCCGGAGTTAGGAATCCGGGCGGAGCAGCCATTGAAGGTTTTTTTTGTGTAATTCAATGTGTGTGGCTGAGTCAGAGGGGCCAAAGCACATGCTCCGGCCAGCCAATATCATCTCCGAGAAGGTAGGTGCCATATCGGAGATTTTCCTTTGGATTGCTGGCTATACTGAACTAGAGGAGAACACAGCCGAGGCTGCTATGCGGCCAACTTCCATCCAGTACGGTGTTATCAACTCAATCGCCTAAAATTTTAGCCTACCACATAGTAATGGGCAAGGGAATTGTTGTCTGCCTCATAGCTTGCAGTATTGCGAGGAGAGGTTTTATTGGCTGTGGCTGTGTCTGACTGTCGTCGCTCGATTGACTGTTGGACAATGCCACCCGTGCCCGTTATTTATAAAAAAAAAATATTTCATACACATAAAATTTTTAATATTTTGACTGTGAAACCAGTAAAAAAGTTAATTAAAACTAAATTTGTATCACAGACTTCGCATAATTATAATGTTTTAGCTTCCTGATCTTGAAGTATGTAAGTATTAAAAAAATTATTTAAATCAATGAAAACTCTCTACTTACTAATAAAACTCTCATCTTAAAATATGAAAACTAAAAAGAATTTTTAACTCAAATTTGAAAATTTAAGTTTTAGTTAGGTAAGATTTGTCGAACTTTATCTACACAATGTAACTTTTTTCGATACATTTTGACGGAAATTATTTAATATTGTTTACTTACTTGTTGGTCTAAATAAGTAACGTATTTTAACTTTACTGTAAGATATCCATACTAATAATAAATCTGAAAGGGATGGTTATGCAGTAAGTCACTGGGCTTCTCCACAGTCGCTCACTACTCCACGTCGCCTGGCAGATTAGCATCAGAGTATGCGTATTCAATGACTTAATTTATTTGTTTAAAAATATTAACCACGAAGCACCTCCGTATAGCGTGGGGTTACATGCACGCCTCGGCTGAAGAGAAGCACTGGCATGACACCTAGATCCACCAGGTAATGTAATGTAATAAGCTGACATAAATATCCCAATGCCCGTGGGTGCCGTCGGATTACACATCTGCGATAGCCTGGTGCGCGCAATATGTCGTGCTTCCAATAAAAAAAAAGGTCGTCTCTCCAGTATTGTATTGTATTGTTGTATTGTTTATTGATCATTCATATGGCAGTTAGACTGCGCTCGAACTTGTCACAATGTGTTCTATGCGATTCGATTACACCCACGAAGAAGAACCGACAAGAAACTTCGCAGGGTATTTTTTTTTAACATATTTTTACAAGTATTTAGTGACTAGCCACATAATAACCGCCCATACCACCAGTTAAGTGTAGCCGACACGACTAACTGGAATTACTGGTCTCTCATGATATAAATTATTTTCTCAGCATTGTACAAAAGTTCTATGAAAATCCGAAAAACTCCTCAGTGTGCACCTGGGTTTAGAAACTGAGACAGCAGCCGCGCAAGTCTTGTGTGCTCTCATGTAAACTCGCCTCAAATCTGCGTTATGTTGGCTCGCGGTAACACATGCAAGCGATGCGATGCGACGGGTTGATTGTAGAGAATTCTGTGAACATCAAATTCATCATCGGTTGGGTGTGTGATGTACTTATTGAAGGTTTACTGGAAGAAATAATTCAAAACGATAAGCTGGCCTTTGCGCATACCTATATTTCTTTATTGATTTTGATGTGTGCAATAAAGAGTTTCTATTCTATTCTATTATTTCTATAAAATGACGAAATTCCTCACGTTGTTTTTCTTCACCGCAGTGACAGATAAATTATGCAGATATGCAGAGTGATTCAGCAATTAATAAAAAAATTAAGGGACGATTATGATGACCAGTAAGCACGCTCAAATCAAATTTTTTGTATAATTAAAAAAATCTAAAAATAAAATGTAATTTATGACCCCATACATTTTTCGAATTTACCATCACTAAAATGTATGACGAGACGATCATGAAATTATTTTTTATATTTGAAATAAAAAATACAAAGACGTATGTACAAACAAGTATGACAATGTACAAACAAGTATGACCAGATTAGTGGTTAATTTGAGCTCCAGAACCACCTCTTAAAATTTTAAGTACTCCATGGGAATTGCTGAATGGCATGTCAGCTACCACGGTGCGCTCTAGATGACGTTTTTGGGAGCTTGAATAAACGTCAAAATAAAGTCTAAATAAAAATACAATTTCATACGAGCAATATTATTTTTTTACAAACTTCCATTTTATGTTCTTCTGGCAGGAATACTTTTTAAAGGTGGCCACAGTTCAAGAGGAACAGAGAGACAGAGAGACAAACTGCTGCCACTTTTTTTTTTATGTAAACCGGTAATGGGCATGGAGTTGGGTAATGGGTGTATGAATCGGAGGGGCCAAACAACATGCTCCGACCAGCCAACATCACCTCCGAGAAGGTAGGCGCCATACCGCAGACTTCCCTTTGCATTGCTGGTTTACTGAACTAGAGGAGAACACAACTGAGGTTGCTATGCGGCCATCTTACATTCAGTACGGTAAATTGTAGCTAACCCAGTCAGCTACAATTTGAGCTTACTACCTAGTAAGGGGCAAAGGAAGGGGCCTACAGTTTTACACCGGTTCCGAACGGTGAAGCAGCAGGTGTAGACATCGCTGCCGCGCCTCTCCCCGTGTCGCTGCCACGGTGCTGCCGCGCCGCTGCTACGTCGCTGTCGCGCCTTTCGTCGCTGTCACGCCGCTGCCACGCCGCTGTCACGTCGCTGCCATGTACTCCCTAAAGTCAAGGTGCATGTTGTTATAAGTGAACCAACAAGATGGTAGCGTCGTCCATAGCGCTGACTTATCATTTCTTTGAGCGCCTTCTAAATCAGTCTCCGCATGGGGCCTTTGTCCAGACGTCTTCTCGAATTGTCGGCTCGAAAATAAATGATCTCCGGTTAATATGAAAAGTTTATAATTTGATATTTTAAAGGATAAAGACGCCAAAGTCAGGGCTGATGGTATAATTTGATGGTGTTTATTTAGAGAACGTTTATAGGATTATTGTTTTTTTATTTGTGTTATTAATGCATATCATTTATGGGTTACAATGTGCTTGGGTATACTTAATACCTTATATTTATAAGTATATCACAGCTTCATTTTAATTAGAATTTAATATTAACTCGTACTTATTCACGAACAAAATATCTCTCATAATTTTAATTTGATTCATAACTACCTACTTCAAACGTTTGAGCCTGTATTCTTTGACACGATTGGCTACATCACCTATTACATCCGTGGTGTCAGCCCATGACACCTTGGTGAACTAGGTGCCATGTCAGCGCTTCCCTTCGGTCGTGCCGGCTACACTGAACTGGACTGAAAACACGAACCATTTAAATAGCCGTTTCAACCGACCTTACATTCAGTGCGGTGGTATCAACCCGGGCGGGTTAAACCCTACCACCTAGTAAGGTAAGAAGAAAAGGAACTACAGTTTTACGTGGACGGATTCCACCACGGTCAGCCTCGAACGGTCGAGCGGTCACCTGTCCATCCACTGACCGCGTCCATGTGTGCTAATGATCCGACCAACAGTCGACCGACCGCACCACTGAGCTACCGCGGCTGTCAACTGACTGACTGACTGACCGCGCGCGGTCTGTAGCCACATATGCGAAAGAAGGCGGACCGCATACCTACTCTTTGCTGTGGAGAAAAACATCATATACAATAGACATACATAGCATCTAAATAAGAAATATTTCTCTTTGATACCTAAAGCTAAAGGGCGACAGGCTCGCCACCTCTCACCTTGGCACGGTACTTCCACCGAGTCATGCAGCAGGTGTGTCTTCGTGCCTTACTTGCTGCTTGATCGATTGAACCTTGTTCGAATAATTTGCGAAACGTGGTGGTCGGTGTTGTGCAGGGGCGTGCATCCCATAAAGGCAGAAAAGCACTGCCTACCCTGAGTTAAAGTCCCAATTCCACCTATCCAAACAATTAAATTAAAACATATAGAACTACTCAAGTTCACGACAAAACGTATGATTTAAAATTGGCGCGCGCTCCTCCCTCTCGGCGCGGCCGCTCGCGCGGAAGCAACGCCACCGCGCGGCAAAGGCAGACAACACGACTACCTGGTGGTCACTCACACTATTACTCAAATCCTGCGTCATTATATGCTGGAATTTTGCGTGTGTATGCGTGTTTCGATGCGCGATTTAGTACGCCAGGGCAGGACTGCCTTTCACTAACACCACAACAATGTCTCGTAACGTAGGTGTAGCTGGTCTAGCATCGTTCGCGCGCGCGCGCCGCTGCCGGCGCGGCGGTGCAATTGTCTGGTAACAGTTTATTTATAAAGAAGTGTTATAATCTTTTGTTTATGTTATTACAAATAAAAAAAGTACCGCCCCTCTTCTCTACTTATTTCTATTTCATCTTTTTGTAGTCAATATACAGCACTGCACTGCATACTCTATTGAGATTGGTTCTGTTTAAATCACTCAAAAGGCGTTTTTAAAAGTCACCCTTAGTATCTGTATTTATGACATTGTGTAGTTAATTAAAATTTATTCATTTTATGGATATCTGAGGTGCATTGAAAAAAAAATAATCTGCTGGACAGAACATCTTCATGTGGACATGAAGAAGATGTAAGAGATGAAAACCGGGCTGAGGTAAAAATTAAAATTAATTCAACTTGTTTCTAAATTAAGTACTTATTTTGAATCTTAATTGTTGCCTGCCTACCCGGTCTTAAATGTCTGTGCACGCCACTGGTGTTGTGCTGTAATTTACCAGAGTTCTAGCAGCACAACACCGATTACTCTGCTTACCCCGATTGTCGGGATTCAGCGTGTGTGATATGTATGTATGTATGTATGTGTCTATGATACCTACCATAGAATCAAAAACAAAATAAAAAAATATAATAAAAACCGGCCAAGTGCGAGTCGAACTCGCGCACCGAGGGTTCCGTATCGCCATGTCATGGTGCTTCATACTCTTTTCGCTAGATGGCGCGCATACACTTTTTAGTTTCTTGTATGGGCACCCCGTGAATTTTTGACTTTTTCTTATTTTTATTACCTATTTGTTGTTATATCGGCAATAATAACACATATTCTGTGAAAATTTCAACGGGCTACCTATTACGGTTCAAGAAATACAGCCCTCGGACAGACAGACGGACAGACGGACAGACGGCGTAGGCTTAGTAATAGCGTCCCGTACGACGGATACGGAACCCTAAAAACGACAACATCGAAAGTTTGTCCGAAAATTGAAATTAACATGATTCATACTCGGTGGTAGGGTTTATCCCGCCCGGGTTGGTACCACCGCAGTGAATGAAACGTCGGTCGAAACGGCTGTGTAAATAGTTTGTGTTTTCCTTCCAGTTCAGTGTAGCCGGCACGATCAAAGGGAAGCACTGACATGGTACCTAGTTTACCCGGTGTTATGGGCTGACATCACGGATGTTGAAGGTTATGTAGCCAACCGTGTCAGTTTCCATACAAAAAAAAATCATGCGTACATATAAACACTAATATTCATTAGCATCTGCAGTTCAGTACACCTACATACATAGTTCCATCTTAACGAGACGTGTAGGCACTATTTGTTTTGATGTCAGCTCATCACGTAATGATTGAGATATCCCATTACCAGCCCACGGACAGACGGACGCGCGGGCTCGCGGGCTCGCGGGCGGGGGTTCCTGCCCCGGGACTTCGGTGATCAACTTTTGATGGAGTTTTGAATGGAAGTGTTTTTAAAATTACCACTTCATTCGTTCACTACTGATCGCGTTAAAGTTGGACTCAGCAGCCTGAGCCGGAATTCTGTTTCGCTTTGATATGAGAACGCCTTGTCAGATTTGTTAGATACCGTATGGGTGGGGTTAGGCCAGTACTTTAAATGAATAGCCCTACTGCATCTCTCCGTGCATGTCGTAAAAGGCGACTAGGGTAGGAAGGCAGGTAATAACATCAGGATTCATATGGCAAAACAAAATTCGAGTCGGCGGCACTGAGCAATCGAGCGCAGTGGGAGCGTTTATATGAAGAATTTTGTAGTTTTTGTTTGTTTAAAAATTTATTAGGGTTTGTTTTTTTTTCCAATAATGCTGCTTAAGTGTCTAGAAAATACCTATTCAATGACGTAAATTTTATTTCAAAATAATTATCCAGTATGGAGCTAGCTCGACATAAGAAATTAAATAGAGTCACATTCAGAAATTTTTTTCACCATGAAAAAATATTGTAAATTTAAAAAGCATGCTTCCGTGTTTAGTACATATTAACTAGTTTTAAAAACAATATTTTTTCATATTATGTAGGTACTTCATAGAAATAAAATTTTGTTTGTAGTTTTACAATTTTCGTTGTTTTGCCATATGAATATTTACTTCACATATGTTGCTACGCACACTTGTCATAAGAAATGTGTTATGTTACTAAGTAAGTCTACTATGTGTCACTCGTGTAACTCGAGAGTTAGGCTTAAATTCAGCATCCTAGCCGCGCGGGCAGGGTTAGATAGTAGAGTTGCACGAAGGCTGCACCATAATCTTTTTTAAACCCCTACGAAAAAAGAGGGGTGTTATAAGTTTAACGTGCGTGTGTATGTGTCTATGGGTGTATGCGTCTGTGGCATCGTAGCTCCCAAACGGATGGACCGATTTGGATGCGTTTTTTTTTATTAGAAAGCGGGTTTAATCAATATGGTTGTTAGTTATGTTTGTAATCGAGTAATAAAGTAAATAAGTAATCAAAAAATTAATTATCTTATAAAGTGGACTGATTTGCATGCGGTTTTTTTTTCATTCGTATTATTGCAGTATAATCTGATAGATATGGTATCTATATTCCATCGTGGCTTTTGTAAATTTGCGGATTAGAAAATAAAACATTCTTTACTTTAGTTTTTCCCGCCAGTGTACAGGGCAACACTCTAATGAATGGCCCAATAAGCGCAAGTCAAATGGCTCGCGTACAGTCCACCACTAATGAGTGGCCCCCAACGGACTGAGTAGCTCATTTTGTTACTTTTCACGCGGAAACATAATTAAAACGTTGTACAAACTAATGATGCTCCTCTGAGGGTGTGTGTGTGTGTTCATGTGAAGGGGATGTGCACGTGTGTGAGTGGGTGATTGAAAATATTAAGATGTGTTCTTAACGAAGCGGTCATGTGATTGGTCAGGGTGGCTTGAGCATAGTTAGGTATTTGTGGAATAATTCAAAAGTTTACTTATGAAAAATTTTTATAATATGCTAGTCAAAGTGTAAGATGTTTCGTGCAGGAGCTAAAGGAATGCGAAAAGTTGGAACTTTTGAAGTAATGTTTAATAATAAAGCTTACATACAGATGATCAATTTTAGTTGTGTAGCTTTCATTTTATATTCATATACTATTAGGTATTCAGTTTACACGCTTAAATTGTTGTGTACAATTCAAGGTAGGTTTTTTGTTTTTTATTAGCTTTTATGATTTCGCAATTTCATCAGCGTCTTTTGGAAATTGCATCTTCTTGTCCTTTTCTTATAATGTGTTACCGACTAGGCATGTCGTTGTTTCTTGCTCTACTGCGTTGGCGCGCTTACAATTTGCTAGCATAGTAATTTAGATTATTTAACTTATTTTATATTATTTATTTATTTATTTTATTTATTTATTATTTATTAATTTTTTAAACACACATTTTTTGTTATACATATGCTCTGCACTAGAATTATCTGTCTCGCAGAGGCTGTTATTGACAGTATAAGGCAGACATTTGTGCGCTTATCTAGACAACAATGAAGTTAAAACTATAGAAATAAAATAGAATAAAATTATAAAAGAAAAAAAATTTACAACAATATCAAGCCCATAATTAAAATAAAAATAAATATTAAAAATAATTCTTACATGTTTCAGTCGTGCATCAATAAACCATATATCTATATTAAAGAAATAATTTAAAATATAAAAAAAAAAACAAAAAAACATACAATTCACATAAAATACAAGCTTAACCTTTTGTGTGTGTGTGAAAGAGTTTGGGTTTTTGTGGGTGTGGGTGTGAGTGAGTGATAGATTGAGTGAGTGAGTGAGAGGGTGAGTGAGTGAGTGAGTGAGTGAGTGAGTGAGTGAGTGAGTGAGTGAGTGAGTGAGTGTGTGAGTGAGTGGGTGAGTGAGTGGGTGAGTGAGTGAGTGAGTGAGTGAGTGAGTGAGTGAGTGAGTGAGTGAGTGAGTGAGTGAGTGAGTGAGTGAGTGGGTGTGTGTGTGTGTTTGTTTTAAGTACTATCCGAGGACGTGCACCTGAATACACAAGGCACATACGAGGACATTTTCAAACCGAGGACTTTTTCCTGGGTCCTCGGATTGAATGGTCACCATTGTCGTATATTGAACTATAACATTAAATTAATTAAATTCGTTAAAAACACTCAATTACTTTTATTAATTATCAGTGAAGAAAACCCCTAGAATTTTCATTCTTAAAAAATGTATTTGTGTAGTTTTTATAGTTCTGTATAAATATGACTTTCAGGTTACCGTGTACATCTCACAAGTGTATTACAATCTGTCATGTCTTGACGGATGATTCGTCATCTAGTGAGCGAGTCACTTACACATACACGTTTATTCTCGTGTGTGTGTCATGTACACTGGTCATATATCAAGAGTACGTTGGTTTGAGGATACGTTTGGTTTATTTTAAATGGTGTGTGTAGTTAACTATTATTGTTATAAACACATTATCTAAGATAGTAATCAAATCACATAGACATAAAATTATGATTTTGCTAAACGTGGTGGTCTATGTTGTGTTGCAATTTTCCAGAGTTCTTGCAGCACAACATCGAATACTCTGCTTACCCTGTTCAGTTCATTTATTAATCTTTCTTAGGTACTAATAGTACACTTGATTTCGTCAGTTGATTAATATATAAATCTAATCTCACGTACATTTATTATTAGGAGCACTGGCCATGACGGCGAAATTTGGTACAAATTATATTATTATTATTCACAAGAACAACATACTTAGCCTAACAAATGTACTTAGCTTCAATAGAATTGTCAAAATAAAATACAAGAACTATCCAGACAAAGATCAGTGTTATAAAATTAATATCATCAAAAGAATTGTCATAAAATAAAAAATAAAATAAAATAAATTAATAAGAATACAATTAAAGTAATAAAAAATAGATCACATTGTCAAATTTGTTAAAAACATTAGCATCAAAGAATTGTCAAAATAATAAAAAAGTTTAAATTAATCAATACTAAATTATTTCAGTGTAATTTGTTAAATAATCTACGGTTAAATATAAGTTAGTTATAATATTCTTCTACTGTGTAGCATTCTTTTTTGATAAGATACTTTTTTACTTCAGTCTGAAAGTATTTATCATCTAGTGTTTTAATACTTTCTGGTAGTTTATTATACAATTTTACACTGTTACAAATGAAGCTATTATATTTTTTAGCTAATCTACATTTCACGTTTACTATGTTGCCTTTGTTCCTTGTGTTATGACCATGAATGTCTGAAAACAGTGGAGTTCTGTTCAAGTTTTTCCGAGCATGTAGTAAGTTGTGGTAGATATATAAACTAGGCATCGTCATTATATTGTATTCTGTGAATTTAGATCTACACGTAGTTCGCAATTTCACTTTACGTATACTTTTAAGTGCTCGCTTCTGAAGTACAAATATTCTTTTAGCTGCGGCTCCTTTCCCCCAAAATTTTATACCGTAGTTCATGATACTTCCAAAATATGCATGGTAAACATTCAATGCAACTTTCTGACCACATAGATCGTTTATCTTCTTAATCGCAAACACAGCAGAACTTAGTTTATTAGAAATATTGTCAATATGCTTGTCCCATATTAGTTTGGAGTCTAGCTTTATACCTAAAAATTTAACACAGTCTGTGAATTCTATTTTGTTGTCATCTATCTGAATATATTCTGGCGTGTTTTTCGGGCGCAATGAAAAGTAAAGAGCTTTAGTCTTGTCAACGTTAAATAACAGGTTATTGTGTTTAAACCATTGTTTTATTCTTGTCATTGTTGATTTAGCTGCTCTCATTGCTTGGCCAATGTCTTTACCTGTGAATAAGAAGGACGCATCATCTGCGAACATGACTAGACTCCCCTCGTTCTCCAGGCATTCAGGAAGGTCATTAATGTACACAAGGAACAAAAAAGGGCCTAGAATAGAACCTTGTGGTACTCCATAATGGCAAGAACTTTCATCAGAATAATGTCCGTCCATTGCAGTGACATGTTTCCTTCCTGATAAATATGACTTCATAAGGCTTAGAGCATTATTTTTGACGCCATAGTGTTCTAATTTTGCTACTAGAATGTCATGTTGGACACAATCGAAAGCCTTTGACAGATCGCAGAATACCCCTACGGTTTTCTGCGACCCGTCAAGTGCCTCGATTACATTCGTCAACATGGTTTCTATTGCTTCATTGGTATCCTTTCCTTTGCGAAACCCAAATTGGCAGCTAGTGAGCAATTTATATTCGTCAAAATATTCCGCAAGTTGATCTAGAATTATCTTTTCAAAGAGTTTACTTAGTACTGGTTGGATAGAAATAGGTCGATAATTGTTACATTCTTTTCTGGACCCAGTTTTGTGCAATGGAATTATTTTACCTATTTTCATAAGGTCAGGAAAAGTGCCGTCATCAATGCAATCATTAAAAATTTTCCCTAAAGTTGGAGCTAGATCTTTTATTACGTATTTGATGTGTTTTGTGGACATGTGCCAAAAGTCTTGCGAGTTTTTAATTTTAATATTATTGTATGTCTTAATGATAGTTTGTGGTGTGATGTGTTCAAATTTAAAGTAATTATTTTTAGCTTCTGAAGTGGTTTTCATATATTTAATGGAATTATTTATTGAGTACATATTTTTGGTCATTTTATTAGCTATGTTTGCAAAATATTCGTTAAGTACATTTAATTTTATTGGTATTTTATTTACTTCTATCGTATTTTTACCGGTTTCTCGTTTTATTATAGCCCAAGTTGTTTTCACAGTGTTTTTAGAGTTGCATATTTCCTCGCTTAACTTCATGCTTTTCGCTAGTTTTACTACCTTTTTATAGACCTTACTATATTGTTTTACGTAGTTCTCCATTGCCTCACTCGTGTACTTATCTCTGTACAGCTGATACATACGTTTTCTAGAGATACGTATTCCTGGCGTAGCCCACTGATTGAAGCTTGTATGTTTGTGTTTACTCTCTACAAGAGGCCAATGTTTATACATACCGTATTTTAACGTGTTAAATAAATGTTCATAATCACAATTATTGGGGTGTGCTTCTTCACTATGATTTGAGAGGTTATATTCTAGGTAATTTTTCAATTGCTCAATAGTCTTAGTATTGACTTTTCTGAACTTGCGTTTTGGCAAAGACATTATCTCGGTTGTGAAAGGACTTACTAAAACCTGACCATAGTGGTCCGACTCTATCCAAGAAACAACTTCGGACTTAAATGATTCTTGATTGGTAAAAATGTTATCTATACAGGTAGACGATGTTTTCGTAACCCTTGTTGGTTCATTAAGCATTCTAGTTAAATTAAAGCACCTCATCAAGTCTTCTAAATAATTTTTTTCATTACTTTCTTCAAGAAAGTTTACGTTGAAATCCCCACATACCACGATGTTTTTTGTTGTATGAGATATTTTTTCGAGAGTTTTTTCAAGTAGCTTTAAATACGTTTCAAAATTACCATCAGGTGATCTATAAATGCAGCATATTATTAAATTATTTATTTCCGCACATGCTATTTCGAAATCTTTTTCAGTTGATAGTGCAGTAATATCGGACCTATTCCTAGCCTTATGATTATTCCTTGTCATTATTAAAACACCGCCATCTTTTAGCTTTTTCCTTCGATAATCGCTTACAATTTTCATTCCTTCTATTACTACAGATTCGTGTTCCTTCAACCATGACTCTGTTATGCATAATATGTCAACATAGTTATCGTGAATTACTAACGATAAGTCAAGGCATTTATTTCGTATACTTTGTATATTTTGATGTAGCATTATTAAGTTACTCTTGCTCTTGGGCAGTATTAGTTTATGACTGAAGCTGCCATTTTTTCTCCTAAAAAAGATTGATTTTCATGATGTGATATTGTTTCGTTTGTAACATTTATGAATTTCAAGTTAGAGTTGACTATGAACGAGTCATTGTTGAGAGATTGGCCAAGCACACAAATGCCTTTACTGCCTGTTTCAAAAATATTTAAGTCAATGTATTCACCATATTGATATCTTTTAATGTTCGAAAGTATTTTTTTATTTATCACATGTATGTTGCTGTTAATTTTTTGAGCCGGATATTTAGTATTCGACTGTGGGATATATCTAAGGTTACTAATGGTACATCTAATATTCATTTCATTACAATGTTCTAATAAGCTACTGACACTCTTGAGATATGTCTTTACATTACGATTTGACGAGCTGTCTCCTGCTATTACTACTACTTGGTCGTCATTCGACATGTTCTTTGTAAGTTCTTTTATATTTTTCACAAGATCTTCAAGAGACGCTGATTGTCGGGATTCAGCGTGTGTGATATGTATGTATGTATGTATTATGATTTTATTTTAAAATTACTACGAGTATGTACAGTTGGATTATTGCCACTGTATGGTTACAGGGTTTTTTATGGATAGCGCGACATGTGGCTTCGTTTCAACTACAAGTAGGTGTCTAACGATGCCCATGGACATTCTGTGATGCGCGGGGATTGCGAATGCCATGCTGGCCTGACGGGAGCCTTTTGATAGATAGATAGAAATACTTTATTGCTCCAAAACATTTAACAGTAACAAACGATAAGTAATTTACATGAGGGGCAAAGGCGGACTTATCCCTTACAGGGATTTCTCCCAGTCAACCTTTGGATGTTTGAGAGTCGTATGTTGTGAGATATAAGTAGGTAGTAGCAAAAGACTTGAGTGACCTTTTCACGCCCCTTTTGAAAAACCCCAGGCTGCACTTAGGTTAGGCTTAAAAGCAGAGGCACTGCGAGAGGCAGTAATGCCACAAGAAAGAAAGAAAGAAAGAAAGAATGTTTATTTTCCCTATTTAAATTTAAAATACGTCGTTAATATACATTTACGAGTGTGAAGAGAAAAAAGGATCTGGCAGTACTGAGGCTGTGTGTGCGGCGCTGATTTTAAGCCAGTCCAGTGTGTCGACAAAGCTGCCCTACACCTCTTTTTCAATTCCTGAAAAACTTGATTTGATTAGATGTTTTATTTGATGCACTCAAGGTAATTGATATTATTGATGCACTCAAGGTAATTGATATAATATCTGGGTGTAGCTACGGAACCCTGAACAGGAACGTATGGTCGCAATCGCGAAGCTCCTGCGAGGATCGTCTTATAATTAAACATTTTCACTTATAAAACACAAATGAAATAAATCATAGCATCTCGCAATCATATCATCATCATCCTCAGTCGCTCGGCTCGTAAACCAGGCACAGTCGCGGTCATAAATCGAACACAACCTGTAGAACCTTGTCACTCTGTTGTTACTTTGAGTGTTGAGCTATAGGTAGATGGAAATAAGCAACGGTTGAACGAAATATATCACTCCAATTATATGTATTTTTTCATTTTATTTATTTATTAACTAAACTATCTTAAAAATAAATTAGAAATAAATAAAAATAATTAAATCAAAGTCATCCTACAAATGAGACTAATAAAATGTATGAAATCCAACTTATAATATGTTAATTATTTAAATTTTATGTCTAATGTGTCTAATATATCTATATTATATTCCACTATATTAATCAAATCTCAAACATCCAAAGGTTGAGTGTAAGAAATATATGTAAGGGATAAGTCTGCCTTTGCACCTTATGTAAAAAACGAACTCTACATAGAGTGGTAGTTACACTTACACGAGTGTTACAGCGATTTTGACCGCGACTGTATCGTCTGGCTGGACTCCTGCCGGAGGTAGGTACCATCACGCGTAGTGAGAGGAGTAAATTACACTCGTCCCTCTAGCCGTAAACACGCGCACACAACGCACTAAACCAAACACTGCGCTTTAGTGATGCGCAAGAGTCGATATTTGTGCCCGGGATAGGGATTATGGACCGGGGTTCACTAGCCCCACTCACAAAAAGTGTCTTTAATGTTTCTCATAAAAATAAATGTATGATGATTTTAGCTTTTGTAAAATTACAATAAAAGTGTGCTGAAAAATAACAAACTTTATCAAAATTTTGAGGTCTGTGTTCCAGCGTATGGAAAATTTAATGTTTTCTTTTAACAGGAAAGCTTCAACATATAATAACTTCATCAATCATATACTTACCTCCATTATTTTCTAAACACATAATTACACATTTTTCTATGGAAACTGACACGGTAGGCTACATCACCTACAATATCCGTGATGTCAGCCCATAACACCGGGTGAACTGGGTGCCATGTCAGTGCTTCCCTTCATTTCATGTCGGCTACACTGAACTGGACGGAAAACACAAACTATTTACATAGCCGTTTCGACCGACGTTTCGCTCAGTGCGGTGGTACCAACCCGGCCGGGATAAACCCTACCATCTAGTCCCACCATCCTACACATCCTTCCTTATACCTATAATAAAATCCAACGTCTGCTTTCTGTCTGAGTGTCTGTCTGTCCGCTTATAACTCGAGAACCACTGAACCGATTTTAATAAAACAAAATTCTACGGATAGCTTGATTCTTCCCATCAACTATAGGCTACTTACTATCACGCTAAATAGCTTATGAGGTTAGCAGTGAAGTGAATTATGAGAGCGGGCGGAGCCGCGGGCACAGCTTGTCCTAACTAATATACTAACTAATAAAGCTGGAATCTGTAACGACCTACCTCGGTCATCATTCTATGTTCGCTTACAAGTCGAGAACTACTAAATCTATTCGCGTGGAATTTTCACTGACGTATTCAGGTACATCTAAGGATAGTAGAGTGTTTTCATTTTACGAAGGCACGAGGGGTACGACGTAGAAAGTGGTGCGAGAGGCGACCGCGCGGAGCTCAGTAGAGAACGAACTCGGTGCCCGGTCGGTACACAGAACGTGTGTACCGACACGTCTCCGCGTCGCTCCGTCGAACCGAGTCGTTCCCTACTGAGCTCCGCGCGGTCTCACACCATTTCCTACCTCATACCCCTCGTGCCTTCGTAAAATGAAAACACTCTACGCGATAGGCGAACGCGATATTTTCTTGCGAAGCGAAGATGTGTGAACACGCAAAATGCAACAAAAGTGATCCTTTCACTCTAGTGTCTGTCTGTATGTCTGCTCGTTCGTCCGTCTGTATGTGAGTCAACCCTATGCTAAGCTAAGAACATAGTAAGGTCAGGGTTACTCCCGCCCTTCTAACAGTTTTACGAGGAATCAGAGCCACCGGTCAATCTCAACTGTTGGACTGCCATCCATCCAAAGTCTGACCGCGTCCTCGTAGAAAATATAATTAGATGAGAACACAGCAACGGTGACGGCATCCACACGTGAATGTGGTTCACTTTGTTTATAAACCTCTTTTGTGTTTCCTTTCTAAGGATCATCGCATTATCACAATGTTTTTATTTGGTTTTTATGTAATCTTTGGTTTGGGTTGGCTCATCTGTTGCACTCGTGAAGTCGGCTCATTTCACTTGGTTCCTGCCGAAATTAGATGCCATGTCAGTGCTTCCCATTGAGCCGTTGTCGACTATTTCGGTGTGCTTCCATGATGACGTAGTTTCCAATTATGTATAATTAAAAATGGTAACCGTCCCTAGTAAGTAATATTAATAAGCTGGCCGGCAAGAGCGATAGCTATCGCGATTATTACCAGCTATTCATAATTCTGAATTAGCACCGTTTATACCTCCCCTCTCATTCGGTTCACATGCCTTCTACTGCTGAGTCTTTAGCGGATGGGAGGGAGCGTGAATGCTCGGGGTATTGCATACTACAGTGCTTTAAGTCTTTAAATATTTTGAGTTGAACGTGTGCAAACTTTGGCGTATAGTACATTAACTACTGTAATGCAGTTATTTTATAAATATTATGTTGTCTGCCGGTTTTTTCGTCTGTTTCTTATTCACCTCAGTCAGGCCAAGCCATAGACCTGTTTGGCATATAGTTTACGCGAGAGAATTCGAAGGCAAAAGTTAATCTGATCCTAGACTGATTATTTCTGTCTAATCAAAAGTGGAGTTACATATATGAAAATATCCATCGCAAGTTTTTTCTATAGTAAAAGTGAAACATCCACTTTCTGTGAGAACACATTATTAAAAATTTTTTTTTTTTTCACTTCACTGTAGTCGGGTTAAAAATGGAGCCTCTAGCAAGTGGTTTATTTTATGCAATATAATCTACTTACTTTTGGTTGACATTACAAAATCCCATAAAATTTTCAGACATACGTTTACCTCAAACACAAAAACACTGAATAGGTGATGTAATAAAGTGATGTAAGCTAACCGGAATTTTCAATGTATCGATTGTTTACTAGGTAGGTGGTCTGCTAACACCTATATATGGCGGACCAGTAATTTTTTGTTGTATTTTACTCTGAAATTTATTGTTGTATTTTACTGAGAAAATTTACTCATATTTTTTGTGAATACACAAAAAAATATGAGTAAATTTTCTTATTATTTTGAAAAACCGTAAAGGTATGCATTTCACTTTGTATTTATAGAACTCTGACATCGTTGGTTAAACCGACTACTACACACGTGATGCCAGTCCATCACGCCTACATGTCACGGCAGTGCATCCCTCTGTATCTACAATAATAAATATGTAGGTAAGTATTACAACATTTCGAGTATTTTTGTGAGCTGAATCTTCTGAAATCTCCGTCAAAAAACTCGCAAATTGAGAATCTCACCGTTCAGCGTGAATGAAAACCGTTAAAACCACTTATCGTGCCATTTATGCCGAATGCTACATTTAGTGTATTCCTCGAAAAAAACTTCTAGCCCCGCAGTGATTCAAGCCCGCGGCTTACAAGGCTCTTTTGTTCTCGAAGGTGCGTTAACAAATACGAAGCAATCACCCAATACACAGACCAATCTTGCTAACCACTTCAGACAGTTGAAGTTACGTTAATGAAGTTAGGTACGTTTGCGTTACGATGCCGACTAGGGCCGGCCGGCGGTTACATGGGGTGAACGGGTGAAGGAGAGGGAGGGGAGGGTGTTATTATTTAAGGCCACGGGTATAAATTATGAGGAGTAAAATGAGAGACACGCCCCCGCGCGTCGCTGGCCGCGGGCGTTGAGCGCACTAGTGAGGGGACTAGTTATATCGACAACGATATGTCGACGGATAGATTTATATATGTATATTTCACTATTCTGTGAGCACAGCGAGAGAGAGCGTGCAAGAAAACTCATCGGTACCTAGTTAATATTTATTTTAACTGGAGTGTTTGTCGAGATTTCTCTATATTATTATTAATCTATACATCTGTCTGTCGCATAAGCTCACCAATGGTTTAAGGGATTAACATTCCGTTTCACAAATTAATGAAACTTAATTGGCATCAAAAGATTACTATATAGGTTATTTAGGCATGTGTGTTTGTGGATTTATTTTATTTAGTTAAAGAAAACCATTTTTGGAACATCGAAAAAACACGACTTCCGTCATAGTTTCTGTTAGCGATATTAGTAAAAATTATGTATGAAAGAATATAGCACTTAGTTTTAAAAAAGTCTGTGTCGAAAAAAGACGAATAAAACCTATAATATCGATGAATTTTCTAATAATTGACTAAAATGAGTCAGAGCCGTGGCACGCGGAAATTCTATCCCATTGGTAAAGAGGCGTGACGTTGTGTGTGCACGTTGATGATTCTAGTAGATTGATTGGTAGACTGGAAGAAATCTCGAGATAAGACGACCGTTATACTCCATGTAAACTACATATTATGCTTGTTTCTGGAAAACATTTTTGGAGTGTAAAGTATTTCTATCGACATTCCAATGTGGACTCTTTTTATTATCGATATCGATAATAGTAAAGGCGGTCGCCTCCCTACTCTCCGCTCGGCTGTTAACAAGGCTGGCCGATGCGCAACCGATACTTTTTCGTCATTAAGCATTATTATATAAAGTAAATTCAATAATGG
This sequence comes from Nematopogon swammerdamellus, assembly GCA_946902875.1. Classification (NCBI taxonomy): domain Eukaryota; kingdom Metazoa; phylum Arthropoda; class Insecta; order Lepidoptera; family Adelidae; genus Nematopogon; species Nematopogon swammerdamellus. Next base: position 15,783,222 of record OX336358.1, read on the forward strand.
TTCAGATCATGTGCGAAGCGGCCCACCTCGGCCCATTAGGCGCAAGTGTTTGTATGTGCAAATTGTGCCGATAAGGGTAATTCCGGACAATTTGACTGCACATTTCGGAAAGAGCTCGCTGCGAGAGGGTTAAGTACTATAATGGCTTTGGACGATGATGGATCGGCGGGCTTGTGAGCCCGTTGGGAAAGTTAAATTATGGAGACGGGTTCATTTAAATTTTAAGTAAATATTTTTAAGACATACTTTTGGGCTCGACTCGGTAGCTATTGGCGAGTGGTGAATGTTCTTGTTCGTAAACTGAGATGATGAAAACTCAAGACTCTTTTTTTTTTATTGAAAGCGCGACATAGGCGCCGCCGTGCCACCCATAAGGTGTCCAACGACGCGCCTTGGACATTCGGTCGTATGCGAGGGTTGCGAATTCCATGCCGACCTGACAGGTCATTCATGCCTCTCTTGAAAGACCCGAGACTGTATTTGGAGGGAAATATATGGACAGGGAGAACTTTCCAGAGTTTGCCGGTTCTGTAGAGGAAAGATCTGCAGAACCAATTGGTACGCATCCGCGGTAAGTTCAGCGTGTAGGGATGCAATCCCTGCCCAGTGCGCGGAGCTAGAAAGGGGACAGCGGGATCGCGTTAAACAGCTCCTCCGAGCACTCTCCATGAAATAAGCGGTAGAACACACTTAGAGATCACACTCTTCGTTTTGGTTTCGTCGTAGTCAGATAAAAATAAGTAGACTCGTTGTACGTACGTAATTGATATTTATTTTTATAAATACATATTACCGCGCTGAGCGAAACGTCTCGGTCGAAACGGCTATGCAAACAGTTCGTGTTTTCAGTCCAGTTCAGTGTAGACGACATGAAATGAAGGGAAGCACTGACATGGCACCTAGTTCGCCCGGTGTTATTGGCGGATATCACGGATGTTGTAGGTGATGTAGCCAACCATGTCAGTTTCCATAAAAATAAAAAAATATACATGTAGATAAATAACTGACTTTTCTTTGACAAACTAAGTACTATATTTTCTTCATACGTGATTTTGAGAAGGTGAAGTAATTAATTACATAAATACATACCACACACTGTATACTGACGATCGGGGTAAGCAGAGTAATCGGTGTTGTGCTGTAAGAACTTCGGTAATTACAATACAACACCGACCACCACGTTTAGCAAAGTATAGGAAGAAGATAACTAGTAAATAAGCGAAGTAAGAACAAAATATAATTTCGTGTCAATAAAATCGACGCCAATCTTTTTGTCCTCCTTATCGCTGCCAGCCATGGCACCTCTCTGAGTGTAGTTTCACGAGAAGTGGTGTTATTGGCTGTGTCTGAATGTCTGAGGGACTCCACAGCCACTATGTCGGTTTCCCTATTAAAATATATAATAAATACAGAGGGTTTTTCGTCACTGGAGTGAAGGTATATGCATGCATACTCGTACATACTTCATTTGTTGCTCAGGATAATATTAGTTCTAGACTTTATTTTGATAGATTATATTTTATAAAATCTAATGAGCTAATCATATGTTGTGCTAACTTTAATAAAAGATGTACTCGTACTCGTACAACATATAATTAGATTTTGATTTTATTTGGTTAGCGTATGCTGATTTGATAATTCGACCATTATTACAATATCTACTGACAATTGACATGTACAATTCACTTATCTAAGTGCCCAATTACAACATCACGAAATTAACTAGCTCTAAATTGTAATAAATAGGTATGAAAATATTTGACACAAAAACAGATTATTAAAAAAACCCCGACTGCGTTAAAACCCGATGAAAAAAAAACTAGCAAATTATATATTTTTCGAGATTTGTATTGAAATTTATTTCAAATACTTCCCCGTGATTCCGTATATTCTCTTTTTTTTATTTTGCCTTAAGCCTAAATATTTAAAAAAGGGTCTCCTACTGCTGCTGCTAACAGTGACGGGGTTTAAAAAAATATAAAGATATATATAATTTCTAGCTTGTTTTTCTTCTTTTTAGTTAGGGTTTTACGCAGTCGTTTTTCTGTTTGATTTCTGTATGCAATAAAATTTTATAGGTATATAGCAAATTACATATTTTTCGATTTGCCTTTCCATATCCTATCAATTGATACCTCACTTTTTTGTAAAAAAAATTTTTTTAATTGTATTATTTACAATTTGACATTATTATGCGTCCGCCATTTTCAATTGTCACATTCTTTATAGCCTATGTCTAGCCTCTCACAATAAAACGTATCTAACTTAATCTAACTCGAAGATCTAACGAAACCAGTTAAATAAAATCGATCAAGCCGTTCGGGCTACAGGGCGTGCCAGATAAATAGACATATATACATCCACACGCTCGAAAAACATTACCCTCCTTCTGAGTCAGTCGAGTAAAAAGATGTCAACATTGTATGTACTTATATACCTACGTAGGTACAAAGGTGGCGAGCAGTTTATACAACAATTTATTTTATAAAGTTATTAGAAATCTAAATTCTAAATCATAGTGACATTGCGACACGATTTCCGTGAGAACATATTTTGTATTATAATATATAATTGAAATTGTAATATACAATATAAGGTTTTATGAAAACGTGAAAAATATAATTATATTTATATAAGTAATGAATTAATTTTTAATTAAAGAACAGAACAAATTAATAAACACAACTTAGAAATGAAAGATTTCCAGGGGCCAAAAATATTTTTAACATTTCATAATACAAAGACGAGCTCTCGTGTCATCTTACAAGTACATAATACTATGTCACACTGATGAAGGCAAAACCGTGAGGAAATGTTCACATATCGCTTAAACGTCGATTTGTACAAGGTTGATTGAAAAAAGAAATCTCTAATAAAACCGTCTCCTGGACCCCAGGAATGTGTAACACACAGATACGCCTTGAAAATGAAAATGAATACAAGTAAAAAAAAAATAAAATATGAAGTCGATTAACAAATACCAGCTGCCTAAACAAAACACAATTTGCCTAAACCACATTCAAATTACAGCCACTTCACAAAGTAATAACCGGAATTAAACCGCATACTCGATCTAAATCTAATCCACGATTAATCAGATTAAAACCACAACAATACCAACAAGGCAACTGTCTTCGACTGGAGGTCGAAGAGGGGAACGGCGGGGCGAGATGAACCGGTGTAATTATTTCAACTATTAATAACGAACTGATTATACGCTTTAAACGAAATATTTTATACGTAATGATACGATATAAATCATGCTGCGGGCGGGCATGGGACTGTGATACATTTCTCGACAGTCGACATAGTTGTCGATGAAATTTTATCGATAGTTTGTATCGAGATTGCACGGCACAACTTAGTGCATGAAATTCTGCAGGTAGAAAGTATGTCGCTACCGGTGATCGAAATGCAATTAACTTTAAATTCATAGATAATATACAAAATATATAATGTACATTGAACATAGAATTTGGTATTTTATAACAATTAAGTATTTTATATTCCGTTTCTCTTTATAGATGTCCAATTAAATCTAGCTGTTTTTCACTGTATTTCAAAATAAAAGTGCGCTTTATCATTCTGACACTTGTAGGTAATGTGCGCATTTTTGCCTTTTTTTTTCAATTTCTCACCCCCGAAAGAGTTTATTGTAGATGGACATTTCACAAAATAAAAATCTGGAAAAGTATTTTTCTACTTAAATCTATTAGGTATGTATTTATGACTGGCTTATTGTACCTAAATTGTTATTTCTAAGCGAAGAGAAAACTAGCAGTTAACAAATCCTATTAGCACTCAGTAAGCGTGAATAATAAACTAAATAAAGTTTATTATTAATAACTCGACCATTAGTTGTTAAATTGGCAATTAAAATGGACGCCATTTTAATGCTAAAATGACCGTTAAATCATTTAGGTAGTGTTCCGCTGTCGCTGACAGTTAAGTCCGAAATCGTAAAATTTTATCGACTCGATTAAACGAAGCTTAGTGAAGTTAGTTTATTCGTTATTCGTGTTTGCTAGTGATTTGTCATATTATTACTTATTATCGATATTTTACGATATTTCTGATGACACTTCGAAAACGATAAGTTATTTATAATAAATATTTAAGGCTCTTTCCCTGTGAATGGTTGTCAGCAATAAAGTACTTACTTAATTAGGTTTAAAATTTATAGGAAGCCACTTTGTCGCCTTTTCACTCGTGGGTGTTGAAATTAAATATTTTTTTATTTGCATTTATAAAACAAATTATTTTGTATGTATGTGTGTTCAAGATACATTTCCCTCGTAACTCATGCATGACATCATGATTATGCATTTTTTATTAATAATAGATAAAATATAATAAACACGGAGGAGAGTTAAAGGAGGAGTTGGTTCAAGTAAACTGGGTACGTCCTCACCAACTGGGGGCATAAGCCATCGAAGTGGGCGTGGCATTGCATCACTTGCGTCGACAAATTGGTCGCGAACTCGCGACCCAGAACACGTGGAGTTTGCTGCGTAATTGGAATTCAATTTCTGTGACTGGCCGACTGTGATAAATTTTGACTATACTGCTCAACCACATCACCATATTCATATTTTGAGAAGAATGTTTCTACATCGGTATGTGTCAAATTCAAATTAAGAACCGCAACGGCGCTTAAAGCCACTTCGGTTTGCAAATGACGTTTCATTGCGTCTGCAATGAGTCCGCAATTACGCCGACACAACACCTCCTGAGAAAAAATCGCCGATTGCATTAAAAAAACAAAAAGAAAGAAACGCACGCAGGCCACATGCTCTTACGCAGAATTAAAGCAGATTCTGTTGAAACCCAATAAGTGGACTCCATTACTTGGAGCCCGAGGTAAAAATCGACATTCCCAACACTCATAAACATCTCATCGATACATCTTTTGTCCTTTTTTTCGCAGCACAAATATCAATGAAAATTTGTTCGGCTCCAATTATGTAGCTCTCTTGCACGCCTTCATTATGCGTGTGTGTGTGCGTTGAACAGTGTATGCACACGGCTGAGGGTGGATGTGTGTGTGCTGCCATAGAATATGTAGAGAAGATTGTGCATTTTGAAAAATTTGAAGGTTAAATATTTGAGATGTAAAAATGGGAAACTCACTATGGAGATTAACAAAAAATACGTTTATTTACTGATACATTGAATGAGGTTTCTAGTAGATATTCTGGTTATCTGGTTGAATATTAGTTCTTCATTCTAAACCAAAAGGTATGATAGGAAAAAACAATCTATTGATAATAACATTATCAGGAAATTTCTATTGAATTCTTTGCCAAAATAAAGTCTTCTCTACATTCTAATAATAAGTAACTATCGTACCTATCAGTTTGTTTACTACTCATAAATCACGCAACCGAAAAAATTACTAAGCTATAATCAAAATGTCTAAAACGTTACTAGAACAAAATATGATTTTTTTTGTGCTTTTCAAATATGTTTTAGAGTTCCATATCAATAATTATTACTAAGCCTACGCCCTTTCTCCGTCCGTCTTCTTTTGAAACGTGACAGGTAGATATACTAACAAATAAAAACAAAACTGAAAAAGTATAAAATTAAGCGGTCCCCATACAAGAAACGTTAAAAGTTTTATTTGTCTTTAGCTCTATCGTAAAAATGGTAAAACATACAAGCGTCAAACTTGGTGTGCCTAATAGTGAACACTCTAGGGTATAGCAAACAATAAATCAAAACCGGCCAATTATGTGGTGGTACGGAACCCTCGGTGTGCGTGTCTCAATCGCACTTAGGATATGACTCCCTTCTTATATTACTAGGTGGTAGGGGTTTACCCTCCCGGATTGGTACAACCGCACTGAATGAAAGGTCGGTCGAAACGGCTATGTAAATAGTTTGTGTTTTCCGTCCTGTTCAGTGTAGCCGGCACGACCGAAGGGAAGCACTGACGTGGCACCAAGTTCACCCGGTGTTATGGGCTGACATCACGGATGTTGTAGGTGATGTAGCCAACCGTGTCAGTTTCAATAAAAAAAAAACTTGGCCGGTTTTTAAATTGGATTTTTTTTTGCATGTTTGTTCTTATTTTTTTTTTTCAAAAAGGTCGTTTCCTTAACTTTTCATATAATACAAGAGTATAAAATCTTACAGTCAAAATTCATGCAAAGAAACACAAACACACATACACGCTCAGGTGCAGAATCTGTCCGCGCGACCTCTCTCAGTTCGTGTCTCGCTTTTTCTCGTTTTTGGTTAAATATTTGTTAATGCGCTGGCACTTTAATGATAGTGTGCTTGCTGCTTGTGAGTTATAAGATGCGCTCGCGGCGGCTACACCGAACTCCGCACCCCGCACTCCGACGCAGGGGGGCCTGCGAGCCACTGGAGTAACCGTCGAGAAGTAACCGACCGACAATATAAAATTAACTTTATCATTTTGTCTAATTCTTTCTGTTTACGTAATTTGTTTAATAATTTTATATGTTAAAAATATCTTTGTGATATGTAACTACGTATGTAAACAAATATAAGGTTCTATGTCTAATTCATTTGTTTTTGTTGTACAATAAAATTTCATTTCATTTCATTTTCATAAAATAACTTCGGAAAGAAGGTCGGTCTCGATATGAAAAGTTCGTGTTTCACGTCCAGTTTGGTGGTGTAGCCGGCACGACCAAAGAGAAGCACTGACCTGGCACCTAGTTAACGAAAGTGTTATAGTTTACGTAATAGGTGACATTTATGTAGCATGTCTGGTTTAAAATTATATAATCTTAGATAACTTAAGTGTGTTATAAAAACCGGCCAAGTGCGAGTCGAACTCGCGCACCGAGAGTTCCGTATCGCCATGTTATGGCTAGCGCCATCTAGATGGCGTGTTATGAAACGCTTCATATTAGTTAAATGTCATGATTAGTTAAAATGCTTCATAATCTATTCGGTAGATGCGCGCGCGCATACACTTTTTGGTTCCTTCTATGGGAACCCCCGTGATTTTTTTACTTTATCTTATTTTTATGATTTGTTATTATATCGTCCACAATAACACATATTCTGTGAAAATTTCAACGGGCTACCTATTACGGTTCAAGAGATACAGCCCTCGGACAGACGGACAGACAGACGGACGGACGGAGAGACAGACAGACGGCGTAGGCTTAGTAATAGGGTCCCGTACCGGATACGGAACCTTAAAAATAAAAATGATTTAGTACAAATGTATTTTAATATATTTTAAAATAACTAGCTGGGCTATGCTCATTCCAGTGTGCGCGTCGTTTGTGGCAGGTGGCAGGCAAGGCAGTGAAATGGTGGCGCGGCGGAGGCGGCGAAGGGGGCAGAGGGGCGGGAGGGAAGGTGAAGAGGGGCGGCGGCAGAGGGAGGGGCGGGGGAAAGCACTGAACAAATAGCTTCGGTTACTTTTCGGACACGCCTTCAAGTACGGTCTGTAGTATACTTACTCGTACGTACACCACGTTTGTTCCATAGATCTGTTCGTGCGCAATTGAATGCACTCAAATCATCAATGATTTACAGTGAATGCTTTAGCTAGGCACTGCGCACACGAGCGGCAAAACTGTCAGCTCTATAAGTCTATATGTTATTATAGTCTTTTCGCAATCATCATTACCCACATGCAATGCTGAGTCATCTAAAAAGTAGAGTGGGCCGATTGAATTTTGTCGCTCTCCTGCGCACCGATTGTACTTAAGTCCGTCGTCAATGTGTATGCGTCCACTGCTGGACATACGCCTCTCCAATTTTTCTCAAGTCCTCCCCGGCCTTCAACGGTATATACAGACAGACCCACTGAATTTGCGCACTGCTTAAACTTACCTAGAATTATTCTTTATTCTTTATTCATCATTTTTTCCTTTTCTTTACGTCCACTTAGTTTTCATTTACGAGTTATCATTATTTCTAAAAAAATTACAAATAAATTTTTTTTTCTTTATGCTAAACTATTCATATAACACGCTGGATCCTATTGGAGCAGGCCAGTCTCCACAAACAGCACCCGTTCACGACCAAACACGTCAGGGCCAGCCATTTTATTTATTTATGGAAACTGACACTGTTGGCTACATCACCTACAACATCCGTGAGGTCAGCCCATAAAACCGGGTGAACTGGGTGCCATGTCAGTGCTTCCCTTCATTTAATTTCATTTAGAAGGTACATCGACCGACATTGGAGTCTTCCCACAAAGCTATGTGTCTTTGTATAATTTCTGCCACGAAGCCCTGCGCGTGTACGTTCTGACGGTACTGCGGCGGCGCGGGCGACGGTGCACGGTGCTGGGTAATGTGCGCTGATGAAGGGGTAGAGCAACACGAACGCGGCTCAGGACACGCCCGTCGACCTGCGCCTGCGCACACAGTACGCTTTCATTGCCTTCTCGATGCCTGTCTGATGCTTTCTAGTTGTTCTTACTACTGGATGTACGTGACCTATCTATACATGTCAGCAATTCACATAACTTGAGATAGAAAGACAAAACCCGCCGGACTCGCTCGGAATATCCATATGTTTTTGACACCCAACTACTAAGAACACATCGTTTTTCGAAATCGTTCCTGTGTCGAACGGCGAAAATATGGAACGGTCTTCTGGTGAGTGTGTTCCCCACCACCTGGGAATCTTCAAAAGGCGTGTCAATAAATTAGACGACAACCTTTTTGTCCGCCCCATGGCCGCCGCCGGCATGGCGCCTCTCTGAGCGTGCTTTCGCGAGGAATGGTGTTATTGGCTGTGTCTGATCTTCCGTTGGAAGTATTGGGCACAGAAACCCTCGCCGGCTGTCCATAAAAAAAAACAAAACAAAAGAACGTAAACGCAAAAAGATAAATTTAAATCTTTAATTAGATAATGAACTCCTCGTTCTACATATTGGCTTTTCCACCGCGATATGCACTCGATAGCCTGTATATGTTTGTGTGACTGCCTGCACTCCAGGGAGTGATTCAGTACCTGTAATTTTACAAATTTTGCGAATTTGACACCAATTCATTTTGAGGTGAGAAATCTTTAAAACTGTATGGAGAATTTATTTTATTTTATTTTCTTCAGGTGTTCAACAGCCTATACATACAACATACATATTTGGAAGAACAAACTTTTACAGAATACAGGCCAATTACTGATTACCTTTAAGTTTTAATAGATACCTTTCTTTAAATATTTTTTTAAAAACATCTGCACAATTCAAAGTCATAACTGTAAAAGAAATCTCTGTCAGGGATAACTCCGCCTTTGCACCTCATGTAAATTATCATATTGTGTTTGTTTCCGTAACATTTACAAAGAAATAAAGTATTTCCATCTTCTATCTTACAATATTGTAAATAAAAAAAAAGTCAAAATAAGTGATAAAAGTATGGAACTCATATGTGTGTGTGTTCTTTTTTCGAATTTCGAATAAATTTTCTTACAAAATATGTTTAGGTTGAGACAAGGAATCACTCCAAAAAACTCTGTAAATACTATCGTATTTTACGTTACCTCTGTCAAATTTTGACATGCGTAATTGCGTAATGCGCATTTACATAGAGACATTCAAACGTTCTCAGCTACATTTCGTAAACGAATTAGAGGACAAAATTAGTCAAAATCATCGTCTCTCTCAAAAATAGTTCAGATAATCGGTGTAGGTTACCTATCACCGCATTTAAACTAATTTATTAATGAAATAACTTTAAAATAAATTTCATTTTTAACCCACACAACCAACTCCGCCCCACAGTTAGTAGAACAGTTAATAGAACAATATTTAAGGGGCGTGTACAGCCTAAACATACCCTCGTCATCTTATCCATTAATACCGCAGTTAATACCCCTTAAGAGGCGGCCGGTGCAGATAGCCTTAATTGAGAACATTGGATAATTAATCTATGGGGGCAGCAGTTAGTCGTTTAGAACTATCAATCTAAATTTAGCGATGGGGGGCGCCACCTAGCAAAGGCTCACTTGAACCACCAAATATCTACAGGCTGTTGCAGCCTTTTATTTACTTAGCATACCTACTCCGACGCCTTTAAGTAACTGAACGAAAATTAATTTTGACTTTTTTATTGTTTATTTTTGACAATAAAATTATACTACGTTGTCATTTTAATATACTAACATAATTATGCTGATACAAATTACGTATTAAATTTTGACAAAGGCTCTTTACACCTGATTCACTTAATTAATAAGTCTTCGAAGTCAGAACTCTCAGAAAAATTGTTAATCTTGCTCTCAAGCTGTGTTTTAGATAGACTATGGGCGGTGTTATTATGTGGCTAGTCACTAAATACTTTAATAACTTTAAACAATATGTTTAAAAAAATACCCTGCGAAGTTTCTTGTCGGTTCTCCTTCTTCGAACCGGATAGAAAAAATTGTGACAAGTTCGAGCGCACTATAACTGCCATATGAATGATCAATAAACAATACAATACAGTACAATGTGTCGGAGTTTTTTTATTTGTATTTTTAGTTTTATTCAGGCTTTATTAATGGGTCGTAATTTTTTTATTACTTCATTACTTGATTACAGAAATAGCTGAGAAACATCCCGGTTAAATCAGATTTCTAATAAATAAACCGCATCCAGATCGGTCCATCCGCTTGGGAGGTACGATACCACAGACAGACAGACAGAAACACAGTCAGACTGACGGAGGCGTGAAACTTAAACAGCCTTCATTTCCGTCGGGATTAAAAATAAGCTTTGCAGAACGCGAGATACGTGCGTGCAACCACGTGAGCATAGTGCAACAAGAAGGAGCACAAGGCTACGGAACCCTCTGTATGATCAACGTTCTCACTTAACAGTTTTTTGCTGCAACATACTGTTCACCGTTTACTCATTGACACGAAACTTGTTTCTCTCTCTCTCTCTCTCTCTCTCTCTCTCTCTCTCTCTCTATCTATCTCTATCTCTCTCTCTCTCTCTCCCTCTCTCTCTGCTGCCTCCATTTCAAATACTTACACATACTTATTTTTGTATACATACAAATATAAATATACTATACATACATGTACAATATACATGTATATTGTACATGTATGTATAGTATATTTATATTATTCGTATGTAATTTTCAGTTGATTTAGAATTTTTCGATTAATTTATTACTTTGTAGGACGACTGTGGTTTGCCTGTTACCTACCAGTACCTACAGTGGCTACAGTTCGCACAAAAACCGCCTCATCCTCATTCGCTGACTACACAATTTTAGATAGCTCAAAATTGCCCGCCACTTACAAATATAATAAAGGCGAATTAAAAATAAATAGAGGGAGATAAAACGCAAAACAAAAGCAATTAAAATCTGACGCCGACCAGCCTCAGGTTGTATTAAACGCATCGCAATCAATATGTGGAAGTGGTATCGATGTAAGTGAGACGGGAAAAAAGTGCACCAAGACGAAATCAATTTATATTTTATTTGTTTTTTTTTTATGGAAACTGACACGGTTGGCTACATCACCTACAACATCCGTGATGTTAGCCCATAACACCGGGTGAACTAGGTGCCATGACAGTGCTTCCCTTCATTTCATGTCGGCTACACTGAACTGAATGGAAAACACGAACTAATTTACATAGCCGTTTCGAACGCCGTTTCGCTCAGTGCGATGGTATCAACCCGGGTGGTATAAACCCTACCACCTAGTAAGGTAAGAAGGGAAGGGACCTATAGTTTAACGTGGAATCCGAACCACGGTCAGCCTCCAACAGTCGAGCGGAAACCCATATATAAAAAACCCTAAACTTTACGTATCTGTAATTGATATGTATTTGCAAAAAAAAAAATTATTTCTGAGATGAAAGATAATAATTGATAGACTGGAAAAGAAAGAACTCATTCAAATAATTTGTTTAAAGGTCTTTTTATCGGTTTGTTTTCGCACGCATCATGTAACCAATTTGGATATAGTTTTCAGAAAAATAACGTACAGATTTATTAGGATCATGCCTTTATTCACGAGCTAAACAGTGGGGTCGGACGTAAACGCAGTCGGATATATTATAAAATTTTGTTATATCTATTGAAATTATTCAATTCAACGAACTTTTTCAAATTTACTATTTCCCTTTTTTGCTTTTATATGTAATTGATTTGTCTAAATGGAATTGTCAAACAATAAATACAACACAAGCGGAACCACTGATTCAGCTAGTTACAAATAAGGTAGGCATAGGTACATTATGTCACACTTATTTACCCACGTGTCTTCTCTTACGTCTGCTGCAATGCACTGCACGACAACCAAACGTTGGTTACGAGATAAAACGCAGCGATGTAATGACAATGCCGATTCTGCCTCTGTATTCCCACGAGTTAAACGGTTATTAAGGTGCTCGTGGTGTAATTATAAACCAGCTATCAGTACATAATAAAATTACGTTTGTAAAGCCCACATAGACGCGGGTAATACCTAGAATTGTTCAGATCACAGAACATAATAAATACACGTAAGAAAGAAAGAAAGAAAAAAATAAAAAAATAAAACGGTCTACCTACACATCAATGTCATGTGGGTTTTTCAAAATGGGCGTGAAAAGGCTTCTGTCAGGCCGGCATGACATTTGCAAACCCCGTGTATCACAGAATGTCTATAGGCATCGTTAGACACCTATTCATAGGTGAAACGACAACAAATGTCGCGCTTTCCATAAAAAAAATGTATGAGATGAAAATTAAATTAAATACATTTGCCAATAATTGTGAAAAATAGCCTCTGTCCATGTCTCAGTTCTTGAGGCCGACCGTATGGTTCAGATTTCATTTAAAACTAGGCCCCTTCCCTTTTTATATTACTAGGTAAAAAGGGAAGCTCACATAAAAATAGTTTTAATTTAATGTGCTGGTATCAATCCGGGCGGCTTAAACATACCGCCGAGTAAGTAAGAGAAATTACCACAGTTTTATGTGGTATTCGAACCACGGTCTTAGAGCCACGATTAAAAAAAAATGTCGTGGCTCAAGTTTGGGAACCACTGGTCTTTTTTTTTAATACAATCCGGTACGGATGGCTGAGTCAGAGGGGCCAGAGCACATGCTACGACCAGCCAATATCGCCTGCGACAAGGTAGGCGAGATTTCCCTTTGTATTCCTGTCCATACTGGACTAGAGGAGAACACAGCCCAGTCTACCATCTTACACAGTCGGCTACAATTTGAGCTTACCACCTAGTTAGGGGCAAGGGGCATGGGTCAAGGGGTCTAGGGTCTAGACCCATAATGTTAGATGTGTCACTCAAGCAAGGTTGAGCTGGTTAAGATCTGTTCAAACGCTGATCCCACATCATCAATATTCAAATTACATTTGCAAACACCGAAACAAATAACCAGAAACGTTATTGTCATACGTTTTACCTTGTTAACAACATCTGGTCGGCATGCACACCATTCTATGCACACCATTCGATTCGCCGCTGACAGAAAATGCGGGAGCAAACACGAGAGACACGTGGCATGGAATGCACATCATTATCTGCACACCATTCGCTGCTGACAAAAGATACGTGAGCAAACAAGTGAGACATGTGAGATTAGTACATAGGCATATATTTGACACGTAAAAACGTATGATAATAACGTTTCTGGGTTCGTTGTTTTGGTGTTTGAACATATAATTTGAATATTGATGCTATAGGATGGCGTTTGAACAGCTCTTGATCAGATGAGCCTTGCTTGTGTGACATAACTACATAACATTATGGGTCTTGAGTCTAAGGAACCAGAGTCTAGACTCTAGACCCTAGTTCCCTTGCCCCTTACTAGGTGGTAGGCTCAAATTGCAGCCGACTGGGTTGATATCACCGTACTGGATGTAAGATGGCCCCATAGCACCCTCGTTTGTATTCTCCTCTAGTCCAGTATAGCCAGCAATCCGGAGAAGTTTCCGGTATGGCACCTACCTTCTCAGAGGTCATATTGCCTGGTCGGGGCGTGCGCTTTAGCCCCTCCAATTCAGCGACCCATACCGGATTACATAAAAAAACATAACGATAATGTCTACCAGCGGTTAAAGGATAAACGAACATAAAAGAAATAGTAGACTATTCCTTATTCTTTATTCTTTATTCATCATTCGTATGGTAGTACACTACGCTTGAATTTGTCCTGTTAGTTTTTAGTTTTTACAATCCGGTTCGATTACACCCACAAAGAAGAGCCGGCAAGAAACTTCGCAGGGTTCTTTTTTTAACGTCTTCAATTACAATACATTGTGACTAGCTACACAATAGACACCGCTTACAGTGTTAAGATATAGTTTGAGAGCTAGAATAACTATAATTTAAGCTATGAAGAAGGTTTAAGAATTATTTTTCTTATAATGTTTTCTTAGTGCACTTTTTTCACTTCCCTAAAAAGGTCGAGGCGAAGTCTAGATATTTACATCTATGTGTTCGATCCACAAAAAAAGAGCAAACACGCCCTCAGGTAAAGGCGCAGTCTGTCCATTATTTTATAGCCAAATATCTCCCGCTAAAGACCGTGATTTGAGCCCATTGTGGCCCAATAAGCCTCCATTAGGGGCCCGGAGGCGTCCCGCGGAGTTTCGGGGAAGCGTCTCGTTAGTCGTATGATTTGTGGCTGAGAAATGATTCTGTTGTGCTAAATATTTCTGTGAACTATATTTAGCGTCTGCGGAAGGTATGATATAGATACTGATGGTGAAAAGGCAAAGTGGCGTATGAGCCAAAAAGTCAATTTTCTATTTTTAATATCGAGGATTTGGCGCTTACGCCCTTTCGCGTAACCACCGATCGCCCAGGGTAGGTATGTGGGCGATCGAACAAAAACAATGTCTCAGGTAAAAATAGAATTGATCTTGTTATTTTTATTTATTTCTTTATTTCAGTCAATTAGGGTCTTATAAAAAAACCGGAAGTGCGAGTCGTACTCTGGCACCAGAGCTGCGCTTCGTGCGCACGAAGCGCAGCTCTGTCTGGCACCCAGGCTCTGGTCTATGTGCGACAGGGACGACGCTATACAACCGGATTGTCTCTTTCTAAAGTTCGATGTACATTATTTTCTGCCGCGTGCTGTAAGTCGATCGTTAAGGTTCGATCGCTAACGTCTCAATTTAAGGGCAGTATTGTAAATTTTACAACACTTGGACGCCAGTAAAGTTTACAGCCGCGCTCTTGTTACATTTTATAATGTTGCTTCTCTCGCATCTACAGCCCTTTGTAACAGCATTATTTGGAAAACCATTTTTTTATGAACAAATTATTTAGGAAGTGATAATTTTATTTTTTATTTTATTTTGTTCCGGTAGCCTATGGATACAATATATTTTGAAAAGAACACTTTTCTGAAAATATGCCAATTACAGACAACCCTAAGTTAAAATAGATAATTTTTTGTACATAAAATTTATAGATAAAAACATTTTTTAGATACAAATTTGAAAATGTGTGTGTGTAACTGTGAGATCGGCTGAGTGTGTAGGTATAATCATGTAAGGAATATAATAAGGTACCTTAATATAAATACAATAGAGTTCAAAATGCTGTAAAATAAAGGTTGGTATACCTACAGTAGTGTAGGTAATTATGTAGAACAAAGAAAACCTTTTGGTATTTAACATGTACGAGTATTATTACGCAAAGAAGTACACGTTAGTAATTAATAATAAGTAATATGTTAAAAACGTAAATAATTTATTTAATATAATAAGTTAAATTAAAAACTAAATACTTATAAAATAAATGAAAAAAAAAAGTGGAAGATGAAGCCCATTTACGGTTAGATATTTAACGAAATGATAACATAGCACACACAAATACAGACTTCAAAAATCTTTTAAATAGCTAAAAAAATTAGTAAAAATCCCCGCAGATATTCACTAAAAAGTATGAACGCGGGACTCACGGTTGATGTATAAATATTGTTCGCAAGCAGATACAAAGCTAAATCGTAACTCCCTCAAGCCAATAAAATCCTCGGAGTCCCGTCCCGGTACATTTTGATGTTTACACATCAAACATTACGTATTTGAACTTTATCTACTACTCTCGTTTAAGTATGTACGGTCGTAGATAAATATTTAAGACGACCATTCTACCAGGATTTCAGAAGTGTGCAAATTTTTGACATTTTCGTTCAAATTCTATTTTTATACCGATATCGAAAACCGTGTGGTGGGTGACGAGTGACGACTGACGACAGGGCCCGGCCTCGAAGCTCGGCGACTATATCTAATGAAGACATCGTCGACAAAGTATCAAAGACAAAAATAACCAAAAATAAAAAGACCCATTGAGCGGGGTAAGGGCAGTGTCACACCGGTGCGCCTGCGCTCGGAACGTACGGAATGCCACGCTCGCCTCATTAAGATCTGTGTAGATTGGCCTTTAGTCGTTAAGTTTAAATTATTTTATTGTCGTGAGCGTTTTATATTTTTCAATTTGGTGTGAAGATTTTTGGAGATTGTGTCTGTGCCTTAAGGTTTATAATATAACCTACTTAGTATTATAAAGTTTAAAATACAATCAACAAAGGAACGGAATTTGTAATATTGACAATAACAATTACTAGCTTTTGCCCGCGGCTCCGCTCGCTACGTTGCAGGTTAAGTTTAGAAGTTAAGGCCACATTCAAGGTAAGCAAGCACCGTGCAAATTCTACGGGTGCAAGCAGGAAAGCGACATGCCGTTTTTTCGAGTTGGAGTAGGATACATCGCACAGTACATTTGCAACGTAAGCAACATTTCGGTTTAAATTTTTTTATTGCAAGAGTACAAATTGAAACAATAATGTAATCGACACAGATTTAATCAACGAATAATATAAAATAAAATAATATATTCTAACCAAAACTTATTTAGTCACCTAACGTCCAATACGTTTATAAGTACAAACATTCAGAGGCATATTCAAATTTTTTATGGAAACTGACATGGTTGACTACACATCACCTACTACCTCCGTAATGTCAGCCCATAACACCTTGGTGAACTAGTGCCATGTCAGTGCTTCCATTCGGTCGTGCCGGCTACACTGAGCTGGACGGAAAACACGAACTAATTACATAGCCGTTTCAACCGACCTTTCATTCAGTGCGGTGGTGACATACCGGGCGGGTTAAACTACCCTACCACCTAGTAAGGTAAGGAGGAAAGGGACCTACAGTTTTACTTGGAATCCGAACCACGATCAGCCTCCAACTTTCGGTCAAGAGTTCACCCATAGATTGAGATAGAGCTAGAGCGTATGATCCGACCGACGACGACAGTCGACCGACGGCATCACTGAGCTAGGTACCGAGGCTGACAAAAAAAATATGCGGATGTTGTAGGTGATGTAGCCATTTTCACAAAAAGAAATAAAAATAAATTTAAATTGAGGTAAAGTCAAAAATAAATTGTTTATTTACACCGCACGATTTTTTTATGATTCAAGAGCATGAGAAATATTCTCAAAAAAACCGGCCAAGTGCGAGTCGAACTCGCGCACCGAGGGTTCCGTATCGCCATGTGTTATGAAATGCTTCATAATATTAGTTAAATGTCATGATTAGTTTAAATGCTTCATAATCTATTCGGTAGATGGCGAGCGCGCATACACTTTTTGGTTTTTCTATGAGAACCCCCGTGATTTTTTTTACTTTTTGTTATTTTTATTATTTGTTGTTATATCGGCCATAATAACACATATTCTGTGAAAATTTCAACGGGCTAACTATTACGGTTCAAGAGATACATCCCTCGGACAGACAGACGGACGGATGGACGGACGGACGGACGGACGGACAGACAGACAGACAGCCAGACAGACGGCGTAGGCTTAGTAATAGGGTCCCGTACCGGATACGGAACCCTAATAAAGTGAAGCTTTTTATCATAAGAAACGATAACAGCTACCTGCCCATGCTGTTGTTTATTACACACAGGTTGTTTATTGTACAAGACCCCGAGCATAATATTGATCGAAACAAATGGACCGTGGGACATTAGACCACTTAAGTGAATTGCCGACCGCTTACTTCTCTTTGGCTACTACAAACATTACGGAGGAAGCAACTCGCCGGTTTACTACTGAGTAAATAGACGAGTTGTGTGAAATATTTTTTTTTATTTTTATTTATTTTTTAATACAGCTGATATTCATTCCTGTGACCTGCTGCGTGTCTTCAAAAACATAAATTAGGGTTGGTACCACCGCATTGACTGAAAGGTCGGTCGAAACAGCTATGTAAATAGTTTGTGTTTTCCGTCAAGTTCAGTGTAGCCGGCACGACCGAAGGGAAGCACTGACGTGGCACCAAGTTCACCCGGTGTTATGGGCTGACATCGCGGATGTTGTAGGTAATGTAGCCAACCGTGTCAGTTTCCATAAAAAAAAAGAAAAAAAAGAGGTCAACCATTTTGTCCGCTAGCGTTGCGTCTTCCTGAGCGTGCGGTTTCGCGATGACTTGTGTTATTTTCAAATTGAGAACGTCCAAACTGAACACATTCTGAAACTTTAATTTATACGTTTTCCATAGAAAAGGTATATTGTATTATGCGATGCATACATATTTAAATGCTCAAAAAGGGGCAAGTGCGTAGTACCCGTAACCGACGAGCATGCATGAAGAACATTATGGGAGTGGAAGAGGCGGCAGAGGTGTGTCAGGATCGTGGCACGCGGAGATCCGTTGTCTCTGCCTACCCCACCGGGAAACAGGCGTGAAGGGTACTGGGAAGCGTGGGGCGGACGGGGTACCAGTGACGAAATGGCGAGAGCTCAAAGTTCGTGAGGAGTCCACTGGACTCCGGAGATCAATTAAGGGTAAATGGAAGGCAGTTATGAAATGTTTCATTCAAGCTGTGTTCCCATTGACTTTTCTCGTTCAAACATACCAAGAGCTAAATATACAAGTGCCGCCGATTAGTGGACAAACACACACTTCCGTAAGTTGTCCGAGCCTTAGAAAGAATAACACGTCTCACTACAGTGCGTCTGTCTCTCTTTCTCTTTCTCTCTCTCTCTCTCTCTCCTTCCTACTGTCTGTCGTAGAAATGTCGATGGAAAGGCAAAATAGCCTAAGCGCCAAATAGTTGAATTTTTGTTTTAACTCAAAACGCTTACAATGAAAATTTAAGTTTTGGCGTTTAGAACATTATGCCATTCCACAGATGTAATGAGTTTGGCGTTCAAAAGCAATATTGACTCGGTATTCATAACGACTTATGAATTGAATATGAATGAATAAGCTTGTGACCACGAAATTATGATAGCACAGCACATTGGAATCTAATTAGATAGAAACGTGCATACTTACACCTGCTGCTTCACCGTTCCGAACCGGTGTAAAACTGTAGGTCCCTTCCCTTGCCCCTTACTAGGTAGTAGGCTCAAATTATAGCCGACTGGGTTGGTACCACCGTACTGGATGTAAGATGGCCGCATAGCAGCCTCGGTTGTGTTCTCCTCTCTCAGTCCAGTATAGCCAGCAATCCAGGGAAGTCTCCGGTATGGCACCTACCTTCTCGGAGGTGATTATGGCTGATCGGAGCATGTACTTTGGCCCCTCCAACTCAGCCATCCATACCGTATTACATAAAAAAAAAATGAATTCAGAATGGGGGAGCAGCCATTCGTTTAAATTCAATTCAATAAAATATACAATTAAATACCTACATGAGTCAGTTCAATGAATATAAATGTAGGCAGAGAGGGGAGTGGCGGCGAAGAAAACACAAATTATGGCATTTAATTAATTTACAAGTAATTGTCAGATGTCAGGCTCGATAGTTCAGTGGTGCGATCGCTTCTTCTGCTTCATTTCAAAATTATTTTATATCTGCAGCGCCGTCACTGGATACTGGCAGTAATAAACGAAGTCCCTATTCGTTCGGTTACCACCTATAAAAAAAAAAGAAGAAAAGGTCGACTGTCGGTCGTGATCATAAGCACACCTAGGTGCTGTCGGGATGGGTGACCGCTCGACCGTTGGAGGCTGACCGTGGTACGGATTCCACGTAAAACTGTAGGTCCCTTCCCATCCGGTTGAAACGGCTATGTAAATAGTTCGTGGTCGAAACTAACACGGTTGGCTACATTACTTAAAACATTCGTGATGTCAGCCCGTAACACCGGGTGAACTAGGTGCCATGTCAGTGCTTCCCTTCATTTCATGTCGGCTACACTGAACTGGACGGAAAACACGAACTATTTACATAGCCGTTTCGACCGACACGTTTCGCTCTGTGCGCTGGTACCTACCCTGGCGGGATAAACCCTACCACCTAATAAGGTAAGAAGGAAAGGGACCCAATTCACAATTCTTCTAATTTATTGTTGCAAAACAAGAGTTTCATACTAGGCAGATTTTAACACCATCAATAAGTAAATGAAGTAGGTAGCTGCTATGGCACCTCCGCTCCGCATGAAACAACACCTGAATGAAATAAATAATCAGAATAAATAAAAATTCAGGGCTCGAAATCTTCGCGCTGAGGCAAATCGAAGTTTCATTCGACATAGGCCTGTTTTCACAAACATCGAAGTTAGTTAAAGGTGGATTTGAGTGATTTAAGAAAATATTCATACATACATATATACATAGCGTCACGCCTGTTTCCCGGTGGGGTAGGCAGAGACAACGGATCTCCACGTGCCATGATCCTGACACACCTCTGCCGCCTCTTCTACTCCCATTATGTTCTTCATGCATGCTCGTCGGTTACGGGTACTAAGCACTTGCCCCTTTTTGAGCACATGCCCGATCTGGTCTAGGTACGTGCGTCTAGGGCGACACTTCCCGACTCTTCCATTCACATTTGCTTCATAAATTTCTTTCGTTAGTCTCCTATCATCCATTCTTCCAACATGACCGAACCACCGAAGCATCCCTTTCTCAATCCTTGTCACTATATCTTCTTTCAACCCACAGCGCTCTCGCACTACACTATTTCTCAATCTATCTTTCATTGTAACTCCGCACATACTCCTCAACGCGCGCATTTCCACAGCATGAATCCTGCTTTCATGCTTCGTCTGCCATGCCCAACTTTCACTCCCGTACATAAGTGTAGGGGCCAGCACTCCACCATGGACAGCCAAACGTGCCCTAGTTGACATGCTTTGGCTGCTCATAATAGCGTGCAACGCCCCATTCACTTGGTTACCGGCTTTCACTCTCTTTTCTACATCTCCTTCACATTTTCCATCACGCGTGAACATATTCCCCAGATATACGAATTCGTTCACTTGCTCCAGTCTCTCATTCCCAATCCTGACATCGCATTCGGACACAATTTCATTCCTGTCCAGTACCATAACTTTCGTCTTGTTTACATTCACTTTCATTCCCTTCCTTTTAAATGCTTCAACCATAACAGTAAAATATTCACTTAAATTTAATTAATGTCAACTTTCCTTGAAGTAAATATTACGAGTATGTGAATTTCTTCTTACACAAAAATAAATTTCTTACATTCTAATAAGTCCATCTACATGTTGAAAGTTTATAATTAAAATTTAAAATTATAGAAAGCTTCTAATATTATTTCTTTGTACAATATTCAATACAATTAAGCAAACACTAAATATTGAATTTTTGACCATGCAATTCGATTAAATATAGATTTTCAATTAAAGGTAATGTTAGAAAAGAACAAATACCTGGTTAAGTTTTCAGATGAAAAATATATTTATTGCACAATATGAAATTAACAAATAAATTAAAGACTAATAATAAACTAACCTAAACAACATAAAAAATTTCACACAAATTTTGTCACTCTCTCCTCGTAGGGTACCCAAAACGCTCGCAGCATTCCCGCGCTGGATAGCGTTTTCAGATTAATTTTATTGCATAACTTTTAACATCGGTGCCATACTTTTCTTTTATATGTTCATAAATAGTGTCATATTAAGTGACTTTGTCAACAAAATACCATTTCGATTTATCATTTTACTACAAAGAAAAAAAAATCAAAGGCTTGCTTAAAGTGAAGCACAACTTGAGCGCCACTCAACTCCGGGTTATGAATCCAGGCCTGCAGAGGCGCTATTCCCGGTGTAGAGAATTTGTAGAGCTGTTACCTCATTTAATTTATAGCTGTTGAAATGTTCTTGTTAAATTGTTATATTGATGCTCCGGACTGCGGCCAGAACCTGTTCACTAGGGTTGCCAATCCTCCTTCCTTTTAATCCTTATTCCGTTTACTCGTGGATTTTTGTGGGAAATTACTTACTGGTATGATGAGGACCTACATTTATACATAAACATAAAGCAATGGGTTCCAAAACTGTATGACAAAAGTTATGAAATTGCACTTAATAAAATAAGTGTACTTCTAAATAAGTGAATCCTCAAGTGTTTGTGCTCTTAAGCGACAATATATAGACATTATATAAAAATGTTACCGTGTTAAATGTAACTTTTTCGGGTTCCGTATCAATTACTAAGCCTACGTCGTATGTCTGTCTGTCTGTCTATACGTCCGTCCGTGCGTCGTCCGTCCGAATGCAGTATATTTTGAACCGTAATAGCTAGTATCCGGTTGAAATTTTCACAAAATATGGGTTATTATGGCGGATGTGCCAACAAATAATAACTGGCCTAGCTAAGCGCGTCTAGCTGTAGTATAGCTGCGTATAGCTTTAATCTCAATTTAAATAATATTTAAAATTTTGTCAACCCTGTCTCTTTGGAGCGCTTATTAGTACAGCGCGCATGCTCCGACCGAGCGCAGGCCGAGCCAATTTGTGCTGCACACACACACATGTGTACCTCACATACACCCTCCCACCCCCTTACATACACACACACCTGCACGTCTATAGACACACACACTCTCTATTTGTCCTGTAATATTCGATGGCAGATTGTCTTCCAAGTTGTACTTATTTTTAGGTTTCCGTACCAGTACGGAAGCCTATTACTTAATTTTTTATTGTATCGGCTTCGCTCGCGTGAAATTCGTAGTTAAAAAGAAGATTATTAGAAAGTTAGAAGGCCAAGCTGCGTTCCGGTAAATGATAAACCTTCTCGAAGAAAGTAAGTAACTAAGAGCGAGGCCGGAAGCCGAGCTTCGTTCAGGTAAACAAAAGACGCGCGGACCTTCGGTTTGTATGAGAGTCACATCTTAGCGTAACCGGAACTGAATTTTATTTAGCCTATCCTGTGTCCCGTTTAGTTAAAGGTTTAAAAGTTATGGAGGAACTTACATACATAGATACCATACATAGAATTTTCGACTTGTCCAAGCGTAGGCGTCGCTAATAAAATAATATAGTAAGTATATAAAATTCAAAACTTTCTAAACAAATGGCAACTTTATTGGGGTTTAACAACTCTTCAGAGTTTGCAGACATTTCCAAAATAGTGGCCCGATTGGGATATAGGTACATTTTATAATTAGTGGCTTGATTGGGATATAGGTCCACATTATAATGGCCAGGAGGGTGGCCAGTTTCGCAGGTAGCACTTTGAAGACCGAGAATTGCACTGTTCAATCAGCGGTGAGGGGTGGATGTGGGAGAATGTTTCAATACTGGTCCCACATACACTCCTCGTCTTGTCTGTAATTTTTCTTTGTGTGTTTTAATTTTTTTTTCTCTGTCTCTTTTTATGTTTTGATTTTGTTATGTGTTGTTATGTGTAGTTATGGACAAAATTTGTCCGAAATAAAGAAGTTTTATTTTTATTTATTTATTAATTTATAATTAGTGACCTGATTGGGATATAGGTACATTTTATAATTATTAGTGGTCTGATTGGGATATAGGTACATTTTATAATTTAGTGGCCTGATTGGGATATAGGTACATTTTATAATTTAGTGGCCTGATTGGGATATAGGTACATTTTATAATTTAGTGGCCTGATTGGGATATAGGTACATTTTATAATTTTAACCTTTTAATCTTTTCAAATACAATGCGGAAGTATTTTTAGGTTTATAATAATATATGAGCTAACGACAACATAATACGCCGTCCTATGAAATTATTTGCTTCCGCTGTGCGAGTATTTATTATCAAATTAAATTATTTGAGTGCCTTTCTGGCAGAACCATGTCGAATTCATAATTAAACTTTTATGTTTATTTCTATGAATCTATTGCATACAGTATACAGGGTGATATTGTACTTGCAGTGTTTTTTATAACCTCATAATGTACGGGGGTTGGGAAGGCGATTTTGTTTTTAATTTAATTGAACTTTTTTTTATTTATTCACTTTAAGACACAGAATCACACCCTGATCTATATAGTACGAGAGCGCGCTGCAAAAAACCAACGTCATCGAGTACCAAGATGGGACCAGTTTGTGGTGGTCTAGAATAGGATAGGCATCCTAAATATACAGGGTTGCCTGAGCAAAACCTGGCACGTTTTGTGTAGAAGGTAATTAAACATGTCATTTTTTTGGTGGAATTTACGTCATCGAGTACCAACTGGAGACCTAGTACATTCGATAAAGCTCATCAAGAAGAGCACAAAAATACTAGGTTGCCTCGTCCTACCTTGGCAGTTTTTGCAGTCGGGCAAATTTAAGAGTGCTGAAAAATTGTCAAATTTACGTCATCGAGTACCAAGATGAAAATCACACCATTCGATAGTTCTGATAACCTACTTCATAAAAAACCTTGGTTGCCTGCCCTCACCTTGGAGCATTTCCTAGTCGGCCAAGTTTTATGTCGGATAGACGCCGTGTTACTAAGTTCTAAAATCGTTCATTTATGATCGTAGGACCGTTTAACGATAGATTTAGCTTAAAACTGAGAACACTTTATTAATCCAGCTATACCAGTGGTCATTAAACCGCGGCCCGCGGACCGCATGCGGCCCGCAGGCGATATTTGTGCGCATTGTCACAAACAGCGCCGATAATAAGTTTTTTTTTATTGTTAGCGCGACATATGGCGCCGATCCACCCATATGGTGTCTAACGACGCCCATGTACATCCGGTCACGTGAGATACAGGAAGTAGCTACCGTGCAGCTCCTTGTATTTCCATACTTCCTCCTCCTTCCTCAGTGCCAAGTACAACCGGTTTCCGCCAGTTCTCTTTTCCCATGCCCAGCGGGGTAAGACCTTTAAAGCTGGTGGCGACATCGCGTGGCATCTCACAAACCTACTGTACCAAAAAGTACTGACGGAGATTGCATACCTCGCGGTTGTGCATGTTCATGGCATTTAACATACCTCGACCCCCACACTTCCGCGGGATATACAACCTCATGATGACCGATGATCGTGGGTAATATATATTTTAGCTTTTACTCACTATGAAAATATTATCTGCGCTGTGAGTGTGTGTGCGCGCTTGACGACAAAAACTGATGCGGGAATATGCAGAGCAACTGAGCGGGTCTGCACTGCACATATTTTGACAACATTCATTGACGTTCATTTTCGAAAATGAACTTCTTAAAAAACAAATATTGCAATAACCTTTCCACTCATTTAGAAGACGCAATTAAGATTGCATGTAGTCCCAAAGACGCCAACATAGAAGAAAGTCCCCAAGGCGCCAACATACATACTTATGTTAACATTATTACTATTAACTAAAACATGTTTGTCATTGTATTAAACATCTCGAAGACACATTTTTTGACGTGATGACGTCACGTCTTATAAATTGATGAACACCGGCTGCACACACGAAAAAGTGTCACGTTCCATCTGAGCCTGAGTGTGCAAGCGAGAGCGCTGAGAAAACTGTCAAGATCAGACAACAGAAGTTTATTGATGGCCAGTCACAAGATGATTAATCTTTCTACTGGAAATAGAATTACTGGTGTACGCTCTATGCACTACGATTATTCCACGTCATCACGTAAAACTATCGTCCGTAAATCGACTTTACAGACAACCAATTTTTTTTGTTTACTATACAATACGTGGCAGTAAATATTGCACATCGGGATTTAGAAAGAGACAATCCGGTTGTGGAGCATATCTCTGTTGCTCTAACTCAACAACTGCAACAACAGCAACTTCGTCAGCCTCGATAGCTCAGTGGTGCAGACAGTCGACTGTCGCTATTGATGATTAAGCAACGGTGGGCCGGTCAGCTTTTGGATGGGTGACCGATCGACCGTTGGAGGCTGACCGTGGTTTGGATTCGACGTATAAAACTATAGGTCCCTTCCCTTCATACCTTACTATAGGTGGTAGGGTTCAACCCGCCCGGGTTGATACCACCGCACTGAATGAAACGTCGGTCGAAACGACCATGTAAATAGTTCGTGTTTTCCGTCCAGTTCAGTGTAGCCGGTACGACCGAAGGGAAGCACTGACATGGCACCTAGTTCACCCGATGTTATGGGCTGACATCACGGATGTTGTAGGTGATATAGCCAACCGTGTCAATTTTAATAAAAAAAAAACTCGCACGTCTCTGTGCCCGTATAAGCTTTTCGAGACAATAGTTTCGTCTTCAACTCTATGAACGATCAAAATCCAACGTCTCTGGACACATTCCCCCCCCCCAGGACGCCCAAACAACCATCGTTGGGGAATTGGCTGTCCTGCAAAGTAGCTTGAAGATTAAATGGATCAACCTTAGTAGAGAAGGCGCAAGCTTGCATTTTGGCTACGTTGAAGTTGACCAAGTTCTCCTTTCCCCAAGAGGATACTTTTTTGAGAACCAGGTCAACCTGGAAATGGACGCCCAAAACTGGAAATCCAAGTGCACAGTTTTGTAGGGACGCCGTAGGCTGGAAGCTTGCTTAGTATTTCCCGGTGTCAGTTGCGATCGAATGCTTTCGATATATCCAGCGCGACCACCAGCGATTCTCTAAAACCATCAAGCCTTTCAGCCTACAAATGTATGACGTACTACGCTAGAAGATACTAAGCGTAAGCCGTACTGCTTGTCGTCGAGGAGTTTAAAGTTTTCTAGGTACGTCGGGAGCGCTGAGTTGACCATTGCTCCATAACATTACTGAATGGTGATGTCATCGCATTAGGACGATAGTTTGATGGGTTCGCTGGGTCTCCCTACTTGGGTGGGAACCGGCCGGACCGAAGCTCTCTTTCAGCAAGAAGGCATAGAACCGGAGGAATAGAAACGTTTGAATAGGCGAGCGAGGAATGGCGCGAATTTCAGTGCACAACTGTTGGATGCGAAAAGGCGTGCAAAGACATTTACCTTTTCCTTCGCGAGTATAGCGAGCAAACCATCCGACCGAACGCTGAACTTGTCGTGCCTGAACTTGGCCAAGTTTTGCGTTCGTTTGCAGGACCTACCAGCGACGACGTTGAGCTCTCGTCTATTCTCCACTTTTTTTAAATGGAAACTGATACGTTTGGCTACATCAGCTGCAACATCTGAGATGTTAGCCCATAATACGGGGTGAACTAGGTGCCATGTCAGTGCTTCCCTTCATTTAATGTCGGCTACACTGAACTGAACGGGAAACAAACTATTTACATAGCCGTTTCTTCCTACGACGTTTCGTTCAGTGCGGTGGTACCAAGCCGGCCGGGATAAACCCTACCACCTAGAAAGGTAAGAAGGGAAAGCACCTACAGTTTAACGTAGAATCCGAACCACGGTCAGCCTCCAACGGTCGAGCGGTCACCCATCAATGTAGTGACCGCGCCCAGGATTGCTTAATAATAGTCGACCGACCGGACCGGATCACTGAGCTACCTAGGCTGACAGACATATTTTGCAGCCATTTCCTATATACCTGGTTCTTAGCGTCAATAACCAGCCTGCAATGACGATCGAACCAAGGTTTAAGGCGGCCGCCGATAGGAACGGTAGAAATAGGGATGGAGAGGGAGGCACACAGGAATGGGTCTGAAAAAGAGAAGCAAACGTCGTGCCAAGAGTATTCTCCAAGGAAGGAACGGAAGTCATCCCATTGTGCTAACCGGTAGTGCCAAACTGTCCACGTACTACATTCACGTGCTTTCGCGAAGTGTACAGTTGGCACAGTTGAGCGTATAAGGCAATGGTCGGAGTTACCGAGGAAAGCCTCAATCCTCATCCTGTAGCCATTTGGCTCAATAGTCAGGACAAGGTCCAATAAACTAGGTCGATGGGCAGAGTTATTCGGTATCCGAGTAGTTCCGGACACCAACTGCGTCAACCCGTGTGCAATGGCCAAGTTGTAAGCAGGCATAGTCCGTGACTTGGGAGTCCAACCAATCTTGATGTTTAGCGTTGAAATCACCCAGTTTCACTAACTCCACCGCAGGGAAATAGCTGAACAGTTTGTCTGTCGTAATGCTGAGATGCTCGAAAAATGTCTCTGTCAATGACGCACTGAGGTTAGGGGATCTGTATGCACCCGCCGTGTATAAATCCTCACCACATGGGGAAGATTCACGCGGATACATACAGGGAAAAGAGGATCCGCAGACCGGGTGAGCTGGATATAGTAAACACAAGATCTGACGTACAAACAGACACCACCCTTCGCCATGAAACGTTTCTGAATATTGTAGCCAAGAACGTCCAAGTAGAACGAGTCTGCAGGACGCCCGACCTGGGTCTCTGTTAGAAAAAGAAGGTGAGGCCTCGCCGTCTGCAGATGACAGGCGACGACGGAAGATTTTGTGTGTAGAACTCTTATATTGGCGAGGTCTACCTTAAATTTTGAGGGAGAACGGGCCGCTGGAGATTTACTACTAATTTAACTTCGCAGGTCCGGAGCCACCTCGCCGCCCTACCGTCGACGACCAGGACACGATCCAGCGAAGTTTCTTGCCAGTTCTTCTTCACTGTGATAATTGGACTGGCGGAACTCCTTCTAGCACTATTGCCCCGGCGGGCGCCGGGGTCGATGTCGAGCAAGCAGGCGGTTCGACTGACATTCGTGTCTCATTCGCAGATCTCTTCTTAGCCAGTAGTCGATCACTGCGACCGCCCTAACTTATGGTGGACAAAGTGACCGCTTCTACTCGCCAACCAGCCGGACACGGCGACTGCCCTATTTTAATATGGGGCGGACAAAGTGACGGCAGGCCTCGCGCGGTTACCGCGCAAAAAAAGACCGGTTAAGGTGTGATAGTCTTACGACTAATACCTTGTTTTCCTTCGCACATTCCAGGTTCCAGCGACCCTTTAAACTTTTTTTTTTATTTCTGTCAAATATTCCTTCAAGTAGGATACTATATCGTGATAGATACTATATGAATAGATAAGTCGAATTGCGGAGCAGCAACATTTGGGAAATTTGCCGAAACTCTTCTCCCGCCAGTCCCGCCACCCGCTCACTTGCTCTGCATATTTCCGCATAAGTTTTTGTCGTCAAGCGCGTACGTACACTCACAGCGCAGATAATAATTTTAGTGAGTAAAAGCTAAAATATATATTAATATCTGCGCTGTTTGTGACGATGCGCACAAATACCGCCCACGGGCCACATGCGGTTCGCGGGCCGCGGTTTGAGGACCACTGGTATAGCTGGATTAATAAAGTGTTCACAGTTTTAAGATAAATCTATCGTTAAACGGTCCTATGATTATAAATGAACGATTATAGAACTTAGTAACACGGCGTCTATCCGACATAAAACTTGGCCGACTAGGAAATGCTCCAAGGTGAGGGCAGGCAACCAAGGTTTTTTATGAATTAGGTTATCAGAACTATCGAATGGTGTGATTTTCATCTTGGTACTCGATGACGTAAATTTGGCAATTTTTCACCACTCTTAAATTTGCCCGACTGCAAAAACTGCCAAGGTAGGACGAGGCAACCTAGTATTTTTGTGCTCTTCTTGATGAGCTTTATCGAATGTACTAGGTCTCCAGTTGGTACTCGATGACGTAAATTGCACCAAAAAAATGACATGTTTAATTGCCTTCTACACAAAACGTGCCAGGATTTGCTCAGGCAACCCTGTATATTTAAGATGCCTATCCTATTCTAGACCACCACAAACTGGTCCCATCTTGGTACTCGATGACGTTGGTTTTTTGCGGCGCGCTCTCGTACTAATACTACACTCCTGGGTATTCACAAAATGATCCTGTACATTTAATTATATTCTACGATTTTTACACTATATATAGGCAATAAACAGGCTGCACACAGCTACGCTCGCGTTAAAGTTGAACTTAACAGTAAATATGGCTCGGATTTTCTCCGCTGACCCTATTGTTAAAATCTACAAAAGTCTTCAATCGTTAAAGCTTTTCAAGAACGTGCTATGTAACTAAAACTTTGAGATACTTCATATTGTATTTTTTTTTATTTGAAGAACAGGTAATTTATTTATTAAAAACATTAATTAAAAATGTAAAAAACAACAGATTTAAATTAAAGTAAAACTAAAATAAAATAAATAACTCCTCCATCGGGAAGGTTAAAGTGGTCCCAAGAACCGAAGCAGCGTTCCCCCGCTGAATGGCCACGCTTATCTTTTGAGTCAGGAACGCTCTGGCACGGCGGTCTCCGGACGACTCCATAAGCAGTTTTCCTGACTGCTTCACCAGTTCTTTGGCGTCCGGGCTCCACGCCCCAAGAGTCTCCACGGCAAAAGCGACAAACTCGTAGTTTTGTTTAATATCACTATACTATATAATATATTGTATATGTTAAAATCGTATTAAAATAGTTCAAGTTGTTCTCGAGTTATAAGCGAAAGTATGTACATGCAGACCGGCAAACGTTGAATTTCATAATGTAGGTATTGGGAGGGAAGTGAAACGATATTCTATCTATTCTTTTCTTTTCTGGATACATTTTAACGGTGGTCGGGCCAACTTGATGCACTTTAATAGTTATTGAATCCACTTAATTCTACTGTCCATCAGACAGAACCTTAGTTCGACCTTTCGTGAGTGTGTACATTTTCCATTATCAATTTTCATTTATCTTCAATCTATGTTTTCAATGGACAATCATGTTTTCCAAAAATGTTTTTTATATTTTTGCTGCTGCATCTTCACTAATGATCTCAATCGTAAGTGCATTTAATTTGACCGATTTAAAAAATAAATATATTCGTTCAAAAAGATTACTAGAAAATCTTTCTTGTTTTCCGTCCGCAGTTCAGTGTAGTCAGCACAGCACGGCCGCAGATTGACCTAATTCTGACAGAACATGGTGGTGATGTAGCCAATCAGGAACCTTTAATTTAAAAAGACTGTTGGCTCTATCAGAATATTAACCGTAATTTTTTTGTGTTTTTTTGAAAAGTTCCACCTTGTTGACGGGGCATCGACGTAAGACAACAGTGCACAAAGTCGAAGGAAATGAAATGAAGGGAAGCACTGACATGGCACTTAGTTCACCTGATATTATGGGCTGACATCATGGATGTTGTAGGTGATGTAGCCATCCGTGTCAATTTCCATAAAAAAACGGCCAAGTTCGAGTCGAACTCGCGCACCGAGGGTTCCGTATCGCCATGTCATGGTCAGCGCTGCTTCACACTGTTTTCGGTACATGGCGCGCATACACTTTTTAGTTTCTTGTGTGGGGACCCCGTAAATTTTGTACTTTTTCTTTTTTTATTATTTGTTATTATATCGGCCATAATAAATAACACATACGAGTATTCTGTGAAAATTTCAACGGGCTACCTATTACGGTTCAAGAGATACAGCCCTCGGAAATACGGACAGACAAACAGACGGCGTAGGCTTAGTAATAGGGTCCCGTACGACGAATACGGAACCCAAAAAAAATGACGATCCACCTCTCTAATTGTTTTTTTCTCTCATTATTCCACTCTTCTCATCCATCCAATCTCGGCGACCTGCCTTTTGAAATTTTAAAATATATTTTATTGAAACGGACGTATTGGCTACATCGCCTACATAACACGTTGGTGAACTAGGTGCCATGTCAGTGCTTCCATTTGGTCGTGCCGGCTACAGTGAACTGGACGGAAAACATGAACAATTCACAAAGCCGCTTCGCATTTTTTTTAAATAAAAATCAACATGGTTGCCTGTGCCGAGGGTCCAATCGGAGGGAGGTGCAGAGGGTACAACTGACAGACCCAAAAACACCTCTCCTCGCGAAACCATGATCAGAGAGGCGCCAAGCCAACAGATTTGCGGACAGTTGCTAGGCTGTCCAAACTGATACGACGTTTGAAGACACCAAGGTTAAAGGATTCGGGAAACACATTCGCCGGAAGACAGTTCCACACCCTGGCGGTGCGACAAAGTAACTATTTTGAGAACCGATTGGTTCTCAAAAGCCCAATGTCAACGACAAAAGGACAGTAACTTCGCGACAAGTGCTGCGGAGATAGGTTTGATGGCAAGGAATAAGGGATGCAACCTAGTGACCCTACAAATCGTCTGTGACTCAGACACTCCAGACCATCAGTGAGTTCCGGGTCTCCCACCAAACGGACGGCTCGGCGTTGTATTGAGTCCAAGGACACCAACAGATATTGGGGACCGCCTTCCCAAATGTAGCTTCAGTATTCCATCACCGGCCTAATCTGCTATTTATACAACATACATAGGTAAGTATTTATGATGGTGTGAAGAACCTCCTATGGATAGGATCCCCAGTTTTTTTGATGCGGTTTTGGCCTTGGACTCAATAAACTTCCTAAAGCCCGCGTTTTTTAAAATGTTGCAGCCGTACCGAGACAGGAACCGCACTGCCTTGTTAACTTGTAACGAAAGGGATCGACCTTAACAGAGAACCTTAGAGCTTAGATAGTACCTTTCATTTAGTACCGTGGTATCAACCCGGGCGGGTTAAAGCCTACCACCACTAGTCTAATAAAAAGAGGGGAAGGGGCCTACAGTTTTATGTGGAATTCGTACCTGTCAGCCTCAACGATCGAACGATTCGAATTGTCTCCCTTCCCAGTTCTGGCCGCGCTTGTGCCACCACGAACGGTGGTCAATCGATCGTAACCCTGAGCTGCCGGGTTTGACAAAACTACCTTTTAATTGATCGTTGGTCCACCTAGCGGGGGGCGCCCCACGCTATGTTTGCTTGTCTGTCATTGAAGTTTTCTGCCAGTGGGCTCCTCAATATGTCGCGGACTCGATAATCGCTGTGGTACCTATATATATGTGACAGTTGCCGCGCCGGCAGGCCATTGAGATGACTCCGGAGCGGCCGGAGATCACGTACTGGAACCCAGCCTACCTGGACCATCTCAACATCACCGCGCGGCGCACGAGCAGGCACGGTGCCGTCGTCATCAACCTCTATGCCACCACCAAGGCTGCTTGGGGCAACAATATGACCGTCAGTTACTATTATTCAGATTTTTCATATATTTATTTCGCCATAAAGAACACACGTTAACAATGTTTCATTGACCCGAAGACAATATTGCATCAAACATCACTTCTCGTGAAGTCGCGCTCATTGAGGTGCCAAGCGGCCTGAAGTGGCCGGTGGTCATCGCGATCTTGGTGTCGGACTCTTGACCACAAGGTCCAAGGTCGAAATACGGTCGATGTGCACCAATGAGTTTTTCTGATTGAAAAATGTAACCCGTAGGTTCCTTCCTTTGCCCCTTACTAGGTGGCAGGATCAAATTGTAGCCAAGTAGTTTGGTACTGGACGAAAGATGTCTCATCTAGTCCAGTATAGCTAGTCAGTAGGAATCGTATATTATAACTTGTAGTAAATGTCAATTGACCTCAAAAAGCTCCTATATACATGACATAGGCTTTACTTACACATGCCAAGTTTTAAATATTCATAGTATTCTTAAAACTGCTTTGTGGAGTGTCGTTACACCTCCAAGGTCTATTTATACTATTTAGTACGTTTGAGCTCAACTTGAATTTTCCACAAGGCCTAATGTTACTTCGATTGTGTTGTGTCATGTCTGATTGTGTTCCAGGTAGACATAATATTCTTTGAATACCTCAGCAATGCGTACAAGCGCAGTTTCATCGAGCTGCACGAGACCGTTTGCAAGTTTATCCGCAAGGATCAGTTCGTTGGAAGACTCGTCTACAATGCCGGAATGAAAGATTTCACCTGCCCCTATCCCGCTGTAAGTATGCCGAAGTGTTGTCTGTAGTGGTTCCTTTACTAAAATCGGCACGAGCGGCTGTCAGTCAGTCAGTGTTTTGGCAAAGCCAACATCACCATAACTCGAAACCACGCCCAGACTGTCAATGGGACGCTTTTGACGACAGACGGCAGAGCCAAAGTTAAACTTTTTGGGAAACACACTCGCCAGGAAACTCCCACAACACACGCGACAACTTTTATAAACTGCTAGGTTTCAAACGCCGATGAAGCCCGATGTTGGCAGTAGACGGAATTTTTAGTAGGTCACAGAAATTCCGATAAACTAAAGACCAAGATATTTTAGGCCACACCACAATATTGACTACAGCTATGTTTTAGAACTGGGAGTCTCGCGATATAATATTAGGGTTAGTGAATATTCTATTCGTTGCAAGAAACTAACTAGCAAGAACTTATTCCTATTTGGATTGCATGCAATGGTTCCATGGCTTGTCAACCCATTTACACAATTATTGTAGTTGGCAAGTGTTATTGTGAAACCAACAAACCTCGGACAACCACGCTCAGTAAAGATACGAGCGATGCCAGCAGTCTACTTACTACAGGGATGTATAGCCTACTAATACAACTCTTGAAGACCTCAAATTGAAAACCTCTTGATACCATCAAAGGGATGGCATGTATATAACCCCATTTTTTTAACTGTGCACTTTGAGCTGTCAAAGTCGTTATGTTCTCAGCACTGAATCCACGCCCCCGCTTACTTCATCACCTCTTCGCCGACTCCTATCAGTAAGCTCTGCACTCCGTATTGATTAGGCGTCGGCGGAGAGGTGAGGAAGTAAGCGGGGGCGTGGGTTCAGTGCTGAGAACCTAACGACTTTGACAGCTCAAAGTGCACAGTTAAAAAAATTGGGTTATACCACTGAATTGAGAACTAGGCTAGCTAGCTAGGCTAGTTCTCAATTCAGTGGGTTATACACATACACAGAAATATATCCTCAAACCTGTTTGCCAATGAGGCAGGCAGAGACGACGGACTTCTTCCTCCACACTTATGTTTTCCAAACTTGTTTCCAGAACAAATACTCGATTGTAAACATGAGGATAGTAGGCGCGGATCTGCCTGCCAACTTCCCCTTCAGCAAGGGTCGCGTTAACATCACGGTGACGCAGAACGAGAGGAACGAGGTGGCCGCGACAGGCATCATGTACATCACCGTCACAGACTCACCGAAGAGGCGAACTTGGAATAAATGGGATAAGAGTCTATTTTAATGACAATTTTGTAAGTTCTAATTAAAATTTGGTCTAATTGTAATAAATGCTGTATGACAGTTTGTTAGTCTAATAAAAAATTATAAAATCAACAAGGACGGTTGATCATGACAATTGAATACCTATGCTGTCTATTCCCCTTTCCTCGCATGATTTCAACGTTTATCATATCACACACGCTGAATCCCGACAATCGGGGTAAGCAGAGTAATCGGTGTTGTCCTGCAAGAACTCTGGTAAATTACAGCACAACACCGACCACCACGTTTCGCAAAGAATTCGAACAAGATTCAATCGATCAAGCAGCAAGTAAGGCACGAAGACCCACCTGCTGCATGATTCGGTGGAAGTACCATGCCAAGGTGAGAGGTGGCGAACCTGTCAGCCTTTAGCACGGCATCTTGTCCTTATCCCTTAGTCGCCTCTTACGACATGCATGGGGAGAGATGCAGTGGGGCTATTCTTTTCAAGTACCGGCCCTACAACGTTTATCAATATACTAATAATAATCTGCAAGGGATGGTCATGGCATGGAGTAAGTTACTTTGTTTTATGAGATATTGCGTTTGTAGACTCTATGTATGATGGATGATACTAAAACTAAATTGACGATTTTTAGAAATATTTTATTTATGTATGTATGTTCCACCATAACTCTTAAACCGATCATCCGAATCCGATGGATCTTAGTACAAGCACATTTAACTATACGGGACACAGGATAGGCTAAATAAAACTGAGTTCCGATTACGCTAAGATGTGGCTCTCATACAAACCGAATTGTTCCGCGCGCCGAAATAAAGGTACGGGCTTACTTACTTTCTTATTTTTAAATACGAATTTCACATGAGCGAAGCCGCGGGCAAAAGCTAGTATAAAATAAATCTAAAAGTGTGTCAAGATATTTGGATGATTGTGTCTCGATCACGCCGAAACTGCTGAACCGATTACGTTGAAAGTTCTTAAAAGGGTAGACTGTTACCTGGATTTTCCAATCTTCTTATACGCTCGCTGTCACGAGGATCAAAACACGAGGACACTTTGTTGGTAAAGAATCAAACATATGAAATATCGCTTCGGAGTAGGGTATATCACATGGTAAAGGAATTTGCAGACGGGACAACGCATACCGTTAAACCTTTAGCACCTCTCGCAACTTTGTATGAATCCGGTATATTTTAACTCATTATGCGTAAGTACTTTCACGTAAAATTACTGACTTTCCCACGTTATTACCGCCGTTGTGGCAGCAGTTGAGAGCATAATTGTCACGTTTCAGAGTTCGACTCTGTATGCACGTGTCGTCGAAATGTGCGAACCGATCGGGTTGAAATGTTCAATAGACGGCGTTCAGGAGTTTTTATGAAACATGGTGGTATGGTTACGAAGAAATTTCAGATCAGTCTAGTCTATCTAAGCAAACTGGGTAGGTCGCCACAAAGTGGGCACATACGTCATCGAAGCGGGCGTCGTGTATGATCGTGGACGCTGTTCTGCGGAACTAGCATCCCTTATTCCCTGCCACCCGTTCTATCTCCGCATGACTCGTCGCAGAGAGACTCAGCACCCTTTTGTTGTTGACATTGGGCTTTTGAGAACCCATCGGTTCTCTAAATCGTTTCTTTGTCGCACCGCTAGAGTGTGGAACTGTCTTCCGGCGAGTGTATTTCCTGAATCCTTTAACCTGGGTGTCTTCAAGCGTTGTATTAACGGGCTAGACAGCCTAGCAACAGTCCGCAAATCTGCTGGCATG
The DNA here is from genome assembly GCA_946902875.1 of Nematopogon swammerdamellus. Classification (NCBI taxonomy): domain Eukaryota; kingdom Metazoa; phylum Arthropoda; class Insecta; order Lepidoptera; family Adelidae; genus Nematopogon; species Nematopogon swammerdamellus. The sequence goes on from OX336358.1 coordinate 15,820,123, forward strand.
GCACCTAACTGAGCGTGGTTTCGCGAGGAGAGGTGATTTTGGATCTGTCGACTGCACCATTGGTCTCTCGGCACAGTCACCCATGCTGGTTTACATAAAAAAAAAATGCAATATCAGTCGAGTCAACGCCACGGAGCGATTTTAGGTCGCATATGGGGCTAAAGAACGCGGCCAGTCAGTCAGTTGTTGTCAGCCTCGGTAGCTGAGTGGTGCGGTCGGTCGACTGTTGGTCGGGTCATAAGCACGCCTGGGCGCGGTCGGTGGATGGATAGGTGACCTCTCGACCGTTGGAGGCTGACCGTGGTTCGGATTCCACGTAAAACTGTAGTCCCCTTCTCATGTCACCTTACTAGGTGGTAGAGTTTATCCCGGCCGGGTTGGTACCACCGCACTGAATGAAACGTCGGTCGAAACGGCTATGTAAATAGTTCGTATTTTCGTCCAGTTCAATGTAGCCGACATGAAATGAAGTGAAGCACGGACATGACACCACGATAGATGTTGTAGGTGATGTAGCAAACCGTGTCAGTTACTATAAAAAAAAAAGATTGAATTGAATTGATTGTACTTGAAAAGAAATCTGGTAGAGATAGTTTGTTGCACTAATTGTTAGCATCGGCCTGGTGAGATCTCCGTGCGAGATCGGCCAATGCACGTTGTTGGTCGGTCGGGTTCGACCACAGAGCATCAAATACCTACCGCGCGCTTCGACCGACCGAAGCTCAGCTTGAAAAGTTCGCCTCCGCGACGAAGTGCGTTTGTGAAGTGACTCGTCGAAGATTCGGCAGCGGAATCCTCGATCTATCTCTGATCCCTCCGCTGTGGTGTGCCGAGGTGCTCCGCTGCGAGACTCCACGGCGGCGAACAAGGGCCCTGGAGTGCCGGTTTTGTATGTAGGGGTGTCGAGAGCGAGCTCGGCGGGCGCTCCGCCCCAGTCCGCCACTTGATCGTCTTTTCTTTGCTTGCTGCGGTGTTTCATTCTCTCTCTCATTTAATTTTCCGCACTACCCATCTACCCTAATCTCAATCCCAGGTATAATTGTAGAACTGGCAGATAATGCCCTTAGGCTTTAAGTCCGCCTTTTGTCACTTTTTGTGCAATAAATATATTTTCATTTCATTTCATTTGTCAGCCTCGATAGCTCAGTGGTGCAGACAGTCAACTGTCGCTTTTGAATGTTAAGCAACGCTGGGTGCGGTCAGTACTTGGATGGGTGACCGCTGACCGTTGGAGGCTGACCGAGGTTCGGATTCCTCGTAAAACTGTAGGTCCCTTCCCTCCTAATATTACTTGGTGGTAGGGATTAACCCGCCCGGGTTGGTACCACCGCACTGAATGAAACGACGGTCAAAACGGCTATGTAAATAGTTTGTGTTTTCCGACCAGTTCAGTGTAGCCGGCACGATCAAAGGGGGAAGCACTGACATGGCACCTATTTCACCCGGTGCTATGGGCTGACATCACGGACGTTGTAGGTGATCTAGCCAACCGTGTCAGTTTCCATAAAAAAAAAAAAAAAAAAAAAAAGAAATACATACCCATTCAATCATTCATATTCGCCGGAACGCAAGTCAGAAGTAAAACAATTACATATTTTTATTTTATGTAAACCAACATAGGTGGCTGTGTCGAGGGACTAATGGCACAGTCGACAGAACCTCGCGAAACCACGCTCAGTTAGGTGCCATGCCAGCAGATTTGCGGACTGTTGCTAGGCTGTCTAGCCCGTTGATACGACGCGACGCGACGTTTGGAGACACGCAGGTTAAAGAATTCATGAAACACACTTATCATTTACTTAAAAATTAAAAGTCCCACTGCATCTCTCCCCGTGGTCGCGAAACCGCGCTCAGTGAGGTGCCATGCCAGTAGATTTGCGAACTGTTGCGTTGTGGACCAACAATATGTCTGTTCATACGATGACGACGCGACGTTTGAAAAGCTATCTTTTTCTAATACTTTTGCTGAACGTCAGTGTTGTGTTGTAATTTACCTGAGTTCTTGCAGCACAACGCCGATTACTCTGCTTACCCCGATTCTCAGGCTGCATCACGATGTCAATCTATGTGTGTACGTACATTATTTCCACGAACAACCACGACTATTGGAAAGTAATGATGGTAAGAGTGAGGTAAGAGTTTGGATTACAACTTACTTGTCGGTTAATACTTAAGGTTGGCTAATTAGACGTACAGACAGACAAGAGGTAAACTCTGCAGTCGGTTATACCGTGAGTACGAGTTGCGTTCACACGCAAGCTGCATCGTCTGCGGGTAAACAAATACTAGCACAGTTGAGGTGCGTTCACACTGGTCTTACGAAATGTATTGACGCTGTCACATTTTTTGTGAATTTATTCATTATAAAATCGTATTAATACTACGGCATATATTCGTTTAAATTATTTAACAATAATGTTATTAATTAATTATAGTATAAATAATTAAAACGATACTAAATAAAGAACAAATAAAATATTTTTTTTATGTCTAATATACTCAACAGTTGCAGTACAAAACATTGTATTGCATTTACTATAGGGTATCCCTAGGAATTTTTAAAGTTGCAATTGAAATGTTTAAGTATTTTATATGTGCGTGCGTGCATCCACCACTTTAATGCGAGGTAACCTGTACACTGACAATATTAAATCAGAAAAAATATATTTTTACAATTCTTTTGCGTTCTGTGCCTGTGCAAACTGTGCTAACATTTGTTTTAAATACAAAATACAGTTAGCTAGTGGCACAAGAATACTTACGGGCTCAACTTTATAAAAATAATTAAGCTCCACCACAGGTGAGACTACAGATGACTAGCTCCGCCAAATGTTGTCATACCAATGTGCCCGCAGCCTTACAACCGACGCGTCGAAGAAAGCTGCGCGGACGCATCGCGCCCCGCTCTCATTGGCTGTTAATTCCGCTGATGAGGGCTGATCACGCGTGACCTAGTTCGATCTCGCTCGCACGTATAGCGCCCTCTCGCGCGCACACGTCATTATGTTATTAGCTTACATGAACATGAAGAGCCGTGATTAGCAGTTGATTAAGGGGCATTCTACATCATCAAGTAATTATTTATTTATGTTGTATGGACGTGTGCATTTTGTATCGGGTATATGGTTGATTTTTAGATCGTTGTCTTAGATCTATTGACATTTTAACAAAGGTTTCTATTTTTTTCTTTTTTATGGAAACTGACACGGTTGGTCACCTAGGTACGGATCCGTAATGATGTCAGCTCATAACACCTTGGTTAACTAGGCGCCATGTCAGTGCTTCCCTTCGACCATGCCGACTACTCTGAAAAGACGGAAAACACGAACTATTTACATAACCGTTTCAGCCGACATTTCATTTAGTGCGGTGGTACCAACCCGCGCGGGTTAAATCCTACCACCTAGTAAGTTAAGAAGGGAAGGGATCTACAGTTTTACGTGGAATCCGAACCACGGTCAGCCTCCAACTGTCGACCGGTATTCAAGTACTGACTGAGACCAGGTGTGCTTATGATCAAGAACGACGACAGTCGACCGACTGCAAAACTGAGCTACCGAGGCTGGTGTGGCACTTAATAACGGGTACTCAGCACGGACAGATGGGAAGATAGATGTAGGTAATAGGTAGGGCTCACTCACCAAAACGTGCAGATCTCCAGCTTCCACGACAGCGTCCGGAATGACCTTTGGCCCCGACCGAGTCACCTTCTCGCTCGCGCACTAACTAATATATAAACTAAACAAACGTCTATGTCGCAATCAAGTCACCTTACACATTCCCAACGTCTCTCCCGTCTCTTCCTCCAGGAACACTCTCGTCTTATCGCGCGCGCGTCTTCCTTCGTCACCGGGCCAATCGCGACTACCCTCGAGAATATTTCCCTTCGCTCGCGTTTCCACTTTCTAACCTACCCGCAAGGCTTGTGAGCTAAAGGTTTGTAGGAAGGCAAAAAGGCGGGAAATATGAGTGTGCTGAGTAGCACCGTTATAATCCCCCCCACTTATCTTGACCAATATGGTTTTAGTAGAGCAATATTGGTTGTGGTTACTACTCTATCAGACCCAGGTTTTACTAGAGTAACTCGGCCCTCATTCATTGTATGTATTTGAAATGGCCCGGACCATCTTGGGCAAAATGACTTGGTGATAGATACCCCTTGCTTTGTTACTCACAGCAAAGTTCTGCAGTAGCACTTGTTGTCCCACTCTGTAATTGTTTTCTCTACGTCTAAGATTGTAATGTTTGGCGCGTTTATCCCATGCTCTTCTAAGATTGTTTGCTATCGCTTCTTTGGTCGGTGGAATTAACTGAGTCATATCCGTGTCAATATTTTTGACCGACCACAAGTTCTCTAAGGGCATCGCAATGTCGCGTCCTAAAAAAAGTTGTGCCGCGGCAGCACCTGTACTTTCGTGAACCGCTGTGTTCAGTGCAAGTTGCAGGCTTGGTAGACTCGCATCCCAAAGATTGTGTTCGCGCTGGCAATAAATTTTGAGCATAGAGTTGATATTTCTGTTTACCCTTTCGACCATGTTGGATTGGGGATAGTGGGGGCTTATATTTACGTGTTTTATTCCCCAGGCCACGCACATGTCTTTAAAAGTTTGGCCAGTGAAATGCGTTCCATTGTCCGAGACAACGGCTAAGGGAGGACCATACCGGGACCAAACTTGAGTGTTTAAATGTTTAACCGAATTATTTGCTGTTGCGGCTCGAACTGGTATTAGCTCGACCCATTTGGAGTAGGCGTCGATTGCTACCAATATATATTGATAACCAGATTTGGTTCTTGGTAAGGGCCCCTTATAGTCAATGTATACTGACTCCCAGACGTTTTCTGGGTTTTTGGACGCCATTAATCCTGCCTGTAATTGATTGTTAGGTTTTGCCATTTGACAATCTTTACACGATCTTACGTAATTTTTTATATCCGAATACATTCCTTTCCACCAGTAGAACTTCGTTATTCTATTATATGTTTTTGTTATCCCTAGATGGCCCGCTATATCCTGGTCATGATAATAATGCAAAACTGATTTCACTAATTTTTCTGGGATAACTATTCGCCACTTATTCCCTTTTGCCAATTTCCTACATAAATATTCGTTGATTAATTTGTAATGTTTAACGTTTTGTCCGCTTCTTAGCGTTTCCATAATAATATGTAGTTCCCGGCAGCTTTCTTGATGTAATTTAAGTGATTGATTAAACTCTGAATACTCCGTTAAACTAGCACATATCGTTTCTTCGTTACCATCGTACATGCGGCTTAAACAGTCCGCCACGTTGTTGTCGCACCCTCTTATATGTTTAATTTTAAATTTGAAACGTGATAGACTGAGAACCCACCTTCCCAGCTTGCCCGTTTGTTTCGGGTGGGAGAACAACCACGAGAGTGCGGCGTTATCGGTGTGTAGCTCGAACTCGGCTATCTCCAAATATGTCTTGAATTTATTAACACCAAACACTGCCGCCGCACACTCGAGCTCGTAGGTGGCGCGGCGTCTCTCAGCGGCGCTGAGCAACCGGCTCGCATACGCAACCGGAGCGAGCTGTCCGTCTACCTCTTGTTGTAAAACTGCCCCGAGTGCCTGTCCAGATGCATCTACTTGTAGTACGAAAGGCTTGGAGAATGAAGGAAACCTCAGAACTGGCGGCGTAGTGAGAGCCTTTTTTATCCTCTCAAATGCTTCTTGTTGCGCGTTATGCCAAAAGAATTTTTCGTTTTTTCGTTTTAGTTTGTTCAAAGGCTCTGACAACTCAGCATAGTTTTGTATAAATTTTGCGTAGAAACCCGACATCCCCAAAAATGTTTTAACATGTTTTAAGTTTTTTGGTGTTGGATAATCTGCAATGACCTTCGTCCTAGAGGGATCCACGTGTAAACCTTGTCCGTTTACAACGTGACCTAGAAAGTTTACTTCCGACCGAAATACTTCTATTTTCTCAGGATTTACTGTTAAACCGGCGCTTCTTAGACGGTACAATACTTCCTTTAGGTGTGAAAAATGACTTTCAATGTCTTCTGAGTATATTATCATATCATCCACAAATGGCATCACGAATTTAAATTTAATATCCCCAAAAATATTATCAACCACCCTGTTGAGTGCCTGCGGGCTTACACATAGGCCAAACGGTACGTAGTTGTAATGAAATAAACCATTTGGAGTTATAAAGGCAGTCTTCTCCTTATCATCTTCGTATAATGGTATTTGATGAAATGCGCTGTTAAGATCTATTGTAGTAAATACTCTTGCATTACCTAAAGCTTGAAATATGGACTCAACCGATGTCATTGGATACGAATCATACACAATTTTTTTATTTAAAGCTCTGTAATCGCAGCAGAGCCGCTTTTTACCATTTTTTTTATCGATTAGAAAGGCCGGTGCCGCGTAGGGCGATACTGATTTTTCTATTACGCCTTTTTCCAACAGCTCGTCTATGTGTTTCCTCATTTCCTCCGCCTTGGGCGGGGAGAGGGGGTAAAATCTCATTCTGACTGGTTCGTTATCTGTGAGCGTTATTTTGTATTTCAAAATGTTAGTTTTGCCTAAACGTTTCGTGATGACGTCACCGTAGTTAGCCAACAACTCTTCTAATCTTTCTTTTTCTTTGTCATTCAACCTTACTTTATTTTTATCACTCGAAATATTTGCACAATGCAACTTATTGCTATGATTCGACTTTAAATATATTCTAGTCTCAGGCTCAAAGTTAAACGTGATGTATTCTTTACTAGGATTTAACAACAACTGTGTACGCGTGATAAAGTCATAACCTAATATGATTGGATTGACTAATTCTTTTGCAATTATAAACTCATGGCGCCAGGTGAATTTATCTAAGGATATTAGTGCAGACATGCTCTTCGAAGAGTTAAAAGTGCGAACATCGGCTGTTGTGCACTGGGTGTTGATATCGGAGTTTATTACTTTTTTTTCGTTTTTTATTTTATTAAAGATATCGTATCTGCAAAAGGATCGGGATGCGCCACAGTCGATTAGTGCCGTCGTAGTAAGAGATTTCCCTATACACACTGATATCGTAGGCAATGACATACTTTTTTTATTTTTACTATTTGTTAAATTTTTATTTCGTATCCCGTTACTATGTACTACTTCGGTTCGCGCGACATTCCGGTGTGAATGTCGCGCTTGAATTAGTTTCCCTGGTTATTATTCCTATACTGATTGTTGTAATATCTTTCTCTGCGCCTTTCGCAGTTTCGCGCCAGATGTCCGACTAAATTACATTCGTAACATCGCATGAGCTCCCGGTCTATGTTTAAACTGTTGTTGAACGTATCTCGACCGTTTGGTTGTCGCCCGGCGTTCGCTCGATTCGGTCCTTCCGTGTTGCCGTATGCGCGGTCCGGCGGCGGTGGCGCGGTCCACGGTCGCTGTGTCGGCGCGCGCGCGTGCGGGGGAGTGCGCGCGGCCGGGTCGGGCCCGGGCCTGTACACGGTCGGTGTGACTGCACTTACGGCGGCTGCCGCCTCCGCCGCGGTGTATTGTGCGTCGCGTAACATGGCACCGTCTATCTCGCTACCAAGTTGTAGTAGGTATTCCACGGTATCGATGGGACGTATCGGCCGTAGGTATTTAAATGTAGTTGGCGCGATATGTGAAGTAATTATATTCACCAATTCGGTTTCACTGAACCCGCAGTTCAGCGCTCTCGCCGCTGACTCCACCTTCTGAACGAACTCCCTTAGTGTTTCATTGTGTTTTTGAAACCGAAATACCAACTCTTGCTTTAGCGTTTCCCTATGAATTGGACTGAGGTAGTTTAATAATTCACCCTTCAATTTGTTCCAATCTGTGCACGCTGCATCTAGTCGGCCGAACCACCATGAGCACAGCGGCTCTCTCAATTTTAACATTATGAGCGGTATCAATTTGTCGGCGCGTATTAAATTTAATTTGAATATTCTATCTAAATGTATTATAAATTCTAAGAAGGTTTTTGCATCGTTTCCGTCGCAGGCGGTAATACTTTCAATCATCTGTTTGGCTATTTTGAAATTTTCTTTATCTAAAAACTCGTGCCTTAGAGAGCTTGCCGCCGCTGTCTGCGCGTGAGTGTCCGCACAGACGGGGGGTGGAGAGCCCACTTCCTTCTTTGTTTCATAGATCGAGATTTTTTCTTCCATTACAGTAATACGCTCTAGCATTTCTCTCATTAGCTCGTTCTGGTTAGAGATTCGTTGTGTGAGCATGGTTACTGCTTGCGATAATTCGCTTTGATTTCCCCCTTCGCTCCTAGACATTTTCCTAGTATGAATTTAGCGCCTCCACCAATTGTGGCACTTAATAACGGGTACTCAGCACGGACAGATGGGAAGATAGATGTAGGTAATAGGTAGGGCTCACTCACCAAAACGTGCAGATCTCCAGCTTCCACGACAGCGTCCGGAATGACCTTTGGCCCCGACCGAGTCACCTTCTCGCTCGCGCACTAACTAATATATAAACTAAACAAACGTCTATGTCGCAATCAAGTCACCTTACACATTCCCAACGTCTCTCCCGTCTCTTCCTCCAGGAACACTCTCGTCTTATCGCGCGCGCGTCTTCCTTCGTCACCGGGCCAATCGCGACTACCCTCGAGAATATTTCCCTTCGCTCGCGTTTCCACTTTCTAACCTACCCGCAAGGCTTGTGAGCTAAAGGTTTGTAGGAAGGCAAAAAGGCGGGAAATATGAGTGTGCTGAGTAGCACCGTTATACTGGCAAAAAAAGGTTCTATAAAAAAAGAACCAAGATGTTGTTCCCGGTGCTCCCCATGGTAATCACAATCTAAAATCAAGAAAACATGTTTTATTCGGAAATGAATGAATGTTTTTTCGCATATACTATTAAGTCAGGTTGCTGCGCGCAAGGCAAGGTACTAAAGAATAAGCGTTCACAAACATAAAGGCAAGTACGTACAGTGGCATAACTGCTCAACTGTACTTCAGGCATATTTTATTTGCCGTACTATCTCTGAAACTACTGCGTCTAAATATAGATAAATATATCTAAATATAGGGTGACTCTTTTATATGTATACACGAAAGCCTAAAAGAAAATCCAAAGTTTTAAAGTTCTCACGGAAAACAGAATGGTACGTAACCCTCTACACGCGAGTTTGACTCGCACTTGACCGGGGGTTTTTTTTTTTAAACTTTGTTACTCGCTGGAAATCTTTAGACATACCATTAGGCAAAATCTATTCAGCCGTTTTGAAGATTTTTTTTTAAATTTTTTTATGGAAACTGACACGGTTGGCTACATCACCTGCAACATCCACGATGTCAGCCCATAACACCGGGTGAACTTGGTGCCACGTCAGTGCTTCCCTTCGATCGTGCCGGCTACACTGAACTGGATGGAAAACACAAACTATTTACATAGCCGTTTCGACCGACCTTTCATTCAGTGCGGTGGTATCAACCCGGGCGGGTTAATCCCTACCACCTAGTAATATAAGAAGGGGGAGTCATATCCATTAGACACGGGGGAATAAAGAAACTCACTTCAAGTGAAATATATTACGCTCCTTTGAGTTCACAGTCGGGTAATAAAGAACGAACACAAAATGAATAGTATGATGTAGAGTGTAGAGCACCGCGCCTGCGCACCGCATCTGCCATCTGATGAAACTATAATGATATTTAATTCTCTATCAGGAGGTAACAACGGGTCCCTAATGCCTCTACCGGATATTATGGAGGCGTTTAACTTCATCTAACTAAATGTTTAAACGGAAAACTTAGATGGGTAAAGTGTTGTTTAGAATTGGCCGTAGTTTAGGAAAAAACTTGAAATTGAGTTAAAAAAAGAAGCAACCTCGTGATGATAGGAAAAGAAGGGAAAATTGTAGAAGCGGGGTAATCTCCGCATGACTCGTCGCAGAGAGACTCAGCGCCCTTTTGTTGTTGACATTGGGCTTTTGAGAACCCATCGGTTCTCTAAATCGTTTCTTTGTCGCACCGCTAGAGTGTGAAACTGTCTTCCGGCGAGTGTGTTTCGTGAATCCTTTAACCTGGGTATCTTCAAGCGTCGTATTAACGAGCTAGACAGCCTAACAACAGTCTGCAAATCTGCTGGCATGGCACCTAACTGAGCGAGGAGAGGTGATTTTGGCTCTGTCGTCGACTGCACCATTGGTCTCTCGGCATAACCACCCATGCTGGTTTACATAAAAAAAATCACAGATCTCGTGCATTACACGACCTTCGAGGTACATTGAAAATGAACTCAACAAAATAAAAAAAAGTATTACATTTATATATTTTTTATTATTTTTCAAAAACACAAGCAGCTAAAAAAAATATGTAAACTAAAATTTAGACAGAAAAAGAGATAACCTTGACATCATTTTTTAAATTTTTTCGATATCGTTTTTCGTTTTCGCGAAATCGCCGATTCAATGAGAGAAGACACCAAAAAATCACGCCATTTTTCGACATTTTTAAATTTTTTGAAAAAAGTTTTTTACTTAAAATTCACGACACCAGGGCGATGTCGCACTTTTCCTTCAAATGGGTGCCCTACCAACGCGATCGAAAAAACATTTTCAATGTTAAAAACAATTTAGCTGAGCAGGCGATAAGTCATTGGTGTGACACGAAGAACAAATTACAAATACGTACTATTTCTCTGTCACACACGTGTATGTATACGCGCGTTAGTGAAGTTAAGTTTCTTTGGCGCGACCTCCCCTTCCCCCTCCCCTTCTATTTTGCGTCCACTGCTGAACAAGCGCCTCTCCAATTTTGCTCCAGTCCTCCCGGCCTTGTGCGGCACGAAACCTCTGCTTTCCGCCGACGTACTTGATGTCGTCGTCCCACCTAAAGTATAAATTTCAAAATTATACCTGACTTGCCCAGGTGTAATGTGTTACCGACTGGACTCCAGTCTTATATTACGAGGTTCATCAAATCAGGCACTGAATGAAAAGGTCCGTCGAAACAGCAATGTAAATAGTTTTCCGTCCAGTTCAGTGTAGCCGGCACGACCGAAGGGAAGCACTGACGTGACACCAAGTTCACCCGGTGTTATGGGCCGACATCACGCATGTTGTAGGTGATGTAGCCAACCGTGTCAGTTTCAATGAAAAAAAAAAAGTCCTAGCTCAGTGTAGTGGTGCGACCGGTCGACTGCCGTTCGTGATCCTGGGCGCGGTCAGTTCTTGGATGAGTGACCGCTCGACCATTTGCGGCTGACCACATTTCGGTTTCCACGTAAAACTTTAGGTCCCTTCCCTTCTTACCTTACTAGGTGGTAGGGTTTAACCCGCCCGGTTTGGTACCACCGCAATGGATTTGGTTCAAAAGTGTAGCCGGCACGACCAAAGGGAAGCGCTGGCACGGCACCTAGTTTACCGAGGTGTTATGGGCTGACATCACGGACGGATGTTGTAGGTGATGTAGAGAATCAACACAGACAGTTTCCATAAATGAAACACAAAAATTATAAATACTTTATAGAACACAATTATGTAATAGGGTCACAAAAGGCGAGTTTAATGCCTTGCGGCATTCTTTACGAACTAACCTTTGGGATGTGGAAAACACGTAGGGGCGGACAATGCAGTGCTAAAGGTCTTCAAAAGTATTGGCTATGCTTACAAGGTATACTATTAAGTTACTACTTCTTCTTAGGTCGCGGTGTCCCGCGACTTAGAACCACTGCAACTCCGTAGGGACTTCGGCTCCCTAAGTGTGCTCTATCGTCTATTCATGGGTAGTGTTCGGAGGAGCTGTTTAACGCGACTCCGCCGACCCCATTCCATCTGCGCACTACGAGTACTTACTGCAGGGGATGCACCATATTCAATCGATCTACCACGGATTCGGAGAACCGGTTATCTACAGAACCGGTTGGTGATGCCACCAACCGGTTCTGTAGATCTTCACAGAACCGGGAAAATGTGGAACGCACTCCCTGCCCATCTATTTCCTCTCAAGTACAGCCTGAGGTTTTTCAAAAGGGGCGTGAAAAGGCTCCTGTCAGGCCGGCATGGCATTGGCAATCCCCGTGCATCACAGAATGTCCAGGGGCATCGTTAGACACCTACCTGTAGGTGAAACACTGCCACAAGTCGCGCTATCCATAAAAAAAAATATTTTATACCATATCTACTACATGCCAGATAATCAACCTACCAACCCCCTAATGTTCGCGTTGAGGAAGGGAGGGCTACACTCAACGCCCGCTGATCGTATAACGAACTCATCGCCGCAAGCCAATCGCGATGAACTGTTCGACAGATACCCGTGTGAAGATAATATTAGAATGTAATTTTTTTTTTATTGAACACCAATATATACAATTTTATTTATGCACAATTATTTGCTGTAAATAAAAAAAAAACAAACAAAATAAAACTTAACATGAACTATAAATAAAAAAAATTGAATGAATTCATTATACTCTACGTGTGAAGACGTCCGGTACCACAGACACAGACACGGACAATTCCGCGCTAAAAGGCGAAGGACTAGCCAACGCTCACCTTGGCACGGTCCTAACATTCTTGCTCTGCCTTCTTGTTTCTTGATAATTTTCTATACTTTCCTAAACTTTGTTGGGTCGGTGTTTATTCACCCGAGTTCTTGCAGCACAGCACCGATTACTCCGCTTATCCCGATTGTCAGGGTACAGCGTGGTGGTACGTAGATTACGAAAAATATATAAAATATGTTTTATGTAACAAATAGTAACAATATTAAGATTTTGAGCTCATTCTATAAATGAATACTAAAATTCAATAATAAATGATTCGAATATTAACTATACATGCGAGTAAGCGAAAAAGTGAAAAAAGCATATAGATGATGGATGAGTCTATCTATTTCAACGAATATTTTTTTGGCAGAGTTCATAGGTAACAATTCGTCATCTTGTAGAAGTGTACATTTTCTAGGTTAATTTAAATTAACTACATTTATATTCATACTTGTACATATGATTCAAATTTATAATAACCAAAAAACTGAAAGATAAAAACAAGTTCATTAAAATAAATGAAAATAAAACTCGTGCGGGTACCTACCTACCTACCTACCTACCTACCTACCTACCTACCTACCCGGCCGGACCGCGCCGCTTAACTTTTGTTTTTTTTCCAAACCTTTTCTCGTGTGTTTTTTACAAATTTTAATAATTGGTTCGTGTTTCTAAGTTGGCTTGTTTAATATCTAATCGGCCGTTTAAAGCTGACATCTAATTAACGATAACGAGCCCTTTTTGTTTTTGGTTTTGCGTTTTAGGGTTTCGTGAACGCCTTTACAGCTGAGTTTTGTTTATTTTCTTGTCACAAGGACCATTCGTCGAGTTGTGGTTAGGTTAATTGAAATTAAATTTGTTTTTGTAGTTTGATTTGCACTTTTAGAATATTAAATTTGACATAAAATACTATATATACAAAAATAGTACTTCTATAGAATAAATTGTGACAAGTTCGAGTACAGTCTAACTGCCTACAATACAATACAAATCTAGGTTCATAAAGATTTTGTACCATAGATAGATACTAGGTAGGTACTAGTAACTAGGTGTTCCCGTGCCCTCGCTACAAGGAAAACCGGCCAAGTGCGAGTCGGACTCGCGCACCGAGGGCTCCACAATATACTTGAGTTATGCATATACAAAAAAAAAAAAAAAAAATTATGTGTTTGCTTTCATTCAGTTTGGGATTCTTAGAAGCTTTATATTGATAAATAAATAAATAAATTAGGTAACTAAAAAGTAAGAAAAAAAAAATATTCCGATTGGAAGGCATTTTCTCAATTTTGTTTTTCAAATAAAAGCGTGTTACATTTGACAGCAGGAGAGAAGAGGGTGTGACATGTTTTTATTTGAAAACTGTATAAAATTAAGAAAATGGCTTTTTCTCAATCGGAATAAATTTATTTTTAACTTATTAGTTCATTGTTTTAAAAAAAAAAAATTTACGCTTATTTTTATTCTATTTCTTTGAAACACAAACAGACACATACAGAAGCAGTGACATGTATTTTTTTTTTTATTTCAAATATTTAAATAAGCCTCCAGCAGCGCCGCACTTCACGGAGAAACACAAAAATAGTCTACTAAAAATAGTGAACTAATAAGACTACTAAAATATAACAAATCAAATGCAACACCTCCTCCGAAGCCCTCAGCTTGCGGGCACAGTGCGCACTGGACCGGTTTCACTCTGGCCGTGGAGGCAGGATTCAATATGCGTGTCAGACAAGGTGTATTTAGATAAGGGTCCGGTAATTTAGTGCATTCGGATGGCCAGTTTATGGTTTTACCATCTTGTTAGCGGTTTGGAGTTCCTCTTACATTGTGGTCCGATTGATTAGAATGCGTTTAATTTTGTTTTACCATCGCGCTGTTCGCCGGGAGGGGTGGGGCGAGGTGAGAATTTATGGAGTTTTTTTTCGATGTGTCATTTTTGACCTAAACAAAAACATACTTACTCGTTGTGGGGGCCATGCCAGGCCTCCTATTATTATCCATTGAAACGATTTCTTTGCAATTCAAAATATTATATTGTTCAAGCACAATTTTTACAATTTGTTTTTTTTTTTTTTTTTTTTTTTTTTTTTTTTTTTTTTTTTTTTTGCAATATCTTCATAATTGATTGTATTGACTTCTTCAATTCGTGATAAATTATCGGCGACGATATTTTCTTTTCCTGGAATGTATCTAATATCGGTTGTAAATTGAGAAATATATTGTAGATGACGTAACTGACGTGGTGTAGCTTTTTCATTGCTCTGAATAAATGCATAAGTCAATGGTTTGTGATCTGTGTATACTGTAAATGTTCTACATTCAAGTTGGTATTTGAAATATTTAATTGCATGATATATTGCTAATAATTCACGATCATATGTAGAATACTTTTTCTGCGCTTCGCTAAATTTTTTTGAGAAAAACCAATTGGTTTCCAATGGTTACCTTCTTTTTGTTGTATTCCAGCACCCATTGCAAACTGTGATGCGTCAACAAAAAGTCCGAGTTCAAATTTTGAATTGGGAATCGTAAGAGTAGCTGCTTTAGCAAGTTCATTTTTACATAACTCAAATTGTTTTTCTGCTTCCTCTGTCCATAATACAGATCGTTTGTCTTTTTTCTTTGCACCTTTCAGATACTCATTCAATAATATCTGATTTTGCGCTCCATTTTTTAGGTACTTTCTGTAAAAGTTTATCATGCCAAGAAAATTTCTGAGTTCTTGAATAGTTTTTGGTTTTTCATAATTTATTATGGCATTTACCTTCTTTGTATCTGGTTTCATGCCTTGACAAGTAATTATATGACCAAGAAATGAAATTTCTTCTACGCCAAAAATGCATTTGCTGACATTTATTTTCAAGCCGTAGCTATTTAGACGTTCAAATAAAATGTTCAGATGTTCGAGGTGTTGTTTGTGTGAAGTTGATGCAATTAAAATGTCGTCTAAATAAGCAAAACAAAAATCGAGTCCTCGAAGTATTTGATGTATGAATCTCATGAATGATGTTGGTGCATTGCGAAGACCAAAAGGTGTCACATTATATTCATAAAGACCAAATGGGGTCGTAATTGCTGTTTTGGCTTTATCCTCTTCCGCTACTGGGATTTGATAATATGCTGACAAAAGATCTAGTTTTGAGAAAATGATTTTATTTTCCAGAATCTCTGCTACGTCTTCTATACGAGGAATGCTATATCTGTCTGGTATTGTCTGGTCATTCAGCCTGCGGTAGTCTCCACATGTCCTCCAACCATTTCCTTTCTTAACCATGTGAAGTGGACTAGACCACTGAGATTTTGATTGACGTATAATATTATGATCAAGCATGAATTGAACTTGTTTTGCGACTTTCAACATCTCCGGTGTTAATCTACGTGGTTTGCAAAAGACAGGTTGTCCAGGTTTAGTTATAATTTGATGCTTAAAATCATGTTTTGTTTCATTTGGGGTAATGAATGGTTTAGTCAAATCCGGATACTTCGTCAATAGGTTGGTATATACTCCTGCATCACTTTTTATTGTACTCACCGAATTTGCTTCGCTCACGGAAGTTATTTCGGCAACCACATTCAAATTTGTAGTTCCATCAATTAATCGTTTATTTTTCAAATCAATTAACAGGTTAAATTCTGTAAGAAAATCTGCACCAATTATACCTCTTGAACATTGAGCAATAATAAAGGGCCATTCAAACTTTCTCCTTAACCCAAGGTCGACGTTTAAAATTGTTGTTCCGTACGTAGGTATTTCTGTGTTATTTGCAGCATATAATTTATATTTAGTAGATTTTTGTGTACAGTTTTTACTAGGGGGAATGATCGAAACATCAGCTCCGCTGTCAATGAGGAAATAATTTCCAGAGTTCTTATCTCGCATAATTAAACGGTGATTTGTAGATAGACGACCGTTTTCAGTAGACTCGGCAGCACTAGCGGTCGCTACTGTTGCTGCCCGCTCGAGTTTGGGTTTTGCTGCTTCCATTTACAGGGAAGAGTACACTTTTCTGGAATGCACTTCGTTCCAAAACGAAAGTGGTAGTAACAGTATTTACCATCTTTATTAAATCTTGTCTTTGATCTGCTACGATTGCGCGAAGAAGATTGAGAACTATATGACGAACGACTACGACGCATTTCTTTAATTTCTGTTTTCAGCTCTTCGATTTGTTTCACTAAATAATCCATAGTGTTTGTTGATGTCATTGTTGCTGATGACGACGGTTGACTTGACGTTTTATTTGTCGTGTCGACAGAGTTGACATGTTTGTTACCAATGTGACAGATTCTGTCACCAATTTCAGCCAGCTTATCCAAATTTTCGTCCGAAATTGTCAGTATATTTGAAATATTGTTTGGTAATTTGTCTAGCCACAATGTTCTAAGCAATTTTTCTGTGATGTTGCTTCCAGCCAAACTTCTCATTTTACGAAGGAGCTGACTGGGTTTCAGCTCTCCCAGTTCGAGCTCGCTGATCAGCTTACGAAACTGTCGTTCATCTGACTGCTTATAAATTGATAGGAGTCTTTGCTTAGCTAGGGTGTAGCGGTTTGCCGCACTGCTGCTAACAAGATCGAAAATGTTTTCAACGATGCGCGGTTCCAGTTGAGCCATCAGATAGTTGAATTTCGTGTTTTCTGTGATAATGTTATTGATGGTGAACTGCGCTTCCACTTGCGAAAACCATATATCTGGCTTCTCAGTCCAAAAATGTGGAATTTTCACGCTGACCTTCTCAACTCCGAAGCGTGTGCCTTCGATCGCGTTGTTGTCGGGAATCGAATCGTTATTCTCCTCCATTCTTCGTTGTTCTTTATGTTGTTCTTTAATCGGGGTCACCAATATGTGGGGGCCATGCCAGGCCTCCTATTATTATCCATTGAAACGATTTCTTTGCAATTCAAAATATTATATTGTTCAAGCACAATTTTTACACTCGTATATTTTTTTATAATTTTTTTTTATGTAATCCGGTATGGGTGTCTGAATCGGAGGGGCCAAAGCACATGCTCCGACTAGCCAATATCACCTGCTCCGAGAACGTAGGTGCCATACCGGAGACTTCCCTGGATTGCTGGCTATGCGCTGATACTTACTTCAAATGAATTTCTTCCCGTTCAGTGTACACCATGTCCATGGGCATCGTTAGACACCTACTCGTAACTGAAACGATGCCACATGTCGCACTTTCCATAAAACAAAAAACTTTAGACAGACGAGAGCACAAGGTGAAGTGCTCACGTAACGCCACGGAGAGGATAGGTAGAGAGGTGTTTGTCTAACTAAGCTAATTGGGTTTGTCGCCACCAATTGGGGGCATAGGGGAGTGCTGGCGACCGATGCAAAGTCACACCGGCTGTTCGGTGGTTTCTATTAAAAATTCACAGATCTGCATTACATGACCTTCGGGTACATTGAAAATGACTTTTAGGGTGTATTCAAATATAAGAAATAAGTACGCCAATTTTGAAAAATTTACAAAAATTTAAAAATAATAATTAAAGAATAAACATTCTTAATTTTCGAGTATACGCATACACATACAAAGCGGCGGGTGGCCGAGTGGTTTGGGCATCGGCTTCTCATGCGAGAGGTCCGCGGTTCGAATCCGATCGGCGTGTACCAATGAGTTTTTTCTGACGAAAAAATTTACGTGCATACCTACACCTGCTGCTTCACCGTTCGGAACCGGTGTAAAACTGTAGGTCCCTTCCCTTGCCCCTTACTAGGTGGTAGGCTCAAATTGTAGCCGACTGGGTTGGTACCACCGTACTGGATGGAGGTGATATTGGCTGTACGGAGCATGCGCTTTGGCCCCTCCGACTCAGCCACCCATACCGGATTACATAAAAAAAAAACATGAAAACTTTTTATTTTTTCATCACTTTTAGCCCTCCTCGTTGATACGCGTCATTTGACACCCTAAATATTCACGTAGCCTTAAAACTAACGACACCAGGGCGAATTCGCTACCCGCTGGAAATCGGGGACTATGCTGATGCGATCGAAAAGGCATTTTCAATGTCAAAACATATTTCGGGTCGGAATCCAGGACCGCCTATATGAGAAATATGTGTCTCTCACCACCAGCCCGTGCGTAACTTTCCATATGATTAATCTTCATATAATTTCATTATTTCCCGAACGTCATACGAGTGAATACTCTTGAAGTGGCGAGGCGTGTGATTGGTCATCGCGTCGTCGTCGCCACTTCTTGCGCCAGAGTCGATCCGATTCGAAGCGGCCGTCTGCTCGCCGCTTACGTAGTCACACACCGCTACTGGATTACGCATTTTCCGAAGTTATTTTGTGTTACTTAAATAATTCGTAAATAGTTATTTACGCTAATTGGGCGATTCCACCACCTCTGATTAAGTCTCGTCTAACAGTTATCTGTCGGTTAGAGTGACTTGTTGTGAGTTTTCCATCGAAAAGTAGTTTTCGAGCTAGTCTGGTCCAGTAGCGGATTCAGAAAAACCTCAAGGGAGGGGCGCATCATCATCTTCGTCGGTCATCAGAACGCCAATAAGTACTGGACGTATTCTCAGATTTTTCTTCACTTCTCCTTGCACTCTACCCGCTACCTACGACCGCTCACACGACAGGATTGCCGGCGCAATAACTTTGGTTTTCCCCACATTGTATTTTTTTCTAATTGCAGCCATGTGCGGGGGGGGGGGGCGCACGCCCCCTGCGCCCCCCACCTGTATCCGCCACTGTCGTTTGGAGTCAGTTTGTCATCTAATGCGGCCTATTCATGTCCCTAAAGTCAGCCGACTCAAACATCTGGTTCTCCCGATTGTTGTTTCTAGTAAACGACTATGAGTTTGATGTTACGATAAATATATGGCTTTCTACAAACACACATCTTACAACCTAATAACAAAATGCAATTGGATTTATTTTACTCGTTAGAATAAAATAACAAAATATGCATACATACATACCACATATGTAATCGGTAAGCATAGTAATCGGTGTTGTGCTGCAAGCGCTCTTGTAAATTACAGCACAACACCGACAACCGCGTTTAGCAAAGTATTAGGACAAGATAACTATCAAGCAGCAAGTAAGGCACGAAGTCCCATCTGTCTGCTGCACGACTCGGTGGAAGGACCGTGCCAGGGTGAGAGGTGGCTAGCCTCATGGCCTTATCCCTTATTTGCCTTTTACGGCATATACGGGGATAAATGCAGTGGGGCTGTTCTTTTTAAGTACCGGCCGAGCACGGTACAAAAATAGCAAAATATGCTCTCGAAAATTCGGAAAAACCACATTTCCGCGCCGTTCGTAATGCTACAGTCATATAATTTTACATAATAGTTAAAAAATAGCCGTTCCCGTCAAGGTAAGTATTATTTATTTTATTAAAAATTACGCCTACAATGAAATATGTATTTGATACGTCGTCCTCCAAACTCAGTGGTTTACGATCGTTTACGAGTGACATCAATAGTGAGAACCCGATTGTTGTTACTGCTGGCACAGATTACATAATAGTTACTTCGTAACAGATAAATCACTCCATAGAAAATGTTCCTACCATCGGGCTTTAATAGCCTACTGCTTCACGTCGCCAATCGCTGCGTGCGAAAATGTACCTTAACGATCGAGTGTAAAGTGGTTATTGATTTGCAGCTGCGCGCAGTTGCGTGGGCGAGCGTCCATGTATACTTCCCGCGGCTGACGAATTTACACTGAAATAGACCGCCGGCGGCCCGTCGGGCGGTAGGTAGTTAACGCGCGCAAGTACATAGAGTGCGTGAGGCCTGCTGCTGGCTCCAGCGTATCTCTCTTGGGAACACACTGCACACTTGTTATTCTGCTTTAACTTGTTTTCTTACTTTCGTTATTGTGGAAAAGTCCGTAAAGTTATCAATTTATAATTTTTTTTGTGTAATTGAGAAATTATTAAATTGAAATAGGTAGGTATAATCTTATGGTATAAGTACGACCGAATATCCATTGGCGTCGTTAGACACCTTATGGGTGGCTCCAAGCCAGATGTCGCGCTTTCTATAAAAACAAAAATATTATCATATATTATACAAGCTGTGCCCGCGGCTCCGCCCGCTCTCATATTTCACTTCACTGCTAACCTCATAAGCTATTTAGCGTGATAGTAAGTAGCCTATAGTTGATGGGAAGAATCAAGCTATCCATATAATTTTGTTTTATTAAAATCGGTTTAGTGGTTCTCGAGTTATAAGCGGACATACAGACATACACTCAGACACTCAGACACTCAGACAGAAAGCAGACGTTGGATTTTATTATAGGTAAGGAAGGATAAGGAAGGAAGGATGAAGGACGTACGTAGCGTTATCCTGAGTCTCCTTGATCTCTGTATTTAGCACAAGGCGTGATGGTACGAGTCTCGCTCGCTCGACCCTCATCATCACACGAAATTGAATCGTTGTATTTATCCAAAGCGAGCTTTAATCATATTATCATTTTGTATTTTTATTATTATTCGCGTCCCTTTTGCCGAGGTCACATGTACACAACGATACTGCGGCAGCGCAACCTTTGCAGTATCTCCTCTGTCGTATGTCGGTCGATGTCAAAATGTCTTAATGATGCGCTCGGCAGATCACTTGAAATCTAAAGGTACTCGTATAATAATTTTTTTTTATTTAAACTGACACGGTTGGCTACATCACCTACAACATCCGTGATGTCAGCCCATAACACCGGGTGAACTTGGTGCCACGTCAGTGCGTCCCTTCGGTCGTGCCGCCTACACTGAACTGGACGGTAAACTATTTACGTAGCCGTTTCGACCGACCTTTCATTCAGTGCTGTGGTACCAACCCGGGCGGGTTAAACCCTACCACCTAGTAATATAAGAAGGGAGTCATATCCCTTAGTCGCCTTTTACGACATACACGGGGAGAGATGCAGTGGGGCTATTCTTTTAAAGTACCGGCCCGACACGGAATGTTAATTTGTAATTAGTTAAAACTAATTACAAATTAAAATAGAAATTAAAATGACCTAAAATAAAACAAAACAAACCTTAAAAATAATTAACCTCTCGAGACTGCCACGATCCGGGTTGACTTGACCTACACGGCCAGAGTCATAGAGCAAGGTAGGTAAAGGAAGAGACGCACCTGTTTCTGGCTGGTTGTATGAGTGTGGGCAAGAGGGCCCTGGATCCCTTATAACCTGCTGTGTTGTGGAGTCGGTTGAGCGCTCGAACTCCTCGATCGGCGGTGCCCACGCAGCTGTGGTGTCCAGGCCTGGACGTGGGGGTTACACCGAGACGAGTCCTCTGCTTTGCACTCGATTGAACACTTGACGTGATTCTTGAAGCCCGTGCGTGGCACATTCGCTTTTGCGACAATTTTCTTCGCGAAATAATAACTGCCAAGCTCTCAACGTGGTGCCTCAGCAACGAACTTTTTTCAACTCAATAGTTTTTTCTTCAGTTTTCTTCTGGTGCGAAGATTGGAGAGGAAAGGGAGGGTAGGCAGTAAAAACTACAATGTAGGCGGGAAATTTGAATGCCAACTGGCGATCTTTACAAACCAATAATCAATATATTTTTTATGGAAGCTGATACATATGATCACAGTCATGTCAGCACATAACGCGTCGGTGTCATGTCAGTGCTTCCCTTTGGTGGTCCCGGCTACACTGAACTGGGTAGAAAACGCAATCTATTTACATATCGTTATTTTTTCAAAATTTTAGACTTACTAATAATTTATATGAATTAATTTTATTTAGATTTAGTATTAATTTTGTGTATTTTTATTACTTTTTGTAAAATGTATGTAAAATTAATATAAAAATATTCTAAAAACGTAAAATAAAGAATAATTTCGTTTACATATTGACTTCATCGATTTACATTGTTATTTAAGTCCATATTTTAATTAAAATATAATTTTTTTCTTTAAATTGAGCATGTATGATTAGTATTGATGAGACTTGACAAGCGCAGAATTACAGACAGACAGACAGACACGAGAGTGGTCCTATACTGGTTCAGCTGTTTCCTCTTTTGAGGTACGGAACCCTAAAAAATAAATAAATAAAACGTAAACGTATGGTTATCCTATTGTTTAAAGAATAGCATGCTCAATAATCCCATACAACTTCCTCCTGACTCGCTATTAGTCCTCCCCGGCACGGCGGCTCTTCCTCAATGTTCTTTCTTCCTCAATCTTCCGTCTACCTCACTTCCTCGACGACACAATTGTACTTCCTCGGTGATATGCGGTGCTCAGATTGAGGATATCTTTCCATTATCTAGGAGCAGACGAGGAGGACACACGTGCAAGCGACGAGCCACGTGGTGAGCGACGCGACTAGCAACGCGACAGCGATGCGATTTGTACATGTGCACCTATAGGCCACCTATAGGTAGGTCATAGCGAATGCTTGTTTAGGTAGTGGCAAACATTTTTGTTAGGTAGACTAAGTGAAAATTTAAAAGAATTCCAGTGAAGTTTCTTGCCAGTTCTCCTTCGCTGTGATAATCGAACTGGTGGAATGTTAAGCGGCGGGTGGCCGAGTGAGGGGTCCGCGGTTCAAATCCGGTCGGCGTGTATGTACCAATGAGTTTTTTCTGACGAAAAAATTTACGTGCATACCTACACCTGCTGCTTCACCGTTCGGAACCGGTGTGAAACTGTAGGTCCCTTCCCTTGCCCCTTACTAGGTGGTAGGCTCAAATTGTAGCCGACTGGGTTGGTACCACCGTACTGGATGTAAGATGGCCGCATAGCAGCCTTGGTTGTGTTCTCCTCTAGTGCATTATATATAGCCAGCAATCCAGGGAAGTCTCTGGTATGGCACCTACCTTCTCGGAGGTGATATTGGCTGGTCGGAGCATGCGCTTTGGCCCCTCCGACTCAGCCAACCATACCGGATTACATAAAAAAAATTACAATGTAAATATGACAAATCGGAGCGCAGTGTACTGCCAAGAGACGATAAATAAATAAACAATATTCGGCTAGAATATGAGCCTACCACCTGGTAAGGGGCCAGTTTTTTTTATGTAATCCGGTATGGTTGGCTGAGTCGGAGGGGCCAAAGCGCATGCTCCGACCATCCAATATCACCTCCGAGAAGGTAGGTGCCATACCGGAGACTTCCCTGGATTGCTGGCTATACTGAACTAGAGGAGAACACAACCGAGATTGCTATGCGGCCATCTTGCATCTAGTACGGTGGTACCAACCCAGTCGGCTACAATTTGAGCCTACCACCTAGTAAGGGGCAAGGGAAGGGACCTACAGTTTTACACCGGTTCCGAACGGTGAAGCAGCTGGTGTAGGTATGCACGTAAATTGTTTGGTCAGAAAAAACTCATTGGTACACGCCGACCGGATTCGAACCGCGGACCTCTCGCATGAGAAGCCGATGCCCAAACCACTCGGCCACCCGCTCGCCCCTTACCAGGTGGTAGGCTCATATTCTTATGCCTTACCAGGTGGTAGACAAACAGTTCTTAGTTATCTTGAAATGGCTCACAACAAATCGAGCGCGTCGCCTATCAGTGTACCCTGGGACTGAGAGCATCAAAATGCAATGCACTTTCTAATCACAATGCACCGCGTGTTGGGCATTAGGTTATGTTAAATGTTGGGTACAGCTTGGGTAACGTCCATGTTGATGACTTGACGTCTGCCTGTTCACTGTCTCCTCAGTGGGGCCCACACAACTTGTGGGCACCAGATATACGACTATAGCGTTACGATGTTAAACGTCGTTTGGTGAATGGAAAATGCGTGTTTATTGTGGGGTTTTTTGAACAATTAAACTTTTAATGTGTTGGTGAATAGGTTATTGAAATTTATAACAGTTTTATAAAACCTGTGGCTCTGGTACCTGAGCAAGAAATAGTCCCACTGAATCTCTCCGCGTGCATGTTGCAAAAGGCGATTAAGGAATGCCGTGATGAAGGACGACAGGATAGCCACATCTCACCTTGGCACTCCTTCCACTCAGTCATACAGTATGTAGATAATGTCTTCGTGACTATCTTGCCCGAATACTTTTCTCAACGTGGTGGTCGGTGTTGTGCTGTAATTCTTCGAGTTCTAGCATCACAACACAGATTACTCCTCAGCGCTTACTTGAATTACTTTTCAGCTTCGGCAGCTTAGTGGTGCGGTCGGTCGTCTGTTGTTAAGCAACCCTGGGCGCGGTTAGTACTTGGATGGGTGACCGCTCGACCGTTGGAGGCTGACCGTGGTTCGGATTCCAGGTAAAACTCTAGGTCCCTTCTTACCTTAATAGGTGGTAGGGTTTATCCCGCCCGGATTGGTACCACCGCACTGAATGTAACGTCGGTCGAAACGGCTATGTAAATAGTTCATGTTTTCCGTCCAGTTCAGTGTAGCCGATATGAAATGAAGGAAAGCACTGACATGGCACCTAGTTCACCCGGTGTTATGGGCTGACACAGTGGCGTGCACAGACATTCGAGACCGGGTAGGCAGGCAGCAATGAAGATACAAACTAAGTACTTAGGTGATTTAAAAACAAGTTCAATTGTATTTCTCTTACCTTTCCATTATCCGCGTGGTTTTTATCTGTCACATCATCATGTCCACATGAAAATGTTCAACCAGATAAATTTTTTTTCAATGCCAACGATTACTGCATTGCGAATTAGCCAACCAAGAAAATTTAACTGTAATACCTACTGTTTGTTGAAATGGCGGAGATTGGTACCTTTCTTTTGGGTGAGTTCAATTTCGGCTATGGGCCTGCCGATTGATACTATTTTTGCTTTATCGGTGTAAGAGAACTTTGAAAAACATAAATTTATTATCTTTATCAAACATATCAGACCACACACTTGACATTCTAGACCCTCCATTCTACTTTTGTGAGAAAAACACTATTAAACGCACTCACTGGTACTCGCAAGTTATCTAGATCGAGTCTGCTAAAACACTGAAATACAAATAAAAAAAAAATTCTGCACAATGCATGCATAGTGCATGGTGTGTCGTCAAGTGCACGGCCGAAGCGCACGTGGGAACGATGCTAGACCAGCCAGCTACACCTACGTTACGAGGCATTGTTGTGGTGTTAGTGAAAGGCAGTCCTGCCCTGGCCTACTAAATCGCGCATCGAAACACGCATACAAACGCACAATTCAAGCGTATACGAGAGCGCAACTACACAGAATTTACGTAATAGTGTGAGTGACCACCAGGCCGTCGTGTTTTGGGCTTTCGCCGTATGGCGGCGTTGCGTCCGCGCGGACGGCGCGGGCGGCGGCGCGGCACGCGACAGCGAGACACTTCAGAGTGCTGAGCGCGCGGCAAATTTTAAATTATGTATTAGTTTTTTAGTGAAGTCGAGTAGTTCTATTCTATACGTTTTAATTAGATTGTTTGGGTGGATGGAATTCGGAGTATACTCAGGGTAGGCAGTGCTTTTCTGCCTCTATGGGATGCACGCCCCTGGGCTGACATCACGGATGTTGTAGGTGCTGTAGCAACCGTGTTAGGTTCCGTAAAAAAAATAATTAAAAAAAAACACTAACTACCCTGATTGTCACAATACCAGCAGAACCAGCAGAGTGATCATCGGTCGATGACGTATTATATTCAAATTGATTAAATCATCAAGACAATAAATATTATTCAGACTGGCTGCACGAGTGAATGCTTTCTTCGAATGACTCGTGCGTGGAAGGAATCAGTGGCATCTCAATTAAGTTTAGATCACGGAGGAGCCAGCAGACAGTAGTTGTATGAGCAAACTGGGCGCTTCACCACCAACTGGGGGCATATATCATCGATATAAATCGTGTCCACGTAGTGGTCGCGACCGGGCGCACTTTGAGTTAAATGGTGCGTGATTGTTGAACTACTGTGTGCCTTGCCGGTACTCTGGGGACTGGAAATGTCTTATTAGAAATTATAGCTAGCAAAAACTCCTCTGTACTCTTTCCTCCGTGGTATGGATACAATAGCAGAGACGATAACGGGATATTTAATTATTTTGAAAATATGAATTATTTTTATGAAAACCAACTTAAAATTAAGAACGATTATTAAAAGTTATCTTTAAGTTTAAAATTTATTATACTTATATTATAATATTTAGCTGTTTTCATAGATTTTTCATAATTTTTTTAATTATTCAATAGTTAAAAATTTTTAATGTTTTAAATCGGTTTTTATTTTTCTTATTTAAATAGTATTTTTTATTTGTTGTGTCTGTTTTGGGGCTTGTACCTGACAAAATAAACTTTTTGATTTGATTTATCGATGACATCGATGAGAGTAAGTACCACCGCGCACTGAACGAAACGTCGCGTCGCGTCGGTCGAAACGGCTATGTAAATAGTGTTTTCCGTCCAGTTCAGTGTAGCCGACATGAAATGAGGGAAGTACTGACATGTCACCTAGTTCACCCAGTGTTATGGGCCGACCTGACATCACGGATGTTGTAGGTGATGTAGCCTACCATGTCAGTTTCCATAAAAAAAAAATAAGAATTATTATTAGAAATCAACTTTACGATGAAGGATTATTATTATTTAACTTAAAAAAAAATTAAGGACTGTTATTAGAAGTTGACTTTAAGAGGATTCTATAGATTGTTGTGTGTCCTCCCGGTTATGACGTACGGGTGTGAAACGTGGACTCTGACGGTCGGTGTAGTCCAAAGGTTGTAAGTTGCCCAGAGAGCAATGAAGCGAGCCATGCTGGGAATATCGCTACGTGATATGGTGCGTAACGAGGAAATCCGCCGACGCACCAAAGTAGTCGATATTGGATACCGGGTGGCTAAGCTCAAGTGGCAGTGGGCTGGACACGTCAGCCGAAGAGACGACGACCGTTGGAGTAACCGTGTTCTACACTGGCGGCCGTGGACAGGAAAACGGAGTGTGGGAAGACCACCCGCCAGGTGGGCGACATCAAGTGCGTCGGCGGAAAGCAGTGGTTCCGTACCGCTGAAGGCCGGGAGGACTGGAGGAAAATTGGAGAGGCGTACGTCCAGCAGTGGACGCTTACACGCTGACTGACTGACTGATAGATTGTTAAATTTTTTAAAACTTCAAACAAAAATTTAGTTCTATAAAGTAAATAAAATGAAAAAAAAATATTTTTTAACTAGATAATATGTACTAAACACTGAACCAGGTTTTTTAAATTTACAGTATTTCTTCATGATGAAAATAAATTCTCAATGCGAATTTCTTATGTCGAGCTAGCTCCATACTGGATAATTACTTTGGAATACAATTTACGTCATTGTATATGGAATTAAATTTTCTAGACACTAAAGCAGATTATTTGAAAAAAAAAAACAATTCCTAATATTAAAAATAAAAACAAAAACTACAAAATTCACCATACGCGCGCACTGCGCTCGATTGCTCAGTACGCCGAAATTGCATTTTGTTTAAAGATTATTCTTATTAGAACTTAACGACAACCAGTCTTAATCCTACATCTAGGCATTACTTCTCCTTCTGTCATCCTTCTGAATAGTTTGTGTGGCGTCGAGCGAGTGGTGTGAGCAGAACAAACGGTAGTAAAGAGGAGTGGAGTTGCACTCGCCACGTGCCGGCCATTGTCCGGACGCGCCAGCCAGACTTCACCTGTGTTGTAGAGATTTATTTGTAACACACACTGCGATTACGAATGTTCATATTATGGCTTCTTCTTACCTAACTGCCACCATCCATTTATTACCATATACAAAAACCGGCCATGTGCGAGTCGAACTCGCGCACCGAGGGTTCCGTATCGCCATGTCATGGTCAGCGCTGCTTCATACTGTTTTCAGTAGAAACACTTTTTAGTTTCTTGTATGGGGACCCCGTGAATTTTGCTTTTTCTTATTTGTTGTTATATCGGTCATAATAACACATATTCTGTGAAAATTCAACGGGCTACCTATTACGTTTCAAGAGATAGCCCTCGGACAGACGGACAGACAGACGGCGTAGGCTAAGTAACAGGGTCCCCTACGACGGATACGGAACCCTAAAAAAGAAGGTCGACATATAGAAAATTCGATATTTAAAAAACAATCTCCGCTTTTGTGTTTTTTCATAGTAATTAACCGACTTCAAAAAAAGGAGGAGGTTCTCAATTCGACTGAATTTGTTGTGATCTGATTTGAATGATTCTTTTTTAATTGAATTTATTATAGTC
Source organism: Nematopogon swammerdamellus (assembly GCA_946902875.1). NCBI lineage: Eukaryota > Metazoa > Arthropoda > Insecta > Lepidoptera > Adelidae > Nematopogon > Nematopogon swammerdamellus. Next base: position 15,848,773 of record OX336358.1, read on the forward strand.
GAGGTTGGTCCCATTTAAATTTGCAGAAAATAATCTACAGTCAGCGCGTATGTTCGTGGCCTCCGGCAGGAATGAGAGAATGGAATGTAGTGTTGTGAATCAATCTCTGATAGTAACGACGTTTACGAAACCTCTTTTTTATTTATGACATTAAATTATTTATCTAATAAGGTTTTATTGCGTGGATGAACTACAAAGACAAAACAGGGACAATAGCTTAAAGATCTATCGGCCTCCGCCCGCAGAGGCCAAGAACGTGCGCGCTAAGAGTACCTCTAATGGTGAAAAATTAAGGGATGAAAACAGCTTATTTGAATTTCACGCACTTCCCGTCAAGTGATTTTAATAAAACTTGGCACAATATGTAGTTCCAATAAAATACAATAATGGAAGGTGGTTTTTCAATAATTTTAGGCTACATGTTTTTGTTTAGCATCGATACACCCACAGAGAAAGGCACACCACAGCTGCTGGGCAGTGCTGGGGGAAGCGGCCGCCGAGCAGGCGCCGCGCCGCTCTGCGCATACACATATTTTAAATAAGTATGACGGCATTACGGCATAGCTAACACCTTAGCCACTAAATCGAATCACAGCGCACAGTCGACACAACTGGCGTGCATACCTACCACACATCTACTGCACAGTACGAGACCAATCATGCAAATATATACCTAGAAGACGACACGTCGAGGAGGCGTCAAGTGCACCAAAGACGAAATGTCTACTTCTTATAAAAGGGAACGTCTGTCGGTTTGCACCAATGTAAAGAGTAGTTCTTGAGGCTCAACTATAGGCTAATACCATCACGTTAAAAATCCTTCGGGCTGATTAGTATCAAAGAAAGTATAGTATGAACGGAATTTAGTGTCGAATGGTAGTAATAGATGGCGTTAGCAGTTCTGTTGCGTTACCGTTACTCAATACTGCAGTAATCCAATTTTTTTTTTTATGTAATCCGGTATGGGTGGCTGAGTCGGAGGGGCCAAAGCGCATGCTCCAACTAGCCAATATCGCCTCCGAGAAGGTAGGTGCCATACCAGAGACTTCCCTGGATTGCTGGCTATACTGGACTAGAGGAGAACACAACCGAGGCTGCTATGCGGCCATCTTACATCCAGTACGGTGGTACCAACCCAGTCGGCTACAATTTGAGCCTACCACCTAGTAAGGGGCAAGGGAAGGGACCTACAGTTTTACACCGGTTCCGAACGGTGAAGCAGCAGGTGTAGGTATGCACGTAAATTTTTTCGTCAGAAAAAAACTCATTGGTACACGCCGACCGGATTCGAACCGAGGACCTCTCGCATGAGAAGCCTATGCCCAAACCACTCGGCCACCCGCCGCCAATACTGCAAGTATTGGATTATTGCAGTATTGAGTTGACCGCGAGCGAAGCCGCTGGCAAAAGCTAGTGAATTATATGTGTCTTTTTAGGGTTACGTAGCCATCTTGACAGGGACCCGTATAAAATCGGTCAGTTGTCTATCCGTCTTGTCTGTTCTGTCCGTCTGTCTGTCACACGTGCTGTCCGACGAGGCGCTGGCCGCGGGGACGCCGGCGGCACCGCATGGTCGTTGCGCGCACTCGCTATGCGTGTTAGAACAAAATGGCTACGGAATCCTCTGTGTGTGAACAAAGTTTGCACTTCGCAGGCTTTTTTTAATAAGAACTTGCACGATGGCTGTGACCAAGAGTCCATTGGACAATCAGTCAGCAAATAGCACCGTTGTTCCTCGCGAAACCATGTTAAACGAGGTGCCATATCAAAGGGGGAAGCACTGACAAGGCACCTAGTTCACCCGGTGTTATGGGCTGACATCACGGACGTTGTAGATGATGTAGCCAATCGTGTCAGTTTCCATAAAAAAAAAAACATGTCAGTGGCGAGGTAGAAATAAAGGTTGCCGTCGATTTTATTCACACGTCTTTTCAAGTACCCGAGGTCATAGGAGCTAGGGGAACACACTCACCGGAAGAAGATCTGTCAGCGAAGGACAACGTGTTACACGTGTTAATGTACGTATCTTTTGCCTGCTACAAATGATGTGCGTGGCGTTCAATGAGGTGAAATGTACGTAGTTTATGATAATGCCGGTTCGAACTATTTACTTCCACGAGTACAGTAGAGGCACGTAGTTATGTGCTTTCACACAATCAAAGTGGGACCCCCCGCGATCAAACCGATTTATTATTTCATATCGATAAGGCCCGGTGACGCCCGGTCGGTTAACCGGCTGTTAGCAGATTGATCTGCAGTTTAGTTGTACCGGTTTTTATTACAAAAACCGGTACAACTAACTGTTTTTATTGATTTTTCATTAGGTATGTTTTTATTTAAACATAAGCTTTTGCCCGCGGCTTCGCTCGCGGTAGACTCGGTTTAATAGTAAATCCGATTTAAACGCAAATATGATAATAAACGATCGCTTCTCTTATATTCTCTCTCTCTCTCTCTCTCTCTCTCTCTCCCATCCATACCTACTATACTTTCTTTGATACTGCTCAGCCCTAAGGCTATTTAGCGTGGTACAACATATCGCCAATTTTTTTTTATGTGGGTGGCTGAGTCGGAGGGGCCAAAGCGCATTCTCCGACCAGGCAATATCACCTCCGAGAAGGTAGGTGCCATACCGGGACTTCCCTGGATTGCTGGCTATACTGGACTGGAGGAGAACACAACCGAGGCTGCTATGCGGCCACCTTACTTCCAGTACGGTGGTACCAACCCAGTCGGCTACAATTTGAGCCTACCATCTAGTAAGGGGCAAGGGAAGGGACCTACAGTTTGACACCGGTTCCGAACGGTGATACAGCAGGTGTAGGTATGCACGTAAATTTCGTCAGAAAAAACTCATTGGTACACGCCGACTGGATTCGAACCTCGGACCTCTCGCATGAGAAGCCGATGCCCAGACCACTTGGCCGCCCTCCGCTTAAACCTAGTGGAAAAGAGGTGATATATATAACAGAAAGTATCTCTGTATGACCGGGCCCTGGAAGAGAATATTTCATTTTAACGCTTTGTTCGTTAGCTGGAGCGGGCGGCGATGCGGGGCGGTGCGGGGTGGTGCGGGGCCGTGCGGGGCGGTGCGGGGCGGTGCGGGGCGGTGCGGGGCGGTGCGAGGCGGTGCGGTGCGGAGTGAGGTGCCATGCCGGCAGCGCGTCGCTACAATATTGTTTCACGCGCTCTTCGCCACACTGCCGATTGATGACGGGACATGTACAACAGGTCGACATTATTTGTCATAAGAAACAGACAGACAGACAGACAGACGACGACGGCGTCGGATACGCAATCCTAAAAAATTGCATAATCGATGCTCTGGATCCTTTCAACAAAGGTTGGTCGTCACCATTATGGCGATTTTCACATTCGCATTCACATCTGTAAGAGACTAAGTACGTGCTGTACCAATTTTATTGTGTTGTATTGTTTATTGATCATTCATATCATATGGCAGTTAGACTGCTCTCGAACTTGTCACAATTTGTTCTATCCGGTTCGATTACATCCACGAAGAAGAACCGAAAAGAAACTTCGCAGGGTATTTTTTTAAATAGATATTATTACTCAAGTAAGTACTTAAGAGTGACCACAGTCACCTTAAGTGACCACGCTTGCAGTCTATCGAAAACACAGCTTGAGAGCAAGATTAACAAAGGTACTACATACGTGCATAATATTAGCGCTATATTTTTACATTTATACATACGAAACTTCACGTCAGTTTCACAGTGGGGTAAGCAGATGCAACGGATCTCCACGTGCCACGATCCTGACACACTTCTGCCGCCTCTTCCACTCTCATATTGTTCTTCATACATGCTCTTCGGTTACGGGTACTACGCACTTTACTCTTTTGGAGCACGTGCGCGATCTAATCTAGGTACGTGCTGCGTCTAGAGCAGCGGTGTCCAATCGGTGTCCAATAGTACGCGGGCCTACGGTAGCACGCGACCTCATTTTTAGGCGCCCGCACACAGTCAGTCAGCGTGTAAGCGTCCACTGCTGGACATACGCCTCTCCAATTTTCCTCCAGTCCTCCCGGCCTTCAGCGATACGGAACCACTGCTTTCCGCCGACGTACTTGATGTCGTCGTCCCACCTGGCGGGTGATCTTACCACACTCCGTTTTCCTGTCCATGGCCGCCAGTGTAGGACACGATTACTCCAACGGTCATCGTCTCTTCGGCTAACGTGCCCAGCCCACTGCCACTTGAGCTTAGCCACCCGGTGTCCAATATCGACTACTTTGGTGCGTCGGCGGATTGCCTCGTTACACACCATATCACGTAGCGATATTCCCAGGATGGCTCGCTCCATTGCTCGCTGGGCAACTTTCAACCTGTGGACAACAGCGACCGTCAGAGTCCACGTTTCACACACGTGCGTCATAACCGGGAGGACACACTGTTCATATTCGGGTCTTTACATTTTGCGGAAGGTCAGACATCAGGACGATTTTTTTCGAACACAGACTTTCCAATAAACATAAACATTAAATAAAAAAAAAATTAATAAAAAAAATCATAAAAAAGAAATTTTTAAATACGTTGACTCCAGAAAATGTTTAAAATTGCCTAATTCTGTCACGCTGTCATATGGATTATATAGAAGATTTTGAAAATTTGTCTGGAAATCAAAATAGCCAGGTATCCTACTAAAATGTATAGGTAAACGTCATACCATAGGTACTGCCCCTACTTGAAGATGCCTGCTGGGCTTGACAGAAATGTGTAAGTAGTTCTTAAGTCGAAACCAGTTGAACACCACTGGTCTAGAGTCACATTCGCACTATCACAATCACCATTTCATATGAATCCCGCGCTCAGGTGAGGTGTAATAGGATAGCTGCTGTGTGTACTGTCTCTAGTAGACACAAACATCATGTCACGAGCAGCGACCATGCCGACATCTACTGTCCACTGTGAACAGTTCAAACATTCTTCAAAACTAGCTGTAGTACCCGGATTTACAATAAGAGTACCCGAACCGGGTTATATAGTTGGTTCATTGAGCCTGTTTTATCGGTACTACTACGGCCGCTGCTCTGACGAACTTGCTTCCCTTATCCCTCGTCTTCCTGTTCGCCTTCGTCAAACCCGCCATACTCTCGCGGAACACCCCTCTGTAATCGACAGAAGAGTTCTTCGAACTGCACGATTCTCTGAATCGTTCTTGTGCCGCACTGGAAAGGTGTGGAACGGGCTCCCAGGGAATATCTTTCCCCACTCCTACAATCCACTGATCTTCAAATCGCGGGTTAATAGCCTTTCCCCAGCAACATTAGTCCACCTCCAAGCCGGACTGGCACCTCCTCGGCGGTGAAATTGGCTGCGCCTGAGGTTGCGACTTCGGACAGAGCCACCCAGTTCGGTAGCAATAAAAAAAAATTACTTTATAAGTTCACCACTATGGTACTTGCCTTGAGTTCAAAACTGCCAAAATGTAAAGGAATTTGAATTTGTTTTAACTGACACGGTTGTCTATACATCTCCTACAGTGGCGGCTGGTGACTTCAGTGACCGGTAGTGCGCTAAGTACCTACCTACTTAAACACCAAATTTCCCAACACATTCCCGTCATGTTATTTTAAGATCGGGACTTCCGAATTTTTTAAACGCCTGCATTTTATTATGTAAGTACCTAGTATGAATATTCTCAAGACACCCAATGAGTTGCAAAAAACAAGAAAAAAAAAATCCGAACAAGTTTTTTAACTTATTTTTAGTACCTTTATGAATACACCCCATAGACCACAACACTACTGCAGCTTTCAAAAAGAAAACAGTCCAAAAATACTTAAAACAAAAAATTAAAATAAAAGCATTTGAAAAGTAGGAATTGAACCCGGGATCACCTGATTGTAAAGCCTTGCCTTTAACCAACGCTTAGGCAAATATCGGCACCACTTAATTCACAGTATCACATGACAGAAAGCACAAAACCTAACCATATCCCATTTTAAATATTCGCGCGCTAACGGGTATGTGACATCACAAGACAGCGCGCTGACTCTAGGTAGACGGCAAAGAGTTTGTAAGACGGACTTGTGCAAAACGAATCGCTCGCGACGCGACGTGTCGCACGCGCGGGTATTCACGGTATAGCGTCCTTGTTTGGCGCTCGTGCGCCGCACGCAGAACTCCTTTCGGCCCATACTGTTTCTATGAAGTATCTTCTGTCTCACGCGCCAGCGGTGTTTTGCCGATCCCCATACATTCAGTATGGGAGACCCGCGTGCGATTTATATTCCGCACGGCGCGCGCGTTTACTCGCAAAAACGTGCCTTGTGATCTATAAAATAAGGTCGAATTCACATTCGTATTTATTTGGAGTACGATCTTTATGGTTTTAATGTAGTATGTTGTAAGGTATTATTTATTTTGAGTGAAGTGAAGACTTGGCGTGGTATGGTAGTGCGGCGCACGAGCGCACTTTAGGACCAGCCGCCAGTGTCTCCTACAACATCCGTGATGTCAGCCCACGGGGTAAACTAGGTGCCATGTCAGTGCTTCCCTTCATTTCATGTCGGCTACACTGAACTGGACGGAAAATACCAACTATTTATTATATTAAAGTTCAGTTTAGCTGAATAAATGTTTTCTTTCTATATCTCAATTTCTCAAATATATCTCAAAATCATTATTTATTTTATTTATCGATTATAATACCTCAATTTTCAAAACTTAATTTAGTTAACTTAAAACATAATTTTTTCTTTCATAATTCCAAGCTATCAAATATTTATTCCGCACACTTAATTTAAAAATTATCTTCCCTGCATAAACCTCCTTCACCCGTACACGCATCGTTTGCCGCGCCAGGTAAACCCGCTCAAAAACTCTCCAAAATCCAATCAAACCAGCAAAAAATGTCCAAAATTCAAGGAAAACAGCTTAGTGTAAGAGAGTGACACCTCTGTTTTGCCGAAACTGCTGCGCTCGGCCGGCTGGACTTGATCTGTTTACACGGAAACACATACTGTTATTGATACTGATGATAAAAACTGACTGTCTGTCTAGCGGGTAACTTCGCTGGAGCAAAACATTATTTTTTATATGGAGAATAATTTATTCATTAAAAATTATAAGAATTATGCTTATTTTTTTTATACATACAAACATACATATCACACACGCTGAATCCCGACAATCGGGGTATGCAGACTAATCAGTGTTGTGCTGCAAGAACTCTGGCAAATCACAGCACATCACCGACCACCACGTTTCAAAAAGTATTCGAACAAGATTAAATCGATCAAGCAGCAAGTAAGGCACGAAGACCCACCTGCTGCATGACTCGGTGAAAGTACCGTGCCAAGGTGAGAAGTGGCGAACCTGTCGCCCTTTAGCACGGCATCTTGTCCTTATCCCTTAGTCGCCTTTTACGACATGCTTGGGGAGAGATGCATCTCATCCAGAAAATTCACCTCATTGTCATTCAGAACACTCACCTCATTGGCATTCCATTCATTAATTGCAGTCCATTCTCTATTACAAATTCCATCCACCGAGTCCTGCTTTGTCCCAAGGCAGGACTCCCCTTCAGATGCAGTGGGGCTATTCTTTTTAAGTACCGGCTTATCTAAATCACTAAGTACGCCATTACCACACTCTCCCAAGGCGAGCCAACACACGCGGTTTAAAAGATAACATATAAAATAACATGTAATCTACATGCGACAAAAAAAAAATTTGAGCTTATCAAAAAATGAGGTTGGTGTGTATGTAAAAGTATAAAAAAATTATGGCATTCAATTTAGGAAAGAAAAAAAACTATTGTGAATATGCGTTGAACTCTTTTCCTAGGCAACATTGTATAGATAGGTAATGAAGTCACATCTCGAGTACTTGTAGTACCGACACAGATACTGACGGACAGTATAAACATATTTGGATGTAAACAGTTATTTTATATGTTCTAATGAAGAACGGAACAAAATTTGCTCTTATTTGCAAATCTTATCCTGTATTTTATTGAGTTTTTCAAATAACAAACTACTTTGAATTTGTAATATTATTACAATTATAGTAAAACCATTTTCAACAAGATAAGATAAGGATGTGTATTTGTATAATTTTTTTTTACATTGTACATGTTTAGTGTCAACCCCTGCCCTCTGCACTAGCGTGAGCTGTCTTGCAGGGGGCAGGTAGCTGTCAACAGATTAATTAAGAAAAATAATATATAACATAGAAATACATTTAAAAAATGAAACTTACAAGTTTTTTTATTTAACTTTCTCAGCCAGTACCTGTGTATCCTAAGTATTCAGTCTTATAAATGCCGCTATAAAAAAACGTAATTATTATTAGATAAATAGATAGATTGAAAATTCTTTATTGCTCCAGTAAACATTAAACAGTAACAAATACATTGGAAAATTTACATAAGGTGCAAAGGCGGACTTATCCCTTACAGAGATTTCTTTTATTATTTATTATTTAAATAAAAAAAATTGTATTCCGTAGTCAGCGACTCTGGCACGGACTTTTATAAATTCGGTCGCGTGTCCGTCCGTCCGTCCGTCCACCTGTCTATCACTTTGCCACACTGTCAATTTAAAATAATATAGGTAGGTACCTACTTGTTCTTTATTCGATTGAATTTAAACAATTTGTACACTTACTTCCCCTGTTCATTTTCAATCCCGACAACATATTATTTTTCTAAACACGTACAAGAACACAATAGACTCTCCAACGCCCCCAAACCGACGACAGATAATCAAAGGATTTTTTTTTCTAAACAAATTCTATACAAAAACTGTTTGCGAATTTTCGGCTAATAGATGATCCGACCGATACGATTTCGTTGCGGTTGCTTCCTTAGATCATATCACACGATGAACGATGGAGAAATAAAAAAACATTGTTTTCTTAGAAGGTAACTTTTGTTACGTTAATAAAACTATCTTTAAAATTATAGGTTACGTACGGCTGACTAATTCAATAAGCATTATTGATTGAAATTTAAAACATCCGGAATATTGAATATTTAAAACATTTCCGGATCATAAATAAATATTTGTTCATCGAGGCACTTCTGGATCTGAAATTTCACATGGGAATCTATCGTTCCGAGCAGGGGATAAACTCAACACTCAATGTCTTGATTGGGAGAAGGTTTAAATAGAGTCCGGGACCAGCGAGTGACCAATCTTGCTCTCTTACAGCGCGCCAGACGTTTCGGCTAGCCTCGAGCCCTCGTCAGCTAATCTGCGTTAACTAGGACGTGGGAGCAGAACTAGTTACTACACTTTCCTCTCCCTCCCTATCCTACCGCACCGGCTCAAATACTGTATGAGGCTTCCGTTAGGAGCTTATAGCCGACCTAGGCGAGCCTACATAGGTTCGTTTATTTATGTTTGTGTCTACTATTTTATACGAGTGAAGGAAGCCACGGACAGAAGCTGTTAGAAGTAATACAGGGTGCTTCAGGGTAGGGTACGAAACCCTATTTCAGGGTTCGAAAGGCGTATTTAAAGACGAAAAGCTCTGATACTTTTTCCCAAATTCGGTAATTTTATAGTACTTTTTTTGTGAAAACAGTTTTAAAATTCGGTGGCGGGTGGATAGTAGTTAATCCTACGCGAACGCATAGAATTGAACTGCACGTACGTAAATTCCAAACACTAAAAGTTCAATGACATCAAAAGAAAAAGGGAACTGGACTAGGTCATTGCACTCCCTAGACTAGACCTAGACTCACTGTTCATCGGGTTTTTATTATAATGTAAAATTTTTGTATGAAAAAAAAATATGGAATTTCGATTTGAGTGATGTGGATTTTTTTCTTCTAATAATGAGTACTTTCTGTTCCTGAAGTTTCCCAAGCCTATCATGAAACATCCTGTATTTGTAGGTGCATCTGAAATGCACGCCGCTATAAACTACATAAAATTAGCTTAATAAACTATATAAAAATAACTATATAAGCTATATAAAGTGATAGAGTTCGTTAATCCTTACCTATAATAAAATCCAACGTCTGCTTTCTGTATGTCTGAGTGTCTGTCTGTCCGCTTATAACTCGAGAACCACTGAACCGATTTTAATAAAACAAAATTCTACGGATAGCTTGATTCTTCCCATCAACTATAGGCTACTTACTATCACGCTAAATGGCTTATGAGGGTAGCAGTGAAGTGAAATATGAGAGCACTTGGCAATATTTGTATGTAACGGACACGGAATCATTCACCCGAGTAAGAACCGATGACATTACAATATCCTGAAGGGGGAGGGGAGAGGGGGGGGGAGGGGGGGGGGGTGAGTAGCGGCATATAGGGAGGGGGGTGAGGGAGGGGCGGGAGGGGAGGTGGAGGTAGAGCGATGGAATCCCCCTTATCCTTATCCTTTCCTTTCTTCCTTACCTTTAATAAAATCCAACCTCTGCTTTCTGTCTGTCTGTATGTATGTCTGTATGTCTGTCTGTTTACCATCTTTGGGGTTGCCATATTTACTCCAAGTGTCGATGATGGCCAGACTCAACGGAAGGGAGGGAGAGGCAGACAGATGGAGGGAGAGGGAGGGGGAGAGGGAGAGGGAGAGGGAGAGGGAGAGGGAGAGGGAGAGGGAGAGGGAGAGGGAGAGGGAGAGGGAGAGGGAGAGGGAGAGGGAGAGGTAGAGGGAGAGGGAGAGGGAGAGGGAGAGGAGAGGGAGAGGGAGAGGGAGAGGGAGAGGGAGAGGGAGAGGGAGAGGGAGAGGGAGAGGGAGAGGGAGAGGGAGAGGGAGAGGGAGAGGGAGAGGGAGAGGGAGAGGGAGAGGGAGAGGGAGAGGGAGAGGGAGAGGGAGAGGGAGAGGGAGAGGGAGAGGGAGAGGGAGAGGGAGAGGGAGAGGGAGAGGGAGAGGGAGAGGGAGAGGGAGAGGGAGAGGGAGAGGGAGAGGGAGAGGGAGAGGGAGAGGGAGAGGGAGAGGGAGAGGGAGAGGGAGAGGGAGAGGGAGAGGGAGAGGGAGGGGGAGAGGGAGAGGGAGAGGGAGAGGGAGAGGGAGAGGGAGAGGGAGAGGGAGAGGGAGAGGGAGAGGGAGAGGGAGAGGGAGAAACGGAAACGGAGTGTTAAAGATTGTATGGGAATATCGGTTTTTTTAAAGGAAAATCATAATTACAGCTACTAAAAACAAATAAATGGGGGGGGGGGGGGGGGGGGGAGGGGGGATGGGTGTGACGGTGGCCTCGCCCTTAGTTACTTACTTTCTTCGTGGAGGTTTATTGTATTCCAGAATGCAGCTTAGCCTGAAGCCTCGCCGTTAGTTACTTACTTTATTTAAGAAGTTTTATCGTCGTTTATCTAAACGCCATTACTTTGATCGAGAAATCGAGAAGGTTTATCGTCTTCCAGAATACAGCTCGGCCTTCGTCCTCGCCCACAGTTACTAACTTTCATAAAGAAGGTTAATCCTCTTCATTAACGCAGCTCGGCCTTCGGCCTGACCCATGGTTTATCCTCTTCCTAAACGGAGCTCGGCCTTCGGCATCGCCCTCAGTTACTTACTTTCTTCGAGAAGGTTTATAGTCTTCCTAAACGCAGCTCGGCCTTCAGCCTCGCTCTTTGTTACTTACTTTCATCGAAAAAGTTTATCCTCTTCCTGAACGCAGCTCGGCTTTCGGCCTCGCCCTTAATTACTTTCTTTCTTAGAGATGGTTTATCGTCTTCCTGAACGCAGCTCGGCCTTGGGCCTCGCCCTCATTTACTTACTGTCTTCGAGAATGTTTATCGTCTTCCTGAACGCAGCTCGGCCTTCGGCTTCGCCGTTTGTTACTTGCTTTCTTCGAGAAGGTTTATAGTCTTCCTGAACGTAGCTCGGCCTTCGGTCTCGCCCTCAGTTGCGTAATTTCTTCGAGAATATTTATGGTCTTCCTGAATGTAGCTCGGCCTTCGGCCTCGCCCTTAATTACTTACTTTCTTAGATAAGGTTTATCGTCTTCCTGAACGCAGCTCGGCCTTCGGCCTCGCCCTTAGTTACTTACTTTCTTCGAGAAGGTTTATAGTCTTCCTGAACGCAGCTCGGCCTTCGGCCTCGCCCTTAGTTACTTACATTCTTCGAGAAGGTTTATAGTCTTCCTGAACGCAGCTCGGCCTTCGGCCTCGCCCTTAGTTACTTACTTTCTTCGAGAAGGTTTATCCTGTTCCTGAACGCAGCTCAGCCTTCGGCTTCGCCCATAGTTACTTACTGTCTTCGAGAATGTTTATCGTCTTCCTGAACGCAGCTCGGCCTTCGGTCTCGCCCTCAGTTGCGTAATTTCTTCGAGAATATTTATGGTCTTCCTGAATGTAGCTCGGCCTTCGGCCTCGCCCTTAATTACTTACTTTCTTAGATAAGGTTTATCGTCTTCCTGAACGCAGCTCGGCCTTCGGCCTCGCCCTTAGTTACTTACTTTCTTCGAGAAGGTTTATAGTCTTCCTGAACGCAGCTCGGCCTTCGGCCTCGCCCTTAGTTACTTACTTTCTTCGAGAAGGTTTATAGTCTTCCTGAACGCAGCTCGGCCTTCGGCCTAGCCCTTAGTTACTTACTTTCTTCGAGAAGGTTTATAGTCTTCCTGAACGCAGCTCGGCCTTCGGCCTCGCCCTCAGTTACTTACTGTCTTCTTTGAAATACGAATTTCACGCGAGCGGAGCCGCGGGCTCAGCTAGTATATTATATTAGTCGACTCATTAAAACATTTTAATTGTATCGGTAGACCATCTATTGTGCCACGCTGACCAGCCACGATTTCTAAATTGCCAATCCTATCTTGCTCAAATGGAACTCGTAAACTGACGGGCACTTTCACATGCAACATTAAAACCCATCACAAATACAAGAAAATGGCTTTTGGCGAACCCTCAAAGGACCAATTCACCACAATAAATTGCAAACCAATAGACATATCTATTGAAATGTCCGAATTGAACGATACCATTGTCGTTGGACTAACTATAGGCTATTGTGAGTACAATAGCTGGCCACTTCATAATATAATAGAGCCAAATAAAGTGCCCTAATGCGTATACGAAGTTATTGCATAGGTCATTTCTTTCATGAGACTTGCAATCGATTTTTGATGGACATGTTATTGTTGTTTTTTTCTCTCTCTCACCTTTACTAAATTACATAGCGCTATACCGCGACAATAGGGGTAAGCAGGGTGATCGGTGTTGTGCTACAAGAACTCTGTTGCTAAAATAAGGTAAATTACACCGCCGACAACACCGACCGCCACATTTCTCAAAGTTTCGGTCAAGATAACTAAGGCCCACTATACTAGAAGAGCCATTCTTTTTAATTATCTACAGATTATTACTACCAATGATATTATATAAAATTAAAATCTGTTCAGTAGTTCCAGAGTTTACCTCTAACATACATACAGATAGACTTTTCCTTTTATAAGAAGTAGAGATAGAGAAGAGGAGGAGAGTAAATTATTTTTAACATGAATATCATCAGATTTATTATATCATAGTTACTTATATAAACATGTACAAACAATTTATACATGTAATTCTATTTGGCGAGCCCAATAGAGGCGGTCTAAATGTAATTTGCAAGAGCACGAGGGCCCAGAATGCGATGGTGGAGGTGCGGCAGATCTACCACAAACATCATGGGATCCGGCTACACCACGGCGCTCATCATTCTTTGGTAGAAATAAGCCAGCGCCCTATTCTAGCCCCACCCATCTGTTAATTTGTCTACGTGTGCCCCTAATTCTCGTTGATACTGCCCTTATGATGGAGATCTGCGTCTTTGTTTTCAACTATCCCACGATGTGTGAGCAAGGCTTCTGCCACTTATCGGTTCGCGTCCAATAAACCACTGTTAGTCTAACAATTATTATTTAATCTCTTTTTAATTAGTGTTAGCTTATGTTAGGTTTTCCTTCAGTTTATCCTTTGTTCCCCTAGCTGAGTCTAGCTAGGTAACAATAACGGCCAAGGTCAGAATAGTATATTAAAGTCGCGTATTTATTTCCAAAGTACAACAAATGTAGATTTCCGCAGACCACCAGCAAGCCTTCTGTCGGTTTCCTCTTAAGACGTGACATTTGAGACAAAGCACTTTACGGCCGATTTTATGACATATTTTGTTCGTGTGACCTAGACCAGAAGGCGAAACTGTACGTAAATCTTATTCGCAGCGAGAAACTTTGCCATAATCTTATTATTTTGTTTTGTCATCAACATACTGTATCCCGTTGTATCATCAAGCTGTATCCCGATAATTGGGATAAGCAGAGTAATCGGCGTTGTGCTGCAAGAACTCTGCTTAATTACAGCACAGCAATGAACGCGATGTTCAGCAAAGCATTCGGCCAAGATACAAAACTAGCAAGCAAGAGGTAATGCATGACTGTGGAGGGGTCGTCGTGCCTAGGTGAGTGGTGTCTAGCCTGTCGCCATTCAGCACGGCATCTTGTCCTTATCTCTTAGTCGCCTTTTACGACATGCACGGGAAGAGATGCAGTGGGCGTATTCTTTACACACGGGCAATTAATTCATACTTTAGGTTCGGCCATCTTCGACAAAATTGCAAGAGCAACAGTTGCGTTGTATTATTTATAATATTGTATGTAATGATGTTGAATTTATGTTTTCCAAAATAAACATATGATTTGTATTGTATTGTAACTTTGACTGTAAAATTTTCACATCGCTTATAAATACGCATGCGCGCGTATGTGATCTATATGTATCATTGGTAGCGATCTAGATTGACTGACAGTCGCTGACTCAAATGTGCCGTCAGTCATTATTCGGCTGTCATTATAATTCGATCAACATCGCGGCGCCATAATCAACAACATACTGCGCACTGCGCCGGCGCACACTTCGAAAATATGTCTTTACATAGGTTAAGCGGTAACTGAGTGAGCTACTAGCTAAGTGACTAGCTAAGTAGAAAGATGGCTAGCTGAGTGTATTATAGGTGGCTAGCTGAGTGTATTATAAGTGGCTAGCTGAGTGTATTATAGGTGGCTAGCCGAGTGTATTACAGGTGGCTAGCCGAGTGTATTATAGGTGGCTAGCCGAGTGTATTATAGGTGGCTAGCCGAGTGTATTACAGGTGGCTAGCCGAGTGTATTATAGGTGGCTAGCCGAGTGTATTATAGGTGGCTAGCCGAGTGTATTATAGGTGGCTAGCTGAGTGTATTATAGGTGGCTAGCCGAGTGTATTATAGGTGGCTAGCTGATAGGTGAGTGTAGGTCCTCCCACACAACATAATATAATCTTAGTCCTGTTTTCTTTTGTAGATATATAGATAGTTAAATAGAAAATTCTTTATTCTAACAAATACATTAGAAAATTTACATAAGGTGCAAAGGCGGACTTATCCCTTACAGAAATTTCTTACAGTCAACCTTTAATAGTGGAATGTAAGTAGGTAGTAGCAAAAGAGTTGAGCGTGAGAATTGAAGATAAAATAATAATAAGAATTAATACTTATTAACAATACATATAAGTACATGCTAGTAAAATACAAGCCAAACATGTATTAATATATATAAATTACTAAATATATTATAGAATATTATGTACAAATAAATAAACATACTTACATACATACGAGTACTTGTCGACCCAGTTAAGAAACATTGTTTATAAACAATTGTTTATTTTTAAATAATGTGTGTAATAAATAATAGCGTTTAAGTTTCCTTCAATAAATAAATAAATAAATAAATAAGGTAGGTCGCTAACTAACAGCGTGGGTGGCCAGTAGCTTGAGTAAGCGGCTAACTAATTGAGTAGTTCCTGGCTATATAAGTACTTAGATTGGCCAGGTAACCACGTAGGCACCTATGTGGCTAGCTGCCGTGTCGGTGGGTGGCTACTATGCCTACTTGATAGCTGATACATACATACATATATACATACATACAAACATACCGTGCCAAGGTGAGAGTTTTGGCCTGGCCTTTAGCACGGCATCCTGTCCTTATCCCTTAGTCGCCTTTTACGACATGCATGGGGAAAGATGCAGTGGGGCTATTCTTTTTAAGTACCGGCCCCACTGCGTAGATAACAAAGCAGGCTGCTTCGGAGGCTGCGTGTGTGTAGTCTATGATTGATTAATGTATTATTTAGACAAGATAGTACAATTTTGAAAATCCCATAGATACATATTAAAAAATTATTTATTACAAACCAATAGATCGAAAAGTTATAACAATTGCACAATAAAACTCGAGCAGAAATAATTATTGAAAAAGAGCGCGAAGAGCATAACAGAAGTCGTTAAAATTCGATCAGGGCGTCGTCGTCGTTGGTTATAAAGTCATAAAATCTTTTGTCCACTCGATCGTCTCAGTATCATGAAATGAGTTTTAAAACGACTCACTAAGCCCATTGAACATATTGTATGGATTTGTATGAAGTGTTAGATGGAGCGAAAAAATGATAATGTGTCGATAAATTGTTGCGTTCTAAGAAAGAATCGAATGGATGTTATGCGACAGTGAAAACATCCTTGATGTTATAATGTGACAAGATATGTAGAGTGTAAGTTTTCTATGGGACAGAAGTTGTCTGGCAATGAAATGTTACAACATAGGTACCTACATGAGATTGATTTTTTTGGCAGTACATAATATAAAAAAGTATGTATTTTTAATAATAAAACTCTCCGAATAATTATTTATCTCAAAATGTTATTTCTTATTTGAGGTTTTTTAAGAAATATATTAAAATGGTAAATAATTTTGTTTCATGTTTTAAGCTAATCGATTTAGTTTTCGATAATGATTTACACCCTCTGGCTGATACTGGTATTTTTACCTTCACCCTGTATACATACATATCGGTGAAAGCTAATATGTCAGTTTGTATAAAACTAATCATTTTGTGATTTATTTAACGAACAGCACTGTCGAAATAACAATTTCCTACTACGTTGCAGCCTCCTTAGGAGACATCGAGGGAGAACAATTTGTAACAGAAGACCGACAGAACGGACTAACACAAAGCGATAAGATTTAATTTCATCACCTAAGTAAGGGCCTTTCGCAGACCTCTAATACGCATTAATGAAATTAAACTTTCAAAATTAAATAAAACAAAACAAAACTTCTTAATACCTAATATTGTTTATTTGTAAATAACGTGTGTAATCATAGCTTTTAAGTTTTTCTCAATAATGCTTGTTAAACAATAAAATTATGTATTCAATATTTTGTTAATTATTATTTATTCGAATGCACAAATGCCAGTCTCGACGGTTGCATACATCGTGAACACAAACCATAGAGAATTAATAAGCCTCTCTCGCATGATAAATTGATAATGCTCACATAATGCTCGATGTGAGGGTACTTTCACACTCCATCGAACTCGCATTGCAATTTATATGCTCGCGTTAGTGTCGGTTCACTCTATCTGCATACACGGTAAACTCTTATTGAACTAAATATAGTCAAATTAAAACTAAGTATGTACTGCAATCGTTAATAATGCATATTTATTATTTTATTAATTGTACGAATATTTTATGTTGACTATGTAAGTAATATCATCATCGTCAAATGGGTTATTTATTATGGTCTAATTAGAAACAAATTCAGTAGCTTCAACATACTCTTTTCGTGATTTAATTTCTAAGTAGGTAGGTACTATGTTACACAAGAACAAAAACCCTATTATGCCTATTAACCCAGCTATAATATTTGTCCGGTTTACCCGTACATATGTCACGCACGACCGGACCCTCCAGTCCAATATCGCATACCTAATAATACTAATCAATCATCAATACTAATAATAAATCTGTAAGGGATGGTCATGGAGTAAGTTACTTTGTTATATGAGATACTGAGTTTGTAGACTCTATGTATGATACTAAAACTAAATTGATGATATTTAGAAATCATTTCTGCACGTATACTAAAACTAAATTGATGAAATTTAGAAATCATTTCTGTATGTATTTGTATGTTATTCCATAACTCTTAAACCGATCATCCGAATTCTATGAAACTTAGTACAAGCACATTTACTATACGGGACACAGGATAGGCTAAATAAAATTCAGTTCCGGTTACGCTAAGATGTGGCTCTCATACAAACCGAATTGTTCCGCGCGTCAAAATAAAGATACCGTAGCGGGCCTCGCCCTTAATACTTTCATCGAGAAGGTTTATTGTTTACCGGAACGTAGCTCGGCCTTCTTTCTTACTTACTTTTTTCTTCATAAATACGAATTTCACGCGAGCGAAGCCGCGGGCCACTAGTAATATAATAATGTATTACACCATATCTCCCGGTCTGAAATCCAGCCAAACATTTTTCGTATTTTTTTTCCGAAGGCGATCAGTTACAAGTCAACTGCCGTTCCAGGAAGGTGCAAACTGATGCTTACCTAATTTTATTTGTGCTATTCCCTTTGTGATACCGTGGCCCACGCTCGATGCTCGACGCTATTCACGACAGATATTAAATGCTTATTTGCTCCTAAATAGAATATAATGGCCGGGTATAATTGGACAATGACGGCGGAGCAATCACTGCTCTATTGTTAAAAGGGATCTTGCAGATGGAATTAAGTTTTAGACTTGCCTTGATGTCAGAAAGTACCAGTAGAGAAAGTAAAATTTGCTTACGTTTTGGACTTTGATTGTACAATTTGGCGAGGTGAACCCCAAAAGAATGAATGAGCGTATGATTGATGAGATAAGAATTTAATTTTTTTTTTATTTTAAATTAAAACACCAATAAGCAATGATCAAAAATTTTCTAAGGTTTCTTGTCCAATTCTTCCTTTTAAAATCGGTCAGATGTTCGTCCGTCCTTCTGTCTGTCACACGCGCTGTCCGAAGTGATCACTCCGGAATGTAAAGCTGAAAATAAATAAATAAAATAAATAATTTAGTTCTTACGTCACGAAAACTATTAATATATCCTACCGCTTTTACCATAGAGCACAATAAAAAAAAACCTTAAAAGAAAACACATTTTTATATTACGGGGACCACATTTATTTTTTACTTACATACATACATATCACACACGCTGAATCCCGAAAATCGGGTTAAGCAGAGTAATCGGTGTTGTGCTGCAAGAACTCTGGTAAATTACAGCACAACACCGGCCACCACGTATCGCAAAGTATTCGAACAAGATTCAATCGATCGAGCAGCAAGTAAGGCACGAAGACCCACCTGCTGCATGACTCGGTGGAAGTGCCGTGCCAAGGTGAGAGTTGGCGAACGTGTCGCCCTTTAGCACGGCATCTTGTCCTTATCCCTTAGTCGTCTCTTACGACATGCATGGGGAGTGATGCAGTGGGGATATTCTTTTTAAGTACCGGCCCCACACGGTACTTTTTACTTCTTTGTTTTTTTATTTATTTATTTTTTGTTTATTAGCCTTTTTTATTAATTTTTTGTATATATCTGCCATAATAACAGTATTCTTTATGTTCCCTCTAATTTTATGTGTGTAATAATATACATAACCACACCTATTGTAAAACTATTGTTGATTTCCTAAATAAACGAAAATAAAAATAAAATAAAATAAATAGGCAATAAAGTATTTCTATTTCTATTATAAAAACATAATTTTGTATCACTTAAGTGCTTACATCTCTTACTACAATCATGTTTTTACATAAAAGGCCACTCTATCCATGTGCGAAGGTCGGCGGCAGTAGTCATACGGTTTATTATGAGAAGTCAATTGGTCCTGGTTCGTATGACATCTTTGTCACAGTCTTTGTCAACTTTCCATATTGACAGATCGTCACCGATATATTGTGTACAGGCTGTTCGGTATTAGGGGATAAATAATTCATTATTACTGCTCTTAGCCGGCAACAGAGCGTCTCAATATCACACGATATGAGACTGTTTGATAGAAGAAGACTAACGAAAGATATTAGAACAGATCGGGCATGTGCTCAAAAGGGCTCAAGTTCGTAGTACCAGTAACCGACGAGCATTTATGAAGTACATTATGAGAGTGGAAGAGGCGGCAGAGGTGTGTCAGTATCGTGGCACGTGGAGATCCGTTGTCTCTGCCCATCCCACTGGGAAAAAGGCATGAAGCTATGTATGTATGTATGAAAATAATTAATTATGTACGTTATGAGCATAATAATAACGTTTAATTTCAAACAAAGGACTAACTCGTAATTATTATCACGTTCAATTTAATATGTTTACTGAATTGTTAACATTGATTAGGTATTGTCGTCGGGTGTTCCACAGGGTTCCATATTGGGACCTCTGTTATTTATTTTGTTTTTGAATGATGTCCACGAGTGTTTTAAAAACTGTCATTTCCTTGTTTATGCTGACGATATAAAAATATACAAAAAAATCAATACTGTTGTTGACTGTCTCGATCTCCAGAAAGATCTCGATCGATTCTACGAATATACTTTGAATAACAAACTATTTCTTAGCCTTCCGAAATGTAAGAATATCACATTTACTAAACGTATAGTTCCTGTCAATTTTACTTATTCCATTGGTGGTGTTGTTTTACAGAGTGTTGTATCTATACGTGATCTTGGAGTAACCCTGGACTCAAAACTTCATCTTGATTCACATATATCCAATATTGTTAAGAAGGCTTATCAAATGTTAGGCTTCGTCTTGAGGTCCTCGGTTTACTTTAAAAAAGTTTCCACTTATAGATATTTATACATGACCTTAATAAGATCACAAGTCGAATACGCTGCACCTATTTGGAATCCATTCTACGATAAATACACACATGCCATTGAGATGATACAACGGAAATTCTTATACATAATGCATCGTCGATGTGGTGGTGGCTCGCACTTACCGTATGTTGACCTACTTCGTAAATATAATTTAATAAGCCTTGGTGATCGTAGAAATGTTCTCTCAGCTACGTGCCTCTATAAAATTTGTAATAATTATGTGGACTGCCCCGACTTGCTGTCGTTGATCCGGTATCATGTCCCTCGTCCATCCACAAGAACTAGTACCATATTTCACCTTGATCTCTGTCGTACTAATGCGGGAGTTCGTGCGCCTGTGCGTAAAATGTGTAACTTTTTCAACAGGATATCTGGCAATATAGACATTCACTACCTGAGTCCATTCGCCTTCAAAACACGAGTCGCTTCTACACTCTCTAATAAATAACAAACAGTGAGCTACTACTGTGTATTGGGCTATTGCTGTGTGTGCACTATTTGTTGTACATATATACATGTAAAAATATATATATATATATATATATATAATTATGGTATGTCACTTTCTGTTACTTTGTTAAGGTTCGTCTTCTCCCTGTATTTGATTATTATTTAAGTTATGTGTCGTATTTCCTCTGTATTTCATCTTCATTAAATGTACTGTTTGCCACGTTATATATCTATAAGTATAACAGGTGCCTAACGATGCTGGAGGCAAACTTAATTATTGTTTGTATATTTCTGTATTTTCTTGTTTGTTTGTTTCTGTTTGTTTTGGCCAAATAAATAAAATAAAAATAAAAATTGTTTTTAATTCTTTATTGTAATTTTGCTACTCTTTCCTTTTTCGATTAACTGAATGACATCTTATATAAATTCTGAAACAATTTGTAATACATACCTAGTTCATGTTTTTTTTTTATTTCACAATTACAATTGCCTTTACAGGTTTAATTAGAAATACATAATTTGTCTGTGACTAAGCAGTTAAAATAATATAAAATTTTATCATTTCTGTTTCTAATAGGTCGTGCCAGAATTCGGACACCCTCGTAAGCAATCGATTCCATAATAATAGTTTCTAAGAAGTGCGAGACGCCATGCCAGATGTTATCCCAGCGGGGTCTCCGTGTTGCTAATACGACACATCCAAGAGGTCAATAATAAATTTAGATAGACAAGTTTACAATGTGCCAAAATCTATTGATGCATTGATAGACAAAATGTCGCTCCTGGTGAGAAGTTGTCGAGATGGCTACCGTTTGGATCTAGGTAATAAAACGCAGTCGGGTAATAACTTATCTATGTAGAATTTATACGTGTGAAGGAAAATTAAAGACAAAGAAAAAACATTAGTTAAATATGGGTTCACCAACTACGGGAGTGCGGAATATCTATGCACTGTTTAGTGTTTCAGTCAATTCAGTCCATGATGTTAATTAAACACAACAATAAACACGTCAATCTGTCTTGAAAGTACATTCTTAGCATAGTGAGTTGTAGGCTTGGCTCGTAGGGATTGATAATAGTCCGTCTCACGAAAGAAGTCCCGTAGACGGGACGCTACGGTCATACACTTCGTCTCAAGTCGAGTCCCGTGGCAATAAGTGGAAGTGAGACGGACTCTACACTTCCACTTATTGCCGCGGGACTTCTTACGTGAGACGGAATCTACCACCGACCGAACTGAATCATGACAATATATATTTCTAGTCTTCCGTCCAGTTCAGTGTAACCGACACGACCTAAGGAAGCACATACCCCATGGATGAATAAGAAGATCGTCATCCATGACGTACCTAGTTCCCTAAGGTGTGATAAGTTGACATCACGGGTGTACAGCTAGCCATTCAAAAAGAAAATGTTTTTTTTTTTTATTAATTAAACGGTTTTATTTAGCTTGACTCCGTATATTTGTTTGTTTGTTTGTTACTATCTTTGTTTCAAATCTTGCGACAACTTTTTCAACTACTTCTACTGAACCGATTTTTATGAAACTTTGCACACACATTGAGTTCTCGTGACAATACAATATTATGATAATTTCAAATTGGTAACGAGGGTCTGATGATGGAGTCAGGAGGAGGACAGTGGAACTCTTCAACCGTTACTAGTAACCCCCTCGAGTTTTGGCTCATATGGTTGGTTTGGACGAGTGTTCCATACTTCTACCAATACACTTGGTGACGAGGGTCTGATGATGGAGTCAGGAGGTGGACAGTAGAACTCTTCAACCGTTACTAGTAACCCCCTCGAGTTTGGGCTCATATGGTTGGTTCGGAAGAGTGTCCCATACTTCTACCAATACACTTGGTGACGAGGGTCTGATGATGGAGTCAGGAGGTGTACAGTGGAACTCTTCAACCGTTACTAGTAACCCCCTCGAGTTTGGGCTCATTTGGTTGGTTTGGACGAGTGTCCCATACTTCTACCAATACACTTGGTGACGAGAGTCTGATGATGGAGTCAGGAGGTGTACAGTGGAACTCTTCAACCGTTACTAGTAACCCCCTCGAGTATGGGCTCATTTGGTTTGTTTGAACGAGTGTCCTATACTTCTACCAATACACTTGGTGACGAGGGTCTGATGTTGGAGTCAGGAGGTGGACAGTGGGACTCTTCAACGGTTACTAGTAACCCCCTCGAGTTTGGGCTCACATGGTTGGTTTGGACGAGTGTCCCTTACTTCTACCAATACACTTGGTGACGAGGGTCTGATGATGGAGTCAGGAGGTGTACAGTGGAACTCTTCAACCGTTACTAGTAACCCCTCGAGTTTGGGATCATAGGGTTGGTTTGGACGAGTGTCCCTTACTTTTACCAATACACTTGGTGACGAGGGTCTGATGATGGAGTCAGGAGGTGTACAGTGGAACTCTTCAACCGTTACTAGTAACCCCCTCGAGTTTTGGCTCATTTGGTTTGTTTGAACGAGTGTCCCATACTTGTCGAACGCAAAAGTATGAAACAGACATACCATCTGTTCAAATTGATTTTGAAAGAGACGGCGGACACCTTATCCATCCTAAAGCCATACAGTTTCCAGCAAAGTTTAATTAAGTAACAGCTGAGAGACGGATGTTACCGATAATTTTGTCATGGGCCTCCACTGTCCATAAAATGCAGGGCAGTACTGTTGACCGTGCTGTCGTGTATTTGGGCTCTAGACTATTTGAGGAGGGTCAAGCGTATGTTGCATTGAGTCGCGTAAAGTCTTTAGAAGGGTTATGTATTGAGGAGCTTGATTGTGAGTAATTGACAGGTAAGAAACCGAGTAACAAAGATGCAATGAGAGAGTTGGAAAAGATGACGAGTTTACGTAATACGAGCCAAAAATCAAACTAAAAACGAGTAAATAAAAAAATAGGTAAAAAAACTTTTAAGTTAAACGGTTTTATTAAAAATAAAAAACTAGAAAAAAAACAGCTGTACAAAAAACTAGAAAATAATAAGGACACAAGCCTGGGCCTTCTTAAGATTTTACGTCTGGGTAAGAAATCGTGCAATACTAGCGTGATGTCTTCTCATGTCGGATGCCAAAGGGCACATGTGTCGCTGCGTCAGCGGAATAAGTAATAAATTGTGACTTTTAACAGACTAATATAAAAACGTGGGGCGTATAATATGCGTAATAAATAACATGCGCCCCACGTTTTTATATTAGTCTGTTAAAAGTCTCAATTTATTACTTATTCCGCTGACGCAGCGACACATGTGCCCTTTGGCATCCGACATGAGAAGACAGCACGCTAGTATTGCACGATTTCTTACCCAGACGTAAAATCTTAAGAAGGCCCAGGCTTGTGTCCTTATTATTTTCTAGTTTTTTGTACAGCTGTTTTTTTTCTAGTTTTTTATTTTTAATAAAACCGTTTAACTTAAAAGTTTTTTTACCTATTTTTTTTATGGATAGCACGACATGTGGCATCTTTTCACCTACAAGTAGTAGGTAGGTGTCTAACGATGCCCATGGACATTCTGTGATGCACCTCTAGACACTGTTCTTCAGGTTTCTCTGATTTCTACATATCACACGCTGTATCCCGACAATCGGGGTAAGCAGATTAATCGGTGTTGTGCTGCAAGTAGTGCTCTTGCAAATTACAGCACAACATCGACCATCACGTTTAGTAATATATTAGGACGAGATAACTATCAAACAGAAAGTGAGGCACAAAGAACCCATCTGCTGCATGACTCGGTGGATGGAAGGACCGTGCTAAGTTGAGAGGGCTATCCTGTCGCCCTTTAGCACGGCACCTTGTTTTTATCTCTTATGTCCTCTGATTTCCGCTCAGTGTTACCTTTCACCGAAAAATTATACTTACGCTTAATAATTATATTCTTCTTAAAACTCATTAATGCTCATCTGAGTTTTGAACCGCATACCTCTCATCTACCCCAGCCGCTCTCGACTCGACCCGCCGCTGCTTACCCACCAACCAATTAATTAATTGACTCAGTATGTGACCACAGGACCCATTATTTCTAATCGACGCCTCCGTGCATTCCTTCCAACTGTATAACACGAATGTGCCCCATAACAGATTGTGAGAAACTATCAAATGGTCGATCCTGTAGCAACCAAACCTAAAATATGGTTTTTCGACAATTCGAAGTGGAACGTAAATTTTTTAATAACGCAATATTTATTTCGTGCAAATAATTTATTGCAAGGGATTCAAATACCTAAAACGATTTCCTGAAAATGTTAAAACATGTTCCCTCCTTTTTGCTTCGCGCGTCGGGTAGTAAAAAGCAGATAGGGCGTCTTATCTAGTCAGTTTAAATGACTCTTGGGGTATGGAGCCCGGACGCGATCAATTTTTCCTAGAAACTGGGAAAACTTCTCATCGACGCGTCTGGGGACCGCCGCCGTGCCCGGACCGTGCTAATGGTCCATATGGACGATTATTTTTATTTATGGGTAGTTTTATTTTTATAGCGAATTTATTTATTTTTAGGTCTAGATATAATTATTTTTTAGTATTTTATTTCAAATAAAGTACTTTTAATAAAAAAAAAAACCAGCAACAACGGTCTTACTTTTTTTTATGGATAGCGCGACATGTGGCATCCTTTCAACTACAATTAGGTGTCTAACGATATCCATGGACATTCTGTGCTGCACGGGGATTTCGAATGCCATGCCGGCCTGACAGGAGCCTTTTCACTCACCTTTTGAAAAACCCCAGGCTATGTCTAAATGTGTGCGTTACTGGCAGCACTCCATGTCGGCCGGGGTCGAAGTAAACATATGTGTGTTCTGTCGTGTATTTGTGTTAAGTGTGTATAAAGCATTTCTATTGTATTAGGCTTCTGCCTGGTCGGTCGGTCCCACAGCTAATAACATTATTTAGCTAAATTCCCACAACCCGGAGATATGTCAAGCTCCATCTGATAAAGTTTGAGATAAGGACGCCGACACAATGTCCACTGGACTGCGCTTAAATAAATGTGGAAGAGAAAATTTACTTTGAGTTTATTATTATTTTATTATGTTTATTCCTTGTTTTCGTTTTTTATTATAATTTTAGTTTGTATTTGTATTTAGTTTACCTTCATTCTGTCTCTTCTCGTTACAACACCATGAGTGCACAAGCTTCTCGATATTTCCAAAACATAAAAATTTGTCCTACGCAAAGTTTCCTTCACTGGTGCCCTATAAGTGTCTAGCCTGGCGATCTCCACGGCGGGGCCCCTAACCGGCGGAAGGATACAGGTAACGGCGTCCCAGGGCGCCAGTAAGGACCTCCAACTCCACAGCAAAATAGCCCTTTTCTGTTTGATATTTCTACCAAATTTCACATTTTTTAATACAGTCTACTTCTCTTTTCGCACATTTCTTTGGTACAAGATTTAATTTAAATATTAGATTTTATGCTTAATTATCAATTGTAAATATTTTACCATGGAATAAAATGAGCTCATCCATTCTTTAGGTTAGGTAATACAGTTCAAAATGAGTGTTTTTATTACTTAAATAAATAATATATTTTTAGGTCCTTCCATGTTAGGTACATACACAATTTTTTTTTATGGAAATTGACACGGTTGGCTACATCACCTACAAGATCCGTGATGTCAGCCCATAACACCGGGTGAACTAGGTGCCATGTCGGTTCTTCCCTTCATTTCATGTCGGCTACACAGAATTGGACGGAAAACACGAACTATTTACATAGCCGTTTCGACTGACGTTTCGCTCAGTGCGGTGGTGCAAACCCGGCCGGGATAAACCCTACCACCTAGTAAGGTACGATACGAAGGGAAGGGACCTACAGTTTAACGTGGAATCCGAACCATCTCCAACGGTCGAGCGGTCACCCATCCAAGTACTGACCGCTCTCAGGGTTGCTTAACAACAGTCGACCGACTGCACCACTAAGCTACCGAGGCTGACAAAGGCTATACTTACATCTATTTCCTCCAAGTACTGCCTGGGGTTCTTCAAAAGGGGCGTGAAAAGGCTCCTGTCCGGCCGGCATGGCATTCGCAATCCCCGTGCATCACAGAATGTCCATGGGCATCGTTAGACACCTACTTGTAGGTGAAACGATGCCACATGTCGCGTTATCCATAAAAAAAAAACATACAAACATTTCACAAGAAGTGACGTGATTTCAGAATGATACAATTTCATCACCATTCGGTTAGAACCAGAATCAAACTGCTCCACAAAAATCTACATAGAAAAGCAATTTTTCTTGATATTTCACAATTTCGTCTTCACCATAAAAACATAACTGCCTAATCCACCGCCCCCGCACCGCGTGGCGCACGCGCGGGCGCGACACGCCAACGGACGGAGCGATCGAACATTTAATACAAGTTTCACGCCGCGGCCGCACAACGCAGGCGCGAGCCGATAGCATCGCGGACATTATGTGCGAGCGAGGGGACAGATCCACATTCCCGATATCCTAACCTATAACATTATTGTGGTTAAATATGGATTTGGTTAGCCTGTGCGACGATTTAAAACCGAGAACTGTTAAAATTCAAGTATAAATTAAAGGAAAGTTGAGGAAGCAACAATTTTGTTTTAGCTAAAAACAGCCGGCAAGGTTGTCAGTCAATTAGCGCGTATGCGTCCACTGCTGGACATAAGCCTCTCCAATTTTCCTCCAGTCCTCCCGGCCACTCCCCACGGCCCCTCCACTTTTCTTAAAAATGTAGGCACGTACTAGGTACTTATATACTTTTTGACTTATTTTTACATCTGTAGCGTACTATTAAACTTTATATCTTGCAAAAATGCCGGACAAATCGGACGCAATTCCGGACGGGCCGTCCGAATGCCGGACAGTCCGGCCCAATTCCGGACGCATGGCATATTCAACGTGGACTATGGACGATTAAGTCATCTATAGAGAGAGGGGTAACTTGATAGCAGCCTCCACGCTGGCTGGGCAGAGCGGGCTATTATAACTTTTGTTTTTTTTTTTTATGGAAACTGACACGGTTGGCTACATCACCTACAACATCCGTGATGTCAGCCCATAACACCGGGCGAACTTGGTGCCACGTCAGTGCTTCCCTTCGGTCGTGCCGGCTACACTGAACTGGGCGGAAAACACAAACTATTTACATAGCCGTTTGGACCGACCTTTCATTCAGTGCGGTGGTACCAACCCGGGCGGGTTAAACCCTACCACCTAGTAATATAGAAGGGAATTATATCCCATAGTCGCCTTTTACAGGCCACATTACACGTGTGTGCGTGCGTGCGTGTGCGACACCAACACACGCACACACGTCGCTTCCTTCATCGCGACATCTTGATTATTACACAAGATCTGCTGTATTTACATATTAATTAAGCAACCAGTGGGCAAGTTCTAAACCCGTCCGCGCCCACTGCTTTCTTGTATGATCAGTGCATTTCCAACATAAACAGGGATTATTTTTGTTTTTTTTTGTGGAATCTGACACGATTGGCTACATCACCTACAACACCCTTGTCAGCATGTCAGCATGTCACCAAGGTCTCATGTATGACACCTTGGTGAACTAGGTGCCATGTGGATGATTCCGACGAAGAACCTACTCCTTTTTTTGAAGTTTGTAAAAAAATTACGATGTTAGATTTTTAAGTTTTCACATTTATGCTGTAAATATTAATGATCTTGTGAGCGTAGTATGGGTTAATTATTTGTAAGTTACTATAATATAATACTTATAAAAGGTACTAACAAAACATTGTGACTTGCGAAGTTTTCAGTTCTTCTTCGCATTGAATTTAGAACTGGCGGAATTTTCGACATGTCCAAGCGTAGGTTACCGACCTATGGATGAAATTATAAAATAAACAATGAAATGTAAAATGCCCCAAGAATATCAGCATTCCAGTACAAGTGTAATACTATAGAATATCAGCCAGCTTTGTAGTACAGGAGTAGCCCATACCTACACTACACTACACACACACACGAATCCCGCGCCTGAGGGATGATGCTGGCAGCCGCACTTCGTTCTACAGACACGTCTCGTCTCCGAGATGGAGATATCAAGGCGGACTGTAGTGTAGTGAGGGTGGTGGGAGGCTGTTTATTTATAGTATAGCAGATAGAGAGATATAGTGTAGTATGCAGATGTAATGTGATACTTTACCGCGGGCGTGCCGTATGCACCAACGTCCTCGACATGCTACTGTGCGTGTAGACTTGACATTTGAACAAGGGTAATTTTTTAACCCCATGCTAAATTCGGAGGCTGCTCGCTCAGTATCTGATACTGAAGCTAAATTCATAATTTATTCATGTTACTAAGGTGGATGATATTAGAACACATCGGCAAACATATATTAATAAAATACCAATCACTTAAGAGAAAGTTATGTTCAAACCGATTTACAAAAAAAAAAAAAAAATAATTCTAATTGATAAAGGAGACCTCTATACCCCTTTTGGACCTGCCACTTTGCATAGGGTAGCTGGCGCTCCAGACTAGCGAAGGAATCGAAAAGGAATGAAATTAAACTTCGAGAGAGCTAAGAACTTTGATACAGTGTACTTAAAAACATTGTCGAGCAAAGCTTCTAGCTAGTGGAACCATTAGAATTCATTGGGCAGAATTTTTGATCTCGGAAGGTTTTGACGCCTTTTGAGGACCCATTTAATAAAAAAATTGCTGGTTTGGACCCAATGACATTTTATTATAAGGAAGGTTCTGACCTCAGATCAGGAAAGGAAGGAGATATGGGGAGGGGGCGTGGCCCTGTCTCCGCCACGAGCGGAATGTCCGCATGTTTCGTTGAATGCACTCGCCAGGCGATTTAGTCACGCTTTTGTCTTTGTGTCCGTTATTACTCCGAAGTGCGCTCTTAGTTTTTGGCAAAATGCCTCAGTCCTGTGTCGTGCTTTGTAAAAATGAGAGCAGAAATAAAAACTAAAAGGACCATGGGATCACCTACCACCTGTAAGTACTGAATTATCTGACTATTACATATTTTAAACATTTTCTGAAATCTCACTTTCTTCAACCGGGAAGATGTGTTTGAAATGGCGTCGCTAGGGTTGTACGCAACAACACATTTATCGATGTTTATTCCGGTGCGTTTTAACCATCAACACTGGATATAAATTTTTAATTTTAAATTGTATGTTTTGAGAAGTTCGTTTGTGTTTATTCTTGTTAACCCACGGTAAAATAAAGTTCTAATTTTAAATAGTACTCTTGCTTCCTATGTAACGGTATGATATTTAGGTTAGGACCATGTTAACTTGTGTTTTTGCTAATACTCACCTTTATATGAATAATTTTCTGAAATTATTAGACTTGTGTTAGTTATGGCTATATTGTAGTAGCTTACTATAATTGCGCATTATGATGCTGATACTATTTCTCTTTTCTACTGTTGCTGTTCTTGAAACTAAACCTACCATGGCATGTCGCCTCTCTGAGCGTGGTTTCGCGAGGAGAGGTGTTTTGGCTCAGTCGACTGCATCATTGGTCTCTCGGCACAGCCACCCATGTTGGTTTACATAAAAAGTTATGTTTTTTTATTCTGGTGTTAGTATTATATTTTATTGTAATATTGCTAGTGTCATAATAATAATTGTACCTCATTCTAGACTTAATATAACAATTTTATTCTAGTGTTTCATTTATTAATAAGTTCTTTATAATGTGAAATAGTATTCTTGCTTCCGTACCGGGGTGTTATTTAGGGACCATGTTTACTTGTTTTTGGCTAATACTCATCTTATTATTTTCTTAAATTATTAGAACCGTGTTAGTTATGTCTACATTGTAGTAGCTGAAGGTATATTTACAATAATTGCGCATATCTCATCGATGATTATGCTTTCTTTATCTTTAAATAAATTTTATTTGAGTTAGTAAATATTTTTATGCTATTAAATAAAGCTGTTAACAATAAATAGGAATGACATCTTCTATTAACTCATAAAAGTTTTCCATCAAACTTTATAACGCCCTGTTCATATTTACATTACCTAAATTATATAGATTTATATAATAAACAATTACTTATGTTATTTTTTGTTTCATTAACATAATGCAAATTAGATTTTTGTATGAATACGAGGTAGAAAACTTAAATGTTCGTAATTGAAAAAAAAGTATCGATACTTTATCGATCTCATTGTAACGTTTTGTCAATCACTGGCGTAGGGATGCTTTTATGCTAGTATTAGTGGGTCAGTGGACCGTTAGCGCCCGCGCGTATTGGCTGTAAGATAGTGTGCGTGCACTTGTACGTACAAGAGTGCATTAGTGTTAAATGACTGTAATTGGCTATAAAACAGTGTGTGTCGACTCGTACGTATTAGAGTGCATTAGTATTAGTGATTGTCTTGGAGACACGTGTTTCGTACTGGAAATCATTTCTTAACATATCTCCTTCCTTTCCTGATCTGAGGTTCTGACCCTCTTACCATAAAACACAAATACAGTAAGTCACATTCCTTTGTATGTGGCAATAGGTGTACAGAAACTTCAATTTATTTTAATTTAGCAAATGTTTAACTACAAACCAGTCACGTACAGCAATAAGTAGCGTTCATTCTTGTGTTCTGCGCAATTCACATAGCCGCAATGATTTCACACGTCGCAAAGTTGGCGAAGACAAAATATTGATGACGAGTAAAGACTTCAAGTCTACTCTCTACCAGACACGTCAACGTACAAAGAGAGACATGCAATATTGTGCGTACGTGTTCATATCTCGGCTGTTTAAATAACCCGCGGGTTAACTGCTCACTAGCTAACTAGCTTCTTATTGGACACGTAGTTCTAGCTAGCCATGCAGCTAGTCGACCACGCTACGTATAGCGCGGCGGCGCGGGTGTGGCGCGGTGGGAACATGGCCTGTTTGTGACGCGAAGGTTTAGCGGTTTGATTTGAGATCGCGTTTGAGGATTCGGTGAATTGATGATTGTATATTAATTCCTGAATACATTTTCATGCCAAAGAATATTCGGCTGTTCAATTCGGCATGATTATGTAATAGATAATACCATTTTAAATATTGCATGACTAGCTTTAGCTTGCGGCTTCGCTCGCGCTAGACTCGGTTTAATAGCAAATCCGATCTAACCACAAATATCATAATAAACGATCGCTTCTCTTATATTTTCTCTATCCCGTCCATACTATACTTTACTATGTTGTTTCGGCTAGGCTGTCTATTTCCCGAATAAAGTAAATAAATAAATAAATAAATTTGATACTGCTCAGCCCTAAGGCTATTTAGCGTGATGGTATATAGCCTATAGTGAGGCCTATAATATAGCCTAAAGCCTATAGAAGAACTACTTTTTCCATTGGTCCAAGCGGCATCAAAATCTGTTGAGTGGTTCCGGAGTTTACCTCAAACATACATACAGACACGTTCCCTTTTAAAAGAAGTAGAGAAGATAGAGATAGAGAAGATAGAGATTACATGCAATGGATAGTTGACATGTTTTTTCGACTGTTTCGTTCAGAAATATTGACCTATAAATAAACAGATAGGACACACATTTAGACAAAGCATTTAGATGCGTAACGCTTATTATTGCAAGTATTATTGATATTGTAATAATTCTAAGTATTCATCTACTTCAGTTCAGGGGTGTAGGCGAACAGAATAATGTTTCTTTAATTTACTGTCGTTTAGATCCAACGTATGTCCCATTCTCGAAAAACGTTTTGTAACAATATAATATTAACCACCGTAAAATATAACCCCATATAACAGATAATTTAAATATACTTACATAAATTTATGTTAAAAATAAATTTTATTATCTCTGTTAGATGATCATTTAGAGCGTCCATTACGGATGACGCTCTAACTAAATATAATCTAACAGAGCTATCTAAACCACTGCTTCGCCAAATTCGTAGACCGTAAAATTGTTTTCCAAAATAAACTATTCCACCGCAACAACTGTTCAGCAAAACAATCCTCATTGTGGCCTGAGTGGCGAGACTGCCGCAAAAACCAAAAACTATCACCTGCCACCGAGAACAATGGTTCGAGAGTTCATTTTGACCCAAAAGCAGTAATTAAAAGACCATATTTCCCGAGAAGGGACCCCAGAGCGAGTTGAGAAACATAATTTAGTGCAGATAATTAGTTGGGCAATAAATTAGGTATAGTGTTTGGTTTGATCTATTGTGATGGAGGCTGGCATTGTTTCGGTTCTTGTTAGTGGCACAGGGGCGGAACCAGCAAGTAGTATTTTAAATTTTACGGATTTAGACCCCCTGAGGTTCTGCAGAACCGTTTGGTACGCATCCGCGGGAAGTCCAGCGTGTAGGGATGCAATCCCTGCCCAGTGCGCGTTGTACGGAGGTCAAAAGGGAACGGCGGAACCGCGTCAAACAGCTCCTCCGAGCACTCCCCGTGAAATACGCGATAGATTACACTTAGGGCGCCGACATTCCTACAAAGTTGCAATGGGACACTAGCATTTGACCTTGCTTGGAAAAATTATTGTTCCCTGTTGAAAGAAACGTAATACTACACTTCTGATAATTCCACCAGTCTGGTGAAAAGATGGTGGAAATTGCGATATTACCACACACTAAAGTACCATGCCAGCACGTCCGCTGACTATCCAGTAGTTTCAACGAAAATAATTCATATTTTATCATATTATGGCCAACGTTTTAAGTCTACCCCTGCCTACCTCAGTACAGTCCATCACTCCGCCCCCCCGCTCTCCCCGTCCCCGCTCCGCCGGGTCGCCGCTAGCGCCGCCCCCCGCTGCGCGCGGCGTGAAGCTACGCGCAAGCACACACACCACCACCTTAATAATGTTGTAAGTCTCTTATCTGAATAGATACACGTAGGGAACCTTATCATACTGACTCTACACTCATATTCACTGTTATAAATATGTGTTACACAGTTCTGTCTGTCTGTATTTCTCGGCAAAATGGAACAGAAAATAATAAGAGAAAGTGGACATTTTTATTTGGATAAAATTGTTCACTCTCTCTCTGTTATCTTCAATGGCTACAAATAAACGCCTTATTTCATTTCTGCTCGTAGAAAGGTTGGCTGGAAGAAGGTACTTATAGTATAACTCAATTTTACCACAATTCTAATTTGTTTATTGTGATAAAAGAAAGTTTTACACTGAAAAAATTGTCATCAACGTTTAGCGAACAGTTGTTTAAAAACCAACTGTTTATAAATTGTATGTATTTTTTATCGGTGTAATAGACAAAGAAGAATTTATATTAAAACTAAACTATCTTAAAAAATTACTATAAATTAAATACTACTATAAACAATTAAACAAATGAAGAAAAAGGAGGGTTGCACCGGTTGAGCGTCGGGGGTGCGGTGGAGGCGCTATGACAGAAGGTCAATCTCCTCCAGTTCTGCCAACTCCCCTGCGGTACCCAGGACACTTGCACAATTGCCTCTCTGAATCTCCAGCGCTACACGTTGTGTGAAGAAAGCACCGCTGTATTGTATTCTAGGAGTTCCTAACATTAAGTACGAGAGAGTTCCGCAGGTATTTCGTTGCATACCGCAACAAGGTTCCCTCAGGAGCTCTAGTATAATGCAGCTTGTAAGAACGTGACAGGTTCTTTGTTGATGAAGCTGTGCGAGATATGTCTCTATAGTCTATTCTTTGTCTCGGAGATAGCTTTGGAAATGATGCTCGGGGAGTATTTGTTTGTTTTGAGCAGTTGTTTCGGCGTATAGTTTTAATTCTATCGATACATAATTATTTTAGTTTAGTTTATTTAGAATTTTTGAGTTTCTATTGTTGCAAAACACACTAATCGAAATGTGCTAAAAATTCTATACAATAGACCGAATTTAGGTTTGGTAACTATTAAAACCGGACATGGTTGTACGGAGGTTTCCGTAGCACCATGTCGTATGGTTTTTAGGGTTTCGTATCCGGTACGGGACCCTATTACTAAGCCTCCGTGGTCTGTCTGTCCGTCCGTCCGTCTGTCTGTCCGAGGGCTGTATCTCTTGAACCGTAATAGGTAGCCCGTTGAAATTTTCACAGAATATGTGTTACTATGGCGGATATAACAACAAATAATAAAAAAAGAAAATGTTAAAAATTAAGGGGGCCTCCCATACAACAAACATGCGAAAAATCGATTAGTTACGCTACTGAATAATAGATGGCGCCACAGGCTTTTATACATTGCATTGTTGAAATACAAAAGATAGGCGGATATTATTCATAGCGGATAGATACGAAAACCTCCGTGCGCGAGTAAAACTCGCACTTGACAGATTTTTTTACTATCTCTATTTTTTATTATTTGTTGTCCGCCTTAACACATATTCTGTGAAATTTTCAACTGGCTAGCTATTACGTTTCCAAAGATACAGCAGTAGGACAGACAGACAGACAGACAACGGCTCCGTACGGGCTACGGAAACCTTAAAAAGTCAAAAGCGATACGTTATAACTGGTAAGATTAACAACCACGCTAGTAACGAGGTTTCAATTTATATTTTTTGTAAAAACAGTCAGTCGCAGTCAGTCAGCTTGTAAGCGTCCACTGCTTGACATACGCCTCTCCAATTTTCCTCCAGTCCTCCCGGCCTTCAGCGGTACGGAAGTACTGCTTTCCGCCGACGTACTTGATGTCGTCGTCCCACCTGGAGGGTGGTCTTCCCACACTCCGTTTTCCTGTCCACGGCCACCAGTATAGGATGTGGTTACTCTAACCAGATTAGTGAAAACACCATATTTAAAATTGTTTAATAGTTTTAGGGTAAAAAAATTATATCAAATATTTCCGTAAGTAGAGAACACAATGTATGTACAATACAATACAACTTCTAATGTGTTTGCCTGACATGAAAACTGTGACTTTCTCAGAAACTACCAGTGTTGTCTTCTGTGACCAGGGCACTTCAGGCTAGCTCTCCACACAAATGTTGTGTTTTCCTGACATGAAAACTGTGACTTTCGCAGAAACTACCAGTGTTGTCTTCTGTGACCAGGGCACTTCAGGCTAGCTCTCCACACAAATGTTGTGTTTGCCTGACATGAAAACTGTGACTTTCGCAGAAACTACCAGTGTTGTCTTCTGTGACCAGGGCACTTCAGGCTAGCTCTCCACACAAATGTTGTGTTTGCCTGACATGAAAACTGTGACTTTCACAGAAACTACCAGTGTTGTCTTCTGTGACCAGGGCACTTCAGGCTAGCTCTCCACACAAATGTTGTGTTTGCCTGACATGAAAACTGTGACTTTCGCAGAAACTACCAGTGTTGTCTTCTGTGACCAGGGCACTTCAGGCTAGCTCTCCACACAAATGTTGTGTTTGCCTGACATGAAAACTGTGACTTTCGCAGAAACTACCAGTGTTGTCTTCTGTGACCAGGGCACTTCAGGCTAGCTCTCCACACAAATGTTGTGTTTGCCTGACATGAAAACTGTGACTTTCGCAGAAACTACCAGTGTTGTCTTCTGTGACCAGGGCACTTCAGGCTAGCTCTCCACACAAATGTTGTGTTTGCCTGACATGAAAACTGTGACTTTCGCAGAAACTACCAGTGTTGTCTTCTGTGACCAGGGCACTTCAGGCTAGCTCTCCACACAAATGTCATATTTTATTATTATTTTCCTACCGTGCTCACCATCTAAAGTAGTTTCTCCATACAGCAATATTCCTTCTAAACTAGCAATTACGAAGGTAATGTTTCCGTGAACGTTTTGTATAATGCCTATTATGTACAAAAGCGGTACCCGCTCCACATTACTACTATGACCCCTAACCCCACACACACGGCTGAGACAGCACTGTGACAGTAGAATGGTTTCATAACAAACTACATATTATGCAGTTACACTCGTATAACTGTTGCGGTGCAAAACAAAGCACAAGGATAATCGGTCAAGTGCCGCCAAAACGGTCGTCGTCTCTTCGGCTAACGTGCCCAGCCCACTTTTTCTGAGCCTCACTTTTCCACTCTTTTTGAATATCGACTTTCATGTTAGACCTAATTGCAATGACAGTGTTTACCTTTGTCGCGCCGAACTATTCTCATAGCCGTTTCGACCGACCCATACTCAGTGCGGGCGGTGGTATCAATCTAGCTAAAGCCTACCACACACACACCCAGGGTAACAGTAATATTTGGATCATTTTGTACGCTTTCATTGTCTGTTCACGATAGGTGAGACGGAGCTGAATGGATGCAACGAAGATTGTGCTCTCTGTAGAACGAGACGCGAACATCTCGCCGGAGTGACCTCCTGTGACACTGGTGTAAGGTGCTCGTTACATGAAACTGGTTTTGACAGCAGCGCGGCAGCACAACTCTCCACATTTCTTACACTCTTCCCGGCTTTCAGCGGTACGGTACCGCTGTCTGCCGGCGAGGTAACCATGTGACTGCCACAGTCCCCACCGGGAGGGTGGTACTCCCAAAAGTATGTTCCCCTGTCGTGGTAGTATAAGACAAGTAGCACGGGTGGCTGTGCCGAGGAACCAATACTGCAGTCGACAGAGCCAAAATCACCTGTCCTCGCGCGAAACCACTCAATGAGATGCCATGATAGCAGATTTGGTCTTTAGATCCCAATATGCCTAGAGTGCCGACGAAATGATCACAACTGTTTATAGAATTGTTTTATCTAATATTAATTAATTAAATTGTATTTCTAAGATATTTCTAGATAAAGTGAAATATTTGTAGTAGGTATTCATTTGTAGGTTATCATAATCATACATAATATGCTTTACTGTTTTATACATTGGCACAACACAAACTATTCCTGTTCGCCTGCATGTACTTATCCCACATCCCAAATGGGTTTCTGTGGCATCGTAGCTCCCAAACGGATGGACCGATTTGGATGCGTTTTTATTTTTATAAAAGTTAAATTATAAAAATTTAATAAGTAGTATTTAGCATGTGAAATATTATCACTTGCTCAAACAGTCAAATCGAAATCTTTTATGCTGCAATAAAGTATAAAGGAAAACATTAAAAGAAGATGAAATTATTTGTTATCGCAGAAAATGCTATGATAAGTCAGAAGTAAAGTACGTACACAAATATGTATTACGTCAAATTAATATAAAACGTATAAAAACACACACATAGTATACAGAAATTGTATTTATTTAATACTTTGCCATGTAACCCCCACACGTAAGCACCAGCAAGAGTTCTCCGTCACAGGCGTGATGTCATCTAAACTGCTTCCACGTACCGTAACGCATGCGCGCAGCATCATCCATGCCATGCTGTACGAATACCAAACGATTCGAAGCATAGAAGCGGCCATCGACTCCTCGAGCTAGTAAATAGTCATTATCGTGTGTAGTCGTGCAGTTGTGTGCGTCCACTGCTGGATATAAGCCTCTCATTATATATATTTTTTTAATTAGAAAAATGCAAATCGAAAATCATTGGAAAAAATACATCCCGAACAGGATTCGAACTTGGGTCTCTGGCTTGAGCGGCCAACGCATTGAGTTAGAGGTTGTACTAGAGGAAACACTAAGGGCAAGTACTTTCGCCTCATCGAAGAGAGTTGACTAACAAACTTCCTGTCAGTCGACTCCCGGCGGCCGTCGATGTTAGTCGTGTGTGTGATTGATATGATAATGTGAATACCGAGCCGAGCTACAAGTCGACAACGTGTCGTGTGTTTTTCGATACTGCCATACATAACAATAGCGGGAACACATCAAAATCTAAAGGAACAACATTCCACAAGTAAGTAAGACGCTTCTTTTACTACAATTTGTTTGCCAAAATAATTTACATTATTACCTAATGGCCGCCATGCCACTGCGCCAATGCGCATAACAGCGCTGCAGCGTTAATAGACGGTCGCTATTGTTTTTACTATGCGTGCGTGGAACAGCGCACAAGCATTTAGCTTCAATGCTTACAAAGTAAACTTCGCGCGAAGCGAGACACTAAATACGGGCTGTGCTACAGTGCGAGCGAGAGTTGTAGATTCATGATTATTCCTACCCCTAACCCTATTCGTTCCGCAAACGCCGTGCGCGACGAAATTCAGCGCTGCACATCGTTAGACGATCGCTATTTATTTTAATACTGGTGCTGCATGCAGCGTTTATATTTAGCTTCACAGCTGCTTAATACCCCGATTCATTCCACAAACTCCGCCTACTTACCAACACTGATGGCCCGTCTGTGTTAGCTCGTGCACAACGTAATTGCAGCGCTGCACATCGTTAGACGATCGTAATTTATTTTAGTACTGTTGCTGCGTGCAGCGTTTACTTAGCTTCACAGCTGCTTCACGGCGTATGCGTCACAGAATAGATACTGCTTGCATTCCCCTGCCCGCTCGACCTTTCCTCATACCGCAGTTTTTGTTGTCAAAGATTCGTTCAATCTTTCTTAGTAGTGTTTCCTCTAGTATAACATTATTTCTCTATGGGCCAACGCGATAACCAACTACGCAAACGGGCCGTGACGTATTGTCTCCAAATTTTCGATCTTATTGCACCTTCATGCATGATGTCGCATAATTTTTGTGAACAGTCAACTTGCACGGTTCCATATTGATGCTAAATACGACTTTGGTGACGACAGCAGCGTGAAAA
Source organism: Nematopogon swammerdamellus (assembly GCA_946902875.1). NCBI lineage: Eukaryota > Metazoa > Arthropoda > Insecta > Lepidoptera > Adelidae > Nematopogon > Nematopogon swammerdamellus. The sequence goes on from OX336358.1 coordinate 15,888,464, forward strand.
CTGGTGCACATGACATGGGTGGGACGGCTAGTCTTGTATTCACTCATTCAAAAGTACGATTATCCCGCTCACACGTGGGATGGTTAGCATTATATGTCTAATTTTTTCGAACACTTCGTGTGTTTTATTTTCATATAATATCTTAATTTGGTTAGCGTTTTATATGTAAGTATTATATGGATATTATAAGTAATATATGGACCGTGTGGGGTCGGTACTTTAAAATAATAGCCCCACTGCATCCCTCCCCGTGTATGTCGTAAAAGGCAACTAAGGGATATGGCTCCCTTCATATATTACTAGGTGGTAGGGTTTAACCCGCCCGGATTGGTACCACCGCACTGAATGAAAGGTCGGTCGAAACGGCTATGTAAATAGTTTGTGTTTTCCGTTTAGTTCAGTGTAGCCGGCACGACCGAAGGGAAGCACTGACGTGGCACCAAGTTCACCCGGTGTTATGGGCTGACTTAACGGATGTTGTAGGTGATGTAGCCAACCGTGTCAGTTTCCACAAAAAAATGGATAATGTATGACATTAGACAGTTCTATATATTGAAATCCTTTGAAGAATACAACTTGTATAACGCAACGTGCGTTATTTACGCACATCGAGATAACTCAAATGAGACAAGTTTCCCGCGAGACTATTTGGGAAGTTTGTGACGGAATTACGGCTTTATTGCCGGAGATAAGCGACGCAGTTACCGGAGATTTGTCTAGATTAAAGCTTAATGGTAAGTATGGTGGTTAAACGCCTGTCTAGCTTAAGATTCCGCGGTCGAACGCGCACCATGCTGGTGGTGGTTCTGGTTTACAAATTGACATGAAAGGAGACAGATGGCGTTGTAATCAGTATAATATCATGATCGCAAGTTGAACGTGGAACATGTCGAGACGGGATGCTCCTGTCAGCTGTCATAACAAACGAAAATGTCATCCTGCCTCAGCGGCCTTCATCGTCGTCTATTATGTTATGATGACATAAATAGCTATGTTATATGTCATACGTCGTATTCGTTTATCTTAAGTAGGGTGGCATCATATAGAAATTTCTTAGAACCCTAAATCTAAGACAATTTTCTTAGTTAAAATTGCGCTGATTCATAGATTGAATAGTATTATAACCATTTAATATGTATTTTCAATATGGTCCTAGTTGGCTGAAATAAAGACATAAATAAATAAATAAATAAATAAATAAAAAATATACAATCTTTCATAGTAGGTATAAATTTTTATACAAATTAAATTTACATATTCTTACAATAGATAGAGCTTTGAAAGAGCTTTTCATCCATGTTTTCATCGATCGACCGGTTAAAAAATATTTTTATTTTCAACTTAGTTTTTGCGACACCCACTAAATAAAGTTGAGGACCTCTGAGATTGTTTACACATTAAATTTTGTCACCTTGCGAGAATCTATAAACAGACAGACGGACGGACCGATAGACACATGACCGATTTGATGAGGGTCCCCGCTAGCGTCGCTGCGTACTGAACCCTAAAAACGCGCTCCCGATGCCGCATCTAGCATTATTCTCCGATCTGTCGGCTATACCCTGCCCGATATCTACGATACAGCTGTAAACACAAACAACGGTGTAAGTACAGATACAGTGGGACAGTAAATGGCTCCTGTAGTGCACTTCAGATTTAAACAATATCTAAATTCTTCCGCCATCGTCTTTACTGAACGATCGACCGACAAAACGCAGCGGGCATCGAACCTCGAACGGACGAGCAGCGAAACCGGCAGCAGCTTCCCGCTGCTACGCCTCCGAGCCTTCCGTGCCACGCCACGCGCTATAAACTATCAAATTATATCGACTCTTGCGCACACGAACACACGAACAGCGCTATGAGAGCAGACACTGGCGGATATAGTGACTAGTCACAGGGGGCAGATTATGCAATCCGAAAGACTAATATGTCAGCCTCGATAGCTCTCTACACATCTGATTGTGTCCCTACACGTATGTTGATAAACCTGTATTCTGCAATTATAGTGAGTTTTATATATAATACGAAAGGGTCATTCCTCCCCTCCAGTATGTAATGAATGAGGTCATAATTATCTCCAGTAAGTATGAGATTCGATGATGTAGTTAATGATTTTGTATAAGAATAAAAAGGTTCTATAAAAGTTTTTCCGCCAGTGCAAACGCCGACGCACCAAAATAGTCGATATTGGACACCGGCACCGACACTAAGCTTAAGTGGCAGTGGGCTGGGCACGTTAGCCGAGGAGACGACGACCGTTGGAGTAACCGTGTCCTACTCTGGCGGCCGTGGACTGGAAAGTGGAGTGTGTGAAGACCACCGGCCAGGTGGGACTATGACATCAAGTACTTGTACTGTAGGACAATTTGAGAAGCGTGTGGCCAGCATCGGACGCATTCACGTTGACTAAATAAACCTACACCCCCCCCCCCCTCCCTCGCCCTACTCACCCCTCGCTGCCCCCCTCAGATCCGCGCGCACCGCGTGGCTACCGGTCCAAACGGCTTCATTCCGACTATTAAACCGATTATGATATTCATATTGGATAGACATTTTACTGGCTTCGCCCGCTTCAGTGACGTTCAAACACTAAACTTGGGCTCTCCGGAGCTCATTATATTTTATTCTATTAAGTTAATATACTATATTATGTAACACTTTATTTTATTGAATCATAGTAGATTTGATATATAAGATTTAAATTATTTTATTGAAATTGTGGGTACTTAAGACGAGACGGAAGTTAACTTTCTCCATACAAAATCGTATTTCGGCATTTATGTTTTTTACCCCTTAACCGATTTTTAAAATTATTTTTTTGAACATCTGATTTTGAACAACATTTAAACGTCTGAAAGTGGATGAAAATGTATTTCAAATTTCCATTACATACATGTATGAATACAATTTTTAATAATATTCGTATCCGTATTCGTATTCGGTTGAAAGATACCGAATATTTATCGAATATTTACTTATTAAATAAAAATATAAATCTTTTGTAACGCACTAATTTCGTTCCATTTTTTTCTTTTCAAAATGCAGTGTCAAGTAATCAAAAACAGAGAGTTAAAACAAGTCCGTATTCATATAAGTTTAGGACTCAATGTAGGTAGATCTACATTTATAATAGAACATTTAAGTGTTTTTACATTTGGATATAAAATTTCATTCAATTCTATACTCGTATTCGTATACGTATTCGCGGATATCATTTTGGAATATTCGTATTCGCATTCGTATTCGCGAATGTGGAAAAATAGGCATTCGTTATAACACTACAATACATACATACATACAGGTAATAAGCTAATAAAAGCGTGTTAGAAAAACCAAGAAGCCACGCCCCCGAAATAACAATAGAATTCGCTTTTCGCGCAACTCTGTTCATCGACAAACCTATAGTTTATGACGCGTCAAAATATTGTTACATCGTATGAAAGATTCCAAGAAGTCAAGTAATATTCCTTGAATAAAAAGTATTTCAAATTAGATTCAAATGTACGATAAATCCAAGCCGTCTTGTCGCATCGCTGTTGTAGAAATTCGAGTGAAAGTTTTAAAAGAGCGTCGCATTCTAGTGTGTAACCTAATTGATATTCGAATGAGGTGTAAGCATTTATTGGCTTACTATTAAATGGAGAGCGTGCACGGAATGAGACGCGCCGTTCCGAAAATTAACGGAACGCAGTGGGTGTCCCGATACTTCGGATGCCATTGCAGGCACGCTCCCATTGTTACTAATCTGTGTGCTTGCGATTGAATAAAGCAAATGCACACTTCACTATTTTAATCTGTTCAGTTCATTTATCAAATTGAAATTAAATACTTTTATTGCAATAGCATCACCACTCAAGGAACCAGAAGTTTCGACCGCAAACGCGACAAACTCGTAAACGTTTTTTTGTCTGATGATTTCAGTAATTATACTAATATATTACAATATTTTTATTTAATTTGAACACTGACACAAAACTGGCTATGTGAAATGCTGCAAAATATATTTCGGTGAACAATACTTTATTAAATAACTAAATTAATCTTAATCTAAACTTAACAGCATGATTTCTTATATTTCAGATTTACCTGAACTAATATTTAAACAAGAAAGTTTAAACAAATCTAAACATTCCGCACTAAAAAAATCAGTGACGTACGTTGTAGGTAGTATAGTCATAGTCATAGTACTCGTAGTATAGTCAGGCCTCACGCACTCTATGTACTTTAGCGCGCTAACTACCTACCACCCGACGGGCCGCCGGCCGGCGATCTATTTCAGTGGAAATTCGTCAGCCGCGCGAAGTATACATAGACGCTCGCCCACTCAATTGCTCGCAGCTGCAAAGCAATAACCACTTTACACTCGATCGTTAAGGTACATTTTCGCACGCAGCGTTTGGCGACGTGAAACAGTAGGCTATTAAAGCCCGAAGGTAGGAACATTTTCTATGGAATGATTTATCTGTTACGAAGTAGCTATTAAGTAATCTGTGGTATAGTGCTTGTTTGTTACATGCAAAACTAGTTAAAAATAATTTACGTGTCACATACCTATTTTATGATATTTTAATATTATAATTTAGAAATATCCTTAACGGGTGTTTTAGGTTCATTATTATAATTTAGACTTAGGTGTTTAATAATTTATATTTCTTTTTCGACGTGATTTAAAACTTGTTTTAATGTGTCAATTTGCTTCTCGTTGTGTCGAATATTGAATACAAAACACTAATTTATTAATATTTCCGCGCTCAACACAATTTTTTCTTTCGAATTAAAATAATCATATTTTAGAATGCGGATTCTTCACGCATATAAATTGTCAACAAGAACGAAGCTCATTAGTTAGGCATATTAAAATGTGTTAATTTGTGCAAACGTTGAGTTAGAGGAAACCCGGGCATTGATGTCTTCTCCATAGGAAGTTTGTTCACTCTGTTCTCTACGGACGGATGTCGTATTTAATGTTTTTTTTATATTGAAAGCGCAATACAGGGTGTCCCAAAACTCAACGTCAAGCGGGAACCAGGGAGTAGGCCAGTTTATGACTAGCCAGGGAAAAAAAAGAAAAAAAAATCTGAGTCATTTATTTTTTTTTTTTTTTAATTTTACTGAATATTATTTTTGGTAAAACTACAGGCATTCTGGTTTTATTTGAGATACTGATCAATAGCAGAGTTATTTAGGCTACCAATAAAAAAATTTACAATTATATTTGCAAATTTGTAGTCGTAGTAGGTACTTAAAAATGTTGTACGAGAAATTTTCAAAATTTAAAAAAAAATGCTCATAATCATAAAAAAATGGCTCCGATTTTTTTCTAATTTTCCCCTGGGTAGTCATAAACTGGCCTAATCCCTGGTTCCCGCTTGACGTTGAGTTTTGGGACAGTTGTATATGGCGCCGATTGAGCCATAAGGTGTCTAACGACGCCGATGGAAATTCGGTCGTATGCGGGGTTTGCGAATGCCATGCCGGCCTGACAGGTACCCGTTTACGCAGCTCTTGAAGGACCCGAGACTGTACTTGGGGGGAAATATATACTTTCTTGTTCATAGTATATTGGGTATGTCTGACCTACGCATATTTAAAAAATTGTAACACACGTGTTTTATGACACCGCACCACATACCACACCTTGCCAAAACTGCGGACATAGCTATTATAATTACTAAAAAGTATGAGATTTAAACCTCTTGGCATAGCTAATCTCACCACAGACAGACATGGAGACATTTATATGAATCACACATCCTTAATATTAAACAAATTCAAACAGTGATCACCTATAGGCTTCGCTCTGGTCTTGCCGGCTACACTGAACTGGACGGCAAAGACGAACTATTTAAATAACCGTTTCGAGCGACCTTTCATACAGTTTTTTTATGGAAACTGACACGGTTGGCTACATCACCTACAACATCCGTGATATCAGCCCATAACACCGGGTGAGCTAGGTGCCATGTCAGGTGCTTCCCTTCGGTCGTGCCGGCTACACTGAACTGGACGGAAAACACAAACTATTTACATAGCCGTTTCGACCGACCTTTCATTCAGTGCGGTGGTACCAACCCGGGCGGGTTAAACCCTACCACCTAGTAATATAAGAAGGGGGTCATATCCCTTAGTCGCCTTTTACGACATACACGGGGGCAGTGGGGCTATTCTTTTAAAGTACCGGCCCCACACGGTACATACAGGAAGTCATCCTTTAAATACATACTTAACCCAACTGAACACAATCGGAAGTTTATAACCGCCAAATAAGTCATCATTCTTGAATTTTCTTATACATAACACCATCCATCACGAATAAATAAGACGTAAATTCATAAGATTATTTATAACCTATGTTCCAGCTATCATAACTCGATTCATTCTCACGCCGAATTTTTTTAAACATATTTTTATGTTTACGAAACCTCCATCAATTCACGCAGCTCATTAATAACCGATAGAATTAGCCATTAATTTGGATTAATGACCATTAATATGGTATAATGGCATTCCGGGCTTGTTCTCGCGTTTTTATTCGCTTGTAATCTGATACGCGGAGATGTAGGCTCTCGTTTCACGTGCTGAGGTCATTTGTGGCCTAGCCTTACCCGACTACAGCAACGCCGAAACTAATACAAATAAGATTTATGTTGTTTTTTTTAACCGACTTCAAAAAAAGGAGATGGTTCTCAATTCGACTGTATGATTTGATTCGACATATTTTTGATTTATGTTTGTTACCTCCGAACTTTCGACTGGGTGAACCGATTTTGAAAATCCTTTTTTTATTTGAAAGCTGGTGCTTCCCGTGTGGTCCCACTTATTAAATTTAGTCAGCCTCGATAGCCGTGGTGCAGACAGTCGACTGTCGCTATTGGTTGTTAAGCAACGCGGGGCCGGTCAGTACTTGGATGGGTGACCGCTCGACCGTTGTAGGCTGACCGTGGTTCAGATTCCACGTAAAACCGTAGATCCCTTCCCTTCTTACCTTACTCGGCGGTAGGGCGGTACCAACCCGGGCGGTTGAACCGCCCGGGTTGGTACCACCGCACTGAATGAAACTTCGGTCGAAACGGCTATGTAAATAGTTTGTGTTTTCCGTCCATTTCAGTGTAGCCGGCACGACCGAAGGGAAGAACTGACGTGACACCTTGTTCACCGAAATGTTATGGACTGACATCATGGATGTTATAGGTGATGTAGCCAATCGTGTCAGTTTCAATAGAAAAACCTTTCTTACTCGTATAAATACACAATTCGGTTGGTTGTGACAATGAAAAAAAAATATTTTGTTAATTGAGGAGCAACGGAACAAAATACTACATATTCACTTTTTTCCGTGAGTGTTTTTGTGAGTGACAAAAATTTGTTTTTTCATTTGTTTTCTAATCCATGTTTACCTATTTTTTGTTTTTTTTTTTATGGAAACTGATACGGTTGGCTACATCACCTACAACATCCGTGATGTCAGCCCATAACACCGGGTGAACTTGGTGCCACGTCAGTGCTTCCCTTCGGTCGTGCCGGCTACACTGAACTGGACGGAAAACACGAACTATTTACATAGCCGTTTCGATCGACTTTTCAACATTTCAACATTTGTTTGTAAGTATTAAAGCCTTTTTTTAGATTTTGAAAAAAAAAATTGCTTTATTTATTCCCACGACACTCCTTGCTATGGGCACTATTGTGATGTGATGTGTATGTATGTGGTATGTTTATAAGGTCTCTCCAAGCCAAGTCAGCCTCAATATTTATGTATTACTTGTATGTATAGTACACAAGAAGCAACTCTACACCTGTCACTCGCACCGTCGACCTCTTGTTAAAATATCTCCAAATACTCAGCAGCGTGAAGAAACAAAACGAACCACCGAAATACCGAGAAGCGAACATACATACAATAATCTCTAACTAAACTACTGCGCCCAATTATACGCTAGAAAACAAACTAGCCTTAATACTCGCTTATAATAAGCTGGGAGAAATAAATTGTTGAAAAAAGAAATAAAAAAGCTACACAAATATTCCTGTCAGGGGTCACACCTGTGAACCGCTTGAGTGAGCTCCGCTACTATGGAGAGAGCTTTGCATTTTTCTAATGATGTTAAATATTCGCGTAGCTTAGCAAATTATTCGTTTTCGTTGTTTTCGTACTATATACTCTATTCGCCAAACAGAGTTATTGTAGCGTTCTCTCTTTGGCACTTTTGTATGCAAGTGGAAGGGACAGATTACTGCATTTGGAGGGCAGTGGACCGTAAACAATTCTCAAGAAATGCAAAGATACGTTTACATGGCTTACTTTAATAATGGCAAATGCCAGAGGGTTAAATTATAAAATTTGATATAATAATGGAATTTGGAAGGGGTTAAATGTAATTATCTTACATATCGATTCCTACTATAAATTATGATATCATATAATAAATCCTAATAATCCGATCATATTTATTTTTTCTATTATTATTTTTATTTCATTATCATAAATTATTATATATTTTATTTTCATATTAACACTAAGGGTAGGCACATTTTAATTAAAGGTATACTTAATAATGGAATCGTTATTAAAAACAATAAAAAAAAAATCACAATTTATTAAAATCATTAATTCAAGGTGACTAATCAAAAACATTGAGAAAACTATCACCTACTTATATATATATATTTTTTTTATAAATTTCTTAAAAGTAATAATTGTTTAATATACATTGCCTCAAGATTATAATAACAAATGTGTGAGTGCTTCTCTATACTAGCGACGCGCAGCGGAGGCGACTCGCCTGACGTTTGTATTAGTGGGAGAATAAGTTATCTGCCTTATCATAATCTCTACAGATCACAATAGCTGGCGCACACAACATCATCAATATATTACTATACTGCCTAGACTAGAACCACTCTACCGGGACCCAACATTCGACATACTTGCGCACCTGCCACAAACTAATTAAATATATAAAAAAAACATACAGTAAAGAGTTTCAAAATAAACAAAAGGGAATAAAGGAAAAACAATATTATGTAAATATAAGAACCAACTAATGTCTAGACAAATATAAAAATTAAATATTCTTACGCTGCTTCGGTGCTTGTGACAACAACACCAACAGCCCCAATGAAGCAAATCTTTTAATTTAGTTATCTCTATGTCTCCTTGTTTTTTCCTTTACATGGTATTTTAGCCTTAATTAGTTATTTTTATTTATGAATTAAAATAGAGTTTTAAAGCTTTATAAAACGAAATTTAATTGAATTTTAATTCAGAATCTGATTCATCATGATCATGATCTAATTTTTTGTTTTATTTTTATATTTTAGAGATGCGCCATTTTATACTTGCCATTTTATCGTTTTTATTGTAAATGTATTATTTTAACCAAAAACATTATATATGTACTCATCATTAGCACTTCATTCCGATCGAACCTTAGTACAGAGACCACGCTATGAGTCGTTGACCTGATGAGCAGCTGTGCCAACCAACACCATGTATGTAGAATATTACCAAACTATTCATACAAACTCTTAAAGTATCAAGATGTTTGTTCGTGCTGTAACGCACTACGGTCCCGGGCCGAAGCAGTAGGTGTGATGTTCCGTGAATTACCAACGCAGCGGGGTGACGCCTCGTCTCGCCGAGTTTACTATTTGGACACGTTGCCCTGTGCCAACTGATGAGATGTAACCATAAAGTAACAGACAGATGAGGAGATGTAACCATGCAGCAATCGTTGAGCCATAAGCCAACAATTGAAGAGATGTAACCACAAGGCAATAGTTTACAGTTTAGGCAATAGTTGCGAAGATGTAACCGTCGTCGTAACGTGACAATTGAGAAACCATGAGGTAACCATGTTGAGGAAGTGTAACTATATCATATTACGGAAACAGGCTATGAAATGTGTTCATTCCGTAATAGAGGTGATTATTGCAAAAGCTAAAATGTAACCATATTGTTACACTCACTCACGATTACATGTTCGCTACGCGGAAGTAGCAAACATGTAATCGTGAGAAACCACCATTAGGTTAGATTCGGCTAGGGTTACACGTCACCTACAAATTACCCTAAATTATTTTTATTACAAACCATTGTAAGTATACAAAGATGTGAAAACCTTGGCATTTGGTATTATCAGAGTGCCTAAAGAGCGTCTACACAATTGGAGATAAAGGCTTCAGATACGGTAACATATTCAATCGCTGACTCGGCTGACTCCAATAGGCGCAAGGGCAGAGTTACACTGTGAGCGAGTGGGCGAGTGGCTAGTAACTAGGAGACAAGGAACTTACCAGATGGAGAAGTAATTTTTACGACAAATATGTATTAAAAAAAAAGTCAAGGTGAACCATGTCCACGTGCCGAGGGTTCCGTAACTGCTGCTTTGCTCTCATACAATTATATTTTCTATGATGGCGCAGTCAGTCTTTTAATGGGTGGCCGTCAGACCGTTGAGGTTGATCGTGGTTAGAATTCCACGTGAAACTGTTGTCTCCCTCCCCAAACTTATACTATGTACATAACGTGTAGCATGGCTTAACCCGTCTGAATTGGTACAACCGCACTGAATGAAGATCGGTCGAAACAGCTAAGAAAATAGGTCGCATTTTCCGTCCAGTTCAATGTAGCCGGCACGAACAAATGGAAGAACTGACATGGCACATGTATCTGTAGATTCGTGAGTGTGAAGTAACTTTCCCGCCGTCACAGCCGTGGCATTGTCATCTGGACCAACATTTGTATTGATGTAAGTATTTTAAAACTGTTAGTTTCTGATGACTTACTATTAGTTTTTAGATAATCACGGGTTATATTTAATGCTTCTCATTGCATTACAATATCTACTCACTATATGTACACTATCACATACTTTATCGAGATAAATTGCTTGCTCACTTCCTTTTAGGTTTCCGTATCCCGTACGGAAGCCTATTACTAAGCCTACGCCGGCCGTCTGTCTGTCTGTCCGTCCGTCTGTCCGTTCTACTGCTGTATCTTTGGAACCGCAATAGGTAGCCAGTTGAAATTTTCACAGAATATGTGTTATTATGGTGGATATAACAACAAATAATAAAATATAGAAAAGGTCAAAAATGTAGGGGGGTCCCCATACAAGAAACGTGTTTTTTTTTCAAAGTATTTTTAATTTGTGGTGCGGAAACCTAGGTGCGTGAGTCCGGATCGCACTTGGGCGGTTTTTTGTATCTCTCGCCGCTCGTCGCTCGCCGCTCGCCTTCGATGTGACCCGCATTGCGCACCACACCTACACCGCGCAGTGACCGAAGCACTTCTGCTTCCACGAATAAAGGAGTAGAACATCAATATCTGATTTCCAAAAATTATTATATCTCTTAATGTGACTTTTATCATATCTTAATTATGTATACAGGCCTCCGCAGAGTGGGAGGTTATAGCGTCCGCCTTTTCAAATTCTATTGTGTTGGCTCTTTAATGTGGCGTTTCGAAAGATTTCGGTGGAGCGGTGTCGGGTGTCGCAGGGCCGTTACGCTGGTTTATGTCGCATTCAATATGTTTTATTGTCGCCGCTTAGGTGTAGGCGACTGTTCTCATTTGGGATATGACGGAATCCTTGTTTGTTTGTCTTTAAAAGTGCGACTGAAGTTTCATATTATTTTTACGTAGAATGCGTGCTAGATTTCGTGTTGTATGAATTGATTATAGTTATAGGTGACATACGCAAGAAAGGGCGACAGGCTCGCCACCTCTCACCTTGGCACGGTACTTCCACCGAATCATGTGCAGCAGGTGGGTCTTCGTGCCTTACTTGCTGCTTGATCGATTTTTTTTTTTTTTTTTTTTTTATTGAAACTGACACGGTTGGCTACATCACCTACAACATCCGTGATGTCAGCCCATAACACCGGGTGAACTTGGTGCCACGTCAGTGCTTCCCTTCGGTCGTGCCGACTACACTGAACTGGACGGAAAACACAAACTATTTACATAGCCGTTTGGACCGACCTTTCATTCAGTGCGGTGGTACCAACCCGGGCGGGTTAAACCCTACCACCTAGTAATATAAGAAGGGGGTCATATCCCTTAGTCGCCTTTTACGACATACACGGGGAGAGATGCAGTGGGGCTATTCTTTTAAAGTACCGGCCCCACACAGTACAATCTGTTACCACACAGATTTAATCTGATTCGAATACTTTGCAAAACGTGGTGGTCGGTGCTGTGCTGTAATTGACCAGAGTTCTTGCAGCACAACACCGATTACTCTGCTTACCCCGATTATCGGGATTCAGCGTGTGTGATATGTATGTATGTACGCGAGATTAGATTACATTAGATTTGTACCATGTGGGGCCGGTACTTTAAAAGAATAGCCCCACTGCATCTCTCCCCGTGTATGTCGTAAAAGGCGACTAAGGGATATGACTCCCTTCTTATATTACTAGGTGGTAGGGTTAAACCCGCCCGGGTTGGTACCACCGCACTGAATGAAAGGTCGGTCGAAACGGCTATGTAAATAGTTTGTGTTTTCCGTCCAGTTCAGTGTAGCCGGCACGACCGAAGGGAAGCAAGCACTGACGTGGCACCAGTTCACCCGGTGTTATGGGCTGACATCACGGATGTTGTAGGTGATGTAGCCAACCGTGTCAGTTACCATAAAAAAAAAAAAAAAAAAAAAAAAAAGATTAGATTACACGAGATTGAATGACTTATGAAATAAATGGTATAACAGATGGCACTGGCGGCTGCGGAGGCGGGATGTCATTTTCGTTTGTTTCTCCAAGTTAATTCCTAAACGTTCTGGTTAAACCTCTACGGTTGGTCTTACATAAATTCGCATTGAGTGAAGTGATTCAGTAAATTCAGCATAGGCTGTGTGTCTGGTTTTTTTTTAATATAAACCAACATGGGTGTCTGTGTCGAGAGACCAATGGTACAGTCGACAGAGTCAAAAACCCCCTCTCCTCGCGAAACCACGCTCAGTTAGGTGACATGCCAGCAGATTTGCGGACTGTTGCTAGGCTGTCTAGCCCGTTGATACGACGTTTGAAGACACCCAGGTTAAAGGATTCAGGAAACACACTCGCCGGGAGACAGTTCCACACCCTATTAGGTTTTTAGGGTTCCGTTACTGTAGTCCGTAGGCGTGACAGAATTGGTGAAAAGTTCGGCATGAGACCGAGTCTATTTATTTTTTCCTCGAAGATAAAAATCCTATTAAAGCTCACACCAGAACATATCAAAGAAGTATTCGAATAAATTAAGAACTTTATTAATACTTAAAATTATATTAAAATTACACTCCAACGACGATTCAATCCCTCACTAAACACCGTCACTTGGGATAAACACGTTGAGTATTTTTACCTTTTTTTCACCAATTTATGTTGGCAACGATTCAATCGGCCGGAGAGTGTCGGGTTACTGATATATCTCTGTTGTATGCGGACGCACTCACAATAAAACACTATCGTAAATATAAATAAAAAGTGTTCACTTGTTTGTCTGTGGGTGCGCGTGGGTGGCTGCGCCGGCGCAGGGACGCGGGCACGGGAAGCAGGTGGACATACGGGATTGTAGCAAACACTATGCCTGTGAGTTTTTTTTTTATGGAAACTGACACGGTTGGCTACATCACCTACAACATCCGTGATGTCAGCCCATAACACCGGGTGAACTAGGTGCCGTGTCAGTGCTTCCCTTCGGTCGTGCCGGCTACACTGAACTGGACGGAAAACACAAACTACTCGTATTTACATAGCCGTTTCGACCCACGTTTTATTCAGTGCGGTGGTACCAACCCGGGCGGGTTGAACCCTACCACCTGGTAAGGTAAGAAGGGAAGGGACCTACAGTTTTACGTGGAATCGAACCACGGTCAGCCTCCAACGGTCGAGCGGTCCCCATCCAAGTACTGACCGCGCCCAGCGTTGCTTAAACATCAATAGCGACAGTCGACTGCACCACTGAGCTATCGAAGCTGACGTGTGTCGACATGACCTACATATTTGTAAAGGTAGGGGGTCAAGCCTAGGAATTTCCAAATCTTCCTAAATCGTTTCTAATAATTTTCTGTATATTATCCATGGAGGAAAAATTTTGTCAGCCTCGGTAGCTCAGTGGTGCGGTAGGTCGACTGTCGGTCGTATCATAAGCGCACCTGGGTGCGGTCAATAGATGGATGGGTGAACGCCCGACCGTTGGAAGCTGACCGTGGTTCGGATTCCACGTAAAACTGTAGGTCTCTTCCTTTCTTACCTTACTAGGTAACTTAACCAACCCGGGCGGGGTTGGTACTGGTACCACGGCACTGAATGAAAGGTCGGTTGAATTTCCGTCCAGTTCTGTGTTCAGCTGGCACGACCGAAGGGAAGCACTGACATGGCACCTAGTTCACCCGGTGTTATGGGCTCATATCGCGGATGTTGTAGGTGATGTAGCCAAGCGTGGTCCGCACATTAGTCCTGCCTGAAGTACAGCTCCCACTTGTGGGATGGCTCAGCTAAATAGAGTGTTTTCATTTTACGAAGGCACGAGGGGTATGAGGTAGGAAGTGGTGTGAGACCGCGCGGAGCTCAGTAGGGAACGACTCGGTTCGACGGAGCGACGCGGAGAGGTCTAGAACGTGTGTACCGACCTGGCATCGAGTTCGTTCTCTACTGCGCTCCGCGCGGTTGCCTCTCGCACCACTTCCTACCTCGTACCCCTCGTGCCTTCGTAAAATGAAAACACTCTACCAGCTTGCGCCTCTGGAGTCTGGACTCGAACCAGCGTCGAGCCGTGCGACTAGTGGTGTGTCCCGCGATCTATAACCACTGCAACTTCGTTGTAATGTCGGTGCCCTAAGTGCATTCTTTATTCCATGGAGAGTGCTCGGATGAGCTGTTTGACGCAATTGCGCCGTCCCCTGTCCACTTCCGCACCACGCGCATTGGACAGGGATTCCATCCCTATACGCTGGACTTACCGCGGATGCGTACCAATCGGTTCTGCAGATCTTTCCTCTACAGAAACGGTAAACTCTGGAACGCTCTCCCTGCTCATATATTTTCCCCCATGCACAGTCTCGTTCGAAGTCCTTTAGGAGGGGCATGAATAGGCACCTATCAGGCTGGCATGGCATTCACAATCCCCGCATACCACTGAATATACCCATGGATGTCGTAAGACACCTTACGGGTGGAGTCGCGCTTTAAAAAACCGGCCAAGAGCGAGTCGGACTCGCGCACCGAGGTTTCCGCACCACAAAAAAATGTTCAAAAACACGTTTCTTGTGTGGGAACCACCCTGAATTTTTTAATTTTTCTGTTTTTTATTGATATAACCGTCATATTAAATAACACATATTTTGTGAAAATTTCAACCGTCTAGCTATTACGGTCACAAAGATACAGCAGTAGGACAGACAGACAGACGGCGGCGCAGGCTTAGCAATAGGCTCCCGTACTGGGTACAGAAACTTGAAAACGGTAGGTACCTACCTTTCAACCTAAGAAATTATAAAGAAAGATGTATCTACGACACTCACAGTCATCTATTCAAACTCGTTGTAAATATCTTCATAAGACTGCGCTATAAAATATAACTTATAAAAAATTCAATAAGTATTCAATCACATAACAGTAATACAAAATACAACTATACACTAATACACTAAAACTAAAACCAGTCTAAAATTAATATTCAGAAAACCTACAAAAAATAAATTTCTGAAAAGTCCGCCGAAGCCCCGTCTCTGCCGACACGCCAATATTATCCTTACCTATAATAAAATCCAACGTCCGCTTTCTGTCTGTCTGAGTGTCTGTCTGTCCGCTTATAACTCGAGAACCACTGAACCGATTTTAATATATTTTATATAATATGCCCGCGGCTCCGCCGGCTCTCATATTTCACTTCACTGCTAACCTCATAAGCCATTTAGCGTGATAGTAAGTAGCCTATAGTTGATGGGAAGAATCAAGCTATCCGTAGATTTTTTTTTTATTAAAATCCTTTCAGTGGTTCTCGAGTTATAAGCGGACAAACAGACATACATACACTCAGACACTCAGACAGAAAGCAGACGTTGGATTTTATTATAGGTAAGGATAAGGAAGGATTAGTGATGTTCGAGAGGTATTACTCGCCTTAATATCTACAACTGCTCGCTATAAGAAAACATATTACAAGTTATTACTATTATTAATAAACCACACTCATCGAATATGACATTGTCGATTACAGTTTAAAACTAATATTTATGTAAAATGCTCCTCACTCTACCCACACTACTACACTCCACTCACACTGTCGCACTGAGAGCCTCGAACTTACTGGCAACTGCAGCTACAGGACGTATCATTTGTACATATAAAGTAGGATTAAATTTTAGTGAAAATACGAAAAATTTTGGAGGGCTAAAAATATGTCAAGTGTGCACGGAGGGTTCCGTAAATCCGCTTTATTCTTTATTCTTTATTCATCATCCATAAACAGTACACTGCACTCGGATTCGTCATATTTTAAAATTTGGGTGGATCAACTTTTTCTTGTAACGTAAAATCCAGCTGCAAAGTCAAATAAAAAAAAAGTTAATTCGAATTTATTACTTAGTTGAAAATCAATAAGTATAAAGTTCTTCGGTTTACAGGCAATTGAAAAAAAAAATAGAGAACTTTTTAAAATAAAACATTTAACTAATTTTAGGAGTGCCCCGGGGGACAATTTTGTCCCCAGTTTTGAATGGAAAAAAGGGTTGTCCTCAGGGTAAGCAATATTAAAAAGAAATACTCTAAATTCTTTGTGCAGCTTCTTTCTTATTACTTAATCAATTACTTATCTGAGAGTTGCTGTAACTATAAAAATGAGGTGAATTTATCAAGATAATTATCCTGTTTTCAGACAGATACAAAAAACAAGAAAAATTTGATCCACCCATTTAACATTTTGCCAGTTCCATTATCACAGCGCAGAAGAACTGGTAAGAAACTTCGCTGGATACTTTTTTTACGTCCACATAGTCTACATTTACAATCATGTTTGCCACTGCCTGCATAGTACGAGTCCTCACTATTTCTAAAAAATCACAAATACAACATTTTTCCTATAAGCTTAAAGCCTAAAAGCGCTACTATACCATACATACCTGTCAAGAAACAATAGTAACGGGCTGAGATCAGGGATGTAGCGGTGTGGTAGCCAATCGTGTCATGTTCTATGGTATATCAGTTCGATAACAATTTCTTAGGTTGGGTTGGTACCACCGTACTGCACGATAAGATAAGATAAGATAAGATAAGATAAACGTTTATTTTGCATAACTTTAATAACTAACTTAACCTATTTACATTTTATATACAATTCTTAATTTATGCAAAATTGGCCAATCGGCTCAGCGTGTGCCAGGGCAGGACAGTCCTTTCCTGGCGCTGTTTTTCTGCCGTTGCCATGTGTGTGTGTGTGTGTGTGTGTGTGTGTGTGTGTGTGTGTGTGTGTGTGTGTGTTAAGAGGGTGTGTGTGTGTGTGTTAGGGTGCGTGTGCGAGTGTGTGTGGTTGTGTTTGCGAGAGGGTCCTTTTCAGTGTGTCTACCTGGTAAATATTTCTTTTCTTTAAAATTTGCCATCTCTCTGCAGATTCAGGAGCATCTTCCTGCATTCAAATTTAAATGTTGGGGTTGTCCACGAGATATAGCCGCGTCGCGTAGCAGCCTCTGTTATGTTCTCCTCTAGTCCAGTCTAAAGCAAGCAAACCCAAAAGGATAAGTCTTCGGTGTGGTATACCTACCTATACCCAGTTCTTGGAGTTGATATTGGCTGGTCGGAACCAGTCGGAACATGTGCCGTGGTCTAGCCCCTCTGAATCAGTCACCCATACCGCATTACATAAAAACATTCACATATTCAGGATATTAGCAAGCTTCCAGTACAAGAACGACTTGAGAAGCAGTTAGTTCTTTTTATGGATACGCGAGACACTTATTGGCCCCGTCAGCGTGGATTGTTGAGCCGACGCGACGGCGCCCAATACTTAGCATTCGGTTTCTAACGGAGGCTGCGAATGCCGTGCCGGCGTGACAGATGCCTTTTTTTATGGAAACTGACACGGTCGGCTACATCACCTACACTACAACATACGCGATGTCAGCCCATAACACCGGGTGAATTAGGTGCCATGTCAGCGCTTTCCTTCATTTCATGTCGGCTACACTGAACTAGGCGGAAAATACGAACTATTTACATAGGCATTTCGACCGACGTCTCATTCAGTGCGGTGGTACCAACCCGGGCGGGATAAACCCTACCACCTAGTAAGGTAAGAAGGGAACGGACCTACAGTTTTACGTGGAATCCGAACCACGGTTAGCCTTCAACGGTCGAGCTGTCACCCATTCAAGTACTGACCGCGCTCAGGATTGCTTAACAACAGTCGACCGACCGAACCACTGAGCTACCGAGACTGACTGCCTGCCTTTTTAAGCTTCTCTTGAAATATCCAAGTCAAACAGTTAGTTTTTATTAACAAACAATAATACAGCCTGTGTATATAATGTAGAATGTTTGTGTAGGTATCTGTCTGTCCGCGCGTTGGTCCCGCGTTAGGTGTGAGAGATTACCATCTTCAGCGGTTTAATGATTCTGTTTTGTACACGATATTTTACATTGGGGAATTGTTCGTACAATATATATATTTTATTTAGACAAATATATCGAGCCTGTGGTATGTGGCGATGGTGAAGCGATAAGGCACCGAGTAATTTGTCTTTCGAAACTTAAGATGTAATAAAATTGTTAAAATACTTGAAGAGATATTACATACAAGTCTATGAGCCTCGTACATTAGGTGAAAGTAAGCATTATATCTTGTATTTATTGTGTTAGACAATTTTGTGGTTTCAATTAGATTTTTCAAATTAATGAACCTCTCATTCTTGATTAGACATACGCGAAATGCTTTTATAATATTATGCTCTACTGTTTTTTATGTTTATTGAAAATGTCATGTTGTCATCAGTTGAATATTTTATTTTTTATATATTTTAGTTTCCAAAATTATTTTGCTACCTGAATGTAATTTCTTCTTTTTTCTTATTCAAGAGGGTTTTCACTGTCGTATATAAAAATTAATACAATCAACAAAGAAAACAAACAAACAAAATCTTTATTAAATTCCACCTCTAGTATACAAACAAATATAAACAAGGAATAAAGAATAAAGAAATAGTGAATTTGGAAATGACAATCACAGTTATCTATCATGTACCTGTGTGGATTGTTTCTAGCTTAGAGGTCACCCGAAACGTTTTAAGGGTTCATATTTATTCAAACAAAGAGACTACATCATACCTGCCTCCTGCTCCCGAGATACCTGTATCAGGTAAGTAACTATACAGGGTGTTTCAGGATAGGGTTTCGTAACTTCAGGGTTCGAAAAGGGTCCATATTTGAAGACGAAAAAGTCTCTGAAACTTTTTTCCAGATTCGGTCATTTTATATTACTTATTAGTGAAAATCGTTTCATCGAGATTTGGTGGACGGTTAACGTCCGTCTTTATTAAATAATAATAAAATGACTAACTTACATGCTTAAATAGTAGAATTTAACTGCATGTAGGTAAATTCCAAACACTTCAATATGAATGACATCAAAAGAAAAAGGGGGACTGGACTAGGTCATTGCACTCTCTAGACCTAGACAAATCTCTCCGTACTCACTGTCCATCGAGTTTTTATTACAATTTAAAATTTTTGTATGAAAACGAAAAGTACGGAATTTCGATTTGAGTGATAGGGATTGTTTTCTTCTAATATTGAGTACTTTCTATTCCTGAAGTTTGTCAAGCCTATCGTGAAACATCCTGTATAACTTACTTCACATCTTATAGGTTATTTTCTTATTTTCCTCTCATCTTGTATTCTTACTTATAAATACCCGGAAAATGGCAACGAAAACAAGTGAAGGTCTCAAACTCAAGTCCAACGATTTAATTTAACGAAGTCCAACGTTGATTTAATTTAGCGAAGATTTAACACGAACGTTAAAATTAACGTCGAAGTAGGTACACCGCGCTCAACAATTCTACAATTCATAAAGCCTACACACACACACACACACACACACACACGCACTCTCTATTAAGTTGTAGAGGTATCGATTTATTTCCATTCACTAGTCTTCAAATGGCCTCACGAAACCAAATATTTTCCCTTTTTTTTGTCGAAATTATCTACAAGCTCTTATCTACGCACACGCTGTCAGCGCATGCGCTTAAAGCAGACGTCAAAGTAAGTAATTATAATCTGTGGATAATTATAAAAATGTGTCTCCAGTGAGCGGAATCCGAGCCGCGCGCAGCGCGCAGGAACGATCGTGTGGCCGGGGCGGCGCGGCGGCGGCGCGGGGTGGCGGCGGGCGCCGGACGGTGCGGTATGTTGGGTTAACCAACCCATCCGTATGATACATTGAAAAATAAATTTCTTTGTATTGAAACAAAGATTGTCCCCCAAAATCTAAATTCGTTCATTTGTACCGTGTGGGGCCGGTACTTTAAAAGAATAGCCCCACTGTATCTCTCCCCGTGTATGTCGTAAAAGGCGACTAAGGGATATGATTCCCTTCTTATATAAAGGTCAGTCGAAACGGCTATGTAAATAGTTTGTGTTTTCCGTCCAGTTCAGTGTAGCCGGCACGACCGAAGGGAAGCTTTGACGTGGCATCACGTTCATCCGGTGTTATGGGCTGACATCGTGGATGTTGTAGGTAATGTAGCCAACCGTGTCAGTTTCCATAAAAAAAAAAAAAAAATGGCCCTATCCCTTCCCTTGCCCCTTACTAGGTGGTAGGCTCAAATTGTACCCTACCACCTAGTAAATTAAAGTAAAGTGTAAATTAAATCCAGTACGGTGGGTTGGTACCACCATACTGGATTTAATTTATGGCCGCATAGCAGCGTCGGTTGTGTTCTCTCTAGTCCAGTATATAGCCAGCAATCCAAAGGAAAATCTCCCGTATGGCACCTTCCTTCTCGGAGGTGATATTGCCTGGTCGGAGCATGTGCTTATGTCCCTCCGACTCAGCCAACCATACCGGATTAAATAAAAAAAACGTCCATGTTGAGTCATCAAACTCTGTATATGCACTACGGAGGACGAAACAGCCACCCACGTGCTCCTGGAGTGCCCGGTGCTGCAGTTTCTTGGGAACGTGGGAACTGCCCATGGAGTGTGGAAGCGACCGAGAAGAGTGCTCCACTTCACGAGAGAGCTCGGGTGGCTGGAGTAGCACTACCCAGGCGCCAACGTACAACGGACCGTCTTGAGGTCTCAGTGCGGAGAATGGCCCACCAGCCTTCGCAAGAGGCTGGGCAGCCAGCACACAAACAAACAAACAATGTACTGCATTTCAACTTTTTTCGTCCAATAGATTCAGAGAGCTGTGACAGACGGTAAGACAAACAGGAACAGACACGAGAGTATAAACAAATATAAAGATGTAATGAAAATAGCTTTCAGACTACAAATTATTGAACAACGAATTTTTCTGGTACAATTGTCGATCTTACAACCTTAATATTTTATAGGTAGATCTTCATAGAAGTATGGGAACCACTGCTCTATCTATACGAAATGATATGCTTATTATTATTATAGCCTAATGCGCTGTCGCTATATTCATTTATGATTTAATTATTATTATTAAAAAAAATATTTATTTATTATCATTTCTTTTTGTTTTTGTTTCAACAATAAGTAATTTAAAACGCTACAGCGCGCCCCATGTAGAACTTCGGCCTCTCGCGTTCGCGAGGAGCTGGCTGACCAGTACCCTAATCACGAGATTTCACCTACTACGCTACGCAAGCTACGCCGTGTTCTCCGCATCATTTTGTATGGAGAAACGAAGTTCGCAAATCTATCCCTAGAGGCGCTGCTTCGTTTCTCCATACAAAATGATGCGGAGAACACGGCGGCGGCGGCGTAGCTTGCGTAGCGTAGTAGGTTAAATCTCGTGATTAGGGTACTGGCCTGTCTGGGAAAGGTTTCTATGCTTATAAGACCATTTAATAATTACATACATACTACATTAATCAAACTTGAACACCAACTCTTGACAATAAATATAAATGTGGGCTTATGAGAGGTCCACTCTCGTCAAGATTCTGAGCACCACTGAGCACGCCGTGGTCGGAGACGCCGCCGGCCGTGCACACCTTACATATCAATAAATCTATCTATCGTGCCGATCCCCAGCGTGTGGGCAGAGCTGTTTAGCTCACCTCACCCTCTAAAAGTTTAAGGTTTCTGATAAAATATTACACCTTTATTTCATTCATTAGGCTTGTTTCTTGGCTTTATGCCCTCGGGCCCCGGAGCAAAAGGATCGATCGCTGTAGAATGGTGCCTTGTGGGTAATGTACCAATTTGGTGTTAAATTTATAGTGGTTGTGATCAGACGTTTAGGAGGATTACAAGATGGCTGTATAGCTGGTGTAGCTGTATAGCCGTGTCACGTGTGGTGTAGTGGCGTGTGGTCTCTCGAGGAAGAGAGAGGACGCGCTTCAAAATCTGATGTTAAACAAATCAGTTTTCATTTTCAAATATTTATGTAAATGTAATAAAGTCTGCATCTCTCCCCGTGCATGTCGTAAAAGGCGTCTTAGGGGTACAGACAAGAGCCGTCCATAAGGGCGACAGGCTAACCACCTCTCGCCTTGGCACGGTCCTTCCACTGAGTCATGCAGCAGGTGAGTCTTCGTGCCTTACTTGCTGCTTGATAGTTATCTTGTCTTAATATTTTACTAAACGTGGTGGTCGGTGTTGTGATGTAATTTACAAGAGTGCTTGCAGCACAACACCGACTGCTTAACCCGATTGTCGGGATACATCGTGTGGTAGGTACCTATGTATGTAATAAAATAAATAGGTATAAAATTTTTAAGTTACTTACCTTTTTTTTATGGAAACTGACACGGTTGACTACATCACCTCCAACATCCGTGATGTCAGCCCATAACACCGGGTGAAATTGGTGCCACGTCAGTGCTTCCCTTCGGTCGTGCCGGCTACAATGAACTGGACGGAAAACACAAACTATTTACATAGCCGTTTCGACCGACCTTTCATTCAGTGCGGTGGTACCAACCCGGGCGGGTTACACTCTACCACCTAGTAATATAAGAAGGGAATCATATCCCTTAGTCTCCTTTTACGACATACACGGGGAGAGATGCAGCGGGGCTATTATTTTAAAGTACCGGCCCCACACGGTACAAAATTACCTAATTTAAGTTACCTAATTTATTCATGTTTAATTTGTATAGGTCAATTTACGAGTGGATTTATTAGAGAGTGTACTAGTGGTGCACGCCTGTGTACAGACGACGGTTAGAGGCGAGTGTGTGTGTATGTATAAGTTTCAACACGTCTATAATAAATAAGGTCGCACCCCATGGTGCACACCCACGAATTGACCTATAGCTCGACCGTTCGAGGCTGACCGTGGTTCGGATTGCACGTTAAACTGTATCAACTTTCCCTTCTTACTTTAATAGGTGGTAGGGTTTATCCCGGCCCGGGTTGTTAGTGTTACCATACCACCGCACTGAATGAAACGTCGTCGGTCCAAACGGCTATGTAAATAGTTCATGTTTTCCGTCCATTTCAGTGTAGCCGACATGAAATGAAGGGAAGCACTGACATGGCACCTAGTTCACCCGGTGTTATGGGCTGACATCACGGATGTTGTAGGTGATGGAGCCAACCGTGACAGTTGCTATAAAAAAATACTTTATCTCGAACTTTATAATACATGTTACTCTCATAAATATCTACTTCTTATGTTCACATACCATTAGAAACATAAAAGTGTAAAAATTAGCCTAAACATTATGTAAATAGATATGAACAATCGCAATAACGCGACACAAAATAGGTTGAAAAGCGCATTTTATTAAAAAAAATCTCGTCGCATCTCATACGCTGATACTAAACTCTTATAACTCTCGCGACAGACAAAATAAACGACGGATAAATTCTTAACAAATAAATAAATAAAATAAAAGCTCTGGGTGTGAATGAACAGCGTTTACCCGTCAGAGCGAGAGGCGTGATCGCGAAGTGCGCGCGCGCGAGCGAGAGGGACCGAGAGCCAAGGAGACGGACCTCCCGTCGCTTTAGTGCGTCCGTGCAACACTTATTGAAGGAATATATTATCATTTTATTGTGTTATTATTATTTGATGCTGCCTGCGTTTTATAATTAAATTATTATTCTCCTCCAACACGGTTAATGGTCATTTAGAACGGTTACGGCCGGCGGGTAATGGCCGAACTGCGATGTCACCCTCTTCCCTACCTAATAATAAATTAACATTCGATACGTGACTAAAACGACGGCGTGGCTCAGCGTAGGCTAGTGCGGTAAAAAGATAAACATTATGAATTTGGATTTCAGTTAATACTGCATGAGCCAGTCCACAGATCAGAGAAATAATCGTCAGGTGCTAGCGATCAAGAACGCTCCGTATGGAAGCAGCAGCTGTCGCCAAAATTACTTCCTTCCTACCAATAACTTACAACAATGTGGACACAGTGCTTCGCGACCACCCAGCGATCGCACGTCAACATCTATTTATTATTTATTTGATTCATTTATTCACACATTTCTTAAAACTAATTTTGCACATATTTAAATACCTATCTAATATATACATATACAAAACATACACAAAATTAACGATAAAAAATGGAGTTTCCACCATCGGCAGCGGCGGGGCGAGACCAGGCTACCGATGATGGTCGGGTCCCAAAGAGAGGAACCTCCGGACGATGCGTGCAGTGTCGAGCAGGGCTGCCTTCTGGATCTGGCCCTTGACCCAACCACTCAGCGAGGCTCTTCGCTACCAGACCATGCGCTGATACGACTATGGGCACAACGATCGTCGAGTCGACGGGCCACATTTTGGTAACCTCGTGCTGCAGATCCAGATACTTTAACGATTATTATTATTAATTAATTAATTTATTCCCTTTTTTAACACCGTCAGGTTTGAAGTACATTTTATACATGTTCACATTTTCATAGTTTACAGTATAACCGAACATAACATAACATCTATTTATCTAGTTATTCCCAAATTAATTTATATTTCGAATATCTATCACAGGCAACGCAATACACACATCATCATCATCATGTACCTACAGCCAATGAGAGTCGTGTGCGGTAACTCCGCATAATGTGATTACACGACAGACGAGACGCCCGTTCATCGCCCATCTAGCCTCAGTATGCGCATGATCTGTGGCCGTGTCGTGTCTGTCTGTATGCTTTCAGTTTCAACGCACACACGCACAAAGGAGCGGAAAGAATTAAACAAAGCGCAAAATTAATTTTCTCAAAAACGAAGAAAAAGTCCTTCGGCCGAGTAGCGGCACTCGTAAATGTCAGTTGCGGACTTCTTTACGATGCTCCACCGGCCAATTTGAGGAAATATTTATTTATGTGTCTCAGCGGCTCGGGGTCCCGTTCCCGGTAGAGACGCTTTTATAGCTAGCTTAGGTTTCAGGTTGCAAATACTCTAAACGAGTTTGGAAAACATTTCTTTAGGTAATTCAGAAAATAAGCAGGTGTACAAAACATAATATGGCACTTGGCATATTAATTTTGTAACATTGCGAAGTGCAGTGCACGTTGAAGTAGCTGTCATCCTGAGCTCTGTGCGGTGTTCCTGAGCTGAGCTGTCAATCAGCGGTTTTTCTCTTTGCGGTCTATTAGCACATTGGCACCAAGGAAAATTCCTTGATTAGCATTATATTAGCTAGACAGGACACCACATTGTTGTATAACTAAATTAATAGCTAAATATAATTAAATTAATTACCCAGATTAAATTTACATTCCCCTCAAGAATTTTCTATTACCTACTTATATCTCACAACATACGACTCTCAAACATCCAAAGGTTGACTGGGAGAAATCCCTGTAAGAAATAAGTCCGCCTTTGCCCCTCATGTAAATTACTTATCGTTTGATACTTTTAAATGTTTTGGAGAAATAAAGTATTTATATCTATCTATCTATAAATTAATTACTCTAATCAACATGTTTCAACAGATTCAACACGTCCTAAGAGCGGTTGTAAGTAGAAAGAAATACTAAACAGTAGTATAATTCGACCATACAGAAGATCTAATTTACAAATCTAAAATTTAGATCTTTTCACTTCGACTGTATCTAAGTACGAGATCTACCTAGCTAGTTTTGTATTACCGCTGAAGTTAACAAAAGCTCTATCTATTAGTAACCCTACTAGTAATGTAAATATAAACTAGCTAATCGTAACTGTAACTGAATGTTCTGACAGCCCTCACATGATCCCTCACATGCTCACATTTGTGTTGTGTCAAACTAACTGCAGTCACAGAAGAGATGGCATGCAAGTAGTTAGTATCTACCGTTAAAGTTTACAAAAGCTCTGTCTATCTATACGTAACTCTACTAATTCAAATGGAAACTAGCTAGGCGTAACCTAAGGCACAGATTTAATAAAGCCTACGGGCGTAACTACACACAAGTGATAGTTACGCTTAGTTGCATAAACTGGCTGACGTGCAAGTAGCTGAGTATATCCGACTCGCTTCGCTCCGCAGTGTAGACAGTACAGTGGGTAGACCAATAAACTCTTAATTAGCACACCTACTGTCCGGCCGTGTCTCGTTCGCAAAAATAAACTCAATTTCAATCAACAAAAAACGACGATAATTATAAAAATTAACATTTTATTGATCAATTATAATAAATGATTTCGAAAAAGCGAGGCCTTAACGATCTCACTTAGGGTCCGCGTCGTGATTAAACGTTTTAAACAAAAATAATCGACTTGAAAAAATAAATATTTAGTTTTTGTCTCGTTCTCGCCCCGCTGTCTTGTTGTAGCGCCATTATGCGGGCAGGGCTGTAACGCGGCAGCTGACAACATTAGCTCCGTCTCGCTCACTCTTACGAGGATAGTACGAGAGGGGAGTATAGTGTGTCTCGCTCGCTCGACGGTGTTGGCAATTTGCTGGCATGTTGTTAAGTTGCAATCAATTGACATGCGCAAACAGACGCCTATGATATATCCAATTAAGGCGAAACGCGAGAAAACACCGCAGCTGCCATTTTAGAAAAGTGTTTTTAAGGAATTTATTTGTGATCACATAAATGTATGGTATGGTGGTGAAAAGGCATTCAATGTTTTTCATTCAGTCATGTACAGTTGCCGGCAATAATTCGTGTCGAGCTTTAGAAATAGGCAATCAGAGACGCGCGAGTTCGTGCGACAGGGACGACGCTCTACAAACGGATGGTCTCTTTCTAAAGCTCGACACGCATTATTTGCTGCCGGAAACTGTAACAAATGTTTTTATCTAGAAAAGAAAAGTGTTTTACCTAGAAAATATTAATATCCTAGATTCCGGCAAAGCTAAGTAGACTTAGTAAGTATTTTTATAAGTATTTTAAGGGGTATACTTAAAAATTCGTGTGTGTATTTTATTCCCCTATCGCAAAAAGTCAACAGGCAGCATTATTTATTATTAAACATTGCCGCAGCCTGTATTTTTAATTGGAGTAAATTCCTGGTACTGAAAACTTGGCCTTGCCAAACTCTACTTACATTTCATGCAAAAATGTATTGTGGAAAAAAAGTCTTGTCATTATTTTGAAAAACAGATTCTGTTATGATCGCTTTAATACTCCATAAAATAAAATGTTCATACTGATTAAGACAATTTTGTCAGAGTGGAACTCGGCAGTTTTTTTTCTGTCGACTGCACCATTTGGTCTCTCGGCACAGCCTTGCACATGTTGGTTCGACATTTTTCACAGATATTATGTTTTTTTTTCAAAATAAAAGCAAAATTTATTACTTATATATTGTATCTTTTTTATGTTTCATCTTTTTTTATCAGTTTAGCTAACAATTTCCCTGGGTAGGCGTTCGAAAGCTGTGCAAGTCTGCGATTGTCCATTTAAATATAGATATTATATACAGGGTGTCCAAAGTGTGGTGTGGAATATCGAAGGATCGTGATATGTATCGTGTGTAAAGTGCAGTGATGAAAGAATTTTTTTTTAATCTCAATTATTTCCAATTTTGCCATTTTCTAACAAAGTAAATGCATACGATAGTGTGAGCGCACTTTATGCTTGTGCACGGCCGCGTAGGGCTATGCGAGGGACGCGGCGCGAGGCGCGCGGTTCGCGATCGCGAGGCGTGAGATGCGCGGGCGCGGTGCGCGCGCGGCGCTGATCGGACGAGCGAGAATCATAGATTTCATAAGACGTAGCATACCTACTACATCATATTCGGACTCATTCACTCACGATACATGCAGCTCGTCTGTGGAATCAGCTCCCTGTCAATCTCCGTCTGTCTTCTTCCATTCACACATTCAAAATTCTTTTAAAGAAGCACTTTTTGTCAACTTAATTTCTCTGATCCAAAAGTATGTCTCTCATGTTCAGAGTTAGTAAATATATATGATATGTAAAAACTAAGTATATTTAGTCTATCTTATGTATATATATGGTATATAGGTATAGTATTTAATTATTCATATTTAAGTTTATCTATCTTTTGTATTCCCGTACATCTGTCATACCATAATATTTAAATTTCTCTTTCCGCCACTCACCTAGCAGTTATCATACCCCAAAGGTACCCTGTTAGAAAATGCCTAGAGGCATTAAGTGTTACCTTTTGCCCATATTCTATTTGAGTGCAATAAATATATACAATACAATACAATACCTACCTACTACACTGCAATTAGGCATGTAGGTGTATGTATGTATGTAGCCAGTAAAAAGTAAATGATTATCTACATACCTCAAATGATGTGAAGGTTTTCTACGTGATCTCCTTGCAGCTCGATGCATTATGACGAGACCCGGGCGATGCAGTAGCGGGTCTAGATTGCTATGTTCCCGTAAACAGTACAATGCACGCACAATCACTTCAGCCAGCACCGGCAGGCTGACGCCTGTTTGGAAATCTCTCACGATAAATGCGTTTGAAGCCCATTTCCGTTTGCTGCTCCATACGCGAACAACATATCCACATATCACGAGCGCACACACACACACACGAGCATCACACATTAAACACGAGCGCGAAACTTTCACTAATTCAATTTACGAATCGAATTACCAAAAATACGTCAACACGGTCGGCCGCCCTTGACATACTGACCGACTGACACACATTGATCTTCCGCGCCGCGTGACTGGCGGGACTGAAGCGCAATGCAGGCAGCGCGGCGCGCCACCCTCCGCGCCCGCGCCGCCCGCCGCGCCCGCGCCGCGTCTCCTGTGATGGCAGCGCGCGATGCCGACACGGGGCGGCGCGGTGGCGCAACAGCGCGGTGCGGTGCGGTGCTAGCCGCGGTCTAGTCACTTAGAGCGCGCATAGATTGACTAAATTGAAAACTTAGAAAATTCATATCTCGTAAACTAGTATGGATAGGACCATTTTTCTTTTTTTTTATGTGTTTATTAGATGAAATACAATAGCTCATTTCGATATTCCTGAACAGACCCTGGACACCCTGTATAAGACACGACTAGGTTTAAAAAGAAGTAAATTTATATAAGTCCTATTTTAAAACCCTTTTAAAGAAAAAAAATTTTGAAATTATTATTGCCTAAGTTGTTATTAATATGTTAGTGATCTTATTTTAGTAAAATGTGTATTGTTTATTGTTGTCTTTATTATTGTTTATTGAGCATTATTTTAAGACAGTGAAACTGCACTCGAACTCGTAACAATTTGTCCTATCCTATTTATGTATATTGTATTCTATGAAATTGCTATGTATAGGGAGGCACTTATAAATTTGTTCGAAAACATACCTATATATTATAATTTTTTACAATAAAGTGTACGATAAGCAGTTACTTGGTTCTGCTTCCACGGGGCGCTGCAGGTATCGTTAAGAAATTTCGCTGTGTATTAAATCTCTGAGCAAACAAGTTGTTCTCGAGTGTCCACGCACACGAACGCACATGGATGCACAAGAACGCACACAAGCGATCTAGAACGCTCATGAACGCACACAAACGCATATACACGGACGCACACAACCGCACACAAGTGAATACGCAATAACGCGAACGAAATCTCACGACCGCACACTTCCGAAAGTTTTCACACAATCACAGTTCACGAATATTAGCATAACTCACCTGCAGATTGAATTGCAAGGTGACTTCATTCTTAATGGCACACTTTTAAGGTGTATTTTGTATTAAAAAATTGAATAAACACAGCACACACACATTTACACACATTTATAAGAACTTGTTCGTCTTTATGTTTCATTAGTGTTATTGGATGTGGTGTGTCCATGTTTGCAGACCTACATACTTTTCTAGGCACCTGTCAAATGTAATTATCTATCTGCATAGATAACAAATCCTGGATGACCAGTCAAGTGTGTAGGTCAAAGGGTTTGAATACCTAGGTCACTTCGTTGTTATTTCTAGGTTTGCTAATCTGTGCTTCTATCTATGCAGTGAATTAAACAGGATATGTATGAGGGAAGTCTGCGGTATTGCACTTACCTTCTCAGAGGTGATATTGGCTAGTTGAAGCATGTGCTTTGGCCCCTCCAACTCAGCCAACCATACCGGATTACATAAAAAAAAATCCACCAGTAATCAATCGCAGATTAGAGAAATACGTAATGGCTAGCAAAATTTTTTTAACTGTAAACTTCGAGCTGTCAAAGTAATTAGGTTCTCAGTGTTCTTCAGCACTGAATGCACCCTCCCCGATTACTTCCTCACGTCTCAGCTCAGCCGACGCCTATCAGTACGGTCTGCAGACCGTACTGATGGAGGAGTGCACTCCTCCGTACTGGTTAGGCGTCGGCGGTGAGGTGAAAAAGTACGAGCGGGGGGTTCACCCCCCCCCCCCTTCTCCCTCTTTACCTCCCTACCTCCATCCATCTGATCCAACAAAACGCTGATAAAACTGACTTTCATTTATAAGCAGAAGCCTAAACACAAATTTCCATATTTCTAATTTAAAAAATTACGAATTTCAATACAAACTTTAATATCTCTTATTTAACCTCCTTAGAGGAGGAGACACACGCGCACACACCATCCCCCCCCCCCCCCCCCCCCACACACACACACACACACACACACACACTGCGATGCGGCGGAAGGAACAACTATCGCCTGCCCCTGTAGGTACTAGGTACAGACAGTCGGGCCAGGCAGTTAATGGAAGGGAATTACAGGCGTTATTACACTAAATTATGATTGGGCCCGCTATTACTAACCGCCTGTGTATTTATAAAAATTTTGTTGCTGTTAGTGTAGGATGTAGGTACATACAGGCCGCTTCTTTCGTTTGTTTGTTGAATTCGACAAACAAAACAAAATAATAAATAATATACTTCTATGAATGCAACCGAACGTGAAATCTGTAATTTGCTTGTTTATTTTTGACGTGATAACGTCACGTCTTATAAATTGATGTACACCGGCTGCACGCACGAAAAAGTGTCACGTTCCATCTGAGCCTGTGTGTGCAAGCGAGAGCGCGTAACAAGCGATAGAGAGGCACAATCGGCCCAAGCCGAAAGCGAACCAAGGGAATCCGATATTAGTTTGGTCGTTTATGTGATTTTGTGGCTCAGTGGTAAGAGTGTAGGATTTGTATTTTTTTACCATGGGTTCGAATCCCTCAATTTTTTTTTCTTTTTTTTTCTTTTTTAAGCAATGTTACGGTGTTTAAATTTTTTTAGGGTGTTTAGTTTTTTTTATAACCACCTAAGAATTATTTTCGGAATGACGTTATCACGTAAAACTATCGTCCGTAAACCGACTTTACAGACAACCAATTTTTTTTTTTTATTTATAATGTTTGTTAAATATTTATATAATGCTGTTGACTTCATTAAAATTTTATTTCATTTTTCATAAAAAATTATTTAATAAAAATACCAATATTGAACAAATCTTACTAATATTTTTTGTATCAAGCCCCTTAGTAATGGAGAAATAAAAACCCTATTTATGTGTTCTGTCTATTTGTAAGAAACTAGTCTATCATATATAAGTAAGTAGGTACAAAAACATCTTAAAAAGTCAAGAATATACCTAATGTTTCTTATAAAATAATGTTTCTTCCTTTATCAGAACCGGCCGCGCGGCGCTGAATGTTGGACTAATTTGAAATAAACAGCCTGTGGGGCAGCGGCGAGCGAGGTTGGGGCGGGTGAAGGCTGTCGATGTTATAACAAATAACGAAATAAATTCCAAATTTCCAGCTCGCCCTCAGCAATCAACGCCACTACAACAGCCGAGCCTTCGCCACCGCGCGTGCGCGGCTCACACTGCTCTAACTGACATTTGATCTGTTTCATATTATTAATCCTGGGCTCGCTGTTTACATTTATTTATTTGTGGCATAGTTCATTGTACATTCAATCTAGGTACCTAACCATTTTTATTTATTAATTAATTGAATTGTAATTTTTTAAGTTTTTAATTTCTAAATAAACGAATAGGGCAGGGTAATTCTTTAAAAAACCGGCCAAGTGCGAGACGAACTCGCGCAATGAGGGTTCCGTATTGCCATGTCATGGTCAGTGCCACTCACGCCGTCTATGGCGTGTTTATGAAATGCTTCATATTAGTTCAAATTTATGATTAGTTAAAATCATTTATACTCTTTTCGGTAGATGGCGCGCATACACTTTTTAGTTTGTTCTATGGGGAGCCACGTGAATTTTTCACTTTTTCTTATTTTTATTGTTGTTATATCGGCCATAATAAATAACACATACTGTGTGAAAATTTCAATGTTCCACCTACCTATTACGGTTCAAGAGATACAGCCCTCGGACAGACGGACGGACAACCTCCTTTACTATCATTTTATTGCTTTACGTTTTGTTTATAGACGTCCAGAAATACCAGCCTTTCGGCTACAAAATCCAGACGTCTACAACCTGCACTCTTGCGAGTACAGTGATCATGTATGCCAGATCGAGGCCCCATAGCTGCTCTGTCGAACATCCGTTCTTCCGAAAAAATCCCATGGGAAACACAGGCTGCGACCTTTCCCCAGCCGATCCGAGCCACCACCCGTCCACCCGAAGGAACCCCCGACCGAAGTCGAGAGCCGGGGGTGAAGCCTTCACTGCCACTGGGGTCAGCACCCTTTCCAACCGCAACCTGTGCCCAGGGCCTCAGCGTTTTGTACTAGCCCAAAGGCTTTTGTTTTCACCAGCTATGTATATGCGTGGAAGTGCATATGACCACCACCTAATGTGTACCGGGGATCCACCGGTCTCGAATGACAGACTTACGTCAGCGTCATTAGCTCGTGAGAAATCCATCCCACATCCACATATAAGTGTGTGTAGCACCGACATACCGATCTACATTATTCGCATGTCTACCAATTCTCCACATTGGTTACGGAGCTCTAAGTGGCTCACCACTCGCAGCTTTCGCTACTTATTCCCGTGTTAGGTGCTTTAACTAACTAGACGGACGGACAGACAGACAGACAGACAGACAGACAGACGGCGTAGGCTTAGTAATAGGGTCCCGTACCGGATACGAAACACTAAAAACAATTGCTCGCTTCTATATACACCAGTCTCTCTGAACTCTGAACTAGTATCCCCTTGTATAAAATTAAACCGGGAGCTGCTGAGGTAGAATGAGACAGAATGGGCTGCTTCCTTCCCCTGTCTGCGTCAGACGCACCATACACCACCCACACACCCCATACAGCCTCGCGCAGCACTATGCATTCCATTCTCGCATTTCTACCGTACGCCACGAACGCGTGCACCTACTGTATGAATATAAATGAAAAGCGTATAACTCAGGAACGACTTACTGGATTTACAAGAGGTTTATATGCAATTCGAGTAATTGCCGGAATGTCATGCATGTCAGATAGTCACGATATGTTAAATAGGAGCTGAGCAGTAGGACAGGAAGCGATCGAAATGGAAAATGGCAGACTGTGATATATGGTGATGGATGGATAAATTGCATACCTAACAATAATAATTACAATCAATCAATACATGAAGAAAAAATACATATGTACAATATAGATATACAATAATCTGATAAAAGTATTATAATAATATAGAAGTGATTCCTTTCAGTTAACCTTTTAGTACTGTTTATGTATTGATGTAAGAAAATACCCTGCGAAGTTCTTCCAGGCTCTTCTTCGTGGGTCTAATCGTACCGGATATAACCGATTGTGAGAAGTTCGAGTGCAGTCTTACTGCCTTAAGAAAACAATAAACAACAAGAATAAAGAATATTATAAATATAAATAAAATACAACTTATAAATTACATTTAGAGCAGTGTTCCTGGAGAGTGGTGAGGTGGAGGCAGTGTGCAGGTTGGCTACAAGAATGCGCTCGCGCCAGCTCTCCTCACCAGCCAGGGTTACCATTACCTACATGTACGCATAGTGCCCTAAGTACTTACTTAAAACTTTCCTGACTTACTAGCTTTTGCCGGCGGCTTCGCTCGCGTGAAATTGGTATTTAAAAAGAAGAAAGTAAGTAAGCCCGCTACCGTACGGCGCGCGGAACAATTCGGTTTGTATGAGAGCCACATCTTAGCGTAACCGTAACTGAAATTTATCTAGCCTATCCTGTGTCACGTATAGTTAAATGTGATTGTACTAATTTTCATCGAATTCGAATGCTTGATTAATGTTTAAGAGTCATGGAGGAACATACATACATACAGAAAAGATTTCTAAAAATAGTCAATTTAGTTTTAGTATCATATTACATAGAGTCTACAAACGCAGTATTTCATAAAACAAAGTAAGTTACTCCATCACCATCGCTTACAGATTTATTAGAAATATTTATTTATTATAGAATCAACATCTTTACAGTTACAATCAATTAAGTAGTAAAAACTTGTACAATATTAAAGACAATAACAGATTCAAGCAATATTGATATAATATGGTATAAACCACAGTATTGACGGAGAACATTTGAGTTGCATTGCAAGAAAGAGAGATAATTATAATGCTAGATATATATTGATGATAAACTGCTTTAATCTACCATTGTCCTTGATATTTTTTTGGTAAAGTTAACTACCATGGTTAATTTTAATGGGATTTTTGACTGAGGTTTCGGGCCCGATTGTGTGGTCGCCAACGGCACAACTTAGGGATAGCAAATCAATTAGTAGGTGGATAGATATAAATGTTTTTTTGCTCCAAAAACACGATATCTAATTTACATGACGTAAAATTATTTTACTCAGGTCTAAAGGCGGACTTATTCCTTAGAGCGATTTCTTCAATGACTCGAAGTAATCCTAGTTGACACTAGGCCTTTCTGTTCCAATAATTAAATGTACCCATAAACATGTTTTAGTTTTTCTTTCAGAGTTGTTTTCTTCGGATGTAACCCTAGGTGGTTCTGCCTCCGCACGTCCGCCCGCACTATCGCCGTCTCGGCCGCCCTGTCGCCCGTCTCCCTCGCACGCGCTGCTAACTGTGACATGAAGAAGTTCACTTCTGTCTGGAGACTTCGTTGTCTCTTATCCCTACGAGTAGGTCCTAGAGTCTGACAAGGTCTGCTCTGATAATTTTACTATAATTTCTGTCTAGTTAAAATATAAGCGAAAAAAAAAAAACCCCCCGACCCTTAAAAATTCCCGCGCTGCTCTAAGTTTTTATATTTTATTCACTTAGCGGTCCCCCGACTCATTTAAGTAAGTTTTTTTTTTTTTTTATTGAAACTGACACGGATGGCTACATCACCTACAACATCCGTGATGTCAGCCCATAACACCGGGTGAACTTGGTGCCACGTCAGTGCATCCCTTCGGTCGTGCCGGCTACACTGAACTGGACGGAAAACACAAACTATTTACATAGCCGTTTCGACCGACCTTTCATTCAGTGCGGTGGTACCAACCCGGGCGGGTTAAACCCTACCACCTAGTAATATAAGAAGGGAGTCATATCCCATAGTCGCCTTTTACGACATACACGGGGAGAGATGCAGTGGGGCTATTCTTTTAAAGTACCGGCCCCACACGGTACATGTAAATGGAAATTATTTTTTACTTTTTAAGGGTCGGGTTTTGTTTTTAAAAGAGACAATCCGGTTGTAGAGCGCAGAGACGTGCGAGTTGGTGCGACAGGGACGACGCTCTACAGTGCAACGGGCTGGTCTCTTTCTAAAGCTCGACACGCATTATTTTCTGCCGGGAGCTGTACTTTGGGAGATATTCGCTTGGCGCCTTCTTATTAAAGATATAATTTATTGTTCGCTGGTCGCGCGATGACAACACTAATCGCCTTTATGTATACAGGGTGGAGGTCGGATGTGCTACAGTATACAGCCTGTTGCATGTTCGGCGTAGCGTCCGCAATAGTATGCATTGTATTGTACAAAATTAAATATTAATTTTGTTATATATTGATTTTTAATTATACCTATTATTTTCTGCGGTGCAGAAGGCGTACTTATTGCAGAAAGCATTGTATTTTAGTCAACATTGACTATAACATTTATAATATTATTAGCTTTTACCCGCCACTTAATATTAATTATGCTTTTATTCTCTATATTAAAATATAATTAACATAAATATTTTTAATAAAAAATCCGGAGACTGCAGATCTATTGAACTTAATTAAAAGTAATTTATTCTATAATTTACATTGATCAATTAAATGTAAGCTATTAAGACATATAAAAGTGTAAGTTAAGTTCGTGACTTGACATGAGCGGTGCTGGCCTGTGCCCCGGCCGGCGCGCCGGCGCAGATGAGGTGGCCGCGGGCCCTTGAGGTGTGATTAGCTTCGAATTGATTTTATTATTGGCTCTTGAGTTATTATGAAAGGAAATATTTTAACTAAAGGCAAGCCAACCGACACCGAATCCAACTGCGGTACTTTACTAATCACATTCCGTTTTAATATGTAAATTGTCAAGTGTTGACTTATTGCAAGCTTTTGTATTCTTATTTATTTTTAGGGTTCCGTATCCGTCGTACGGGACCCTATTACTACGGGGTAGGTGTCTGTCTGTCTGTCTGTCCGTCTGTCTGAGAGCTGTATCTCTTGAACCGTAATAGGTAGCCCGTTGAAATTATCACAGAATATGTGTTATAATACTAGGTGGTAGGGTTTATCCCGGCCGGATTGGTACCACCGCACTGAACGAAACGTCGGTCGAAACGGCTATGTAAATAGTTCGTGTTTTCCGTCCAGTTTAGTGTAGCCGACATGAAATGAAGGGAAGCACTGACATGGCACCTAGTTCACCCTGTGTTATGGGCTGACATCACGGATGTTGTAGGTGATGTAGCCAACCGTGTTATGTTCCATAAAAAAAAAACAAAAAAAAAACAAATATAATGGCCGATATAACAACAAATAATAAAAATAAGGAAAAATAAAAAATTCACGGGGTCCCCATACAAGAAACTAAAAAGTGTATGCGCGCCATCTACCGAAAACAGTATGAAGCATTTGAACTTAAATAGTAAATTTTAACTAATATGAAGCATTTCATAAAACATGCAATAGATTGCGTGAGTGGCGCTGACCATGACATGGCGATACGGAACCCACGGTGCGCGAGTTCGACAAGCACTTGGCCGGTATCAAATCTTGCAACCGAATTTTAAAAATCGCTTGAGCTTAAATTTTGCACATACTTTTGGTGCTGGTTACAACACAATCAAGTGTACTCAAAATTGTGAAAAAAAAAACTAAAAAACATAATAAAACGCCTTTTTAAAAACAAGCTTTTATTTAAAAAGTACAGTCTCGGGTCCTTCAAGAGGGGCGTCAATAGGCACCTGTCAGGCCCGGATGACATTCGCAACCCCCGCATGCGACCGAATGTCCGTGGGCGTCGTTATGACACCTTATGGGTGGCTCGGCGCCACATATCGCGCTTTCAATAAAAACAAATCTACCAAGGCTCATGTCTTCGAAGGTGTTACCTGAAAAATTGATTAAAAAAAAGTTTAATTGTCAGGAACTTTTCTATTTCGCGTATAAACGTCAAAAAGGGGGAAACTATGCGGTCACGATGCTAGAGACATGGTGTCGTGGCAAACAGTGTTTCCATTTCCATCGTCGTGCGTGTCGGCTGCACTGCACTGGACAGAAAACACGAATTATTTTCGTAGCCGTTTCGACTAGTCTTCATTAGTGCGGTGGTACCGGAAGGGTTAAAACCTAACACCTAGTGAGGTAAGAGAAGGGCCTATACTTTCACATGGATTCAGAATCACGCTCAGCCTCAACGGTTGGACGGTCACGCACTCATACAAAATCCGACCACTCCCAGTGTGTTTTTTTATGGAAACTGACACGATTGGCTACATCACCTACAACATCCGTGATGTCAGCCCATAACACCGCGAGAACAAGGTGCCATGTCAGTGCTTCCCTTCATTTCATGCCGGCTACACAGAACTGGACGGAAAACACGAACTAATTTACATAGCCGTTTCGACCGACGTTTCATTCAGTGCGGTGGTACCAACCCGGGCGGGATGAACCCTACCACCTAGTAAGGTAAGAAGGGATCTACAGTCTTACGTGGAATCCGAACCACGGTCAGCCTCCAACGGTCGAGCCGTCACCCATCCAAAGTACAACAGTCGACGGACCGCCCCACTGAGCTACCGAGGCTGCTTATGGCGCCACACAAGGTAAGCCTCTCTGAGCGTGGTTTCGCGAGGAGTGGTGTTATTGGCTGTGACTGATCTTCTTTTGAACTTTTGGGCAGAGTCACCCGTGCCGGTTGTCCATAAAAAAAAAACAGGAACGGTGCAAATTCCACGGATTGTTTATTGTTTATTGTATAATTTCATCCATAGGTAGGTAACCTACGCTTGGATATGTCGAAAATTCCGCCAGTTCTAAATTCAATGCGAAGAAGAACTGACAAACAAACTTCGCAAGTCACAATGTTTTGTTAGTACCTTATATATAAGTATTATAATTCAAGTAATGCAAGCAAGATAGTGACATTAGTGGCGCGACGTTTTTACTGTTCCATAGACTTAGACGACCCAGGCAGCGCAGCGGGAACCTTATCAAAGCGGTCAGGTGTCGGCTCGTCAGTCCATCCGTCTGTCCGTTCCGTCTGTCCGTCCATCTGTCACACGCGGTGCTGTTCGAGGTTTATACTGTTGAACGTGAAAATCATTAAATTTAAAAAATATATAATAAAATAGCCAATTTAGTGCCTAAACTATTTTTGGACGAAATATTTTACTTGCAGTAGGTAAGCAAGTAAAATATAATCAAAGTTTAAAAATAAATTAAACTAAATAAACAAAATGTTAATTTAGTTTAATTTATTTTATTTTAATTGTTAAAGCATATTTTCTGTTGTAAGTTGTATTTTTTTTCCCCGAATATTATTTATTTAGAATAACAAAATGAAAAATGAAAATCTACAGAAAAATAATAAAAAATTAAACCAACTAAATAAAAGTATTCTTGCATCCTCGGGACACGACTCATTGTCCCGAGGACGGCCGCTGCGTTCCATCGCTGAATAGCGAGACTGATGTTTTGCGTGAGGAACGCTTTGCCGCGACGGTCCCCGGACGCTTCAATGAGCAACCGACCTAGATGCTTCACGAGGTCTTTGGCGTCCGGACTGCCTATATCGAAATGCTACTTCAATACGTCCCCGAGGGCTGGGACGAACTGAGTTAGGTTAGGTTACGTTAGGGACGTATATTTCTGATGTTTATTTGTAAGTTGTATTATATTTTTATTAAATGAAATAATAAAAATTAATTCTGACAATTTTTAAGTTTATAACTTACACGGTTATGAGAAAATAGCATTTTAGTGGACTGCGGCGCGGAGCGAGACGAGACCCTATGTTTGTGAACAAGGCTCACACTTAACGGTTTTTTTTTTTTTGGACTTTAAACATTTCTCATATAGTACTTACCTATAATCGCAGCGGGCGAATGGGGGCAGAAGAAGGTTTAAATGACTATAAGTGAGTGGCTCTAGAGTTGATGAGGGGCGAGGGAGGGGGAGGTATAAATGGGATGTTATTAGAGTAAGTAATAGGAATATAATGTAAGTGTTGGCATGTGGCATGTTGAGAAGGCGCCCATTAATCGCGTTCATTCCCTTTAATCATATTAATATGGATGCGGCCTTCGTTTTATTAAATTGTTATACTGAATTAAAATATACCTCTGAAAATAAATAGCGATGGTACCTCATAGAACCAAATAGGAAACCTTCCTCAATTCCTCAAAAGGAATTAAAGAAGTGTCTAATACATATTTTTGTGTAAGAGAGCTGCTTCTGTGACCGCGCATTAAATTACATGGATAGAATAATCAATATCGGTCCAGTATTGAAAGGACTGAGGATGGGAGGGAGGAGGGGGGGGGGCACCAGCTTCAACGGTCGAAAGGTTACCCATCCAAGTTCCGACCGCGCCCGGGTGTGCTTAATGTGCACGATCGCACGTCAATTCATTGCACCACCGTGCTACCGTGGCTGACTGACTGAGCGCATAAGTAAGTTCAATAAATGGAAGCAGAAAGGCACATCCACACTCTCGCGCGGCCAACTGCTTCGAGTTTCGAGGGATGTTTAGAAAATTACCCCGAAATAAGGTTTTAAACAGCCACTTAGCAAATCAACAGCTCCCCGTCCGTCCGTGCCCTCCGTTTCATTCAGCGTTTAGCGTTTGTGCTTAAGCAAACTAGTTGTTATAAAGAATAGAAGAGGCATCTGCCATCGAGCAGGTGACAAGTTATTATACATTATATGCTGTAATTTACCAGAATACTTGTAGCACAACACCGATTACTCTGCTTATCCCAATTTTCGGGATTTTTTTTTTATGGAAACTGACACGGTTGGCTACATCATCCGTGATGTCAGCCCATAACACCGGATGAACTTGGTGCCACGTCAGTGCTTCCCTTCGGTCGTGCCGGCTACACTGAACTGGACGGAAAACACAAACTATTTACATAGCCGTTTCGACCGACCTTTCATTCAGTGCGGTGGTACCAACCCGGGCGGGTTAAACCCTACCACCTAGTAATATAAGAAGGGAGTCTTATCCCTTAGTTGCCTTTTACGAAATACACGGGGAGAGATGCGGTGGGGCTATTCTTTTAAAGAACCGGCCCCACATGGTACAAAACGGTGCGCGGCGTGTGCTGTGTGTGTGTGTGTATATGCACGGAATCCTGTCAAGTGCGGCCTATATTAACACACAGAGGGTTGCGTAGCCAGTTCCTACCTTCTACAACCACAATTTTTTTATGGATTCTTTTTTTTTAACATAAATATTACAAGAAACATTTAAAATCAAAATAGTCAAACCTAACAATTACATCATAAAATCATGTCAGCCTCGATAGCTCAGTGGTGCAGACAGTCAACTGTCGCTATTGAATGTTAAGCAACGCTGGGTGCGGTCAGTACTTGGATGGGTGACCGCTGACCGTTGGAGGCTGACCGAGGTTCGGATTCCTCGTAAAACTGTACATAGGTCCCTTCCCTCCTAATCTTACTTGGTGGTAGGGTTTAACCCGCTCGGGTTGATACCACCGCACTGAATGAAACGTCGGTCTAAACGGCTATGTAAATAGTTTGTGTTTTCCGACCAGTTCAGTGTAGCCGGCACGATCAAAGGGGGAAGCACTGACATGGCACCTAGTTCACCCGGTGTTATGGGCTGACATCACGGACGTTGTAGGTGATGTAGCCAACCGTGTCAGATTCCATAAAAAAAAATAAAAAATAAAAAATGTCATCCTTACTTTTAATAAAATCCAACGTCTGCTTTCTGTCTGTCTGTCTGTCTGTCCGCTTATAACACGAGAACCATTGAACCGATTTTAATAAAAAAAAATTCTACGGATAGCTTGATTCTTCCCATCAACTATAGGCTACTTATTATCACGCTAAATGGCTTATGAGGTTAGCAGAGAAGTGAAATGTGAGAGCGGGCGGAGCCGCAGGCACAGCTAGTAAACTATAAAAAGTAAAAGAAGGATTCTGTGACATCACCTACATCCGGAGATGTCAGCCGATAACACCTTGGTGAACATGGTGCCTGTCAGTTCGCCTTTCATTCAGTGCGGTGGTATCAGACCGAGCGGGTTGAACCCTACCACCTAGTAATGTAAGAAGGGAAGGAAGGGACCTACAGTTTTACGTGAAATCCAAGTTCGCGGTTCTGACCGCCCCCAGGTGTGCTCAAAATCGATCGCCGCTGGGGTAGTGCATCGCTTTAAGGTCTTTGCTTACGGTGACACTTGGTCCGGGTCGCCTCTCACCCTCAACTAAGGTTGAGGGAGGAGATGGCTGTCCCTGGCGTGATGCTCGTGAACGGGCGCTGTTTGTGGAGACTGGCCTGCTCCAATTGGCTCCAACGTATTATATGAATGGTTTACGCTTATAGAAAAAATGTTGTATTTGTGATAAATTTTTAGAAATATTGATGACTCGTGCTATTTAGGCAGTGGCAAACATTATTGTAAATGTAGACTAAGTGGACGTAAAAAAAGTATCCAGCGAAGTTTCTTGCCAGTTCTTCTGCGCTGTGATAATCGAACTGGCAAAATGTTAAATGTTAAAATATGACGAATCCGAGTGCAGTGTACTTGTCTATGGATGATGAATAAAGAATAAAGAATAAAGATCGATCACACCACTAATCTACCAAGGCTGAAAAGAGTGTGAGTAGTAAAAGTATGCCGGGGACGAAATATATTGTGTGCAATGCAATGGTAGTTCTATAGTTTTAAATTGTTTGACTTAAAGTAGTGGGCGGTGATCGCGGGGCGGAGGGCGGCGGCGGTGCGGCGGGGCGGCGCACGCCAACCCCATATCAAATTATATTCGTTCTGAACGACTATCATTTAAGTATGTTGAATCTAATTACGGAATTTGGTGGTTTTCTGTGATGTCAGACAGAGAGACAGAAGGTTCGTTTATCGCCACTTCACTGTTGTGCCGAAATACATGCTGTAATACAGCACAACACCGACCGCCACGCCTAGCTAAGTATTAGGACAAGATAACTATCAAGCAGTAATTAAGGCTAGATAAATATCTAACAAGTAAAGCATAATTATAAAAAATGAGTGCAACAATACTATTGAGTCTAAAATTTCCTCCACAGAACTGGTAAACTCTGGAACGCTCTCCCTGTCCACATATTTCCCCCCAAGTATAGTCTCGGGTTCTTCAAGAGAGGCGTGAATAGCCACCTTTCAGACCGGCATGGCATTCCTAACCCCCGCGTATGACCGAATGTCCATGGGCTCATTAGACACCTTATGGGTGGCTCCGCGCCACAGGTCGAGCTTACGATAAAAAAAAATCGAAAAAAAATTGGGAATATAGGGCCTATCTTATTGTTTACAGGAAAACGAAAAGGAAAATTCTAAGTGATAAAGTTCTTTTGGAAAAGAATCTACTCTGATAGGCGAAGTTTTAGATAATTAAAACGGAATATATGTGAGGCGATTAATATTGCTGGTATAATATCTCTCAGAGAGAACTGAATTTGACGCATTTGAATGCGATAATTTTTTTTTCGACCTCCATACCTATAACTATAACTATAAAATTAAATGTACATTATTGTACAAAATACGTCGCTTATCTATCAGTCATCTATCAGTTTGTCCAGTTAAGCGAAGGTTATGTAAAGCGTATTATTACTTGTTAAACGACTGCTGTAGGTCCCTTAAGGCGGACGCGTTTAACGAACAAAGGCTTAAGGCGACATTGTCCCCATAATTAGCCGCCTTTCACCGCGAGCTCGGGGCCTTAAGCTCATAAAAATCGTAATTGCTTGGTGTAGATAATATGTCAGTTGCTGAGATGGTTTCGTAGCCTAGGAAGGAATAATTTACGATCGCTTCTCTTATATTCTCTCTCTCAATCTATCCATACTCTAATTTCTTTGATACTGCTCAGTCCTAAGGTTATTTAGCGTGATGTTATATAGCCTATAGTGAGCCTCAAAAACTACTCTTTACATTGGTGAAACCCGAATCAAAATCTGTTCAGTGGTTCCGGAGGTTACCTTAAAATTACATACAAACATACATTGATACAGACAGACGTTCCTTTTTATTATAAGAAGTAGAGAAGAGATAGAGAAGATAGAGATAGAGAAGAAGAAGAGAAGAGATCATCAATTACGTAATAGGTCGTAACTCGTAACCACAGATTCGTTCGTTCGTGTGGAACGGGCTCCCAGGGAATATCTTCCCCCACTCCTACAATCCACGGATCTTCAAATCGCGGGTTAATAGCCTTTCCCCAGCAGCATTAGTCCACCTCCAAGCTGGACTGGCACCTCCTCGGGGGTGAAATTGGCTGCGCCTGAGGTTGCGACCTCGGGCACAGCCACCCAGTTCGGTAGCAATAAAAGAAAAAAAAAACATTTCGTAACTGTATTTTCGTATTTCCGTTTGTACCTTATTATAACGACATTAGATTTGCTACAATCAACGTTTTTTTGTACGGATGTAAGATGGCCGCATAGCAGCCTCGGCTGTGTTCTCCTCTAGTCCAGTATAGCCAGCAATCCAGGGAAGTCTCCGGTATGGCACCTACCTTCTCGGAGGTGATATTGGCTAGTCATAGCATGTGCTTTGGCCCCTCCGACACAGCCACCCATACCGGATTACATAAAAAAAAATTACAATATCTAAGCTTTTCGCAAGGCTTTTCAAATATACCATAAGAATAGTTAAATC
Source organism: Nematopogon swammerdamellus (assembly GCA_946902875.1). Lineage (NCBI taxonomy): Eukaryota > Metazoa > Arthropoda > Insecta > Lepidoptera > Adelidae > Nematopogon > Nematopogon swammerdamellus. Next base: position 15,933,241 of record OX336358.1, read on the forward strand.
TAATTTCTATATACTATATTTCAAACGAATGCGTGTGCAACGCATAGATGAATATTATGGTGCGGCTTACAAACACTGTAGGTTCACCGGGTTGATTGGAAGAAATTGCCTAAGGCAAAAAGTCCGCCGTTGTTACACATCAAACGGCAATATTAATATCAAAGTGTAATATTATAAAATAGTTTTAATAAGTCTTTCGAGCCAACCTAACTGAACGACATTGTGTTGTGTGTGTTGCCAGGGTAGGGAACCTGTTTGGACGTATTCTCATCGCTCTGCATAGAAGTTATTTGACAAATTCTCCGGCGCAGTCAGTAATGTTATTGACAGAGTAAGAAGGTTGTCGTTAAATGCGGTTGATTGTGGTGAAGATTAACTCTTAAGTCGGTTTTATCTTGCAGTAAAACGAAACGAAATGATGGGCTCTCGGAGGTTTTAGCGATTTTCGCAATAATATGTGAACGCAAGGTAGGCACATTATGGAACTGCTATTATAGGTAATGCAATCGTTAAATGTCCAAGTGAACATTCAAATGTTAACTATGTACTTAAACATATATATTTACTAATGTTTTAAGTTTACACTGTTATTGTTAAGAATCACATTTAATTTTACAAGTTAACAGTGGTTATCCCACTGTTAATCCGTAAAATTATATGCAAGATCAATCGGTTCTGAAAATCTTACTGGTAAACTGTGGAACGCTCTCCCTGATCATATATTTCCCACCAAGTACAGTCTTGGCTCCTTCAAGAGGGCCGCGAATATGCACCTGTCAGGCCGGCATGGTATTCACAACCCCCGCATGCGACCGAATGCCCATGGCCGTCGTTAAACACCTTATGGGTAGCCCGGAACCAGATGTCACGCTTTCAATAAAAAAAACAATTAGGTCCCTATATGCTTTTTCTAGAAGTTTCTACGTTTTAACTCCCGACGCAAAGGAACGAGTGTTTTCTGTTTGTCTGTGTGTCTGTGGCATCGTAGCTCCCAAACGGATGGACCGATTTGGATGCGGTTTTTTTTTTATTTGAAAGCTGGTTTAACCGGGATGGTTCTTAGCTATGTGAGTAATCAAAGTAATAAAGTAATTATGAAGTAATAAAAAAATTACGTCTCACGGATGGACCGATTTGGATGCGGTTTTTTTAGAGCTTGAAATAAAAGTTAAATTACAAATTGAAAAAACCCCAGACCCTTAAAAAATCCGTTTACATACATAAATGAGTCGGGGACCCCCGAAATCCTTATCCTTACCTATAATAAAATCCAACGTTCTGTTCCGTTCTTCTGTCTGAGTGTCTGTCTGTCTGTCTGCTTATAACTTGAGAACCACTGAACCGATTTTAATAAAACAAAATTCTACGGATAGCTTTATTCTTCCCATCAACTATAGGCTACTTATTATCACGCTAAATGGCTTATGAGGTTAGCAGTGAAGTGAAATATGAGAGCGGGCGGAGCCGCGGGCACAGCTTGTAAAATATAAAACTCAGAGCTGCGCGGGTATTTGCTTAGCGGTCCCCGTCTCATTTAAGTAAGTAAACGGAAATTTTATTTTTAATTTTTTAAGGGTCGGAGCTTTCACATAACTTTTAAATAAGTATCGTATGGAGCCGACACTAGGTATCTACCTAGTGTAGTGCTACCTAAATAGCGCACTACATCAAAATTATCTTATCGATCACACTTTAGAAATGATTAATTTCTTCTACAAATGTATTAAAATGTTTTTGCATGCCATTTTTTCCATAAAGAATATCAAAACGACTCCGACCAATTTCACAGAAACTCGAGTCTCAAAAAGCGACAAACCGCAAAAGGGGAGGCTCCTTAAAAGGATTACCAAAAAAAAACCGTCCTTATCTTAATGTATCTGTTTGAAAGCTCCTAATGTTGTTAGCGTATTAAAAAGGCAGTTTGTGTAAAAGTCACCGAAATTTTCTGAGAAAATGTCGGTATTGACGCTCGATTGAGTTTTAGCTGATTTGAGTTTGCGGTCGGATTGATAGAAGTAAAGGCTCTTTCATCAGTTTAGAGGGTTAAGAGGTTTAGAAGCGCCCGGCGGATCACCCACGAAGGTATTATGAAAGAACCGAAAACAAATTAATGTCTGCTCAGAAGGAATACATAATTTATTCGATCAAGACAAACATGGCGGCAAACATTACAAAAATCTAACCGTTTTGGTTCCTCGGTAGTGCTATAGTAAACATTAAGCACACACGGGAGCGATCAGAATTCAAATAGGTGACCGTTCGACTTTTGAGGCTGACCGTGGTTCGTATTCCACGCACCACCACCAATGAACAAAAATGGCACTCTTCCCTTGGATCTGAAGAATTAGATTGAACTAGACGCTCGATCAGACCTCAACGGATATCTAGGTTAGGTACCACTGACACGGGACTGTCTCAATGTAATATTGTTAATGTTGTGTGTTCTTTATGTCGAAATAAATATCTGAATCTAAATCTGAATCTGATTCAGTGGTAAGTACAGGTGTTGATTTTGTTGCAGCTATACGTTTGAAATAATAATATTTAACTCTAAATTGGCTGAATTGATTACTTTACTTGTAATGGTGAACGGTCCACCACAGTACGTTTACAAATACCACAGATAATTTGATAACACCCGTACAAATGGCACCAAACCTTAAAATGAGCACCTGAAGTAAGCTAGTTAATGGCGTTGCAAGTAGGTATTATCTTGGTGCAGTATTAGGTACGTCTAATAGCTGTACCAAAGAAATCTGTCTGCTCCGTGGACTCGAAATGGAGCAACTCAGGATTATTTCTGGAGACCGGTTGGCGCCGTAGACTTGGAGTGAAATAGAAGACTCCAGAGAACCATTAACATTCAAAGACACGACATCGTACTGTCATTGTAAAGAAAAAATGGCCTAAGCGCCAAACATTTTGATTTTCGGTTTAAACTTAAAAGATGATACGTTCTAAATTTAAAGCCGAACAAACCAAATGGTGCTTAAGCCCTTTTTTTTAACTTTTCCCGTCGATATGTAACTGTACTGAGAGCAAAGCTTGTTCGAGATTCAAACAGAGATTCGGAGCGCCGTGATTGGTCGGCGTGCGCATGCGCGCGCACCACAAAAGACACGTCACACTGTTTGACGTTTCGATCTAATACCGACTGACAGCTCCGTGAAGATAAGTAATGAAATTACTTACTCCTTAAAGGTAGGAAATAAATAAAAAATTAAACCGATCGCTTATCGCGGGATCTAGCTGTTGGTCGCTGACATTTTGTTAGGCGGTGTAAGCATTAAGGCCTTTGTGGTCTAATTGGGGATATCTAGTGACATACGATCGGTTTGGGTAATGAGCGCACGTCCTTAGTTACTGATACTTACTCGCACGGAAAAAAAACCAAACGTAGACTGTGGATTGTGGAATAAAAACCTTGTCGAATCATTTTCCTTTGTGCAAGCTAAGAGAAATATTTAAATAACAATATGACTAGATTACACCAAACACCACGTAAAACTGTAAGCGAGACTGTAGGTCTCTTCGATCCCTTCTTATCTTACTAGGTGGTAGGGTTGAACCCGTTCGGGTTCCGGGTTGGAGCCACCGCACTGAATAAAAGGTCGGTTGAAAGGTGGGTTGAAACGACTATGTATTTTCCGTCCAGTTCAGTGTAGCGGGCACGACCGAAGGGAAGCACTGACCTAACACCTAGTTTACCAAGATGTTATGGGCTGCCATCACGGATGTGGTAGATGATGTAGCAAACTGTGTCAGTTTAAAAAAAAAAAAATTGGTTGTCTGTAAAGGCGGTTTACGGACGATAGTTTTACGTGATGACGTGGAATAATCGTAGTACATAGAGCAAAGATCGGTAATTCTATTTCCAGTAGACAGATTAATCATCTTGTGACTGGCCATCAATAAACTTCTGTTGTCTGATCTTGACAGTTTTACTTCTTAAGACGTTTCCATGGTAACTTTGACTAAACCGATAGTGCCTCTCTATCGCTTGTTACGCGCTCTCGCTTGCACGCACAGGCTCAGATGGAACGTGACACTTTTTCGTGTGTGCAGCCGGTGTTCATCAATTTATAAGACGTGACGTCATCACGTCAAAACATAATGTGTCGTAAAGCTCCTAATAATATAAAGAAAATTGTGCCAAGTATATTAGATTTCCGCTTCACCGCATTCATCTGTTTTATACTCATCTTTAGCAATAAATCTAGTGATTTTTTCACTAGAATCTGCGTTCGGTGTGTGCAGTCCTGTTTAGGGTTCCGTAGCAAGCGGCGCTGGCAAGGAGCTTTACAAAATCTGCCAGCAGCTGGCAGAGAACGGACAGCTGCTGTCCGTTCGTCCGTCCGTCCGTACTTCTGTCACAGTCTGTAGCTCGTCAACCGAATCCCGCATCTATAAAAAAACGGTTAAGTGCGAGTCGAACTCGCGCACCGAGGGCTCCGTATCGCCATGACATGGCTAACGCCACTCACGCCATCTATGGCGTGTTATGAAATGCTTCGAATATTAGTTAAATGTCATGATTAGTTAAAATGCTTCATAGTCTATTCGGTAGATGGTGCGCGCGCTTACACTTTTTGGTTTCTTCTATGGGAACCCCGTGATTTTTTTACTTTTTATAATGGCCATAATAAATAACACATATTCTGTGAAAATTTCAACGGGCTACCTATTACGGTTCAAGAGATACAGCCCTCGGACAGACGGACGGACGGACGGACAGACAGACAGATAGACGGCATAGGCTTAGTAATAGGGTCCCGTACCGGATACGGGACCCTAAAAAGTCGGGTCAACGACCATCCTTAACGCATCAAAATGGAATATTTTATTGTCGATTTGTTTTCAACAAAATTAAAGTGCCTAACTACGTACTTGCCCAAACCGCTTGCAATGAAAAGTTACTTTGCAATAAAAACGACGAAACAATGAGTGGAGCTCAACGCCAATAAGTATCTAACATAATTGATCGCGCCATAAGATCCGCTACGAGCGGCGCATGGGGTATTTCTTATTTTCATTGGACCCACAATATTGTAAGTAACTATACTTACATCCACTATGTATGCTATGCGTGCATGTTTGACTTTATGAGCGAAATGACTTCAAACTTTGCCACTAATTAATTAATCATCATCATCTCATCAGTCAATACTAATAATTAGTGTTGCAACGAATAGTGTATTCGGCCGATGGCCGAATAGCCGAATATTCGGCAAATTATTCGGCCTTATTTTTATGTTTTTTAACCAATACTGTTTGTGCCGTAATTTGTACGTCTCATGCAGAAGTTTGCACTTCAATTCAATAAAAAATTCAATTTTATTATTGCGACATTTTGCGGCCGGTCGGTGTTTCCAGATGCTGCTGAGAAAATCGTCTTTCTCCATCACAACCTGCCTCTATTGGATTTCAAATATGAGTAGAGGTAAGAAAGAAATGAAACAGTAACTTTTAAAAAAATTTTTTTTATTTAAAATCAAAAAATACAGGGATAAAATAAAATGAAACTAAATTGAAAAATACACTAAATAAACAACTCTTACTTAATCTCTTAATAATTGTTCTTATAGCCTACAGATTTAAGAATCATTCAAAAAATTGTGCAGTTTTTTTTTAATATTAAAGAAATCCATGTTAAGTTAATGGAGAGAGCATCTACTACATCACTAGTGAATTGATGTCTGCAGAAACCTTTTTTTTTAAATAAAATAAATATGTATTCTTTCATATTTCTTTTAATTTAAGTAAGTTTTCGGCGGGCCGAATATTCGGCCAAAATTCCACTATTCGGTATTCGGCCAAATAGTGAAAAAGTGGGCGAATAGGCCGAATATCGAATAGTTGCCGAATATTCGTTGCAACACTACTAATAATAAATCTGTAGGGGAAGGTCATGGAGTAAGTTACTTAGTTTTATGAGATTTGCGTTTCTAGTCTCTATGTATGATACAAAAACGACATTGACGATTTTTAGAAATCTTTTCTGTATGTATGTATGTTCCTCCATAACTCTTAAACCGATCATGTTAATTCGATGAAACTTAGTACAAGCACATTTAACTATACGTGACACAGGATAGGCTAAATAAAATTCTGGCTGATGTGGCTCTCATCACATCAAAGTCAATGGTTATAGCGTATTAAATGAGTGCTCAAATAAGGGATGTAGCCGAAAAGCTCGAAAGCAGAAAGTTTGACTTCGGAACTTTGTTCTGACTAGTTAGGAGGTACTTACTTGTATTTTTCTGGTTTGCACCTACCTCGACCCGCGCTTCTTCACTTCGCGCCTCACGCTACAGCCGCTGACGCCCAGCCTTGGAGGAAATTCTAGGCGTCAGCGGGTGTAGCGTGCGGCGCGAAGTGAGGAAGCGCGGGCCGAGGTAGGTGCAAACCAGAAACAGACGACTAGTACACGCGTCAACTAAGCCATTTCTGAAGCTGCTGGGATCTAGCTGCATGGGTAAAGCTGGGTACAGCTGACATGCCGACTTAGCCAATGGGCACACTTTATCAATAACTAGGTTTCGCCCGCGGTTTCGCTCGCGCTAAATTCGTATTTAAAAAGAACAAAGTAAGCAAGCCCGCTACCGTACCTTTATTTCGGCACGCGGAACAATTCGGTTTGTATGAGAGCCACATCTTAGCGTAACCGGAACTGAATTGTATTAGCCTATCCTGTGTCCCGTATAGTTAAATGTGCTTGTACTAAGTTTCATCGAATTCGGATGATCGGTTTAAGGGTTATAGAAAAACATACATACATACAGGAAATATTTCTAAAAATCGTCAATTTAGTTTTAGTATCATACATAGAGTCTACAAACGCAATATCTCATAAAACAAAGTAACTTACTCCATTACCATCCCTTACAGATTTATTATTAGTACCTATTGATAAATGTTCTTTGCATCTTCCTTTTGCACCATGATTTATGTCACATATTCCATATAGAAGTACAGACACTGGAGTGTATGTTGTGTATTTCAACTCACGCGCAGGCTAATGTGGCCCCCCGAAATTCTTACAACTCGCGACTGCGTGCCGAGCATCTCAACCGAAAGAACGCATCAGCTTATTGTGTAGTCACTAATGCCATACTGTGTATCACACCTAATGCTCGTCACAACTGCTGACGACGGTCGTATTCATGTTGAGTTTACATAATCGAAAATACTGCATATGAAGAATACCAACCTCCAAAGCCATTCGTGCATCGGTGTTCGGAGTTCGGACAATGATATAAGGAGACGTCATAAACCTGGCACACGCCTTCATTCGGCAGAAATATAATGTCATTTTTTCTAATACATTCTTTTACCCGCGGCTTTGCTCGCATAGGCTATGTCCATCCTGAAGGTCCATTCTAAATATTGGTGAATTTTTTTTTTAAATCGGATGAGTATTTTCGTAGATTACCTCCTACATCCAAACTTACAAACTTATACTTAGGTTTCCGGCAACTAATCGAGTCTAAGGCCAAAACTGCATCCCATTGGAAATACTTTTCCGCAATCAGCGGTTCTTCTCGCCGGCACAACTATTCCTGTTGTACAAAACACAGATTAGGCCGGTGATGGAGTACTGCATACACATCTGGGAGGTGTCCTTGGACTCGATACAGCACCCAGCCATCCGTTTTGTTGGTAACCCGAAACTTACGTATGGTCGGAGTCTCCGAGTCACAGACGATTTGTAGGTTCGCTTAGTATGTTTTACACTCAGGTTTTGCAGATACCTTCTATCACGTACACAGCTCTGTGGAACTAGCATCCCTTATTCCCTGCCACCCGTCCTATCTCCGCATGACTCGTCACAGAGACTCAGCACTCTTTTGTTGTTGACATTGAGCTTTTGAGAAACTATCGGTTCTCTAAATCGTTTCCTTGTCGCACCGGTAGGGTGTGGACTGTCTTCCGACGAGTGTTTCCCGAATCCTTTAACCTGGGTGTCTTCAAACGTCGTATTAACAGTCCGCAAATCTGCTAGCATGGCACCTAACTGGGCGTGGACTCTTTTTTTTTTTTTTTTTTTTTATGGAACCTGACACGGTTGGCTACATCACCTACAACATCCGTGATGTCAGCCCATAACACCGGGTGAACTAGGTGCTATGTCAGTGCTTCCCTTCATTTCGCGCCGGCTACACTGAACTGGACGGAAAACACGAACTATTTACATAGCCGTTTCGACCGACGTTTCGCTCAGTGCGGTGGTACCAACCCGGCCGGGATAAACCCTACCACCCAGTAAGGTAAGAAGGGAAGGGACCTACAGTTTAACGTGGAATCCGAACCACGGTCAGCCTCCAACGGTCGGGCGGTCATCCATCCAATAACTGACCGCACCACTGAGCTGCCGAGGCTGACGATCCCTTAGTCGACTTTTACGACATGCGACGGGGAGAGATGCAGTGGGGCTATTCTTTTTAAGTACCGACCCCACACGGTACAATGGACTCGCACGGAATCCGCATAAAAAAACTCGGCGGCTGAGGTGTGAAAGTATGCCGACTATTATAATTTTTCCTTGCAGATTCCAGATTCCAGATAATCTGTCGTGCCCGCACATAAAGTAAAAGATTTACTCGAATGAGGTGCTTGAATACGACTGGAATTTTTATTGGGTTTTACTGCTTTGATAATAGAATAAGTTCGGTCATGTTGGAAGAACGTATGATAGGAGACTAACGAAAAAAAATTATGAAGCAAATGTGAGTGGAAGAGTCGGGAAGGGAAGGGTCGCCCTAGACGCACTTACCTGGACCAGATCGGGCATGTGCTCAAAAAGGGTCTAGTGCGTACCTAGTACCCGTAACCGACGAGCATGTATGAAGAAGATTATGGGAGTGGAAGAGGCGGCAGAGGTGTGTCAGGATCGTGGCACGTGGAGATCCGTTGTATCTGCATAACCCACCTGGAAACAGGCGTGACGCTATGTATGTATGTCTATAGGTACTGTCTATCTAGATAGAATGTAATTTTTATTTTCGGACCCTCAATCAATAATCATACTTTTATCTCTGAAAAGGGAATGTGCAGGATTCATATCTTACAAACTCTACATAATCAACACATCTACATAATTGTGTGAACGAGATAGTGGGATGAAACAACTCAACAGTTATGCTATGAATCATTTGGAGGTGCCATACCAAGTGACTCATTTTTGAGCGCTGGTATAGTGAACGATGATATAGTATGAATAAAAGACGATCATTGCGATTTCAAATGAGTAAAAACATTTATTTCTGTATTTTTTCACTCGCAAATAGTTAGGTACAGTTGAATGACATATTGAGAAGACATGTTTTAGTGAAACTATAAATTAACCATAATATGTATCAGTAGGTGTTGTTTAAAACAAATACAATGTTAATTTGTTTGCTAAAACAATGTGGTTTCATCAAAAGTACTTCTTCTCTTTGTTGTTACTAATTTTTAATTTGAGAATGGCACGTGGGATGTGACACGGTTTTCTAACATACATATTTATAGGTAATGTACCTTTATTTCTTTTATAACTTAAGCAATGCTGCAATTAAGTAATCTGTGTAATGGTGGACATACCCATCGATAAATTAACCGATTTCAACACCTCCAGTTAAGTGTTAATAGTAATCTATCGGTTAAAGTGACATCTCTCATATAGTTCACAGGAGTTAACCGGCAGCTATATCTTAGCTTAGCCGGAGGTGGTGAGATCGGTCCAATGTCGCAAATATTCTCAAATTAAAATATTGTAGATAATATTATATTAAGTACCTATTCAATCGTCACAAAAAAAATTTCTATACCTATAAGAGTAATTTAGGACAAGGGTTTATGTTCAAATAAATTAGTTAACTCGGACAACGCAGCAGTGTTGTCAGACACAGACCAACAATTTGTTGGTTTATATTGGAACATTCAGTGTGGGGGAGTTGTCGCGTATGCGTGCGAGTGAGACATACACGGGCGTAGCCAGCGGGTTCAACCCCCTCTCCCAAAATAAAAAGTGTAATTAATTAGTAAATGTATTTGTAATATCATTCCCGTTGATTTGATTTCTAAACCCCAAGAAAATTAAACCTAACTGACTAAAACTAGTACTACGCCCGTGGGGACATACAATCTAGCCAGTCATGGATGAACGTAGCCAGCAAACGGACGTGCGCTAGGATGCGTCTCACTCAAACACGTTTTCACTGGATTTACGATCTTGTATTCAACTCACTTCACACTCAAAGTTCCTATATAAACGAATGTCTATCACTATCAATCAGTACTGCGTCACTATCGTACAACAGATCATCACTCATATGAGTCAAATTACCGAGAGAAATCAAACGGTACGTTTTATCACTTACTACAAACTCTATAATATTTACAAGAAACTAGATATAAATTAAATACAACGAAAACTTTACAATTACATACTTATAGTGTACACACTGGACTCACATACATAATGTATATTATATATATTTACAGATATATTTGAGTTCATCTAGTAATGTCATACCTACTATGGCAATGAAAACGCACTTATCAAAGGAACAAACTTGTATCTAATATTATAATTTACAATATTCTTTTGCAGTAGGTAGGTATATATCTTACGTTAAATACAGAGCTACCTACACGCGTCATTTTACATATTCCACTGTTTTATATACATTTTATATTTATAATTCCGGTAAATAAACAAAAAGAAATGCCACATTAAATAATATTATTATATCAATGCATTGCGCGCCATCTTGAAAGTAAATGAACGTTTGCAAATAATTTTAACATCGGTATATATTTAAATACCTAAATAAAAAAAAAATCTAAATCAGCAACTACTAATTAAAACTTGCAAAAAGCTTCGAAGCCGTCGACAGCTTGTAACGCGAACAACTACATTGTAATAACTGTCAAAATTGTGACAACCGTGAAACATATTCGTCGGCAACTAATTACGAATAATGAGAAAATACGTGTTTTAATTGTGGTACAAGCGGCGTTGCATAAATTAGTACGGAACCGGTGCGACGGACGAAAGAAAAACGCGTTTTTATAGCGCCTGGCTTTTGACAAGACTATTAGGCCTAGAACGTGTAATAGGCCTATAATGGGATACGCTTTCTTGATGTAAAATATCGACGGTGTTGAAGAATAATTTATGGCTGCTCCATGACATTGAAAATAATGGCCGTTATGGCATGACGTTTTGTAGAAATAACCATTGACTTGAAATAACGTTGCGTCATTGTGGACAAATTCTTGAACGCCGATTGGATAGAGGTACTTACAGTTTTGTAATCAAAAGTGTTTGAATGCAAACACAATTAACTCTTAGTGTCAGATATATTTCCGTTTAATTTGGCACTTTCAAAATTCCTTGTCACACATGAAATGAGAAGCTGGCGAACAATAATATCTGTTCACGCCTCAATCATGTTAACATTGTTTATTCCAACTTAATAAATATTTTAGAAAGCGGAGCTGTAAAGTCGTATTTTTAATCAGACGAAGTAAACTGACGTTTGCTGGGATGCCAGGTTTTGAGAAAAAATAAATAGTGTTGTGACGCAAACTATCGATAATAATCACTCACTCAATAATTAATATAAAATAGCTATAAAATATAAAATAAATCATAAAAAAGCGATAGGGGTTTTCAGGATCTAATAGATGTGTAATCCAAACATATAAAATAGAAATTAAAGTCATGCTAAGGATTTAGAAAAGCTTTTTATTAACAGAAAAATGTTACACCCTAAGAATGTTGAATTAAATTGCTAAATCGGAAGTTGAACTCACGACAATTAGAATAAACAAATTTTTTACCAGAATCACTGTTTTTCTAGCATAATTTTTGGAAAATTATTTTATCAACCTGGGGAAATTTTAAAAATAGCATCTGGCAACTCTTCTCAGTGACAGATAAGTTGTTTATATAATATTTATGAGTAGATAACTATTAATTGTGTTATATTTTTTTTATCAGAAACACTGTTTTTCTACTATAATTTTGGGGAAATTATTTTTCAACCTGTGGAAATTTAAAAAAATCGCATCTGGCAACTCTCGTCAATGACAGATAAGTCGTTTATATAATATTTATGAATAGATAACTATTAATTGTGTTATATTTTTTTATCAGAAACACTGTTTTTCTAGTATAATTTTGGGGAAATAATTTTTTAACCTGGGGAAATTGGAAAAATAGCATCTGGCAACTCCTGTCAATGACAGGAGCAACATTATTTTGCAACACTATTTTGCAAAGTGACATTTTGAATTGATTTTGAAAACAATCGGTCCAGTAACTATAAAGTTCAAAAAGGCGGCCACATTTTTTAATTTTGACAACAGATTCGTATTCAGGGCCCACACATACTACCCAGATATCGATTTTGAAAGCAATCTGTCAAGTAACTAAAAAGTTCAAAATAGCGGCCACTTGTTTTAAATTTTGACTACAGATTCGTATTCAGAACCCACACAGACACCCAGATATCGATTTTGAAAGCAATCGGTCCAGTAACTAAAAAGTTCAAAATGTCGGCCACTTTTTTAAATGTTCACTACAGATTCGTATTTGGTCTAGAAATAAGATTCAGGCGAAAAAACGTCAACATTCGAGAAAATATGAAAAAATAGGTTGTTTTATTTTTTTCTCCGGAAATATCGACTTAAGTGAAAAACGTGTAAGAATGAAAGTGTCTTCTATTTTGTTTAGAAATAAGAATTCGCCAAAAAACATCACCAATCGAGAACATTTTGGAAAAAACAAATTTTAGATTTTTTTTTCAACGGAAATATCGATTTTATTGAAAAACGTGTAAGAATAAAAGTGTCTTATATTTCCTCTAGAAATAAGATTCAGGCGAAAAAATATCAACATTGGAGAAATTAAATCAGGAAAGGGGGCGGAGCTTTCCATACAAATGCCGTCCTGCATAATTGAGAATCGCGGCGAGGTATAAATCGAGAACCAATGATGGTACGACAACAAATTAGGTCAAATTTCAATTTTCAAGCAGTTCGATACACTCTTAGATTATTTTATCACATCTTCCCTGGTTTTCCTGTAAATTGAGTAGAAATAAAAATTTCTGAAAAAAATTATATCTCCATAACCGGCCACTCTAGAGAAAATCACCTAAGAACAAAAGAAGCTTGTATTTAGTCAATAAATACGATCCCGAAGAAAAATCCAGTCCCGGAAATTTCCCAGGAAATGTTCAGAATTCCCAAACAAAGTGGTGGTTTTAACAACTCCATATTATATCCTCTCGCGAACTTTACCTACTTTGGTACCAAATCACACTACCTAATTCCGATCCCTGAATCTGATGTCAGCTCATAACACCGGGTGAACTAAGTGCCATGTCAGTGCTTCTCCTCATTTCATGTCGGCTACACTGAACTGGACGGAAAACACGAGCTATTTACATAGCCGTTTCGACCAACGTATCATTCAGTGCGGTGGTAGAAATCCGGCCGGGAAAAACCCTACCACCTAGTAAGGTAAGAATGGAATGAGGTGCAACCTCTCGAAATGAACAGTCCAATGCATTAAAATGTAGAACCGGACTCACTGGACTTCAACCTCTTAATGCCAAACCCAGAAAACAAAAAAATATACTAAAAGTATTGTTTATGATCGCAGATGGCCAAACCATAAAAAAAGTTTAGATTTTATCGTAGCACATCACTATTACATTAAATAAGGCAACATTATTTTGCAAAGTGACATTAGCTACTGTCAGTTTACTTCGTCTGATTAAAAATACGACTATAGATAGTGTCAAGCTGACAATAATTTTATTGTACCGCGGGCAGTAAATCCAAGTCAAGCTTAATGAAAACCACATAAATTATATAATATGCGCAATTACGTAGATGCAAGAAAGCCAAGTAAAATGCTTGTTATTAAAATGTATTAAACTATGCGCATAGACACGACCGGAGCGCGTCCTATTATAGAGTTTTAACAAAGAGTAAATTATGCGCGACGCACATTAGTTCCACCACGTTTATTTATTATTTCTTATACGGCGAATGAGTTATCTTACATCTTGACGTTAGAACATATCGTCTTCCTTTACCACATTCACCAAAGACATTTGGCGGCTACGAAGGCAGCGCATGCCATTTCCGAATATAAAAGAATACATTGAACAATCTCTTTGAAGAAAAAAAAAAGAAATATAATTGAAGAATAAACAAACAAAATGTAAATAAACAAGGGCTTTGTGAAATAAGTAGATTTATATTGCAACATAAAATATCGATATTGCCTCCAATTACAAAGGACTGCAAAACATTCATCTGCGAACAATCGCCAATTACTTTAAAACGGCTCTCGAGCGACACTGAACTCTAAAACGGCTATAAATACAACTCATTTCAGATAGCAACTTCACATTTACTTCTTTCACTGTAAAATATTCCTTAAAGTCCTATAAAACATCGCCCATTTCACATCGTAACTTGGTTCGCATAAAACCGGTATCTCGGCAGTTATTTTGCGAGGCGTATCGATATTGTCGCCGCGATCCTACCCGAGCATTCGACACGCTCGCTCCGATGGCGTTAAATTTAAAATTAATTTCTCGAAATGAGCCTCGATAGAAATCCATTACGGCAAAAGCAGCGTCGATTTAATTATAACTGTGTACTTTTCTAATTAAATGCCTTTATGAGAACGACCGATTACATAAACGATGGAGTACCGCAGGGATGTTTATTGGCTCCTACGCTTTTCCTCGTTTAATTGAGACTTTGATTTGATGACTATAAACGGTTGTCAAGATAATATTTTTTGTAAAAGTAAAATTTACATTTCCTATTATTCTGTCCGAAGCTAATTTTATTGAATAGATATTATATAGTTAGTATACATATATATATGAATATGAGACTTTTATATTGTAGAATTATTTAAATCGAAAGCGCCAATTTCGCTTTAAATATAAGTTCGTGAGCAAATAACTGACCGATAAAACAATTATCTTCGCCGATCGAAGAATACTCAAATATCACGCTCAACCGCTGAGCTTAAAAACAATTTACCGTCAGTGAGACTGATAGTTATAATTAAGTATAAGATTGAGCAGATAAGTGTCGGAAATATTTCATTTAATAACACGTTATGTGTTTAGTTTAGGCCTAGTTTGGGCTCGCGACCGACCGCGTTAACCTCGGCGTGAGTACATGCGTCGCCTCCTAGACACGACTGGGCACACCCACCCGACTCTACTTCAAGATGGCAGCTTGCGTCTCAAATATTTGATGACAATGATAGATAAGCTTATACCAACCGAAGTTAACCGAACCAAAGCAATTGGATGTGAAATCGTTATTGAAAAATTTTAATGTCTCTATGTTTTACAAGAATACAATACAAAGTCGTTCGACAATTAATTGAATGTCGTAAATTTGGCACTTAAAATAATTTGACAACAATAGGAAACATGACGACCGAATGTGAAGATAACAAAACTAATAGCGTTTGAGCTTTTTCAATTTATGAATAATAATTCTTTGTAACACAAACTGATGCTCGACAATACCTACATACATAAGACATTTTCACAGTATTTTAACCAATAATATTTATTCAAGAACTCAGGTATTTAGGTAATAAAATCGTTGACTCTTACTACTAAATAATAGTTTGCCCACATCGCAGGGCTCTACTCTGGGGTCACTTCTTTACGAGGTAATATTTACAGGTTTTAAATAAGTATTTAGTGTTTTTTTTAGTCTTTATGTTTCAGGTTCACTTTCACTGAGTTCATCCATGTCCATATCTATTAGTTCTTCGTCTTCTTCTTCGTAGGAGCTGTTGAAGCGGCCGGCGCCCTCCGGTTTGCTCCCCGAGGAGCTCGACTTGCCTCCCCCTGAAGACTTGGCTTCCTCCTCTTGCTGCATTCTTTTGTGTTTCGTTCTTCTGTTTTGGAACCAAACTTTGACCTGCAAAGACAGAAAAGGGCTCGGTTATAAATTGTGTTTGTTTCAGAGTAGGAAAGAGGAAACATGAAGAAAGTTCTTGAATGATTTGTACCGTGTGGGGTCGGTACTTAAAAAGAATAGCCCCACTGCATCTCTCCCCGTCGCATGTCGTAAAAGTCGACTAAGGGATAAGAAAATTCGTCAGCCTCGGTAGCTCAGTGGCGCGGTTGGTTAGTCAACTGTTTTTAAGCAACGCTGAGCGCGGTCAGTGATTGGATGGGTGACCGCTCGACCGTTGGAGGCTGACCGTGGTTCGGATTCCACGTTAAACTGTAGGTCCCTTCCCTTCTTACCTTACTAGGTGGTAGGGTTTATCCCGGCCGGGTTGGTACCACCGCACTGAACGAAACGTCGGTCGAAACGGCTATGTAAATAGTTCGTGTTTTCCGTCCAGTTTAGTGTAACCGACATGAAATGAAGGGAAGCACTGACATGGCACCTAGTTCACCCTGTGTTATGGGCTGACATCACGGATGTTGTAGGTGATGTAGCCAACCGTGTCAGGTTCCATAAAAAAAAAAAAAAATTATTATTGCAAAGAATATTGTTATTGTTATCTTCAATGACATGACAAAAAAAAATGTTGACGGACCATACTGAATATGCATTATGTCTCAATGAAATATTATTATTGTTGTGGGTTCTTTATGGCAAAATAAATATCTGAATCCGAACTGAATCAACACAACGAATGTGTGTTTTCCTTCACTCGTGGACACCGGTGTACACATCCTCCTTGCCGGTGTACTTACTTATAAACAAACACTATGTGATTTTATATAGTTATACGCAATATATTTTTCTATCGAATAATTAATTTTTTTATTTTAAATTTACCTCTTTCAAATTGAAAACCGGCATCAACATTTTGTGTGCCTAGAATATTTTGCCCTTCCATCCACAGTTTGAAACTATTTATTTGAATAATTAATATTAGCCTTATGCGTACATGAACTAATAAAAAATTATAATAAACTTGGCGTACGATTTTCTCTTTGTGTGCGTCTTTTTGTGCGTTTCTTTTGTCCGCCGCCGGCCGCGTCACCGCCGCGCGCCGCCTCCGCGTCCGCCGCGCCGCTTGGGGAGGCTGCTGCAGGCAGTTTCGCTTCGAGACGAACCATTTGTCTAATGTTTAATGTTCTGTGACGTTCATCTACATACTGCGCGCCGAGCGAGGAACACCTTATTTACTGCTCTTTATTTATTGTACACATTATAGGGCGGCAGAATATATGCACAAATAAGAATTTTTGCGATTTTGGTATTATTTATCTATTTATCTTTGACTACGACAAAGTAAAAAAAAATTGCAATATTCGATTTTGGATCTGGAGTTCCAGTTAATAACTTTTTATTTTAGTTTTTCATGAAAAAGCTTTTACAACATTATTTAAGTCTATATATTATAGATTTGATAGTTATAGCGGGCATTAAAAAAAGACTTTTTTTAAATTACTTACTTATAATTTTCTTCAGAAAATCAATAATATAGGTTAAATATTTTCGTAATATTTTGTGTGATGATCATATAATCAGTACCTACCTACTTATTCTAACAACACAGTAATAATATGTGTGTGCGTACCTATGTTGTGCATAAATATGTAGGTATGGCTATACAAAGGGCAGATATCGCACTCACGAACCTACCGACCGACCTCACACTATATCATCGCAATACCGAACCCTCAATAAAAATACAGCGACCACTTAACAAATAACAGATTATAAACCCATCAGCCGGTCGCGCTACATTTGCGCGCAGCAGCGACATCAAAAATCAATCAGACGCGCTTCCGAGTTACCTCCCTTCTCCTCCGACCGTATGTACCTCCCGCGCGGGGGGTTCACACTACACACACACACACACACCTCCTTCCGTGCCCCGCGCGGGGATCCGCGCCATAATCGTAGCAATTGTGGAAGGAAGTGAGAAATTAATTATTTAACAGAAATGAGATTTATTACTTTACAAATAAGTTCCTAAATATGTGAAACAAATTCCGTACGAAAGTATATAAAATTGATATTTTACCGAAATTGTTATGTTCTAACCTTAATAAACTTTGAGACAATTGTAAAATGGCTTAGCCTCGTTTCGTATGATCGAAGGCTCCGTTCCTTATTTATTATCTGAAATTTTTTTCATATCGATTTTTTATTTTGAATGATTAGTATCGACAATAAGTTATTTGAGAAAGATATACAAATACAATTCAACTATTTCATATAAATAAATACTAAATAACTAATACACTAAAACTAAAACTAATCTATAATTAATATTAAGAAAACCTACAAAAAAAATTTTTTTACAATAAGTATATTTTTAATTCAAATAAAAAAATTACATACATACATATATAACGTCACGCTTGTTTCCCAACGCGGTAAGCAGAGACAAGGGATCTTGACATGCCACGATATTGAGAATCCTGACCACCTCCCAATAAAAAATGTATTCTTAAAAAGTTATGCAAAAAAAGTTATATTAATACTCTCAGTGACAGTTCACAGTTGACACTGACAGTGACAGTTGACACTTAGTGACAGTGACAGTGACAGCATAACTCAATTAATAAGTATTGCACACAGATTAATGTTTTCAACATTTTCTATTTTTATTATTTCCACAACAGGCCAGACCGCTCCTTCAACCATCGCCGCTTCACTGGAGAACAAGCTTTATACAAGAGCTGCTCACACGGGGCGGAACCGAGCAATATCAATCTAATTATAAGGTCCTTTGCACACGATGCGATGCTCAATTGTATCGTACTGAGCTGGGGGTTGATACTGTATAGTGTAGTGACTAGCGCACCCTCTGGGGAATGGTTGGTGTATATTTCAGATATGTTTAGTTATATTATTTATACATATGTATGTATGTAGGTACATAGATAAAAGTTTAAGGGTGGCGAATTGTGTGAAATGGTCCCGCGACAATTGAAAAACTGATAGAGTACTTAAATACAGATGGAGTAACCGCTGAAAAACAGTTTTAGGGTTGTGCAAAAAAATACATTTATAGATTGTAGGCTATTATACTAGAGTAGTTGGTATTCTGATTGAGTAATCGTAAACATTTTAATATCACCGTACTTATATAGCCTGTAACAGTTTTATGTTACTGTTCCTCGCATACTTAGTTTCATCCAAGAGTTTATTTAAAACAATATACAGAACGGTTCTGTAGTAGAGGAAACATCTGCAGAATCGATTGGTACGCATTCGCGGTAAGTCTAACGTGTAGGGATGCAATCCCTGCACGGTGCGTGTTGTGCGGACGTGGAAAGGGGACGGCGGGATTGCGTTCTTGTATCTATGACTAGAACAAACACAACATAATAATAAGACATTTTTGATAATGCCGCGCTATATCGACTGAGCGCGGGTGGAGACTACACTGCTGCTACAGGGGACTTGGGGAGACGGCTGCTGGTAAACACAGAAGCTCTCTGATACACAAACAAGGGCTCATAACTCCACCCGCCCACCGCACCGCCGACGCGCCGCCCCCAGCGCGCCACCCACGCGCCCTGTACCACAGATTACTTAATAGTTACTTCGTAACAGATAAATCACTCCATAGAAAAAGTTCCATACCTTCGGCTTTAATAGCCTACTGCTTCACGTCCCCAATCGCTGCGTGCGAAAATGTACCTAAACGATCGAGTGTAAAGTGCATTATTGCTTTCCAGCTGCGCGCAGTTGCGTGGGCGAGCGTGTAGGTATGCTTCGCGCGGCTGACGAATTCTACTTAATAGACCGCCAGCGGCAGCGGCCCGCCAGGCGGTAGGTAGTTAGCGCGCGCAAGTACATAGAGTGCGTGAGAATGTACAGGACATTGCAGGCGGAGAGTTCAAATATTAGAAGCGCTATTGCTTTAAATTTAGCGTAGAGTACCTACGTTTCCTCAAATATGTCAACTGTGTTTTCAATCAACTGGAAACGGTGTATATGTGTCACTAAAATACTTAAAATTATAATTGTATTTATTACACAATACACACCACACGCCGTATCCCCACAATCGGGGTAAACAGAGTAATCGGTGCTGTGCTGAAAGTACTCTGGTAAATTACAGCACAATACCGACCACCACGTTTAGCAAAGTATTCAGACAAGATAACTATCAGGCAGCAAGTAAGGCACGAAGGCCCACCTATTCTTCCACAGGTGGAAAGACCGTGCCAAGGTGAGAGGTGGCTAGCATGTCGCCCTTATGCACGGCATCTTGTCCTTATCCCTTAGTCGCCTTTTACGACATGCACGGGGAGAGTTGCAGTGGGACTATTCTTATTAAGTAACGGCCTCACATAGTATCAGTCCAGTTCAGTGTAGCCGGCACGACCGAAGGAAAGCACTGATGTGGCACCAAGTTCACCCGGTGTTATGGGCCGACATCACGGATGTTGTAGGTGATGTAGCCAACCGTGTCAGTTTCCATAAAAAAAAAGTATTTATTATTGCCTTGCAAAGTTACTTGCCGGCTGTTCGTCGCGGGTGTAATCTAACCGGATAAAGCAAATTGTGACAAGTTCGAGAGTAGTTTGACTACTTTATGAATACTCAATAAACAATATACAACAAAATATATACAATAGGTACCTAATAGGAAGTGGAAACAAAACGAAAATCGGAAATGGCGTGTGAAATAAAATGTATTCGTCTCGGTTCGACTTAAGGCTCCCCCACATAGGTGCGTTACACCGGTCGACATTATCGCAATGTATTAAGTATTAAGTTAAGTATTGCGATATTAGTTTTCAGAACATGTTGTATGTGGACGCATGCGATCTTACACACTGCTGCGATAATAACGACGGAACGCAGCGTTATTGCGTCATTTGTTCTTAGTACATTTTGTATTAGGATTCAGGACGCATACGATCTTGCACACAACTGCGTTAATAACTTACACACTGCTGCGATAATAACGACGGAACGCAGCGTTATTGCGTCATTTGTTCTTAGTACATTTTGTATTAGGATTCAGGACGCATATGATCTTGCACACAACTGCGTTAATAACTTACACACTGCTGCGATAATAACGACGGAACGCAGCGTTATTGCGTCATTTGTTCTTAGTACATTTTGTATTAGGATTCAGGACGCATACGATCTTGCACACAACTGCGTTAATAACGCTGGTAGGAGTAGTACGATAAAAACGCAGCTTTTCGATAATATCAACCGAGAATAACGCACCTGTGTGGGGGAGCCTTTATTCTACGTTTTTAGGGTTCCGTATACATACGTTTTTACTTATAAATTAAAAATTAATCCCTCGCTAAAAGAGTAATGAAGAACCTACTCGGGTTAATACCACCGCATTGAATGAAAGGTCGCTCGAAGCGGCTATGTAAATAGTTCGTGTTTTCCGCCGAGTTCCTTTATTCCTTGTAGCCGGCGGCACGGCCAAAGGGAAGTACTGACCGACATGGCACCTACTTCATCGAGGTCTGACACCCAGGGTGTTGTAGGTGATTTTCCCAACCATGTCAGAAAAACACACACACACACAAATTAAATGAAAATTATATACCTATATAGGTAGTTCGTTCTAACCTGAGGCGTACAAATACATTCACGCATGACGGTGAGCATAAATAAAAGTCTGCGAGTGTAGTAGTGCTCAGGCCATGTATAGGTGCATGTCAAGCATCTGTATTAGAGAAATGCATTTGTGTGCGTGCGTATGTGTGTTCGCCTCAGGTTAGGCCGTCCATGCTATAGCTACCTACTCGCTGGGTACTTTCTAGCTTTGATACTAATGATTAATAGTAAATAACATTTGTCCCTTTCAAAACGGCGCAGTACTTGTACATCTGTCGCTCTCTAAACATTACATACCTACACACTATTATTGTATGTATATTTATAGTTTTACAACAAGTTTTAAAACAACTGAGGGTGTTAGATAACTAACCCCCTCAGTTGTTGATCCGGTGGTGGCGGCGCGGTGTGTGCAAGGCGGGTGAAGGGAGTAAACCTCTCTCGCTAAAACTCACTTGAACTCGTATTTCATACGTTTTAGTTCTAGTCTAGGTGGTTTTTGAAGTAGGTTTAATGTGTTTTTTTTTTATGTTTTTATTTCACTGTTTTTAGTCTCATAGAATATTGTTTCCCGATTAGGTATCCTACATAGCTATTCTATTGCCTATGATATTCAATGCATTGATTTTAACATGTGACATATTTCTGTTGTTTGTGCCTAAAATAAATAAATAAATAAAATGCAATAACCCAAACACGAAGCGTGTTCTGCCACGGAGGAGTTCTGTTATCTCATACTGTACTCCATCGTCAGATGTTGACTTTTTTTTATGGAAACTGACACGGTTAGCTACATCACCTACAACATCCGTGATGTCAGCCCATGTAACACCGGTTGAACTTGGTGCCACGTCAGTGCTTCCCTTCGGTCGTGCCGGCTACACTGAACTGGACGGAAAACACAAACTATTTACATAGCCGTTTCGACCGACCTTTAATTCGTTGCGGTGGTACCAACCCGGGCGGGTTAAACCCTACCACCTAGTAATATAAGAAGGGAGTCATATCCCTTAGTCGCCTTTTACGACATACACGGGGAGAGATGCAGTAGGGCTATTTTTTTAAAGTACCGGCTCCACACGCCCACACGGTACGGTTAACTCTTGCAATTCATATGAGACAACCCCTGTAGTAAAACCTCCTTTCCAACATAAAAAGAATAATCGAAATCTGTTGTCGTGGTATAGAATTATTCGCCCATTTGTCATGCACACCGCATGCGCTCATGCAAAGAGTTGTGATGATTTCTCATGATTTTATCATCAGAACTTGACCAAAATATGGAAGCACTTCTAAGGCACCCCCTTTTTAATAAAAACATTATCATTGAAATCGGCCCACGAGGTAAATAAAGAATTATCGCTGAACATAAATAGAAATAAAGATTCCGACGAATTGAGAACCTCGTTCTTTTTCCGAAGTCGGTTAAAAATACACACATAATATTATTCAAATAACCATATATATAATCAGTTATTTAACTTTATTTTGTGTGTTATTAAAATATTATTTCTAAACTTCTTATAACATCTTGATATTTTCTTTTAAAATACTATATTATCATATTATTATAAAATATCTGTTGGGTTAATAAAAGGTCTTTCAATAGTAGTTAACGATACGCTAAGGCGTGTATGTGTATCAAATACTGATCACGTTCCCATACCAATTTTTTTTACGATATAAAAAAAAACTTATTAAGGTGAAATACGCGGACTTCACGTATTAAATTTGAGGAGTGAGTAGGTTTTTTATATCGTAAAAAAAATTGTATGGGAACGTGATCAGTATCTGATACACATACACCCCTTATCATATCGTTACCTACTAATGAAAGACCTTATATACCTGTTAAGTTTAAAAGCGGCGGGTGGCCGAGTGGTTTGGGCATCGGCTTCTCAGGCGGGAGGTCCGAGGTTCGAATCCGGTCGGCGTGTACCAATGAGTTTTTTCTGACGAAAAAATTTACGTGCATACCCACACCTGCTGCTTCACCGTTCGGAACCGGTGTAAAAACTGTAGGTCCATTCCCTTGCCCCTTACTAGGTGGTAGGCTCAAATTGTAGCCGACTGGGTTGGTACCACCGTACTGGATGTAAGATGACCGCAAGCAACCTCGGTTGTGTTCTCCTCTAGTCCAGTATAGCCAGCAATCCAGGGAAGTCTCCGGTATGGCACCTACCTTCTCGGAGGTGATATTGGCTGGTTAGAGCATGTGCTTTGGCCCCTCCGACTCAGCCACCCATACCGGATTACATAAAAAAAAAAAAGTTTCCCTAATAAAATAAATAAATAAATATTAATAAAATAATCTAATAATTACAAAAAACAATCATTTAGATCTAAAATTAAACGCCGAATTTAAAACTAACTAAATCAATAATTAAAAATTGAAAATTAAACAAATCTTAGCAAGAAATGTTACTGATTTAACTGCTTTTGATTTAACTAGGGAAAAATTCAGGTCCGTATACGAATACCCAGGTAACGAGTTCAAGAATGCAATAAATTTAGCTTAAAATGTAATGATTTATGTATGAGCGATTTGACCACCTCCGTCTAAGGCTCGCGGCTAATCGAGTCGTTGACAACCGTCGCAGGCGGTGGTGAAGCGGCCCTCACTGCACTATCTAACCTATCGCGTAGAACATACTAAACAGATGATGGCAGTTGACGGCAATTTTTATTATAATTGTATGAGGTTATTTGATATAGTTCGGGTGTTTGAATGACAATGTGGGCGCTCCGGGGACATGAATAGCTGGAACACCACTCTGGTCGCGTAAATCTTTTCACATTCATGAATATAAATGTATAAATCTATTGTATAGTACAATGGATATATTTCTATATTAAAAAATGATGGTGAGACATATCCAGTAAGAAAATCGTTGTGCTTCGGAATGTCACAAAAATTTAATACAATGTCCTATTTTAAATATTACAATAAATTAATAGGTACCTGAAATAAGCAGAGTTACTGGTACCCTGTGGGGCCGGCACTTAAAGAGAGTAGGCCCACTGCATCTCTCCTCGTGCATGTCGTAAAACATGGCAAGATGCTGCGCTAAAGGGCACCTATCGCCTTGGCATGGTAATACCACCAAGTCATGCAGCAGATAGGTCTTCGTGCCTTATTTTCTGCATGATAGTTATATTGTCGGAATACAATTAACAGGTTTTTTTTTATCAACACCCATAGTGCAGTTCACACAGCCATTTCCATCTCACGTCGCGAGTCCACGCTTAGAAATTACACTGAGTGCTATTGCGCTCAGTAATGCACAAGTAGGTACACAGTGCAGCACAAACAGCTAGGTCAGAAACTAGGAATTTCACACAACATAAATATCATACGTACTTAACTTCAAAATGGGCGCAATAAACTACAACATTACTCCACTTCCACCCTTTTTCTTCCCAACACCAACACGCTCAAATTCGAGTCCATTTTAACTCTATTCCCAGACCAATTAAGTCTTTACAGTGGAGTGGCCTCGTTGTCGGCCGCCCCTCGCCCCGCGCCCCGCCGCGCGCACCCCCCCGGCACCCCCGGAGGGGGCCCAGTACAAACAAAACAAACCCCAAAATGTGATTAAGTCCTTATGTAGTCCGATTATCCCCTAGAGTAGATCCGTCATAGCGCAGAGCGAGACATATAATAGGTAACGCGGCTGCGAAAGAGCGAGACGCAACGCGAGGGGAGACCGGCAATAATGGGGCAGCCGTGAATTGTGCTAAATTTTAAGCGGAAAGCTATTTATCTGTATATTACTTTATTGTCGATCCATTACCCCTAGAGCGAGAGGGAAGATGCGGGACGCGCGAGGGTGAGGGGACTCAATTGCTCGACTAAATTGGGGTTGTTGGAAATTTGCAATTTTTACGCATTACGCCATCTCTCGGCGGTTATTGGGTAGGTTGAAGCGGCGGCGGGTGAGCGGGACGGACGGGGCGACAGACGCGGGTGCGAGCGAGACGGGCGGCGCGCGGCGCGAGCGTAATGGAACGTTTTGAAATTTAATTTAGTGTAATCGTTCTCTTTGTCGTTAGATAATAGGAAGATCGATTTATAGCTTCTGTGGCAATTTGTAGTTGGCTCGCTTTACAAATAGCAAAAGATCACTTATGAAACGCGTGTATGTATTATGTGCGCTGCGCTGGTTGCTGGTTGCTGGTTGCTGGTTACTGGTCATTATATCGCATTGTGTTCGCGCTACTTGCACAACGCAATTATTTTTTTATCCTAAGCTTCTGACCTCAGCTGCTCTTGTTAGTGTTGTGCGTTCGGGTTGGTAGGTAGGTATATGTATGATTAGTTTCACAATGTGGCATTAGAAAGCTTCAATTGAAAAGAAATCTCCTTTAAATAAAAATCAGGCGGCCTCTACGCAACTTTCTATGTCAAGAATAAACGTAAAACATTGTAAATGATGATATCAAATTACATCACTATGATTATGTGTTAATTAATTATTTGTAAGTTACTTTATAATACTTATAATGAGGTACTAACAAAACATTGTGACTTGCGAAGTTTGTTTCTTTTTCTTGTGTTTTCTTCGCATTGAATTTAGAACTGGCGGAATTTTCGACATATCCAAGAGTAGGTTACCTACCTATGTTTTATGTTTATATGTTAGTACTAAGCACGTACTCGCTTTATATATATTTTTATTAGAAAAATGCAAAGCGAAAATCATTGTAAAAAATACATCCCGGCCAGGATTCGAACCTGGGTCTTTGGCTTGAGCCGCCAACGCGATAACCAACTACGCCACCGGACCGTTACGTATTATTTTCAAATTTTCGCTCTCTTGCATCTTCATGATGATGTCGCATAATTTTTGCGAACAGTCAACTTGCATGGTTCAAGCCAAAGACCCAGGTTCGAATCCTGGCCGGGATGTATTTTTTCCAATGATTTTCGCTTTGCATTTTTCTAATAAAAATATACCTACCTATGGATGCAATATTAATAAAATAACGACTATTATGACGTGAAGTTACGGCCCCTGAGCCCTGCTATCACTGCGACCTGGATAGATATATTGTGTTGTGATCTCTCAAAAGTTCAGAGCTCACCCCCAAGTCCGATTTTCGCTATGAACCGAGTTATAATTCTTGGGTTTGAGTGCATGTATTTGGCATGGGTTAAAAATATAGGTAACCTCCAAGAATACGGCTTCTACTGTTAGTGAACACTTCATATTCACAAAGGATGTGTACGGGCGTTTCATACTCTTTTATACAGAACCTGCACACCGGTGTGTCGCTAAGGACCATCACTAACTTTATAAATAATTTATCCATCACTGTGCTATTCACCGAATTTCTAACGTTCTAACGCAGCGAAAGCTTCAACTGTGCCTACGTTTTAACGTAGATTTACGTTAAATCTGGCGAGGTAGGCGGAGCTAACTATGTGATTTATTTGCCAGCACTTTACAACGAACTTAGCAATCTTATCTAAGCTAATCCGGAATATATTCTGCGCAGTAATTACTTATCCGTAATGTGCTGCTATTACAACTGCGGTACACGCGACCGCAGCAACGCCAACCGGCGTAAGGGCCAATTTGGTTTGTACTCTATACTACATACATTATAAGCATTTACTTTTTTACAGAACGTTGTATGTGCTCTTTGAGCCATGAAACGTGATTCAGATATTTATTTCGCTACAAAAAACGCCAATACATTTGTATGGTTTGTTAGGATATTTGTGTTGTTCTGTTCGTCAAGGTGATGTGAAGCTGCGTCTAACTCGAATTTCAAGAAGTGTATCGCCAATATTACTTACCTGACAGATTCAATTTTAATATATTATGTAAAACATCATCCATATCAGCGCAGATCGATAGCGTTTTGAAAACACGATTTAGGTAATTAACTTCGCTCGATAGAAAAAAATCATGAACATGCCTCTGAATTTAGTTATAAAAACATATTTAAGGCTACGTGACCAAATCAAGGCTTTGGGAAAATATATTTTATTTGTTAAATATATATCCACATCCGTAGCTTTTTACTTTTCTGTTGCGATCCATTTAGTTTTAGAATAAAAAAATAAAAACCAAATTTTTTATTGATTGTGTTGCATCCCACTCCAACCAGCGAAAGCGGCCCCTTGAAAGAGGAGTATGGGTGAATACGGGTTGACAGAGCCTTAAGGCGAATAGTGCAATGCAGAGGAAGAATTATGTGGAAGGTGTAAAACGGACACAAGTGCCTAATTCTCTTTTTAAACAAAATATCTAAATCTATAAAAAAATTATAGAAGTGCACAGAATTACAATTTCAGGTGTGCAGATATTAATAATTATTTTGTGTCTATATTTAGTATTGAAAACGTTTTTTTTTATGTACCAATCTAAAAGTGTTATAGTCCACACTTTACAAAGAATAAAAATAAATTACTGTAGGTATACATTTTCAATCCAATATTTTAACCAACCTATACCGAACGAATATCTATGTCAAGCCCCATATGATTCAAATTTAACCCTCCAAAAGCCACGTTGCGTCATATCGACCCCACAAGTCACAAAGTCCCGCGTAAGAAAGATCCGTGTCCAGCCAGCCCCCTCCTTCCTTTCGTAAGGGGATTTTTCTCCCCCCTCGTGTCGTGTCGTCGCATTGCTTGTCGGACAACCCCCGGGGGGGAAGACGAGCGTTAGTTTTATTGGCCGAGACAAGAAATAAATTGAGATTGAAGGTGGGTGCGATTTATTTTGTGGAAGGGTTTGGAATGCGTAAAGATTTGTTTATTTGGTCTGTTGTGGTTTAAACTCTTAATATTAGTTGAAATTATTGCCTGGCCACTTATTTTTAAACACATATATACATATATACACTTTCAAATGCGTTGATCTTCGGACGTGAAGCAGTAACATAATATCAATGTATACTTTAATTTAAAAAAATAAAATTACAATAATTATGTTCAGGTTCAATTTGTCATTGTCGGTAGCTCAGTGGCGCTATCAGTCGACTGTCATTAAGCACACCTGGGAGCGGTCAGAACTTGGATGGGTGACTATTCGACCGTTGGAGGCTGTCGCAGAGGACTGGTAACCGTCGGATTACACGTAAAACTGTAGGTAATTTCCCTTCTTAACTTACGGGTTAACCGGTCCGAGTTGATACCACCGCACTGAATGAAAGGTCGGTCGAAACAGACATAGCTGTATCTATTCAATTCTATCTCGTGTTTTCCGCTCAGTTCAGTGTAGCTGGCATGACCAAATGGAAGCACTGACATGGCACCTAGTTCACTGAGGTATGTTGGGCTGACATCACGGATGTTGAAGGTAAATGATGCAGCCAACTGTACCAGTTTCCATAAAAAAGTACGTTTATTTCCAAACTATTTTTACGTTTAATTTAAGATAATGATAACAAAAATTCTTATCAAATAAGTATCCATGTTAAGCTAATCTTATGAAAAGAAACAAATCGTCACTATTCGTCGTTCATACAAAGCAAATTCTAACTGCCTATTACAAACCGGCGAAAAGCTCATCCAATTCGCAGATGATCGATGAGATCACGGTCCCGTTTCCCATTCGCGGGAAACGCTCATAAATTTGACGTATGTTGTTAACACGGTACATTTGCACCCTCCCCGGCGATACTCCGTTTGCAGCCTCCCGGGGTGAGTTTGCACCCTCCCCTGTCGCGGAGGGTGGCCGAAGAGGGACTGGGAGACGGGCGGGGTTGCGGCGCGCGCAGCGGGGCGCGCGGAGGGTCGAAGGATTTACGAAGGGGTCTGCGAGACCCGCGGGAGTAATGCGCGGTAGAGATTGTTGCGGATTTATGAAGCGGTACATGCAAAAGACTTCAACGGGAGGATTTAGTATTTAGTGTGTGGGTTTTAAAATGCCTGGTTTTGAGAGTGCATTATGATACTAGGTACATAGTTCCATATTTGGTTTGGATTTAATGGTATCATAGGTACCTACCTATTTTCATAAATGTCCAACAAACCTAGGTATATAAAATGTATAAAAATACTTGCAAGTAGTACATACTATCAGGAATTCAGGCATGTTATATTTATAATATGTTGTTACAAGAGGCACCTACTTAGTTTTACGAATTTTCCAAACCTATTAAGATGTACGAAGAAATACAGGAAATGTTTTTCTTTCAAAAAATATCTACTCAACAGCTAAACAGCGAAATAATTGTGAATCTTGTGTGAAAAATCAGCTGAACTACAGACATCCCTACCACTGTGTGAAACATTGGGATGGAGATAAATTACTTACATTATGTTGATTTAACATATTATTATTTGAGGCGTTTTATTTAAAAACCGGCTAAGTGCGAGTCGAACTCGCGAACCGAGGGTCCCGTATCGCCATGTCACGGCCAGCGCTACTCACGCCATCTAGATGGCGTGTTATGTTTCATATTACTTAATGTGCATACACTTTTTGGTTTCTTCTATGGGAACCCCCGTGAATTTTTTACTTTTTCTTATTTTTATTATTTGTTGTTATATCGGCCATAATAACACATTTTTTGTGAACAACGGGCTACCTATTACGGTTCAAGAGATACAGCCCTCGAACAGACGGACGGATGGACAGACAGACAGACAGACAGACAGACAGACAGACGGCGAAGGCTTAGTAATAGGGTCCCGTACCTTACACGGAACTCTAAAAATCTGTTAAGTGCGAGTTTTACTCGCGCACGGAGATTTCCGTATCGATCCGCTAATCTTTTGTCTTTCAACAATGCAATGTATAAAAGCCTATGGCACCATCTATTATTCAATAGTGTGACTAATCGATTTTTCGGACGTTTGTTGTATGGGAGCCCCCCTTAATTTTTAACATTTTCTTATTTTTCTTATTTGTTGTTATATCCGCCATAGTAACACATAGGTATTCTGTGAAAAATTCAACGGGCTACCTATTACGGTTCAAAAGATAAAGCCCTCGGACAGACGGACGGACGAACGGACAGATAGACGGCGGAGGCTTAGTAATAGGCTTCCGTACGGGATACGGAAACCTAAAAAAATCATAATTTGTTGGCTACATCACCTAAAACATCCGTGATGTCAGCCCGCAACACCTTGGTGACCTAGGTGCAATGCACCTCTGATCTGTGGTGCAATGTCATTGCTTCCCTTGGTTCTTTCCGGCTACACTGAACTGAGCGGAAAACACGAAATACGAGTAGAATTGAACAGATAGAGATAGAATCAGAGTTACGATCAGTTTATTAAACGATAGATATTAGGTTGTGTACGGACAAGTCACAAATTGGACCACATTCCCATTAAATATAAACGCAATCAATCCAAACAGTATTTAACCTGAGCGTAGAGCAATTAAAATGCAATTTCAATAAAACCAGCCAACTAATGACCTCGCGAGTTGTCTCAGGGAGAGAGAGCTATCATTAGTCTATAGGCCACGAGTGCTTGTATTAAGCAAACATGTGTTTTAATATCGTAAACTGAATTCCGCTTGAGCCTTCCATACTTCTGAGTCGACTGACGCGACGGTCAGCGGAGACACACCAGTAGACATGTTTTATGATTAAATTATAAATATTCATTAGAAATATTTGAATTCACAAATTAACTAGGTATTTAATATGTTAATAACATAGGTATAATAACACCCTTTACATGTATTTTTTTTATGGAAAATGACACGGTTGGCTAAAACACCCACAACATCCGTAATGTCAGCCCATAACACCTTGGTGTACTAGGTGCCATGTCAGTGCGTCCCGTTGGTCGTGTCGGCTACACTGAACTAAAAAGCACGAACTAATTACGAGACGCTTCGACTGACCCTTTGTTCAGTGCGTTGGTAGCAACCCGGGCGGGTTAAACCCTAGTCCTACCACCTAGTAAGGTGCTATTAAATATGGTGTTTAACCTACTTCAAAAAGAGAGAACTTTCTCAATCCGACCCGTAGGTACCTATTTATTAAATGAATTTCACGAACTCACGTATACTTTCGTCTCTGCCGACAGTACGGAAGCAGTTAGGAAGATAGATATTAATTGTGTAATGTTTGGGGAAGATCTACTAACCGGTGCGCCGCCGGTGCTGGCCTCAACTTAACGAATTAGAAGGTAATCGCTTTTAAATTGAGGATAAGCGCTCCTCCGCATCCAAACACAGCCACCGAACTAAATACTAGATGCCGCATAGTGTGATGAAACTTGTTACCTATCGGTAAACTAAACATGTGTATGCAATCACATGCAATTGTCATCATGAATACTTTCAAACGATCGCACTGCAAACCATCTCGTGCTATGAATGCGCTCATCACTCGCGTATTTGTGGACATATTAAGACAATAAAAGTAAGGTAAGCCATATAACAAAAGCACTAATCATTGTGAAAGCCGCTTATAAGCTTCTTTGGTCGATAACATGTTTTTCGGGAATTATGATGAGAAAGGTTTAAATTAAATGAAACGTTTATTGAAATGAAATGAAATTTTAAATTAAATAAAACGAAACGTTTATTTGTCGCCATTTCGGATTGCAATTTTACAATACACCTAAATCATTCACTAATATTGGCGACAAATTGGGCCCAACTCAGCGTGTGCAATAGACAACGTATTGCGCTGATTTTCAGTTGAATCCATATTATTTTTACTTACAGGCTAGACATACGGGTGAAAAAAAAAATTGTGAGCATCTGCTAAGTAAATAACCAAAAAATATATCCTAAAATTCTTACCAAAACAACAAAAAAAAAAATTATAAATATGGAAAACTAATAGTAAATAAATAAAAGTTTTTAAGTTTACTTTAATTATATTTAGTTTATATTTAGTTTAGTTTAGTTTAATTATATTCATTTTTAAGTTTCCGGATTAACATTAGGTGTTAAAGACTTACATAAGTCGTCGAAACGTCGACTTATGTAAGTCTTTAGTACGCCTACTGTTAATCCGGAAAATTAAAAATGAATATGGAAAACTATTTAACCAGAACTGTACAACAAAATATTAAAAGTAAAAGTTCATCTAGTAGTATGGATCAGTGCATACAGCGAGCTCTGCATATAATGTGATGATGAGGTTCTAATCTAAAGTATTTTTTTAAATTAAATTTGACACGATTGTCTACCTACATCACCCCCGAGCGCGACGCGACGCGACGTAACCCCCTGTTATGCGGAAGAGCTGAGGAATTCGGAAAGAGCCAATCACCAACCACAACACACGTAGGCCTTTGCACGTCCGACCTGACTTTGGATTGCAATAAAGTTTGTAGGTACTTCTATGAATATAAAATGCCACATGTTCGAAACATTTTGCAAACTACGTTACAGGGTTTCCGGCTTTATTCTTCGATAGTATATGTGGTAAAAGGCGTAACCACCTCTCACGTTGGCACGGTCCTTCCACCGAGTCATGCTGCAGGTGGGACATCGTGCTTTACTTCCTGCATGATAGTTATTTTGTCGAAACGTGGTGGTCGGTGTTCGGTAATTTACAAGAGTACTTGCAGCACAACGCCGACTACTATGCTTACCCCGATTGTCGGGATACAGCGTGTGGTATGTGAGTATGTATTGTTATTGTAAAATTTTCAGATGTAAGTATGACTATAAAATTAAATTTTAACGCCGTAAAAATAATTTATTATATTTTTATGTCTATTAAAGTTTATGTACTGCTAACATAATATTTACGCGGTGCTGATTTTAAAGCAAAGTACGGAACGCGGTCGCTTGAAATATGTTCGTGTTTGTCTGGTTTTTTGTTCTTTCTTATGAGATAATGCAAGACATTACCTTCTACTTACAGAGGTCTAACAGACACGTGGGCATCTATATGCAGAACCGGCTTTGTCTTACAATGCACACGTTTCACTAGCTTGTCACCAACATTGTGTGCGTGCACTTAATCAACAGTAGACAACAGACAGTCTCGGTTGTACAGCGGTTAAGAACACTGAGCGCGATCGGACGTTGTATTTTTGACCGTCAGACCGTTGAGGCTGGCTTCGGTTTGCATTCCACGTACAACTGCAGATCCCTTACCGCACTAACTCGTAGGTGCATACCTACATCTGCTGCTTCACCGTTCGGAACCGGTGTATAACTGTAGGTCCCTTCCCTTGCCCCTTACTACGTAGGTTGAAATTGTAGCCGACTGGGTTGGTACCACCGTACGTACTGGATGTAAGATGTCCGCATAGCAGCCTCGGTTGTGTTCTCCTCTAGTCCAGTATAGCCAGCAATCCAGGGAAGTCTCCGGTATAGCACCTACCTTCTCGGAGGTGACATTGGCTGGTCGAAGCATGTGCTTTGGCCCCTCCGACTAAGCCACCCATACCGGATTACATAAAAAAAAAAGATTTGTTTTCTCTCGATACCGAACGATGGACCCTGTTTCCAAAGCACAGGGAATCCTAAAATGGGAAACAGGACATAAGCATTAGTAAGTAACCCTGCAGGTAGATGTCCTATCAGATGTGGTGCATTGTACGTAAAAAAACTCCTTATTTATACAAAAAACTATTTCTTTCTTTCTTTCTTTCTTTCTAAAAAAGACAAACGATCCGTGAGAAAACAAGTGCGAAGCAGTGTGTATATTTGTAATGTTTATGTACCTACACGTTTCCTGCATCTCCTGGGCAGCGGATGCCTCTTCTAGGTAAGTAGCTATTTGTTTCCGCGGTGGGAGATCGCTCTGCCTGCATTTTTAAGTATACAGGTATGTGTGAGACTTCTTCTTTCACATTTATTTGTCGTTGATGAGGTTGAGTCGAAGCAACAAGAAAAATTAATACCTAGGTACTTATAAATGAGCTCCATAATTTTATGTAAATTCTTGTAATGACTGGGAATAAGCAGAGAAAAAAGGGAATCAGCTAATGAACATCTAGTTACCTACTTACTTATTGAAGCTATTATAATGAGTGTACTTATACAGGTTGTACCACAGAGCATCAAATACCTACCGCCCGCGCCCCCTACTAGCGGCGCCCTAAGCGATGATATTTGAAACTCAATAACCGTACGCTGAGCTGCTAGCGCTTCGTATGTGTGTGTGTGAGCTAGTATATTGACTCGTGGCTAGTATCGACAATACACACAAAGAGGAGCAAGTTAGGCACACGCACAACACACATATGTAAGTCATAGGCCACGCCCACAGGCTTCAACGGCGTTGTAGAGAAATCGCGCTCAAGGCGCCTCTAGTAGGGGCGGGCGCGCGCATTTGATGCTCTGAGGGTTGTACCCTGTATAAGTCCATTTCTTTTATTTTAATTCTATTGTGCGTTAAAATGTTTGATTAGATTGACACCAACTTCGCGAAATTCTTGTTCGTGAAGTTGATTAACGGTTCAAATCCTGGCAAGGGGAAAAATTTCCCCTTTATTATGCTTCTTTTATCTAATAAAACAAATTGTTCTTGTTTTTTTTTTTCAAAATGTTTTATCAAATGCAGTGTCCACAATGAATACAACATCCTGTTTTTCAAGCAAAAAAATTATAATTATTATACATAATTTGAGTATTTCAAAATGTTGGCTATTTGCCAGCTACTTACATACATAGCGTCACGCCTGTTTCCCGGTAGGGTAGGCAGAGACAACGGATCTCCACGTGCCACGATCCTGACACACCTCTGCCGCCTCTTCTACTCCCATAATGTTCTCCATGCATGCTCGTCGGTTACGGGTACTACGCACTTGCCCCTTTTTGAGCACATGCCCGATCTGGTCCAGGTACGTATCACCATTAATAATCTGGGCCAGCTACTTATCACCATTAATAAATGTTTTTTAAATGAAATTAAAATATACTTCATTGTACACCATTATATAAAAAGGGGAACAAAAGGCGAATTTAATGCCTTGCGCCATTCTTTACGAACTAATCTTTGGGATGTGGAAAACGAAGTAGGGGCGGACAACGCAGTAGTAAAATACAACATGATTAAACATAATCTTTGTTGTTTCTTATTGTAATACAATGATGAACGTACTTTTCATAATATTTTACAGCGGCGACGTTCCTCCGTACCTACCTACTCCACTCCGCATCGCGTGACGATACAGACTACAGCGACTACAGCCGATGACAAGAGCGCGCCCCGGATCGCCATAACTCCTCCACATGAACACCACACTCCCACCGGAATCCTTCCTTGTATCGACTACTTATAAAAGGCGACGACTGTCTGTCTGTAACGGATATACTAGAAAACAGCTGATCCGATCCACGCGCAGTTTTCACTAATGGCAGCCATACTCAAAGTGTGCTCCGCGGAGCCCTAGGGCTCCACGGAGCTCTCTGGGGGCTCCGCGAGAATACGAGAAATCAAAAATACACCTCTCCTCTCTGGCACGATTCAGCTCGGCTGCGCAGACGTCACGGCGTTACAGTTTCATACCTCCCATTAGATATTTAATTATAGTTTTCTCTTATATTATTTATAATGTTATGTAAGTAACTGTTACACTGTAATATGATTATTAATAAAGAATGTACAAATACTAATTTTTGTTTATTTTAGGGTTCCGTCAAATATTTCGCTTTCCGAAAGGGTTCCGTCACCAAAAAAGTTTGAGAACCGGTGCCACTAATGGAAGCTGGCATCTCTCGGGATGGATATATAATATGTAGGTAGGTACCATCACGATATGTGCAAAGGACGGGACTAGTACGTACGATGCTTAGCTCTAGAGACGAAGAGAAGAAGAAAGGACGAGGAGAGATTATCGTATGGAACCTAACATGGCTCGCTACATCTGCTCACCTGGTAAGGTTTTTTTTAATGGAAACTGACACGGTTGGCTACATCACCTACAACATCCGTGATGCCAGCCCATAACACCGGGTGAGCTAGGTGCCACGTCAGTGCTTCCCTTCATTTCATGTCGTCTACACTGAACTGGACGGAAAACACGAACTATTTACATAGCCGTTTCGACCGACGACGTTTCATTCAGTGCGGTGGTAACAACCCGGGCCGGATAAACCCGACCACCTAGTACCTAAGATAAGAAGGGAAGGGACCTACAGTTTCACGTGGAATCCGAACCACAGTCAACCTCAAACGGTCGAACGGTCACCCATTCAAGTACTGATCGCGCTCAGGGTTGCTTAACAACAGTCGACCGACCGCACCACTGAACTACCGAGGCTGACAAAGGTGAGGGAACGAACCTTTACTTTTACGTGAAAAACCACGACCACCCTCACAGTTCGGGCTGTCGCCCATCCAAAGTCCGCCCGCGCCCGGTGAGCTTAACTTTGACGATCGAACGCAGACGCATAGCACCAACGAGCTACCAAAGCCACTGGAAATGTACCATTTTATTAAGTCAGTTCAGAACGGTTTTCTGAACTGACTTAATAAAATGGTTAAAATGATTCGCCCAAATCTAATAATGCCGCGAGCGGAGCCGAGCGCTAAAGCAATATGAACAAAATAGGCAAGTAGCGTCTAAATAAGCGGGTAGAGCATTATAGCAGGTACAGCAAGTACTAATTATCTGCGAACAATACAATTGTAATAAATTCATCAGTTTCTGTCCGTAATTACAGGGCGAGCAAAAAAAAACGGTAATAACGCGGCCATTATAGCAAGACTTAGCTCTAGCGGGCGGCGCGGCGGCGGCGTTGCGTGCGGCGGAGGTACCGTCCGCAGCCGCGCCGAGTATACTGGAGCAATTCGCAACGCTTTATTTCGAACTTTTTATTAGCGTTCCGTATTTTTTTATGTAATCCGGTATGGGTGGCTGTGTCGGAGGGGCCAAAGCACATGCTCCGACTAGCCAATATCACCTCCGAGAAGGTAGGTGCCATACCGGAGACTTCCCTGGATTGCTGGCTATACTGGGAATATCCGTCGTAGGGGACCCTATTACTAAGCCTACGCCGTTTGTCTGTCTGTCTCTCCGAAGGCTGTATCTCTTGAACCGTAATAGGTAACCCTTTGAAATTTTCACAGAATATTTGTTATTATGGCCGATATAACAACAAATAATAAAAATAAGAAAAAGTAAAAAAATCACGGGGTCCCCATTGAAGAAATATTTCTATTAATATTCGGTAGATGGCGAAATATTCTTCGCCATCTACCGAAAGGGGTATGGAGCATTTTAACTAATACATAGATGGCGTGAGTGGCGCTGACCATGACATGGCG
Organism: Nematopogon swammerdamellus; assembly: GCA_946902875.1. Lineage (NCBI taxonomy): Eukaryota > Metazoa > Arthropoda > Insecta > Lepidoptera > Adelidae > Nematopogon > Nematopogon swammerdamellus. The sequence goes on from OX336358.1 coordinate 15,970,972, forward strand.
ATACAGAACCCTCGGTGCGCGAGTTCGACTCGCACTTGGCCGGTTTTTATTTTTATTTTGTTTTCATTTTTAAAGAGTATTGTTCTAAATATCATGCGGTTAGTTTATTATAGTTATTACTTTTCATTATTTACCTGATTATTATTTTAAAAGCCTAAGCACAGTTCCCGTCACCAAATAGTGCGTGTCGAGCTTTAGAAAGAGCCAATTCGCTTGTAGAGCGTCGTCCCTGTCGCACGAACTCGCACGTCTCTGTGCGACAGCGACGACGCTCTACAACCGGTTTGTCTCTTTCTAAAGCTCGACACGCATTATTTGCTGCCGGGCACTATAAAGGACATTTTATATTATTTATATTTTTAATTTAATTTTGTTTTCATTAGTTTGTAAAATTTTCTCTATTTCTTATACACCTCTCAATTATACTATTCTTATTCTTTATACAAAATTCAATAAAGTATAATTGTGATTTGATTATTTCATGTTATTAATTTTTATTAATTTGTTAATGTACCTTTTTCATATGTCTAATTAGACGAGATCCTAAAAAAATATATTAATATTATAAAATACAAGCTGTGCCCGCGGCTCCGCCCGCTCTCATATTTCACTTCACTGCTAACCTCATAAGCCATTTAGCGTGATAGTAAGTAGCCTATAGTTGATGGTAAGAATCAAGCTATCCGTAGAATTTTGTTTTATTAAAATCGGTTCAGTGGTTCTCGAGTTATAAGCGGACAGACAGACACTCAGACAGAAAGCAGACGTTGGATTTTATTATAGGTAAGGATTTAGACATATTATTGGTTCACCGATTCAATAAATCACATCTTTGTATACCGGGTACCTCTGCTACCAGTAGTGTGGCGTGGCGTGTTACATATTACATACAGGCAGTATGTGCACCACCCAAACCTTGTACTAGTAGTCCCGCGTATCTAAACGAGCCGATAACGATACTCGAACCCCGCACCGCACCGTCCGGCGACTTGTCGCGCCCCACATCCACTTCGCTCACCCAACCACTCAACACACCATCATGCAACCTAGAACGATAAAAAAGGTATGGACCCCGAACCCTATCCTCGCCAGCGTAACACGATATTAGTAAAAGCATAATTGTTTCATTGGACGGTCGCGCGTCAGTCTGTCATCGGATGCGTTCGCAAAAACCTGTTTAAAATGCCCGCATGATCTGTGTTTACGTGTAAAAACACTACAGCCAAGTTTAGTGTGCACAATAGTGGAATATCTTGTCATCGGTAAGTAGACTCCGCTCCCCGCAACTCGGCGACGCTAGTTCTCATACAAGCATTTGACAGTCCGGCGTCCATACCTTTTTTATCGTTCTAGCATGCAACACACACCGCCCCGTGCCACAGATTACTAAATAGTTACACCGCCGCCGCTGCTACACTTGGCTTCTGTATGTACGAGCAGGTTCGTCAGTCTCGTTAGCTCGCTCGGCGCGCAATAGATTTCACGTGCGATCGTGAAATAAACACATGCACTGGGCACGGTCAGAACTCCGATCGGTGACCGTTCGATCATTGAGGATGGCAGTGGTTGTGGTTTTAATTAATTTAAACAGAATTAAACTAGTCTGGATTGGTACCACTGCACTAAATAAATGTCAGTCGAAGCGGTTATGTAAATATTCGTGTTTCCGTCCAGTTCCGTGTTCAGCCGGCACGACCAACCAAAGGGAAGCACTGACATGGCACCTAGTTCACCTAGGTGTTTCTTTATCAATATACAAAAATGTAGACTAGACTAGACGGGACTAGAGGTCAACACAGACGAGGCTGCTGTGTGGTCATATTTCGTCTAGTACGGTGGTACCAACTCAACGGTCTGCGGCAACGAAAACAAACATTATTTTTATTAGTATCGAATGATAGCCTACTCTACACCATCCACAGGTGTTTTGGTTCGGGGATTTCAGATTTGATCGAAGCAAATTTAGGATACGATACTGAATACTGGAACGAGCCTTAGAACATATCCTAGGTGGTCCAACCATTGCATTCCTAGTTAGTGTGGAAGACATGAATAATGAATTATTCTAGTTAAAAAAAAATTACAACAGTTTTTTTTGTTTGGTGGGAGGGGGGGGGGGGGGCTTGGAACCCCTCTCCCCTCCCCTCACCCCGGCACGCCTATGACACCAACCATAGATATTCGACACATTGTGAAAGTTTACCTTAGAGTAATGAGAATTTTTTAGTAATTTTTTTCACCTTACCTACCTAACCGGCAGGTGGTTATGTAAAGTTACTTTTTACTTATGTATGTACATAATCTCGTACATAATAGGTCACGCTACAGTGAGTGATATGATAATCCGTATGTAATCTAACTCAGAATAAGCTAACAATTAATCTATTAATCATATTGTACAATTACACCTTCATCTGGTAGTTACCAATGCGTTGCATTGCGAAGGAGGAACTGTACATGCGTGTGTGTGTAAGTAGCTACAAGCTACTGTGTGTGTGTTACTAGTTACTACTACATGCATGCACATCTGTTGTAAGCATTCCTCTTTATATTATTTTAATTTGTAAGACATCATTCATCTTTGACACCATATCATTATAAACAATTTTAATTGTCAAACTGATTTTTCAGTTGCTTCCTCATTACGACATATGAGAAGCAAACATTTAGGAAGAAATATTATCAAGTAGCTCTACATTATCTTGAACAATGTGCTGTAGTACCATTTATATTGAATAATATGTATAATTCTCTGCCATTATCTACAAATCGAGGCAAGCATGTATACAACCGTGGAGATGACATCACAAAATCCACGATTCAACGTATTTCTTGTCTAACAAAATAAAAGAGTTTTCACAAGGAGGTGTAATGTCACCCAACTCTTTACAAACGCTTTGGAAGTATTTTCAAGCGGCCTAACATGGTCGAAATGCGAGTAAATTCACAGAATTTATGATAAATTTTACCCCAAAATTAATTTGTCCTGCTGTCACGTTAAACAAAATCTTTGAATTATTTAGTTTGTTCAGACTTGCATGTTAAAAATTGCATTATTTATTTACTTTTCGTAACTAATTCTCTTGCGATCTTAAAGAACAATTACCAAGTAAATATTATAACAATTTATATTGAGACACGTATGCCCAGATTGACCTAGTAAGTGTATGTAGTAATGCGATTATAAGTAAGTAAATATGTATGTAATTTATTACTTATGTAAATCGTGGATAGTAATTATTTTAATTTTTATTCAATCATGTTGTAGCTAGATAAGTAGGTAAGTAGGTATTTACTATGTAGTATGCGTTAATTTTGTAATCCATAGTGTATATGAATTCTGTCAACGCTAATACATTTCCACCATAAAATAAGAATAAATCGAGAAAAAATTGGTTGTCTGTAAAGTCGGTTTACGGACGATAGTTTTACGTGATAACGTCATACAACCCTTGTTTCATGAATATTCTAAATTTGAAATATTTTCCGACCGGCCAGATATTATGGTACGAGTTACCTCGTTTTAATTTCTGCGGCCCTGGTACTTTTACAAGCTGACGCTTGGGCCGATTGTACCTCTCTATCGCTTGTTACGCGCTCTCGCTTGCACACACAGGCTCAGATGGAACGTGACGTGATATTCGTGCGTGCAGCCGGTGTTCATCAATTTATAAGACGTTATCACGTCAAAAAAACCGCTTTGAGAATGACGACCACCTACTGTTCAGTATTTCGCCAAACCTATATTAAGAATTTCATCAATTAACAAAAACCTAACTGTAACCTGACGAAGAAATTAATAAGCTCTAGAAGATATTATAATGTATGTGGTATGTTTATATGGCAAACAAACAGAAAAACTATCTTCGCTCCAATAAATAGATACATCAAGAGTTTGGTCACGTCTCTCCAGAGTCCAGACACAATGTGGAGTCAGCCAGCCGCTCGTAGTAACGACGGCGGAGTATAAATTAACACATCTAGTTGTATTAAATTAATTATTATTTATTACCCACCGTGGAAAGCATTACGCCTCGAATAAGGAATTACTGAGTAATGATCCTTGACTCGTACGCGGTTAATTTATCGCTTTTTGATGACGCCAGTTTTTATCTGGATTCGTTATACGAGTATGTATTGCACCCGATGATAATAATTACACAAGTATGTGGATCAGTGGTGCAGGCGCATAACTACCCCCCGAGACTCCTCCAAGGACCTAGCCCACGTGATGAGCCCCTATGCACAGAGATCAGGCAGCACCAGCAAAACTTATTGAAACAAATCAGTCCAAAAACTCCTTGAAAGTAAATTAAATACGGTGGAGAAATTAATTTAAAATATTGTCAAATCGTACCCTTTAGTTCACACAAAATGTTAGACTGGATTGTTTCCCGGAGATTTTTTGTAGAAATTATTCAAGTTAACTCGTATACGATTAAGGTACATATAGTGTACATATATAAACATGTATATGTACATATAATAGTACATAATATACAAACTCGTAGGTAACAGAGCGGAGACATTGGCAACGTTTCTTGAACTTATACCATATCGTTACAAGTTTGATTACTGTACTACCTATTTGCATTAAACGTTTCTAACATTGTACTTTTGATTAGGATATGTGAGTGAGTGAAATTTAATAGAAATAAAATTATTTCATTTTCTTTTTTAAATGCAGTTAATTTTTTATGTTAAATATAACAATATCGGTTTACAGCAAACGCTACACTGTCTGGTCCTGTCATAACACAAATTAATAGTCGATACTATAAGTTAACGATGGGATATGTTTTTTTTAAATGTAAGTAATTACATACCGCACTATTATCTACATATAATGCAGACTCATCATTATGGCACACGTAATGAAGATATTAACTTTGAGAAATTAAAAAGTTCATTAAGATACAAGCAAACTTCACGCTTCGTTGTACTGCAGCCGCAGGGAGCTATACGGCGACCAATAATGTTCTTATTGGTTCATTAAAACCTTGCCAAACCACTTCGTACAGAAAACAATGTATTGAAAAGAATGTAATACAATATGATAATATGTAATTAATGAATGTGTACGAAACGCATAAAATCGTATCCATGAAGATATTTTGAAATATTCGTAGCACATGCTAGTTGAAAATACATATGTAGGAGTATGTGCTGACAAACTTTCTGTTTATTTATGTTCACGTAGATATCTGTCAAATCCGGTTGACATTTTGTGTTTACAACAGGTCTATGATCATTGCGAAAACAGTGATCTTCACATTAAATATAATTGTTGTAAAAAGTTCGCAGCGTTGGATTTCACGCTCGTTGTCTTTCTGACTGATGGAAGGAAACAGTGAACACTAGAAATGCGCGTAACTTTCTCTTTTCTATAAATTTCACTATGTCATTCTTATTAATCATGCATGATTCATGAACTTGTTCGTATTAAATTGCTTTGATTTTGTTTCAGATATTGTGAAGAAGTACGGACCTAGCATGTATCCTTGGGAAACACCTACGTTACTTGAATGAATTATTTAATTTGGAAATAAGTGCTGATAATGAATTTATTTCGATTGATCTCTACTGCATGACAAATGTGATTATGTATCGATAAACTATAGTCATAATTCGCAGTATACATATTTCCCTGTCGCACTCTATCAAAAGATTTGAACAGTATCATTCTTTTGCTCCAACCACCCTTCCCTTTCCACCATTTTCTTATCTTTGAATTTTACACTTGGAACTAGTTTTAGTTTAATTTTCGGGTAGAAACTAAATGACGTATGAGTTTCGTAGAGAGGCTACTTTCAATACAGACTGCATCCAGTCCCTTTTTAATGGGCGAAATTTCCATTTTATTCAAGTAACTACCTTAAAAATTTGTAATACCTAATAAAAAAATAATAATTTATACATATATACTATAATTGGTTTCTTGGAATCGGCTCTAACGATTTATATGATTTTTTTTATTTAGGTAATGTTTTTTTTTTCAAGTTTATCTAGATATAGTTGTAGACGCCGCTCAGTTGCCCAGGTACTAATAGTGTGTGGGTTTTTAAATTACCGTGGTTGTTAGACGAGCCCGAAACGTCGAGCCACATAGCTCGTGAAGAACGGTGAGTAAAGCTGTTTTGTTTAAAATAATGACTAATAGTGCGGTGCGTACCTGTGTCTCGGTGAGACTGAGCGACTGCGCGAGCTGCTTGCGCTCGGCTCCGACCACGTAGTGATTCTTCTCGAAGGCGTGCTCCAGCTTGAGCAGCTGGCTGGGGCTGAAGGCGGTGCGGATCCGCTTCGGCTTGCGGAACGGCTGCAGCAGGAACCCGGGGATGTCGGGACCTGCCAGTATATTGTCATTAGTTATGTCGTCCAATCGTTGAGACAATGCAAGTGGTTCGGTTTTCACGTAAAAATTTAGGTCCCTCTCTTCCCTAAGGTACGTTATTGGTACTACAAAACTGAATTAAGGTCGGTCGAAACGGCTATGAAAATAGTTTGCGTTTTCTGTGCACTTTAATAAAAAATAAACATTAAATTGTTCTTTATTGATCATTCATATGGCAGTAAGACTGCACTCGAACTTGTCACATTTTATTCTATCTACCTATAAGATCTTTCGGGGTGATTGGTTCACGCCGCAATTCCCCAACCGCTGCTCATCATTCGACAGCCTCCGCGCTCCTATCTATTTCATCATCATCATCATCATCACCAGCCTGTATCAGTCCACTGCTGGACATAGGCCTCTCCCAAGGCACGCCACCACACGCCTATCTATTTATATTTTTGCAATTAGTATAGTGACTTAAGTATCGTTATCATACTCAAACTGAAATTCAATGAAAACGAAAATAGCTAATCCATTTACTGAACCTGAGCTGCATAATTACAGAACACATAATAATTTGCCAGATGTATGAGCACCAAGAAGTGCTCGTATCGTCGACTGCGTTTAACCAAAGTGCTGTCTGTACCTACATATTATACTAGATGGTTACTGGCCATGTAACCAGCTGCGTTTAATACTCCACTTCTACCGGCACCCGCTAAGGCGTTCAAGCAAGTTAATACTTATAAGAGTCGACATTCATATATTTGAGTTTGCTAACAAGATTTGGTCGGTATGCACTCCTTTCACAGGCCTGGATCATTTCAGGTCTTTAAAACGGCGGGTGGTCCAGTGGTTTGGGTATCGGCTTCTCATGCGAGAGGTCCGAAGTTCGAATCCGGTCGGCGTGTACCAATGAGTTTTTTCTGACGAAAAAAATTACGTGCACACCTACACCTGCTGCTTCACCGTTCGGAAGCGGTGTAAAACTGTAGGTCCCTTCCCTTGCCCTCCACTAGATGGTAGGCTCAAATTGTAGCCAACTGGGTTGGTACCACCACCGTACTGGATGTAAAATGGCCGCATAGCAGCCTCGGTTGTGTTCTCCTCTATTCCAGTATAGCCAGCAATCCAGGGAAGTCTCCGGTATGGCACCTACCTTCTCGGAGGTGATATTGGCTGGTCGAAGCATGTGCTTTGGCCCCTCCGACGCAGCCGAATTACATATGAGATACATAAAGGCTCTATAGTGAAGCGTTTAAGTGTAACGAACAGACACTACCTGACAGCTGACAGTCAAGAGAAGAGAGCTGCAGTTCTCGTTAAGGATCCTGGCTCCCTTTTTTACCCGACTGTGCGAAGCAAAAAGGAAGGTAATGTTTTTCTCGAAAATGATTTCCAGACTTGAATTGAACCATGTCTGAAATTTTAATTCTTTCATAAATAAACACGTTTCTTTCGTTAAAAGGTTTATAACAGAATTTATTTTTTCTTATAATATCAGACAGATATCCGCCCGTCCGTCCGTTCATCTGTGATGATTACGTCTGGCGGCGGGGCGGTGTCTCCACACTGTCACGCGCTGTCCGGGATAAAGCGCGTTAACTCCGGTAAAGCTCAATAAATCTTTAAAGAAAATAATAAAATAGCATTAAAACTATGTTGAAGTATACAGGGTGTTAAAACGGTGAGTACATTAATTTCGCCAGCGCAATTCTCATGTTTTTCCTAGACAAAAAAGCAAATAAAGTTTTTCTCTAAAGTGTCTAGTTTTCGAGATATGAATTTTTGAAATGTATGTTTTCGTCTAGTGTAATTTAACGCATTGTTGCCGCTCCGCACCCTCCGCCTGCCGACCTCCAGTCCTCCACTCACAAAGCTAACCCCCGCCCCTCCCGCCAACACCTCCGTCCGAGGCGCTCACGTCTCACCCGCTCTTCCCCCCTCCGCGCCGCCCTGTTGTCATTAGATCATTTTTACACTAAAATAATCAATTAGTTTGTATGAAAACTGTAACTTTCTATTTAAAGGGAATTCAGAAAAAAGTTGTTTGACTTTTTTGTTACTCTTGATCCCAATAATAATTTCCTAAATTTAATGTACTCGCTGTTTTTACACCCTGTATATCACAAACGGTTATTGAATAAATAGTATTCTAGTGGAGTGCGTCGCGGCGACGACGTGCGCGAGACACGGTGCGAGAACGCGTGCGAGATCGCTGCGCGCGCACTCTCAGCAAATTGCTACGGAACCCTCTGTGTATAAACAAGGATTCATATGGCAAAACAAAAATTCGAGCCGGCGGCACCGAGCAATCGAGCGCCGTGCGCGCGTTTATATGGGGAATTTTGTAGTTTTTGTTTGTTTAAAAATTATTAGGATTTGTTTTTTTTTTTTCAAATAATGCTGCTTTAGTTTCTAGAAAATTAAATTCCCTATACAATAATGACGTAAATTTTATTCCAAATTTATTATCCAGTATGGAGCCATTCAGGAGTCACATTCAGAAATTTGTTTCACCATGAACGAATACTGTAAGTTTAAAAAGCCTGCTTTAGTGTTTAGTAAATATTATCTAGTAGAAATATAAAAAAAATATATTTTTTTTTCATATTATGTACTTCATAGAACTTTTTTTTTTTGGGTTTTAAAAATTATAAAAATTTTCGTTGTTTTGCCACATGAATCCTCTTAAATGATTTTTTTATAGTTCCGTATCCATTCGGAAGCCTATTACTAAGCCTACGCCGACTGTCTGTCCGTCCATCCGTCCGTTTCATTTATTTATATAACTTGGTGTGATTATAATGCAAACTATCTAAAGTAAAACCACAAATAATTGAAACCGGCCAATTACGTGGTGATACGGAACCCTCCGTGCGCCAGTCCGACTCGCACTTGGCCGATTATCTTTTTCCTCGACGATATCTCTTCTAAGTATTTACTTGCACGATTGGCCATGTAACTCAGTGCGTTTAAGATAGCTTCGCTACTAATACCGGCCGAGTTAAGTAGCAGCGCTCAGCGGCGACCGTCATTAGTATGAGTATGAGTGAGCGATAGCCGCGCAGGCGCAGCCCAACTATCACTTAGCTCAACTTAGCTCTACTTACTCTACTATTATTTACTCGTTAGCACACACGGGCTCGGGGGGACAGTCCCGATCTTGATAACTGTCGCTCAGCATCTTGAGCCGTTTTGTTTGCCAATTTGAGTTTAATGTTACATATGCGTGCGCAAAAGAAGGCTAATACAAAAAAACCGGCCAAGTGCGAGTCGAACTCCCGCACCGAGGGTTCCGTAATCGCCATGTTATGGTTAGCGCCACTCACGCTATACCTATATGGCGTGTTTATGAAATGCTTCATATTAGTTAAAATTCATGATTAGTTAAAATGCTTCATACTCTATTCGGTAGATGGCGCGCGCGCATACACATTTTGGTTTCTTCTATGGGAACCCCGTAAATTTTTTACTTTTTCTTATTTTATCCATTTATTTACACGTTCCTTTTTATATAAATTTTACATCTTTCTTATTTTTATTATTATTTGTTGTTATATCGGCCATAATAAATAACACATACTCTGTGAAAATTTCAACTGGCTACCTATTACGGTTCAAAGATACAGCCCTCGGACGAACGGACGGACGGACGGACGGACGGACAGACAGACAGACAGACAGACGGCGTAGGCTTAGTAATAGGGTCCCGTACTGGATACGGAACCCTAAAAATTGTATTTTATCAGTAAGGCCCGGCGCGCACGGGGAACTTTGTCTGCAGCGACGAACAGTACTTTCGCTACAAATTATGCTTTATTTTCATTCTGACACTGCATTGAATAGGTATGGGAGTTGCTACTTTGCTAGTACACGCCGAGTTATTGATATTATAACTGTAGCCCCTAGTACCGACTAGGGTCGTAATATCAATGGATATAACGACCGGAAATAACATATAGTATATGTCGAGAGACGAGACACGAGAGAGACGCTCCTGCCAGCTGTCAAAACAAACTAAAATGTCATCCCGCAGGTCGGTCAGTCAGCGCTTATGTGTCCACTGCTGGACATACGCCTCTCTAATTTTCCTCTAGGTCTCCCGGCCTTCAGCGGTACGGAACCACTGCTTTCCGCCGACGCACTTGGTGTCGTCGTCCCACCTGTCGCGTGGTCTTCCGACACTCCGTTTTCCAGTCCACGGCCGCAAGTGTAGGACACGGTTACTCCAACGGTCGTCGTCTCTTCAGCTAACGTGCCCAGCCCACTGTCACTTGAGCTTAGCCACCTGGTGTCCAATATCGACTACTTTGGTGCGTCGGCGGATTGCCTCGTTAGGCACCATATTACGTAGCGATATTCCCAACATGGCCATGTTAGCTGATAATGATTTAGTTTTAACGATAGACGTCACACGCGGTGATTCATTCGGAATAGGCCTAATGAATGTCGGCAACCATCCCGCCAGATCGCATACCTACTTATCTCTAAGATGTTCACCTTCAAGTTTTTCCACAATTTAACTATCGTTCAAAATCGCCAGCTGCCCGCAGCTCATTAACTAGAAACTATCCGGAAAATTACGCACGCGGAGCTTTCTTTCCAGCGGATGTTCTTTTATTGCCCAGCCTAGCCTCGCTAGTAAACCAAGCTTATTGATCTAATAAGTAAAATATTAAATTCTCGATTTCACAACCTTCGGCTTAAATATATAACCGCGCGTGCGCAAACTAAATACATACGTAAACTTAACTAACTCACCTGCGGAGACTAGTTGCCTAAGCGCGCTGGACCATTCAAAAAAAATTGTTTGAGGGAAGCGAAGTGGGGACTAGTTCTCAGCGAAGCGAAGTGTGAACTATTTCTCAGTGAAGCGAAGTGGGAACTCGCCCTTAGCGAAGCGATGTGAGAACTAGTTCTCAGTGAAGCGAAGTGGGAACTCGTCCTCAGCGAAGCGATGTGTGAACTAGTTCTCAGTGAAGCGAAGTGGGAACTCGCCCTTAGCGAAGCGATGTGAGAACTAGTTCTCAGTGAAGCGAAGTGGGAACTCGTCCTCAGCGAAGCGATGTGTGAACTAGTTCTCAGTGAATCGAAGTGGGAACTCTTCCTCAGCGAAGCGATGTGTGAACTAGTTCTCAGTGAATCGAAGTGGGAACTCGTCCTCAGCGAAGCGATGTGTGAACTAGTTCTCAGTGAAGCGAAGTGGGAACTCGTCCTCAGCGAAGCGATGTGGGAACTAGTTCTCCAGTGAAGCGAAGTGGGAACTCGTCCTCAGCGAAGCGATATGGGAACTAGTTCTCAGTGAAGCGAAGTGGGAACTCGTCCTCAGCGAAGCGACGTGGGGACTAGTCCTCAGCGAAGCGAAGTATTTACCCAAAAACCTCTTTTGTATATTATTAGTAGCCTTTTGTGCAATGATTTAATTAATTAAAATTATTTCTGTTATATTCTAGAACACTCCTGTCTCCAAGTTACTGCCGAGGCGAACAAGTCATTATGTCTAGAAGTGTTGGCTATTATAAACATATTAAATAATCATTAATACAGCGCAAAGCTGGACACAGACAGACAGGCGGACACCTACATGTTGCTGGTTAATTGAATGTTGCACCGACATATTAAATCGCATTTGCAAGTGCTTTTCTTAATAATTACCTACATACGTATGGACGGACATGCCACAGTCAAATACAAGGTTGACCCCAAAGAGTTTGTATTACGTCGCTGCGCTCCGCGACGTAATACAAACTCTTTGGTTGACCCATGATATAGAGTATGTCGTGCTTTCCATAAAAAAAGTGCCCAGCTAATTATAATTACATACGAGGTTTTGACGTGATGACGTCACGTCTTATAAATTGATGAGCACCGGCTGCACGCACGAAAGCGTGTCACGTTGATATTCAAAGTTACCATGGAAACGTCTTAAGAAGTAAAACTGTCAAGATCAGACAGAAGTTTTGATGGCCAGTCACAAGATGATTAATCTTTCTACTGGAAATAGAAATTACTGATCTTTGATCTATGTACTACGATTATTCCACGTCATCACGTAAAACTATCGTCCGTAAACCGACTTTACAGACAACCAATTTTTTTTGTAAGGGACGAACACTCCTAAAAGAAAAAATATAAGAATTTAGTTGCATAATAGGTATTCCCGTCCTTCCGGTGAAGTAAAATTAAGTTTTCATTAAAAAAAAACCCTACATTAAAACAATTACCTATCGCATATCAGTTTATCTTACGACATGTCTTCCTAGAAGGAAAGGCTCGAGGCATATCGTTCAGCTTAGGAAGAACCTAAACGTACAGAATGAGGCGGATATTAAGCGCCATTAGTCGCCCCTGAGGGTAGATGTCATTAACTGGCAGTTAGCCAACACTGAGGTAAACTCAACTTAGAACGTATGCTTAAGGTTGCTATGAGATAAGTAAAGCTTCCATTTTTTTTGTGACTTAACATAAATAGATCGCTAATAGCGTGCTACGCTACACGCATGATGTCAACCCATCGCACCCTCGGTAGCTCAGTGGTGCGGTCGGTCGACTGCCGGTCAAATCATAAGCACACCTGGGCGCGATCAGTGGATGGATGTGTGACCGCTCGACCGTGGTTCGGATTCCACGTAAAACTGTAGGTAAGTGACCTACAGTTTTACGTGGATCCACTGATCGCGCTCAGGTGTGCTTATGATCCGACCGGCAGTCGACCGACGACCGCACCACTGAGCTACCGAGTTGTGGTGTGATGGATTGACATTGGCCGGTGCGGTGAGTAGGTGGTAGGGTTTAACCCGCCCGGCTATGTAAATAGTTCGTGTTTACCATCCAGTACAGTGTATCCGGCACGACCGAAAGGAAGCACTGACATGGCACCTAGTTCACCAAGGTGTTATGGGCTGACATCATGGATGTAGTAGGTGACGTAGCCAATCGTGTCAGTTTCCATAAATAAAAACCCCGGTACTAGATCTCATATTAGTGTTATCCTTTGTTCTCCTGGTCGGTCAGTAGTAGTTTTTTTTTTAGAAAAATTCTAAGAGACCTATTTCACAAAATAGAGTAAATCCTCGTGACTGCCTACCCCTCACATAGGTATGCACTGCAGACTGCACGCCCCCGCGCCGCGCCGCCGCTCGGAAACTAATATAGTGACTAATGGTAGTATAACGGAAGCGGTAATTACCGCCTCGGTACCGCGGTGCAAGTACTAAGTTGAAACCTAGGTATTATCTCACAAACGACAACTTCGCATGTCAAATGCGCCAGCCATCGTCCGAGTGTGTACGTACACCTCTACTCTACAGCATGAAATGTAACGTACAGTACAGCGGCCACGATGTCTCGAAAACGAATAAATTAATATTAATTAATATTAATTAATTAATACTAATCACAAATCTGTAAGGCCCACTTGCACCAACACGAGTTTAGAGTTAAGTAGCGAGTTATGAATTTAAACGCGGTTTAAACGCGGTTCCCACATACAACGGGTGCTAGCTTAACGAGTTAAACTGGTTTATAGTTAAATTCGTGTTGGTGCAAGTGGGCCTAAGTGTTGCTCATGGAGTAAGTTACTTTGTTTTATGAGATCTGCGTTTGTAAACTCTATGCAGGTATGATACTAAAACTGAATTGACGATTTTTAGAAATATTTTCTGTATGTATGTATTGTTCCTCCATAACCCATAATCCGATCATCCGAATTCGATGTAACTTAGTACAAGCACATTTAGCAATACGTGACACAGGATAGGCTAAATAAAATTCAGTTCCGGCTATGCTAAAATGTGGCTCTCATCTCATATAAACCGAACTGTTCCGCGCTCCGAAATTAATCTCCGCTACCGGTGCTTTATTTCGGGCTTATTTATTATTTATTTATACCTCTGAAGTATGACCTACCAAACAAAAAAAGAATTTTCAAAATCGGCACAACACAAATGACGAAGTAATCGCGTAACAAACATACAAAACAAAAATGAAAATCATACAGTCGAATTGAGAACCTCCTCCTTTTGAAGTCGGTTGAAAAGTAGTGGCATGGGTGGGTGGCTGTGCTTAATAGTCGTCGGAAATGGTGTTTCGCCTCAGACTTTTATTTCGGTACTTAATCCGAAAACATTAATAGACTATTAATGTAATTAATTAAATAATTTACTATTAACTAATTTAATTAAAAACGATTATATTTCATCTGGCGTGTACTTATGTAGTGGACAGAAGATTTCTTCGAACAACGGCACAATTCTTTAACTAAATCGTTCTTGTGTCGCACTGCAAAGGTGTGAGGTGTGGAATGGGCTTCCAAGGGGAATATCTTTGCCTACTCCTACAATCCACGGATCATCAAATCGCGGGTTAATAGCCTTTCTACAGCGAAAAAAAAACCGCCTTAAAACCGGACTGCCACCTGCTCGGAAGGGAAACTGGCTGTGCCTGAAGCTAAGACCTCGAGCACAGTCACCCAGTTTGGGTGAAATAAAACAAAATTAAAAATATAATTATTTCCTTAAGTGCAGCGTCGACACAGCCATTATAGGTATGGTTGCAACAAAATTACACACTTAACAAAAATATGCACTGACATGTGCCCGCGGCTCCACTCGAGCTAAAGCCGGCGCAAACTCTATGTAAATCGGTTGAATAGTTTTCGAGTAAATCACAGGAAAGCTAACCGAATTGGTAGATTTTTTTCAACTGCGTTCACTTTCGACCCCACTATTTTATTTTTAACCGACTTCAAAAAAGGAGGAGGTTCTATGTTCGGCTGTATGTATTTTTTTTTATGTATGTTCAGCAATATCTTCCCCAATTGTGAACCGATTTCGATGATTCTTTTTGTGTTCGGTTCAGTCTAGCTCCAAGGTGGTCCCATTTTTTTTTGGTCAAGATCGGATTGGAAAGCGAGGCGGAATCGCGAGTACATTAATAGCAAATAAAAATTACTAAAAAAACTGTGAAATAAAAAACTATTTAAAAAAATATAAAAACCGCCTTCAAAAATGTATGAAATAAAAAAATAAAAATCGAACCCTAGAGTTGAAGGCGGTGGTGCTAAAGCAAGCAAAAATAACCGACCGCCTTCAACTCTAGGGTTCGATTTTTATTTTTTTATTTCATACATTTTTGAAGGCGGTTTTTTCTATCTACTAGTGTTAGTTTATTCCTGAAAATAAATGTGGGGCCGGTACTTAAAAAGAATATCCCCACAGCATCTCTCCCCATGCATGTCGTAAAAGGCGACTAAGGGATAAGGACTAGATGTCGTGCTAAAGGGCGACAGGCTCGCTCGCTACCTCTCACCTTGGCATGGTACTTCCAGCGAGTCATGCAGCTGGTGGGTCTTCGTGCCTTACTTGCTGCTTGATCGATTGAATCTTGTTCGAATACTTTGCGAAACGTGGTGGTCAGTGTTGTGCTGTAATTTACCAGAGTTCTTGGAGCACAACACCGATTACTCTGCTTACCCCGATTACTCTGCTTACCTCTGATTGTCGGGATTCAGCGTGTGTGATATGTATGTATGTATGTAATAAATAAAATGACGAGGTGTTGTTATGTTATCTCAGGAGACCTACGTGCCCTGTGTATGCGTTGAATGATTTAATGTGAAGCAATAATTAGTTATTATCTAAGTGAGTTCGTATCTACGTGACATGTCACACTTAATTAACGTGAAGTTCGACTCAAGCTGTCTCATTCATTTCTTTTCTGACGAAATAAACTATTAAACTGTAAAAATTATAAACATGTTATCGACCTCTCGCTCGCGATTACTCGAAGTAAGCAAAAATAATTTGTTATTAGAATATGCCATTAACTTAATATTTTTAATTTTTTGCTTAGATATAGTATGTTATATATTTAACATAATGAAAACTTAGTATGTAAGTTATATTTAAAAAAAGCTCTGTAAGGTTTCTTACCCGGTTCTTCCTTATAGATTGCACTACTGAACGGGAAATCATAAAAAATTATGACGAACCATACTGAATATGCATATGTCTCAATGAAATATTGTTTATAGTTGTGTGTTCTTTATGGCGAAATAAATATCTGAATCTGAATCTGACTTAAAAAATATATGACTAATTATATTATTACACTAGCTGTGTTGCCCGCGGCTTCGCTCGCGTGAAATTCGTATTTCAAAAGAAGAAATTAAGTACCTAACTATATGGGCGAGGCCGAAGGTCGAGCTGCGTTCAGGAAAACGATAAACTTCTCGAAGAAACTAAGTAGATAACTGAAGGCAAGGCCGAAGGCCAAGTTGCGTTCAGGTAAACAATATTCTTTCTAAATAAATGTAAGTAACTAAGGGCGAGGCCGAAGGCCGAGCAGGTAAACAATAAACCTTCTTCCGCCCTCGGGCCTCGCCCTCAATGAATTGCTTTCTTCGATAGAATATAATGTCGTTTACGTGAACGAAGTCGAAAATATTACGTTATTCCGGTATATACACTGTCACTATAGAAAGTTTCTTCAAAATCCGTTTAGTGGTTTTGCGTGATGCGCATACAGACAGACAGACATATTAAACAAAAAATTTAAAAACTGTTCTAACATGTTTAGTTTCTCATTTTAAGACGTGCTGGTTGGTTTTTTTCCGAATATATTCAATGTACATATTTTTTTACAGTTATTTACGATTTAATTATATGTATATTATGTATTTAATGTTTAACGTAACGTAACGACATACGAGTACCTAGATAATAAATTACTCATAGTAAGTATGTACATAGATATTGTATCACACTTTTCTGAGATACAGAAGGCGGACTTTTTGCAGAATACAATTTCTTTCGGCCGAAGTGAAGATTCCGATATTAATTTCACACATAGGTGGTTAACGTTAACAATATTTCATTAACATAATATATGCATATTCAGTACGCATGGGTATAAAAAAATTAAAAATATGTGTGTGACGAGCGTTCATGAGGATGCGGGCTATACGTTTGGCCTGAACGTCGAGCCAGATAGTTCGGAAAACGACCTTGAGTAAAGGTAAAGCCCTTATGCCATAATGAAGATACCAGTTCCTAGGGAGTGGAATGACCTAGTCCAGCCCCCTTTTTCTTTTGTAGTCATTGGACTTTCAGTGTTTGGAATTTACGTACACGTGCAGTTCAATTCTACTAGTTACCTATGTATGGAGCATGCCCATGCCCAATTGTCATCCATGTCTATCCACGAATAAGTGATTTTATTTTTATTTAATAAAGGCGGACGTTAAGCGTCCACCAAATCTTGGTGAAACTAAAAAAACTGGCCAAGTGCGAGTCGAACTCGCGCACCGAGGGTTCCGTATCGCCATGTCATGGTAAGCCCCACTGACGCCATCTATGGCGTGTTTATGAAATGCTTCATATTAGTTAAAATTCATGATTAGTTAAAATGCTTCATACTCTTTTCGGTAGATGGTGCTCATACACTTTTTAGTTTCATCTATGGGAACCCCCGTGAATTTTTTACTTTTTCTTATTTGTTTTAAATTATTTGTTGTTATACCGGCCATAATAAGTATCACATTATGTGAACATTTCAACGGGCTACCTATTACGGTTCAAGAGATACATCCCTCGGACAGACAGACAGACGGCGTAGGCTGAGTAATAGGGTCCCGTACCGGATACGGAACCCTAAAAATCTGAAGTTACGAAACCCTATTCTGAAACACCTTATGTAAAATTAACTTTTGCTCATGAAAAAGCTTCATCGAGTGGTTATCAAGGTATAAAATACACTTTATACCGGCAAAGGAAGCATAATTTCTCAACGAACGACATCGACGCGAGCGAAGCCTATGCATCTGATTTACAACGTGGCTACAACAACACTTGAGTTATCTAAATTTCTCAACGAACGACATCGACGCGAGCGAAGCCTATGCATCTGATTTACAACGTGGCTACAACAACACTTGAGTTATCTAAATTTCTCAACGAACGACATCGACGCGAGCGAAGCCTATGCATCTGATTTACAACGTGGCTACAACAACACTTGAGTTATCTAAATGATGTTTTTCGGGAAGCTGGAGGTGACGAGACGCGCGTATAACGCGCCGTCTCCGCAGATAGTGAGTGATTTAGAGAGCGCCTTCTGGTTACTGATAAACCACTGGCTGTTATCGTAAGCGCTGGTTTAGTTATAACTGATAAAGCGAGGATAAGAAGTTGAATTACAGATTTTAATAAACTCCGACCTTTAAAAAGTAGAAAATATTTCCGTTTACTTACTTTTAAAGGAGTCGGGGGACCGCTGAGTAAATTTCCGCGCAGCTCTGAGTTTTTATCATTTATTTACTTAGCGGTCTCCCGACTCCTTTAAGTAAACGGAAATTATTTTTCACTTTTTAAGGGTCGGGGGTTTTTAAAATTTGTAAATTAACATGTATTTAAAGCTTTTTAAAAAAAACTGCATGCAAATCGTCCAATATGCAGTGTGGGGTGGATGCCCTCTTTACTTATTGGCGTCCTTGGACTCTATCCAGCGCCGCGCTATCCGTCTAATTGGTGATCCCAAGCTCACGGAGGGACTTGAATCATTGAGCCACAAGCGAACAATCGGTTCTCTTAGCCTGTTCTGTAGGTAGGTACTACCATGGACGTTGCTCTGATGAATTGGCTTCCCTCATCCCTCCAGCCCCCATCCGTCTCCGCCACACCCGCCGTACTCGCTCGGAACATCCATATGTTGTTGACACCCAACTACTAAGGACACGTCGTTTTTCGAAATCGTTCCTGTGTCGAACGGCGAAAATATGGAACGGTCTTCCGGTGAGTGTGTTCCCTACCACCTATAACCTGGGAATCTTCAAAAGGCGTGTCAATAAATTAGACGAATTTTAGCCGGCATGGCGCCTCTCTGATCGTGGTTTCGCGAGGAATGGTGTCATTGGCCGTGTCTGATCTTCCGTTGAAGTATTGGTCACAGACACCCGCGCCGGATGTCTATGAAAAAAAATATTAAGATAATCTATTTACTCTCTCTCTGTATGATATCTGGTACATCTATACATATAATAAAATCGTAGAGGTAAGAAAGTCTGTACATTGAATGTATTCGGAAAAAAACTAACCAGGGTGGCTTAAAATGAGATACTGAACATGTTAGAACAGTTTTTAAAATTTTTGTTTGTTTGTTTGTTTGTTTGTCTGTACGCGCATCACGCAAAAACCACTGAACGGAATTAGACGAAACTTTGTATAGTGGCAGTTTATATGCCGGGTTAACATAATACGTAAAAAAATTAACAATAATAAAAAAAAATTAACAATTATAAACATTATTGCGCGTTTAAAATCACGTAGTCCAAAGTAAAGGTAATTAAAAAACCCCCGACCCTTAAAAAGTCAAAAATAATTTCCGTTTACTTACTTAAAGGAGTCGGGAGACCGCTAAGTAAATTCCCGCGCAGCTCTGAGTTTTTATATTTTATTTACTTAGCGGTCCCCCGACTCCTTTAAGTAAGTAAACGGAAATTATTTTTGACTTTTTAAGGGTCGGGGGTTTTTTAAATTTGTAATTTAACTTTTATTTCAAGCTTTTTTAAAAAAACCGCATGAAAATCCGTCCACTTTTTAAGATAATTAATTGTTTTATTACTTAATTACTTGATTACTTGATTACCAACATAGCTAAGAACCATCCCGATTAAACAAGCTTTCTAATAAAAAAAACCGCATCCAAATCGGTCCATCCGTTTGGGAGCTACGATGCCACAGACAGACACACACACACACACACACACACACACACACACACGTCAAACTTATAACACCCCTCCGTTTTTTTCGTCGGGGGTTAAAAACAATTTTAAATGTCATGTTGACAACGGAGCACTGTCATCTCGACGTGAGCTGGCCGGTGACAAATTGTTTGATAAATAAAAATAATAATTGAAAGTCGAAGTTATGTCGCTGTCATTGGTGCAATAAAATTTATATATCTGTTGCCCGCGGCTTCGCTCGCGTGAAATTCGTATTTAAAAAAAAGAAAGTAAGTAACTAAAGGCGGGCCCGAAGGCGGATCTGCGCTCATGTAAACGATATTCTTTCTCGATGAAAGTAACTAAGGGCGAGGCGGAAGGCGGAGCTGAGTTCAGGAAGAAGAAAAACATTCTTGAAGAAAGTAAGTAACTAAGGGCTAGGCCGAAGGCCGAGCTCTATTCTGGAAGACCATAAACCTTCTCGAAGAAAGTAAGTAACTATGGGCGAGGCCGCAGGCCGAGCTGCGTTCAGGAAGAAGCTAAACCATCTTGAAGAAAGTAAGTAACTAAGGCGAGGCCGAAGGCCGAGCTACGTTCGGATAATTGAAAAACCATCTCGAAGAAAGCAAGTAACTAAGGGCGAGGCCGAAGGCCGAGCTGCGTTCAGGAAGAAGCTAAACCATCTTGAAGAAAGTAAGCAACTAAGGCGAGGCCGAAGGCCGAGCTACGTTCTGACAAATGATAAACCATCTCGAAGAAAACAAGTAACTAAGGGCGAGGCCGAAGGCCGAGCTGCGTTCAGGAAGAAGCTAAACCATCTCGAATAAAGTTAATTAATATTAAGATTGAGTTAATTTAATTTAAATTTTATTATAAAGTCCACGCTTCTAACGGCAAATATACCGTGCATCCTAGAACTTGGCGGTTATTCCCGGCTGGATGGCAAGAGGCCCGATGCTAGATACCTTAGTGCCATGGACTAAGGGTAGTTCTTTGATGTGGGACGCCACTTTTGTTCTCACATTGGCTCCAAGTCACGTTAGGACATCTTCAAGAGCGGCTGGCGCGGCCGAGGCTGGGGCGGAGAGCCTCCAACGCAGCAAATATAGAAATATAATTCAAGATTTCGAATTTGTTGCGTTTGCGGTTGAAACCCTCGGTCCGTGGAGCAGTGAAGCCAAAAGAGGCTTGAGCTGGTTGACGCAACTGGTGTCCCGTCATCAAGGGCTTATGTACATCATTCAAAGGGTAAGCCTTGCCATCCAGCGGGGTAATGCCGCAAGTGCTCTAAGAACATTTGAATATGCCCGTTTTGATAGTTATTTTAATGTTTGTTAGGTAGGTTTAATTTTTTAGTTATTAATATTACTTTTTTATTTATATGAAATAAATAGACTGAGTAAACGATATTATATTCTATCGAAGAAAGGAAGTCTTTAAGGGCGAGGCCCGAAGGCGGAAGAGGGTTTTTGGTTTACCTGAACGCAGCTCGGCCTTCGGCCTCGCACTTAGTTCCTTCCTTTCTTCCAGAAGGTTTGTCGTCTTCCTGAACGCAGCTCGGCCTTCGGCCTCGCCCTTACTTACTTCCTTTATTTGAGAAAGGTTTATCGTTTACCTGAAAGCAGCTCGGCTTTCGGCCTCGCCCTTAGTTAGTTACTTTCTTTAAGAAGGTTTATCGATTACCTAAACGCAGCTCGGCCTTCGGCCTCGCCCTTAGTTACTTACATTCTTCTTTGGAATACGAATTTCACGCGAGCGGAGCCGCGGGCTCAGCTAGTATAATATAATTAGATAAGATAATTCATTTTATTATTACTTAATTATGTTTTTTTTATTTTTTTTATGGAAACTGACACGGTTGGCTACATCACCTACAACATCCGTGATGCATAATTAATTACATGATTACTTGATTACAAACATAGTTAAGGAAGAACCATCCCTATTAAACCTATTTTTATGTTGTAATAAAAAAACCGCATCCAAATCGGTCCATACGTTTGAGAACTACGATGCAACAGACAGACACTCCCATACACACATACACGTTAAACTTATAACACCGCTCTGGCTGAATCAGAGGGGCCAGAACACACGCTCCGACCGGCCAATATCACCTCCGATAATAAGTATAGGTATACCGCTAGCTAGAGGCTAGCTATACCGGAGTAGAGGAGAATGCAGCCTATACCTAAGCGATGCGGTCATCCATTACGTTCAGTACGGTGCGGCGGTTAGTCTGGCGCTCGCCATATGTCGGGCTTCCCATAAAAAAAATTAAAAAAAAATTCAGTTGCTTGAAATTAAATTAAATGAAAATAAACTTTTTTGCAAAAATCAGTACCTAACAAAAGGCGCACTTAAAGCCTAAAATGCATTCTCTACCAATCGTGCCTGGAAATAAAAAAAAAAGTTAAAAATAATAATATACTTATACATCTACATACATCCCTACTTACAGGTTTAAAGGTACATATAAACAAATATATACATACATAATGCAGTTTCTATAAAAACGAGAGCTCAAAGGTTAAAGATCTACTTTGAATGCACGAACGTAGTACATAGTAAAGTATGACTATCAATTTAATAAACTTATTAAGTAATTAACAATATTATTTTAGTGAATGTAAAAATTCTGCTGTGTAAAAATGGAGCTGTGTTGAGTCCAAACGGGAGTACCCTGAACTCATAGATTCTTCCTTCCCATTGAAAACGTAGGTATTTCCTGTGTCTTGGATGGATTGGGATTAAGAAATAGGCGTCTTTTAAATCAATAGTGCACATATATGAATCCTTTGTTATGATTTTAAGAGCCGTTCGATGATCTTCTAATTTAAAATGCTGAGTAACAATATATTTGTTCAGATTCTTTAGATTTAGGATAAATCTCTTTTGACCATTTGATTTTGGGACTAAGAAAACCCTCGACAAGAATTGATCTGATCGAGGTCGGCACAGAGATACGGCACCAATGGAAATGAGGTCACTTATGATTTTGCAGTAGTCCTTCCTTTCCAGTTCCGATGAAAAGTGGTTGTCGAGGATGATTGTTTGTACAACTTTTCTAATAAAGGGATCCATCCAAAGGTACCCATTGATCCAGGAAAGTATAACAGTGTCATTGGTTATGTTCTTCCACTGCCGGTGGAAATATTTTAACCTGCCACAATGAGACGGGCTAACCTGGGTTAACGTCTCCCTGACTGGCGATAGCTTCTCGCAGTGCTGTTCTGCTTGGTCGGCTGACTACGCTGTTGTCGGTGTTACGGCCCGCCGCTGAGTCCGCCGCCGGCCATCTGTTTCCTGGAGTTGTTGAACTTCGATACTGCACCGCCAAACGCTTTGAGACCAGCGCTCGATCTCTTCACCAATTTACAGGCCTTCAGTTTGTCTGTTAAATCCTCGCCAAAAAGATATTTGTCTATGTTAGATTCTTGAAGCACACCCTTAATAGCCTTGTGCAAGGCTGGTATTATGCACGCCCTTCTTGCCACTGACTGGCTATGAATGATGGTAGTCGCACAATAAACGGCCCGCGTCACTTATTCGTTTTATGAGATCGGTATCCCCAATGTTGAGAGCAGAGTTAAGGGCAGTGCCGATGCACGAAATAGCGGTTGTCAACAGCTTCTTTTGCTTGTGGAGTACATCATCTCTCTTTTTAACAGAGGATGAGACCGCCTATCTAATGTGCAGGTTCAGGTCTGGGGCCGCAACATTACAATTCTCGGGGTACCGCTTCTGCAGCTCCTGTCGCGCTTCCTTATTGAGACATTCTTTCAAAATTCTTTCCAGCGCAAGGCGACGTCCTTATGGAATTTTTCCCCATTTTTCCGATCTAGGTCGGGATTCTCGTCTAGGATGTTTAATATTTCCTCTGCCAGTGGTGCGGGAAGTTGGGCGTTGGTGGGTGTCTTGTCCTTAGCTAAGGTGGGACCTGCTCTTTCTAGTTGACTGGGCTGTTCATCCTCCGATTTTTCCACTCCTTCGCTTGCATATTCTGGAAGGTATATTTGATTGTGTCAGATATGGCAACCTATTCGTGGAGTGTGTGCGCCTTGCGGCCGAACAATGCCTGGCACTGTCTTACTATCGGAGACCGAAACATAGAACCGGCGTGTACATAAGTACTCCCGTCCGACGTCCGGCGACACCATTGTTATTATAACAAACAATTGGGTCAAGCACAAGGTCGCTCGCTGTATTGCGCAATATTTCTTGTTATAATAGCAAAGTAAGCTTTACGTCTGTCGAGCAATTTAAGTGAAGGAAAATAATCACACGAATTATTCGCAACACTTGATATTAGCGCAGTGGAGCACTTTTGGCTGACGGCGTCAGGAAACAATCCCTCGAACTGCCCACAGCACACCTACGTCTGTCTGTTGGCCTTTGAAGGACTTATATTTTTCTCAGTCTGAGAATTAAACCTGGAGTGACGAAACAATCGCTCGCATTGCCCACAGCACCCACTTACGGCTGGCACTCGAGTGAAGGAACCAATTGCACGAATTGGACACAGCACACGTGTGTGCCTCTGTCTGCGGATAATGTTGTTTGCAGTGGTGCTGAAGGTGTTGGCCTCTCTCTCGTCGTCATCAGCGTGGCCGACGACGCGCGGCGACGGCGCGGCTTAGCACAAAACTCGCGCTCACTCGCACGACTATGCTGATATTCCAGAAATGACGTTCCAGGAAATAAATTCCGTGCGCCTGAGATGTGGCACTGAAGACAACCTTTCAATAAGAAAGGGTATTTTCTATATATTGCGGCTACATACCTTCTTGTGAGTCGCTGCTGGACGAGTGAAGCACCATGCGACGAAAACGCTCACGATAACTACCTCCGATTCTACACTGTCCGACGACCGTCCTCGTTGTTTCTTCTGCAAACGAATTTTCTGGAGAACTTCCTCGTCTAATTAATCACTAGTACGTACCTATTAAGTATTCTGTGCTAGTAGTACCTAGGTACGTACTTACAAATACTTAGTTTTTAATAGGGAAACTTTTCACCTGCAGATATTATATTCAGCTATTTACATATACCTAGCTGTTAGTAATGTACGCATCCTCCGCGCATGCGCACGGGTCACCACTCAGTCGACATTCGCAGCTCTGGGGCCGATAGCGGAGTAATTAAGCGTTGATTTATCTCATTAGCTACAATGTAGAGATTTTTAGTACGCACGTACAGTCAGTCACAGAAGCGCTCACCTCGCCGTTCACTTGTCCGAGTCTATTCATTTCGACTGTACATTGTTTGACGCTTTTTCACCCGACTATGGCGAAACCAAAAGGACGGTTATGATTTTGACACACATACATACATACACATACACATACATAGATACATATGTCAGCCTCGATAGCTCAGTGGTGCAGACAGTCGACTGTTGCTATTGATTGTTACGCAGCGCTGGGCGCGGTCAGTAATTGGATGGGTGACCGCTGCTCGACCGTTGGAGGCTGACCGTGGTTCGGATTCCACGTAAAACTGTAGGTCCCTTCCCTTACTACCTTACTCGGTAGTAGGGTTCCACCCGCCCGGGTTGATACCACCGCACTGAATGAAACGTCGGTCGAAACGGCTATGTAGGTACCTAAATAGTTTGTGTTTTCCGTCTAGTTCAGTGTAGCTGGGACGATGGAAGGGAAGTACTGACATGGCACCTAGTTCACCCGGTGTTATGGGCTGACATCACGGATGCTGTAGGTGATGCAGCCAACCGTGTCAGTTTCCATAAAACAAAAATAAAATAAAAAGGTATGTATGTATGTGTGTGTATATATGTGTTAATCTATTTCCTCACAGGGCCTATACTCCTTTTTAACCAATTAAGAAGTAATATGAGGCATTCTTGTATTTTTTTTATGGATACTCACACGGTTGACCTACAACATCAGTGATGTCAGCCCATCACAACATCAGGCGTCATATTGTAAACTTTGTAAATTGTTTGTCTTCAAACCCCACCGATCTAGGAAGCGATCTAGGGAGTTCCTCACCACTGCCTGCGATATCGCTTCTGATTTAGGGGTGTGTATAGTGATAGTAGACCGCATTGGTGAACGTCGTACGAATGACAATTAATCAAGTTTGCTGATTATTTCAAGCTTTTTTTGAAAAAAAAAGCGCATGCAAATTGGTCCACTTTTTAAGATAATTAATTTTTTGATTACTTAGAGACATAGCTAAGAACCCAGCTAAGTAACCAGATTTAAATAAAAAAAAACCCCCATCCAAATCGGTCCATCCGTTTGGGAGCTACGATGCCACAGCAGACACAGCCATACACACACACGTTAAACTTAACACCCTTCTTTTTGCGTCGGGCGTTAAAAACATGACGAGACATTCGAACCACTCGATTCGCAAACTTCAAGTTGAATATCGCAGCTGAGTGTACCGGCCGGTATCAGCGCACAACTCAACACAGTAAACTCGAGACAGATAGTGACTGATGTTTGTTATTTTATTCATAAAATATATTTACTTACATTTTAATTCATTAATTAACTGATTCGCATTTTGTATACGAGTTTATTTTGTAAGTATATAGTGCAGATAGCAAGGTACCGATGATAGTATCGTACTGACTGTGTGTGGCTCGGTACTTGAAAATAATAAGTCCACTGCATCTCTCCACGTGCATATTGTCAAAGACGACCAAGGGATAATGCTAATATGCCGTCATAAGGGCGGCAGGCTAGCCAACTCTCACCTTGGCACGGTCATTCCACAGTCACACAAAGTTAAAGTACCTACTTAAGGCGGTGACAAACGCCAAATACGCAAAACATGCAAAAAGTGCGACAAAGAAGGTCCAAAACTGACCAATTGACACACATTCAGAAAATTAAAAAAATACCAACCTATATTTTGGTTCCTTACCAACAAAGTGCATTGCTGTTTTTTTTAATAATGAGTAAAAGTAAGTAATAAACATAAAATTAAAAATATATAAAAAAAGCATGAATTTTTGAAAATCTGAGTATGTGTGTATTATTACAATTTTACAATACCACCGATTCAAAGGTCACAAAGCTCTGAGAAAACTCTATTCAATTTTTTTTATTATTTTATCCACGAAAGGAGATAAAAATAAAAAACAAAAAACGCCTACATGAAATTATTGACGTAATTCTTCAGTCGGAAGGGTAAAATTTTTGCCTTCGTCAATTTAGCAGGCACTTCAATAGTAGATACAATTTTAGTTCCGGGCTCGCTTGCTCGCTCCTGCCCTGCTGCGCCCGCGTGTCGGTCGTCATTTCTGTCTTCTGTGTTTGGATCGAATGGAAAAAAGATAGGTGGTTAGGTATATTTGTACCGTGTGGGATGGTAATTTAAAATAATAGCCCCACTGCATCTCTCCCCGTGCATGTCGTAAAAGGCGACTGAGGGATTTTTTTATGTAAACTGACACAGTTTGCTATATCACCTATAACATCCGTGATGTCAGCCCATAACACCGGGTGAACTTAGGTGCCATGTCAGTGCTTCCCTTTGGTCGTGCCGGCTACACTAAACTGGACGGAAAATACAAACTATTTCGGGATATGACTCCCTTCTTTTTTTCCGTCCAGTTCAGTGAAGCCGGTACGACCGAAGAAAAGCACTGACATAGCACCTACTTCACCAGTTGTTACGAGCTGACATCTCGGATGTTGTATCGTAGGTGATGTTGCCACCGTGTCATTTTCCGTACCAGTATACAGTACGACCGTATCAGTAATATCTCTCTTCTGTGGTATCTATCAGTATACGCTCCGGTACGTAACTTGACGGGGCGTTATATGCATGGCTTTCGTTGGTATAACCACAGAATAACTAATAGGTACTGTGGTATAACCATAGAATACTTATAATACTGGCGTATAGAAGCGACGCTCCGCCTCGAAGCGAGTTTGCTTCCCCCCGCGCCCCGCAGCCCGCGAGCGCTGTCTGGTCGACTTCTGGCGGACGGCTAGTCAGGCTGGCACCGACTGTCGAGAGGAGAGCGAGCGCACCTTCGAGAGGGAGTAGTAGCTACTTACACGTACGCGCGCGGTTCTTTCGCACTCACAGCACAGAACAACGATCGGGCCGGCCGCGCCCGCGCGCGCGGTGGACTTCAAACCTCCTTGTTCGCACTTACTTAGAGATGCAAGGCGCAATTTTGCACAAAAATTTCACTTGAAATTTTGCAGTGAAATTTTGCACTTTCTGCAAAATTACTGTGAAATTTTCATTCTTATGTGAAATAATGAAATTTATGTTACACAAATCAGATATCAATTTGGTTTCTTATTCTTCTTCTTGAGTCAATTTTAATGTCCTACTACTGAGCGCAAGCCTTTCCCATGAACATGGAAGGGAATTGTTATACATTTCCACGTGACAAGCTGGATTGGAAGCGGTTCCACAACAATTTTATATGTACTGCTGTGCACAGGTTTCCTCACGGTGTTTTCCTTCACCGGAGCGAATCTTAATCATATGAACATTTAAAAAAAGTGGCCGCCATTTTGAACTTTTTAGTTACTGGACCGATTGCTTTCAAAGTCGATATCTGGGTGTCTGTGTGGGCTCTGAATACGAATCCGTTGTCAAAATTTAAAAAAAGTGGCCGCCATTTTGAACTTTTTAGTTACTGGACCGATTGCTTTCAAAGTCGATATCTGGGTGTCTGTGTGGGCTCTGAATACGAATCCGTTGTCAAAATTTAAAAAAAGCGGCTGCCATTTTGAACTTATTAGTTACTGGACCGATTGCTTTCAAAGTCGATATCTGGGTGTCTGTGTGGGCTCTGAATACGAATCCGTTGTCAAAATTTAAAAAAAGCGGCTGCCATTTTGAACTTTTTAGTTACTGGACCGATTGCTTTCAAAGTCGATATCTGGGTGTCTGTGTGGGCTCTGAATACGAATCCGTTGTCAAAATTTAAAAAAAGTGGCCGCCATTTTGAACTTTTTAGTTACTGGACCGATTGCTTTCAAAGTCGATATCTGGGTGTCTGTGTGGGCTCTGAATACGAATCCGTTGTCAAAATTTAAAAAAAGTGGCCGCCATTTTGAACTTTTTAGTTACTGGACCGATTGCTTTCAAAGTCGATATCTGGGTGTCTGTGTGGACTCTGAATACGAATCCGTTGTCAAAATTTAAAAAAGTGGCCGCCATTTTGAACTTTTTAGTTACTGGACCGATTGCTTTCAAAGTCGATATCTGGGTGTCTGTGTGGACTCTGAATACGAATCCGTTGTCAAAATTTAAAAAAAGTGGCCGCCATTTTGAACTTTTTAGTTACTGGACCGATTGCTTTCAAAGTCGATATCTGGGTGTCTGTGTGGACTCTGAATACGAATCCGTTGTCAAAATTTAAAAAAGTGGCCGCCATTTTGAACTTTTTAGTTACTGGACCGATTGCTTTCAAAGTCGATATCTGGGTGTCTGTGTGGACTCTGAATACGAATCCGTTGTCAAAATTAAAAAAAAGCGGCCGCCATTTTGAACTTCTTAGTTACTGGACCGATTGCTTTCAAAATCGATATCTGGGTGTCTGTGTGGGCTCTGAATACGAATCTGTAGTGAACATTTAAAAAAAGTTGCCGCCATTTTGAACTTTTTAATTACTGGACCGATTGATTTCAAAATCGATATCTGGGTGTTTGTGTGGACTCTGAATACAAATATGTAGTGAATATTTAAAAAAAGTTGCCGCCATTTTGACCTTTTTAGTTATTCGACCGATTGCTTTCAAAATCAATATCTGGGTGTCTGTGTGGGCTCTGAATACGAATCCGTTGTCAAAATTTAAAAAAAGTGGCCGCCATTTTGAACTTTTTAGTTACTGGACCGATTGCTTTCAAAGTCGATATCTGGGTGTCTGTGTGGACTCTGAATACGAATCCGTTGTCAAAATTTAAAAAAAGTGGCCGCCATTTTGAACTTTTTAGTTACTGGACCGATTGCTTTCAAAGTCGATATCTGGGTGTCTGTGTGGACTCTGAATACGAATCCGTTGTCAAAATTTAAAAAAAGCGGCTGCCATTTTGAACTTTTTAGTTACTGGACCGATTGCTTTCAAAATCGATATCTGGGTGTCTGTGTGGGCTCTGAATACGAATCTGTAGTGAACATTTAAAAAAAGTTGCCGCCATTTTGAACTTTTTAATTACTGGACCGATTGATTTCAAAATCGATATCTGGGTGTTTGTGTGGACTCTGAATACAAATATGTAGTGAATATTTAAAAAAAGTTGCCGCCATTTTGACCTTTTTAGTTATTCGACCGATTGCTTTCAAAATCAATATCTGGGTGTCTGTGTGGGCTCTGAATACGAATCCGTTGTCAAAATAAAAAAAAAACGGCCTCCATTTTGAACTTTTTAGTTACTGGACCGATTGCTTTCAAAATCGATATCTGGGTGTCTGCGTGGGCTCTGAATACGAATCTGTAGTGAACATTAAAAAAAAGTGGCCGCCATTTTGAACTTTTTAGTTACTGGACCGATTGCTTTCAAAATTGATATCTGGGTATCTGTATGGGCTCTGAATACGAATCCGTTTTCAAAATTTAAAAATAGTTGCCGCCATCTTGCACTTTTTAGTTTTGACTACAGATTCATATTTAGAGCCCACACGGACACGCAGATATCTATTTTGAAAGCAATCGGTCCAGTAACTAAAAAGTTTAAAATGGCGGCCACTTAATTTTGACTACAGATTCGTATTCAGAGCATACACAGACACCCAGACATCGATTTTGAAAGCAATTGGTCCAGTAACTGAAAAGTTCAAAATGGCGGCCACTTTTTTTAAATTTTGACTACAGATTCGTATTCAGAGCCTACACAGACACCCAGATATCAATTTTGAAATCAATCGGTCCAGTAACTAAAAAGTTTAAAATGGCGGCCACTTAATTTTGACTACAGATTCGTATTCAGAGCACACACAGACACCCAGACATCGATTTTGAAAGCAATTGGTCCAGTAACTGAAAAGTTCAAAATGGCGGCCACTTTTTTTAAATTTTGACTACAGATTCGTATTCAGAGCCTACACAGACACCCAGATATCAATTTTGAAATCAATCGGTCCAGTAACTAAAAAGTTCAAAATGGCGGCCACTTTTTTTTAATTTTGACTACAGATTCGTATTCCGAGCCCACACAGACACCCAGATATCGATTTTGAAAGCAATCGGTCCAGTAACTGAAAAGTTTAAAATGGCGGCCACTTTTTTTATTTTGATTACAGATTCGTATTCAGAGCCTACACAGACACCCAGATATCAATTTTGAAAGCAATCGGTCCAGTAACTAAAAAGTTCAAAATGGCGGCCACTTTTTTTTATTTTGATTACAGATTCGTATTCAGAGCCTACACAGCCACCCAGATATCAATTTTGAAAGCAATCGGTCCAGTAACTGAAAAGTTCAAAATGGCGGCCACTTTTTTTTTATTTTGATTACAGATTCGTATTCAGAGCCTACACAGACACCCAGATATCAATTTTGAAATCAATCGGTCCAGTAACTGAAAAGTTCAAAATGGCGGCCACTTTTTTTTATTTTGATTACAGATTCGTATTCAGAGCCTACACAGACACCCAGATATCAATTTTGAAAGCAATCGGTCCAGTAACTAAAAAGTTCAAAATGGCGGCCACTTTTTTTTAATTTTGATTACAGATTCGTATTCAGAGCCTACACAGACACCCAGATATCAATTTTGAAAGCAATCGGTCCAGTAACTAAAAAGTTCAAAATGGCGGCAAGTATACATTGAAAATTTCACTTTAGCTTCACATACGATTCGGCTTAAAAATAATAAAAATGGAATACCTATTGCAAAGTTTCCAAAATTTAGTGAAACTTTCACTGCAAAATTGTCGTTTAGTTAGCGAGTAAAAATAAAACATGTGCATATAAGTTGATGTTTTTCTTTTTTTCTTGCCCTCCAATAATGGAGGTACATATACATAGATAGTCATAATTAAAAATGTTTCCTTTTAAATTACATCAAATATAATTTATAATATTGTCCACTACAAACTTCTCATAAAGAGTGCCAACCCTGTACCCAAGTTATCGAGGTCGCACCAATACACGCAAAGGCGCCCGCGTACGTGAGCAGTAGGTACACATTTTCGGCCGCTTCATAGAAAATGTGACTAGTGTCACGGGTGTGGTATAACGCTGTCTGCGCTTGAGATGCAAGGACTATAGAACCGTGCCTAAATAAAAGTAGCCTAGCAACAGCGGCGCGCTGCGGAGCGGGGGCGGCGGCGGCACTGTGGTGGCGCGGAGCGGTGACGACGCGGCGGCGCGGGGCGGCGCGGAGGAGCGGCGGCGCGGCGCGGAGGAGCGGCTTGTTATTGCTTGCTTGCATGCGTGAGTGGCACGCTGCTACTGAGTTACCGCACCGCACCGCACCCCACCGCACCGTGCCATGCTGCCGCCGCGCGCGCCGCGCGCGCCGGCCGGTACCTATGTTGCTATGATATTTGCCATACATACCTAAATGCCTATCTACCTATTACCTACCTACCTTTTTTTATTTTAGTTTTCATCGATAGTCTATTTAGAGGTTTATAAAAAGTGGTAAGTACATGAACTAAAATAATTTGGAAGAAATTACAATAAAATGTTATTTAGGTAAAATAATAAAAAATAAAAAATTAGAATCACGCATCAGTTACATAAGCCACAATCATTTTAATAATTAAAATAATAAAAAAGCAAAAAAAAAAAACATACGAAAGTGGGATTCGAACCCCGAACCATCAACTCTTTAGGCTGATAGCGACAAACTACGCTAAATGTGACTTGAACGTGCGAAGCGAAATTAGCAGTCGCATGGTACATTATGTAGAATTCCCGAATGCTCAAGGTCGTTGGCGTTTGTCACGGCCTTAACTATCTTCGCGCCTTCTTACTGCTAGGTAGGTAATTGTCTTGTCTAATATTTTCTTTAATTTATGCTTTGACCCAGTCACTGGGTCCTAGGACCTCAAAAATATAAAAAAATGGGTCCCAACAATAATTTTAATTAAGGGGTCCTAGAAAATGGGCCAAAACCTTCCGAGATCAATATTTTGCTAAACTTGGTGGTTGATTGCACCACAGCACCGATTACTCTGGCTTACCCCGTTGGTCGGGGGGATATAGCGTGATTGTATTTTGTATTTATGTAATTGTAGATAACGTTTCCTTTTTATTGAAAGCGCGTATGGCGCTAAGACACCCATATTATGTCTAAAGACGCCCACGGACATTCAGTCGCATTTTGCGAATACCATGCCGGCCTGACATGTGCCTATTCACTGCCCTCTTGAAGAAGCCAAAACAGTACTTGGGTGAAATACGTGGGCAGGGAGAGCGTTCCAGAGTTTACAAGTTCTGTGGAGGACAGATCTGCAGAACCGATTGGTATGCATCCGCGGTAAGTCCAGCCTGTAGGGATGCAATTCCTGCGCAGCCCAGTGTGCGTTGTGCGGAGGTGGAAAGGGGAAAGCGAGATCGCGCCAAACGTGCCTATTCTAGTCCACAACATCCCGTCTGGCTGAAGGGTGACTGGTGTAGGATCCGTGTGCCGTAAGTATAATATACATATTATATTAGTTAAGTACTAAGTATATGTGGGTGTACATATAGAATAAACTTTTAGGGCTCCGTACTTCAAAAGAGGAAAAAAACTGAACCTTATAGGATCACTCTTGCCTGTCCGTCCGTCCATCACAGTTTATTTTCTCAAAATCTGAATCCGCAGGGGCCTACCGTTTTTACGTGGAATCCGAACCACGCCACGGTCGGCCCCCAAACGATCGGGCGGTCACCCATCCAAGTATTTACCGCGCCCATGTGTGCTTATGATCGCAACCGACAGTCGACCGACCGCCACCACTGCGCTACCGAGGCTGACAAAAAATAGATCTGCCTACATAGTAAAATCACAAATATTGCTGCTGATTGATTAGACATACCGACACTTAACAATAAGTCAAGAGTGGCTTCCTACAGCGACTCCAGCTGTCACTTGCGAACAAAACAAGTCCCCATTATAACCAATTATAGCTCACATATTTCAATCCTTTTTAAACGCCTCACAGCAGAACAAAAACCAACCCAACAATCGATCTAATTAACAAAAAGGCGCGTAACGAAATGACGTTTAGCTGCGAGCACAAAAAAATAATCAAATTTCGAACACAATGGCGACGGTTCATAATCGCGGGCGACCGACGCTTCTGTCACGACTCGCTCCTTTTGTCGACGATTATTGCTTTTTGTAGAAAAATATTTTTTTATGTCGCCTCATGATTAGTCGGGCGATGTGTCGAGCGCCGAGACGTAGGGTGACGATCCTGACGTATTTAGAGCGCCAGATAAACCGTTTTAATTAAAAAAAAGAAACCGGACAATGAGGAGGGTTCATAAAAATAATATTTTTACAAGAGGGGCGGCGAGGCACATAATGGCGAGTTAATAATAAGCTGTTACTGATCCGACTTTAGCCGAACAGAGGGGGAGGGGGTCAGCGGCTGCAATTGGACTATTTATTATTCGGGAGCTATTTGAGAAATTATTATTATACAAGTATTATAATTGAGTGAATACAAAAATGGCGACAATATCGTATTTAAACAGGAGCCAGGAGCTAATGGCATAGTAAAATGTCGGTAAAATGCAAGAATATCAGCTTATCACAACTGTATGCAAGTAGATTATGTGTTGTTTGGGGCCTCGTAGGTTTTATTTAGGTACTTAAGTAGGTAAGTAGGTACTTGGGGTGGAAGAAATCTCTGTGGGGATAAGTTCGCCTTTGCACATCATGTAAACATATTATTATTGTAAAATGTTTTTGGATCAATAAAGCACTTCCTATCAATTTCTATATCTATATGTCAGTCAGTCAGCGTGTAAGCGTCCACTGCTGGACATAGCCTCTCCAATTTTCCTCCAGTCCTCCCGGCCTTCAGCGGTACGGAACCACTGCTTTCCGCCGAGTTACTTGATATGACGTACTATCTACCTGATTATTTATATCTCGCTTATTTATAGTACCGTGTGGGGCCGGTACTTAAAAATAATAGCCCCACTGCATCTCTCCCCATGCATGTCGTAAAAGGCGACTAAGGGATAAGGACAAGATGCCGTGCTAAAGAGCGACAGGCTCGCCACCTCTCACCTTGGCACGGTACTTCCACCGAGTCATGCAGCAGGTGGGTCTTCGTGCCTTACTTGCTGCTCGATCGATTGAATCTTGTTCAAATACTTTGCGAAACGTGGTTGTCGGTGTTGTGCTGTAATTTAGCGGAGTTCTTGCAGCACAACACCGATTACTCTGCTTACCCCGATTGTCGGGATTCAGAGTGTGCGATATGTACGCTCACTCTACCAATGTAGACGCAATCCGTAGAGTAGAGTGGTTATCTAATAGAAATCGATAGGGCGGAGAGCAGCACGGCAGTAGACTAGCCTCCCCTCCCGCCTACTCTATCTACACTACCGTCTAGTGCACTCGCCCGCTACTCTACCTGTGTGAACGAACACGTTATGATAGGGATAAATAACTACATAGTAAAGTTAAACCGTCTGAGCCTTGTCCTTGTAGCCATAAAACATTTCGACCAGTTCCCATTGAAGACAATGGGTCTAAGCCATAAACTAGTGAAGGCGGCATTAGGCAGGAACGTTTGTTGTTATCGATTTATTTATCGATGCTATCGACAATATACGTATGTATGTATATGTATAGGTAGGTAGGTATTATTTTGATAGCAGGCCGCAAGCTGACTGCAGAGATTTCAACCTGACACCACCTGCCTCCACTCTGCCGTGCTAGTACTGAGTGTGAACTCTACCGAAAATGGTAGAGTTAGCTGAGCAAAATAGTATAGTGCACTCCACCTCTCACTCTATACCAATTACTAATGTTAGGCATATATTTGAGTACCTACGAACTCATTAAAAATATTCAGACACAAAAAATTAAATATTCTGGTGATTATAGGATAAAGTTCATAGGTTTAGTTGCCTCAAAAATCACCAACTGTTACCCATTCGCTAAGTAAGAGAAATACTTCCAGAGCATTCCCAGAGGTCAAACACATTGTGTGCACAGTAAGGGCTCATATAATGTTTTTTTGATTATATTTGTATTATTTTAATTTTTATATTGATTTAATTGTGTCTGTTTTAGGCTTTATTTGATTTGAGTAAATAAAACTCGAGTTTCCTTGCACAAAATTTGGCAAATGTGAACATCGTGAGAATTTTGAACAGCCCTTTTAAAATATAATTAGCATACATCGGAATCCGCGGGGCACGAATGATTCAAGGTTGTTTAGTGATGGGACAATGTATCCACAAATATCGAAAATCGATCGTTATTTTAGAATAATATGAAATAATGTCGATTATTAAAACTAAGAGTATTTCTATAGAAAATAAGATATAATAAACAAATGTTGTATTTACTTTGTAGGTACAATACAAATCTGTGCAAACCACAATATTAGTTTTATTAGTATGGAATAGAAAGAATTTGATTTTTTTTGCCAACTTACACGTGTTACATCATATTGATATTGAAGACTTTTTTGTTACTGTTATGAAACTGAATCGATTAGGCTATAAAAATCAACCACCTATTTTTTTATTTAAACACATAAAAAAATATTTTACATAAAAAAAAGGCCAAGGTCCAAAAAAATAGGTCTTACAAAATTAGTTCATAGTAAGCTAAGGGGGGGGGGGGTTCTGTATCGGAAATAGATCACTTTTGAAGAACAAAGAATTTTTTTTTTCACAAATTTTTTTTTTTTAATGTTAATGTAAAAAAAAAAATTTTCTTAATCGTTTCGGTTTCGTGCTAGGAACAAAAAAGTCTTCCAACACGTATATCTCTTTCTTTCAGAAATTGTGAAAAACCACAATTTTAGTTTTATTAGTATGGAATAGAAATAATTTAATTTTTTTTACCAAATTACACGTGTTACATCATAATGGTCATGAAGACTTTTTTGTTACTGTTATGAAACTGAATCGATTAGGTTATAAAAATCAACCACCTATTTTTTTATTTAAATACCTACATAAAAAAAATTTTTACTTAAAAAAAGCCCAAGGTCCAAAAATTTTTATATAGGTTTTACTCTCTATATGATACAGAACCCCCCCTTAGCGTACTATGAACTAATTTTGAAAGACCTTATATAAATATGTATTATATTTACGTAATCGTTAACATAAAGTATACATGTTTATATAAGTACTGTAGGTATATAAGTATTCAGGTCTGAAATATGACATGAATAAAATACAATAAAGAAATAAATATGAGTATCGATAACAGTGTCGATTGTTTATTGATCGCCGTAGTCAATCCCTAACAAGGTCGTATTCGTGCCCCGCGGATTCCGATGTCTGATAATTAGTTTTGTTTACATTATAATACTGACCGAAGAAAGAAGAGAGCGCAATGTGCTCCATTTTCAACCGACTTCCCAAAAGGAGGAGGTTCTCAATTCGACTATGTTTTTTTTTTATGTTTGTTACGCGATTACTCCGTCAATTGTGGGCCGATTTTGAAATTTTTTTGTCAAGGTCATACTTTAGAGGTGGTCCCATATAAATTGTATCTAAAATGATTCAGCGGTTTTTGAAAAATCAACAAAAAAACTCTAGTTTGTGGTTACTTTCAGCGAAACTTTTGTGATGTGGACATTTTCAGCAATTTGCAGTTTGGCACGACGAATAATTCTGTACCACTTCAACCGATTTCGATTATTCTTTTTTTTATGTAATATTACTAAAATGAATTAAATAAAAGCGAGGCGGAATCGCGAGGCCGAAGGCCGGGCGAATCCGTCGAGTACACTGATAGCAAAAAATTCCTTAAAAAAAACTGTGAAATAAAATACTATTTATAAAAAATTTTAAAACCGACTTCAAAAATGTATGAAATTAAAAAAAATCGAACCCTAGAGTTGAAGGCGGTGCCAAAGCAAGCAAAAATTATGGATGAAAGAAAACATGAGTGGATGATATCATTTTGTAATTTTGTGTAGCCTTCTTTTGCACCGCCTTCAACTCTAGGGTTCGATTTTTTTTTATTTCATACATTTTTGAAGTCGGTTTTTATATTTTTTATAAATAGTTTTTAACACGTTAAAGTGATTGCGTCTGACTTCGCATCATTGTAAATAGCTAGGTATGTAGGTTTAGATATGCGGGTATCTATCGTTGAATGACTCGGTAAGGAAGGATGTAAGTTAATAAGTAGGTAAGTAGTTAGACACTCACTATTGGAAGTAGTCATGGCACGCACGAAGTGTATCGCGAAAGGTTATAATATTCTCAACAACTGACCTACAATAGGTAGGTATGTCTTTGGAGCTGATTTAGTTTAAAGTATTTACTAGCCCGCAGCTTCGCTCGCGATATTTGTATTCTGAACTATTTATTCATGTATTTATTCTGCAGATCTTTCCTCTAACTAGGTACAGAACCGGTGAACTCTAGAAAGTTCTCCCTGCCCATTTATAACTCCCCAAGTAGTGTCTCGGGTCCTTCAGGAGTGGCGTGAATGGGCACCTGTCAGGCCGGCATGGCATTCGCAACCCCCGCACACGACCGAATGTCCATGGGCATCGTTACACAACTTAGAACAAACTAAACGAAATAATTGTATCTAACTACAGGGTGGTCCAAAAAATGTTTTATACCTAGGTATATTATATTATACTAGCTGTGCCCGCGGCTCCACCCGCTCTCATATTTGACTTCTCTGCTAACCTCATAAGCCATTTAGCGTGATAGTAAGTAGCCTATAGTTGATGGGACGAATCAAGCTATCCGTAGATTTTTTTTTTATTAAAATCGGTTCAGTGGTTCCCGAGTTATAGGCGGACAGACAGACATACATACAAACAGAAAGCAGACGTTGGATTTTATTAAAGGTAAGGAATAAGGAATGAGGATAAGGATTTATAGGGTAGGTAGGTTGGGTAGGCAGTCTAGATTTGAGAGAAGCCGTGCTAGGCTAGTCCCCACTTTTTATTTAATACTAGCTTTTGCCCGCGGTTTCGCTCGCGTGAAATTCGTATTTAAAAAGATGAAAGTAAGTAAACCCGCTATATTTCGGCGCGCGGAACAATTCGGTTTGTATGAGAGCCACATCTTAGCGTAACCGGAACTGAATTTTATTTAGCCTATCCTGTGTCCCGTATAGTAAAATGTGCTTGTACTTTCATCGAATTCGGATGATCGGTTTAAGAGTTATGGAGGAACATACATACATACAGAACATATTTCTAAAAATCGTCAATTTAGTTTTAGTATCATACATAGGGTCTACAAAAGCAGTATCTCATAAAACAAAGTAACTTACCATCCCTTACAGATTTATTATTAGTATTGATTGATATTTTGAGAGTTCGCCTTTCTTGTTCGAATAGGTACTTTGCGAAACGTGGTGGTCGGTGTTGTGATGTAATTTACCAGAGTTCTTGCAGCACAACACCGATTATTCTGCTTACCCCGATTGTAGGGATTCAGACTGTGTGATAGTATATGTATGTATGTAACAAACTGGTATTACGTTCGTTCATATTCTACGTAACATGATCGTTTACTGTTCAGCTTCTTATAGAAATGACGTGTTCATATTAGTTTGAATGGGGTCATCGGGAACTAGGTATATTTAATCTAGGGATTAACTTCTTAGGAAAACTGCATGAAAATCGATATAGCCTTTTTTTTAGGGTTCCGTATCCATCTGAATCTGAATTTATTGTTAGGCCTACGTCGTCTGTCTGTCTGACCGTCCGTCCGTCCGTCCGAGTGCTGTATCTTTTGATATTTATTAATATCTACACCGATTGAAATTTTCACAGAAAATGTGTTGTTATGGCGGATGTGCCAGCAAATAATAAAAAAGCAAAAGTAAAAAACCGGCCAAGTGCGAGTCGAACTCGAAAAATACTAGCGACTATTATCAAACCTGCCAAGGCAGCACTTCAGCTTCACCAGAATTTTTTTTTTGAAAAAAAAAAATTACCTAAATGCCACTTTTGACCACTGACATTATGAGAAATCTGGAATAGGCAAAGGTGTAACGTAATTCGTGTACCCGTATTTGACAGTACGTTTCTTTATCTTTATTTTAATATATGACTTGTATGGGGAAATTGTACATTTTTGGTCAGAAAAAATCGGAAAAAATGGCGAGCGTGTTTTGTTTTGCCTGGAGTGCAAAAAATCCTTCTGTGTTTCTAAATAAGTGAATCCTCAAGTGTTTGTTATGATTGCATGCGTAATTTCATTATAAATAAGTGAACGGACTTTACTGATCTAAATTCATTAACTTACGAAATATTCGAATTTATGCGGGAACGTGCGGGCCAAAATTTCGCGTTTTTGCGCGCGGCGAAAATGGCATGGAACTTAAGGTAAGTAGGTAAGCATTACAAACAAATGTTTTATAAGATTAAGTTATGTGTTAGGTAAGTTTGGTAGATAAATAAAAACAACAGTCAGTAGGTATCTGACGGTGTTCTCGTCTCGGCCGACGACGTTTCAGCACGAGACGGCGGCCGCCGCGCCGCCCCGCTCCGGTCCGTCCGCTCTCTTATCTGAACAATATTATTGTATTTTAGCTGATGAATGAACACATTCGAATAATTAAGTTATCGGAGAGATAAATACTTAGTAGCGGACGTTATTATTATACCTAGTAGAATGTCTAGTGCACTGCGGGCGGTTTCACAGCTAGCTAAGTATGTATGTAGCTGGGTCGTTCTTCTTTTTAGGTACAATGAATCGAAGTTTTTCCGTTTTTTGGGTTTTTGAACTATCGATAAGTGTACGATTGTATTTGTTTTTTTATTAGAACTAATTAGAGTTTACTTTACGGCCAATACTGTTTTTTTTAATTGTGTTTTTTTTTTATAATGTGACAGAGTGGTCTTTTTCAGCGCAGACCACATTTTGGCTTACCACTCTGTCACGGCATTCTACGAAAAACAAACGTTTGAGAAAAATGCTGGTTAGAGAAACTGAAAGATTACATAATATTAATAGATAGAAAAATATGGATGATTATTCATCGAACATTATAAAACCGAAAATCAATACTCTAATGGGATGCCATAATAAGACGAAGGACAGGCTATTGTACCTAAAAAAAGAAGAACGACCCAGCTATGTGTTCTTTATTGAAAACCAATTATAAAAATTAGGCACAAAACAATAGACGAGCTTAATGCGTCGAGGCATTCTATTCTAACTAACCTTTGGGATGTGGGAGAAGTTAATGCAGGCGAACAAGAATAGTTTGTTGCAATGTACCTAAATAAATACTTTAATACGCATATTAAATGTATATAATAGATTAAAATATTATGTACATTAATCAATGGTACTGTTGTTCAACACCATCAACTGAATTATAGTACCTACCTACCTACCTACCTACCTACCCTACCTACCTACCTACCTACCTACCTACCTACCTACCTACCTACCTACCTACCTACCTACCTACCTACCTACCTACCTACGTATGCAGAATATTTTTATTAAAATAGTAGATAAGTATGTAGATAGGTACTTTAGGTAAATATTTAGTTTAATAAGTTTCATTAAAAAATAAAAATAACAACAATGCAGGTAATGTGACGTTTAAATTTTGTATTGTT
The DNA here is from genome assembly GCA_946902875.1 of Nematopogon swammerdamellus. Lineage (NCBI taxonomy): Eukaryota > Metazoa > Arthropoda > Insecta > Lepidoptera > Adelidae > Nematopogon > Nematopogon swammerdamellus. The sequence continues at coordinate 16,012,723 of OX336358.1, forward strand.
GTAACCTACAACATAAGACGAGCTTAAACCATAAAGCCTAGTTCACATTAGTAGAGTTAGCTAGCGGTAGAGTGGACTACCTACTATTTTGCCCTACTAACTCTACTCTACTGTTTTCGGTAGAGTAGCCGTTCACACGCAAAAGTAGGGTGGTAGAGTAGAGTAGGCAGTGTAAAGATAAAAGCACTACAATGAGCATCGCCCGCCGTCGTAGTCGTCGTAAATTATAGGTATAATACTTGTCTCAAATTAGGTACACCTACCTACCTACCTGCCTACCGAGTCTCGCCTACAGTCTTAACCCGCCGGCGGCAACTGATATTTCCTGAAGTTTGATCGAAACAGAGGAATAGGTATGAGTAGGTAGGTACCTACTTACCTAACTAGTAGTTGTTTTTAAAAATAATTCTTGTTTTTTTTAGAAAATTTTCCATGAAAATTGTGTCAATCCTCGATCGACAGAGCCAAATCACCTCTCACCTGCCTCTCACGCAAAACGCACTCAACGAGTTGCAATGCAAGCTGATTATTGCGGACTGCAGTCTGCATATATTTTTTTAAATACATATCACACACGCTGAATCCCGACAATCGGGGTAAGCAGAGCAATCGGTGTTGTGATGCAAGAACTCTCGTAAATTACAGCACAACACCGACCACCACGTTTCGCAAAGTATTCGGACAAGATTCAATCGATCAAACAGCAAGTAAGGCACGAAGACCCACCGGCCACCAGCTGCATGACTCGGCGAAAGTAGGTACCGTGCCAAGGTGAGAGGTGGTGAACCTATCGCCCTTTAGCACGGCATCTTGTCCTTATCCCTCAGTCGCCTTTTACGACATGCATGGGGAGAGATGCCCCGCACGGCTTTTTAAAGTTTTAAAGAATTCACCTTGGAAGAGTTCAAAGAACTATGAACCAAATTCATTATGAATAAGCACTTAATAGCGTAGTAGGTAAATATCTTACACATATTTACATCTGTTTTTATTTTTAACTTAAAAAAATATTCAACTCAATGATCGTGTGCACTGATAGAATATCTCACAACTAAGTGCGGCTTATATTCGTAATTAACTAGGTACGTACGTATCATTGATAATATGTGGCTAATTGGAGCAGGGGTCGTCTCGGAGGTCAGCCCAGTGTAATATACTCATAGTAAGCTAAACTACCTCATCAATACTTCATACATAGTAAAGGTGCATGCAAATTAAATATATAATGACCTTCACATGTAGATACATAGGTATACGGCTGACGCAAGGGTGATTGAAAGACGTAGGTAACCTGTGACCGCTCGTTATAATATTTTAAACATAGATTTTAAATTAATTAGTGTAATAACGGCACTAAAGATCTATTAAATAAATGCAGTAACGAATATGTAGTGAAATGAACATTAAATGTAGGATTTAATATTTATACACCTACCCATATGTCAGTAGGTGCGTTTTTAGGGTTCCGTATCGTACGGATACGGAAGCCTATTACTAAGCCTATGTATATACGCTGTTTGTCTACCCTAAGCTGTCTTTTTTTTAACCGTATAATAGGCACCAGGTTGAAATTTTCACATAATAAAATAATAATAAATAAAAAAAACAAAGAGTAAAAAATTCAACAAGAAACGCGTTTTTTTTTCAAGGTATTTTATCTCTATCGTAAAAGAGTTAATAGGTCAAGCGTCAAACTTGGTGTGATTATAGTGCAAAGTCTGAAGTAAAAAACAACAAATGCCTACCTACCTACCTAATTAAAACCGACCAATTACGTACGAAACCCTCGATGCGCGAGTCCGACTCGCACTTGGCCGGTTTTTTTGGCATAGTCCTGAATAATTAATTTGCGTGTTGGAAAGATACTAGTAAATTATGCTAGCTAAGGAGGTAAGTGCTTTCACTGTGTGTGTTTCACGAGTTGTGTCACGAGTCACGAGTGGTGTCACGAATCCTTTAGAAAACTAAAAAGCTTTGCAATAGTAACTACATACGTAATACCTACTCGCAACAATGCGTTCCACTCCTGCTCTGTGGGCGAACCTTTTTTGTAAGAAGAGTGTGAAGAAGAAGAACGTGTGGGGCTCTCCTAATAATTATTTAATAATAAAAAAAAAACATTTAAGGTCTTGACTTCATTAATTTGTAAATTTTGAGCGGGTGATAATAAATAGTGGATGAGACGAACGAACCGATAAACGCGTGTTTTGTTTTATTAGTTAAAAAATCCTACTTAAGAACTTATAAAATGGGCCGGTAGCCCTTCTTCTTGGGGGAAATATTGTCCTATTACTCCGCTGTGTAGCTAGGTAGGTGCTTTAGGCAGAAAAGGGCATTTGAAAGGACTCTAGGCTTTTTTTTACTAGCTTCTTCTTATAAATGCGTTTTCTTCATTGAAATATTACAAGAGGTTTCTTTCATCAGGATCTGGTTATAATTTGTGTAGTTCAGAGAGAGGATTATTTATTCTTTATTCGTGATTTGTATGTATGTTGGTAGGTACACTACACTTGAATTTGTGATATTTAGATTTTTACAATTCACATCCTTTAGGTGTAGCGTTGGCAGGTGTCGCGGACTCACCTCCTGGAAACCGGTGCGGGAATATCCTGCCGTGCCGGTTGATGAGCCACGGGTAGAGCTGGTAGGACTCGCGCGGCACCGGCTGCGGCGGGTGCGCCGCGTGCGCGGGGTGCGCGGGGTGCGCGGGGTGCTGCGACAGCGGCGCGGGGAAGTGCTGCTGCTGAGCGAGCGCCGCCGCCAGCGCCGCGCCCTGGAAGTGCGCCAGGAACTGGTGGTGGTGAGCCTGCGCCTCCAGGTAGGGCAGCCGCTTCATCTCGGGGCTCGGGAAGACGGCCGGCAGCGCGCTCGGCCGCAGCAGCGGGTGCGGCGAGCGCGGGGACGGCGGGGAGCGAGGGGACGCCGCCGGCGAGGAGCCCGGGCTCGCGGGCGCCGGCGACGTCGGCCGCCGCGCCTGCGGCGACCCACCCACGATAGAGTCTATGCTGAAGCCGATCTTCGGCTTGGACGGCACCGCAACTACAGGCGTCGGTGCGAGAGGCATCATGCTGGCTCGCCGCTACGTTCCTCGTTCGGTATCCACTCTACAAACCGCTCACAATCACATTTTCGGGCTAAAATCCTGGCCACCGGTCACTTGTCACTCGCGGGGGTGCGCGTTGCGTGTGCGTGCGCGGCGCGCGGACGAATGAGCCGGGCGGCGGCGCCGCGACGCGCCGGCGGCTTCCCCACCCCGCGCCCGAGGCGGCGCGTCGCTCCCATTGGTGCAGCGGCGCGTGGGGGCGGAGCCGAGCGGCGGAGGCGGGCGGAGCGGCCGAACGCTTCCATTGTTCCCTTCGTTTTGTATTCAATTACGACGGGAGGGAGGTACGCGCCGCGCTCGGCTCGGCGGCTCGCGCGCGACGCGGCTCGCTGAGCGGGTTCGCGGGAGGTTGGCTTTTTATTTTGTACTCGCGCAGTCCGCGCTGTTTATCTTGCTGGATGACGAATGTCGCGGGAAGGTGACTATTTATGTGCTTTTTGCGCGATTCGTTTTTAATTAGTTGGGAGGGTTCATTAGCAATAAATATAATGTAAGTGCCTTCTTGATTATAGCTAACTAAGTATTGCGTTCGAACTTCTGTTATTACCGATGATTACTCATGTTCTTGTACTTATTTCTTTAGTAATAATTTCTTGTAGGTACCTACTTACCTAGGTACCCAACTATACCTAACTCTCTGAATTTTCAATTTACTTGATAGATACCTAACTGAGATAATGCTTAGATACCTATAAATTATTACAAAACCCTGTCTAGATACTTGTAAACTAAGCTAAATATGTAGGTAAGTGCTTTCACTGTGTGTGTCTCACGAGTTGTGTCACGAGTCACGAGTGGTGTCACGAACATTCCTTTAAATAAAATACCTAAGTAGGTACCTACCTACCTACCTACCTAGGTACCTACCTACTAAGTACTACCTATACCTAATGCTGAATAATACAATCAATAAATAGTGACAATGTGTTCCAGAGTCAGCTGAAAATATTTCTCGTAGACAATCCATTTTATAAGTTAAATTAATTTTTGTCTTAGGAAGGTACTGTAAATAAGAATTCTGCTGACTTTCATAATTCAATTTTTTTTTATGTGAACCAGCATGGGTGGCTGTGCTGAGAGACCAATGGTGCAGTCGACAGAGCCAAAATCACCTCTCCTCGCGAAACCACGCTCAGTTAGGTGCCATGCCAGCAGATTTGCGGACTGTTGCTAGTACTCGCCGACGCCCTATTAACTCTACCGCTAACTCTACTAATGTGAACTAGGCTTTATGAATTAAAAATCCACGTTTTGTCAAGTTTTTTAAATTAATCAAGTAGATACCTACCTAGATACTTACATTACATGAACCTAGCTAGTCTGTCTGTACCTAACCTACCAGTGCGACTTCTGCACAGCAGAAAAATATCTAAGTAGGTAAACAGTCTAAACAGGTACCTGTTAGGTCACAGAATACTTACCTATTATAGGTAGGTACCTACCACAACTAAGAAAAATGAGTAACTCTGCGGTTCGCACCGCGGTCCGCGAGTAGGTAATGCCGCGGCGGGTACCTAAGTGTTAGGTATGCCTCGGTGGCGAATTAGCGGTGATTTCGCATTCAAATGCTCCGCGCGCGGCCCCGGGCTGCGGGCTCCGGGGCCGCCCCGCCCCGCCCGGCTAGTGCAAACACACAGTAGGTAATCAGACCTTACTTACTACACCGGCCACCGGCAGACAATATCAAAAGGCTGGAACTGTCTTATCATTGCGTTCAACATTTAATTCGTCCCGAACATATATAGGTATACCTATAGTTCGTAGTAGGTACCTAAAGTTAGTAGTAGGTACCTACCCGAAAGGGGATGAAAATCTACGCCGGAAAAAGTTTGTTCTATGCGTTGGTTCTATGGAGTTTTATTTTGAGAAATAATTTTTACTTTCTGTACCGTATGTGGGGTCGGTACTTAAAAAGAATAGCCCAACTGCATCTCTCCCCGTGCATGTCCTAAAAGCGGTCAGAACGCTCCGTACGGCCAATGGAGCGGTACTTCCACCGAGTCATGCAGCGGGTAGAGTCTTCTTGCCTTACATGCTGCTTGAAAGGTTATCTTGTTCGAATAGGTAGGTACTTTGCTAAACGTGGTGGTCGGTGTTGCGCTGTAATTTACCAGAGTCTTGCAGCACAACTGTCAGCCTCGATAGCTCAGTGGTGCAGATAGTCGACTGTCGCTATTGATGATTAAGCAACGCTGGGCGCGGTCAGTACTTGGATGGGTGACCGCTCGACCGTTGGAGGCTGACCGTGGTTCGGATTCCACGTTAAAATGTAGGTCCCTTCCCTTCTTACCTTACTAGGTGGTAGGGTTCAACCCGCCCGGGTTGCTACCACCGCACTGAATGAAACGTCGGTCGAAACGGCTATGTAAATAGTTTGTGTTTTCCGTCCAGTTCAGTGTAGCCGGCACGACCGAAAGGGAAGCACTGACATGGCACCTAGTTCACCCAGTGTTATGGGCTGACATCACGGATGTTGTAGGTGATGTAGCCAACCGTGTCAGTTTCCATAAAAAAAAACAACTTCGATTGCTCTGCTTACCCCGATCGTCGGGAAACAGCGTGTGGTATGCAGGTATGTATTTTTACTTCCTTCCTTCCTTACCTATAATAAAATCCAACGTCTGCTTTCTGTCTGAGTGTCTGAGTGTCTGAGTGTATGTCTGTCTGTCCGCTTATAACTCGAGAACCACTGAACCGATTTTAATAAAACAAAATTGTACGGATAGCTTGATTCTTCCCATCAACTATAGGCTACTTACTATCACGCTAAATAGCTTATGAGGTTAGCAGTGAAGTGAAATATGAGAGCGGGCGGAGCCGCGGGCACAGCTTTCTTCATACAAACATACCTACTGAAACAATAGACAAATGTAGACGGTTTGCGGTGACATCCAAATAAATGGCAACCACACAAAATATTATAAATAAATAATAACACAATTTTTAAGACGAGACGGAAGTTCATTTTCTCCATACAAAATCGTCTTTCGACATTTCTGTTTTCTAGCACCGTAAACCTTATCCGATTTTTACAATGTTTTTTCTGTCTCAAGGACAGTCCAATCTACGTTCCTGTCATTTTAGATGAAATATACCTACAAGACCGGAGCTAAAAATTTGTATTTCGACCCAAGAAATTGGATTTCTTTATTTCTGTATTTTTATTTTATTATTTTTTCCTTATTTTTTTAGGTCATGAAGTTCATTACCTAAGCTTTATTGAGTCATCCATCATAATATCATCCATCACTTTAGATATTCCAAACATAAAAAGGTTCGACTGTCCTTATTACAACAAAAAAATCTGGCATACAATATTAGTCTATGATCTGGCGCACGGAGGTTTCCGTATCTATCCGCTATTATCCGCCTATCTTTTGTCTTTCAACAATGCAATGTATAGAAGTATGTGGCGCCATCTATTATTCAATAGTGTGACTAATCGATTTTTCGGACGTTTGGTTGTATGCGAGCCCCCCTTAATTTTTAACTTTTTCTTATTTTTCTTATTTCTTGTTATATCCACATATTCTGTAAAATTTCAAAGGGCTACCTTTACGGATCAAGAGATACAGCCCTCGGACAGACGGACGAACGGACGGACGGCGGAGGCTTAGTAATAGGCTTCCGTACGGGATACGGAAACCTAGAAATATTGTCAAAATCTGATAAGGTTTAGGGGCGAAAAAACATAAATGCCGAAAGACGATTTTGTATGGAGAAAGTTAACTACCGTAACTACCATAACATTTCGTTGCGTACCTACATACAGTAGAGTAGGTACCTACTCGTAACGAGCTCAACTCAATATTTGTATAGGTACGATATACCTATCTACGCCTCTCCAATATTCCTCCAGCCCTCCCGAACGTAGACTAGGTAAACGCACTGCTTTCCGCCGACGTAATTGATGTCGTCGTCCCGCACCTGACCGGTGGTCTTCCCACACTCCGTTTTCCTGTTCACGGCCTTCCAGTGTAGAACACGGTTATTCTAACGGTCGTCTTTTCAGCTGACGTGCCCAGCCCACTGCCACCAGAGCTACGTAGGTACCGATAGCTTTCCGAGATATCCAAGAGCGCTGTAAACTAAGCGCAAGTCACCTAGTAACAAGGTGATAGCAATAATTCTTTGGTTAATTCTAAAAATGTTCCGCGTCATGAATATTATTATAAGTTTAAAAAAAAAAAAAAAATTATTGCTAATATTTGTTTAATAGTAATTAAGAGTAACCATTAATAATCTTAATACAACCGAGATAATATAACTCAAAATAATTTTGAAGTTAATATTTCAAATACAATTTTAAACTCTCTGGTCACCGCTCTGGTTATGGACTGTGAAAATGCGGGGCCTCATCCGAGAGAAACTGAATTGTTCCATCTGGTATTTGCGAACTATTTGTACCTACAGCACTACTGGTTAATAGCTGAGCCCGCGGCTTCGCTCGCGAAACTCTCGTACTTGGCTAATCGAAAAGGTCAGTTGAATAATCTGTCCGTGATTATGTTGATTGATGTAGGTATAAAGAATTATAGGTGCGGTGCCCTATGTAGGTAGTCTTCGCCCTTGAAACCCAGTGAATGAAAGAATGTAAAATATTGACTCATTGTTACCGTCATATTTGTCGTTATAAAAATTTGAATTTGTTTAAAATTAAACTTTAAATTTTTTTAATTTATTTATTGTAATTGTAGTTTTAGTTGTTTTCTTAATTGTATTGTATTGTATATTGATCATTCATAATATGGCAGTTAGACTGCACTGTGGACTGCACTCTAACGTGTCACAATTTGTTCTATATCTTTTGTAAATCCAATTTTTTTTCCTACTAGAAAGGTAGGTAGGTATACCTACCTTGTTTTCTCCTGTGCCTCATCGAGGTGATACCTGATGGTATTTTGCAATGTTTTGTGCTTACGTGTGTTGGGAGCAGCGGAAGATCAGCGCTGCAGCGCTCTCATCGCGAGGCAGCCGCAGCACATACGCTGAGCTGGATCCCTGTTCCTCCTAGCCACAGCATATATATGGCCCATGTTGTATATTATGTACCTACTGTACTGTAAATTACTGATGTGAATGAGGAAATAAATGCTATTCTATTCTTATATACCTTGCCCCTTACTAGGTGGTAGGCTCAAATTGTAGCCGACTGGGTTGGTACCACCGTACTGGATGTAAGATGCCCGCATAGCAGCCTCGGTTGTATTCTCCTCTAGTCCAGTATAGCCAGCAATCCAGGGAAGTCTCCGGTATGGCACCTACCTTCTCGGAGGTGATATTGGATGGTCAGAGCATGCGCTTTGGCCCCTCTGACTCAGCCACCCATACCAGATTAGATAAAACAAATCTACCGCTGTAAAATTCAGTTTAACATAATACAAATCAATTACCGGAGAACAAAACAATGCAACACATCTTATTATGCCATTTAGCGGGTTTTATAGGGCGAAGACTATACCTATTCAACCGACCACGGAACAAGAGGAACTCGCTTCCCTCATCCCACCTCCGCCTGTTTGAATTTGCGAAACCTACCATACTCTCGCGGAACACCCCTTTGTAGTCGACAGAAGAGTTCTTCGCATGGCAAGACTCTCTAACTAAATCGCTCTTGTGTTGCACTGCAAAGGTGTGGAATGGACTTCCGGGGAATATATCTTTCCTTAGGTATATTTACCCCTAAAACCTAAAATCCACAGATCTTCAAATCGTGGGTAGACACCTAGACGGTACCGTGTGGGGTCGGTACTTAAAAAGAATAGCCCCACTGCATCTCTCCCCGTCGCATGTCGTAAAAGTCGACTAAGGGATCGTCAGCCTCGGCAGCTTAATGGTGCGGTCAGTTATTGGATGGATGACCGCCCGACTGTTGGAGGCTGACCGTGGTTCGGATACCACGTTAAACTGTAGGTCCCTTCCCTTCTTACCTTACTAGGTGGTAGGGTTTATCCCGGCCGGGTTGATACCACCGCACTGAGCGAAACGTCGGTCGAAACGGCTATGTAAATAGTTCGTGTTTTCCGTCCAGTTCAGTGTAGCCGGCGCGAAATGAAGGGAAGCACTGACATGGCACCTAGTTCACCCGGTGTTATGGGCTGATATCACGGATGTTGTAGGTGATGTAGCCAACCGTGTCAAGTATCCATAAAAAAAAAAAAAAAAAGACGGCCTTTTCCACATAATGTAGGTACTACCACACGCCACACGCACATAACATAATCTACACGTAAACCGCACTGGCAGCTTCGCGCCGTGAAATAGCCCCTGCCGGAATCAGTGCGAAGCTCCCTATAGTTCGCTTCTCTGATAGATCTTCAGTAGGTATCTTTGAAATAAATCGTGTTGGTTGGATGCACGATTAAAAGGGTCGATTTGCGGTGGTCTCGGCGGCGCGGCGGGTTCAAATCGGGCCGTTTTCACCGAGCGGCGGCGGCGCGGCGCGGAGGTGCGGCGGCGCGGCGGCAGGGACGTCTACCGTCACAGAATACATAATAGGTACTAGTAGCGCCCACTGGACGAAGTAACTATTAAGTAATCTGTGCCACTGGTAGCGCCCGATTTTATCCCCACCTTATAAAGCCTAAATAAAGCCTTATAAAGCCTATTCTTTATTCTTTATTCATCATTCATATGGTAGTACACTACGCTTGAATTTGTCCTGTTAGTTTTTACAATCCGGTTCGATTACACCCACAAAGAAGAGCCGGCAAGAAACTTCGCAGGGTTCTTTTTAACGTCTTCAATTACAATACATTGTGACTAGCTACACAATAGACACCGCTTACAGTGTTAAGATATAGTTTGAGAGCTACATAGAATAACTGTAATATAAGCTTGATAATTCTGACCACATAAAATCAAAAGTTAAAGTAAAAGTATAGATAAAATCAGGTGTATAGAGCCTTTGTCAGAAATTGTTGATACATATCGTATCAAGTCATGTCATGTCAGTTATAAATATTCATACCACATTGTAGTACAATGTCAAAAAATAAAATAAATAAATTTGATACCTAATGTATCAATTAGTCAAAGTAATATTTTAGTATGCGTGCTAAATAAACTAGGCACCCACCTATAAACCTAGGCACCCGGGTTCTCTAAATAGTTTCTTTGTCGCACCGCTAGAGTGTGGAACTGCAGCCTAGCAACAGTCCGCAAATCTGCTGGCATGGCACCTAACTAAGCGTGGTTTCGCGAGGAGAGGTGATTTTGGCTCTGTCGACTGCACCATTGGTCTCTTGGCACAGCCACCCATGCTGGTTTACATCGTGCAGTAGATACCTACACTGCCAAGTGCCAGGCCTCACGCACTCTATGTACTTGCGCGCGCTAACTACCGCCCAGCGGGCCTCCCCGGCGAGCATTCACTGAAAATTCGTCAGCCGCGCGAAGCATACCTACACGCGCTCATACCATTCACCAGGCCTCAACGTGATTCACTAAATTAAACATACATCACCAGTATACCTTTCACATCTCATAACTCATATTAATTTACGTTCATCCACTCACCATGTATCCATAAAACCATCATTTGCTTTCTATTTCTATATAAAAAATAATATAAAAAGAAGAAAATATTAAAAAACATATCTATCAAATCATTATTTCTCACTTGACTGAAGACGCCACCGACATCGGGGCGAAATATTTCATCAATAAATGTGCTTTTTTATTATTATTAATAAAATATGTGTTTTACATAGAAGTAACTATTATGTAATCTGTGACACTGCACTCAAATTTGTCACATATCTATATCATTCCGCCAGTTCTATTATCACGGAGATTATCACAGCGGAGGAGAAGAGCTGGCGAGGCACTTTTTGGAAATGTTTTCAACGTTTACTTAATCTAGGTACGTAATTACAAAATGTTTGCCACTGCCTACACGTGTAGCTATACAATATGTTACGCGTATTATCGTGATTCTCTCTTCACTCCTTTATTCGGCATTCACAAACCGCACACTGCACATTTCATTGCGAAATGAGTTTACTTTCCAATAGTCAGTAGTGTTCTGTCGGAGGATGTATAGCTATGTCTAGTAGTTATGTAGGTACACAGTACAGGTAGGTAGCGGGTAGGTAGGTTAGGCAGTGTAATCTCGCGCCGAAGAGCTGATGAAATTACACTCATTATCGAGGCTTTATCGATCGTGAGCACGCTCAGAGCACACACCCTGCGGCGCGCGGTATCTAGGTACCATCCCGCCGCCGCTAACAAGGGAGCCGTTTCGAAGCAGTTCTTTGCACAAAAGAAATTATTTCTGTTTTTGTTCGGTTGCTCGGTTGTTTCTACCTAAACGTTGTTAGTTGCCACAATTGTCAGCCTCGGTAGCTCAGTGGTGCGGTCGGTCGGTGGAGTGTTTTTAAGCACACCTGAGCGCGGTCAGTACTTGCATGGGTGACCGCTCGACCGTTGGACGCTGACCGTGGTTCTGATTCCACGCAAAACTGTAGGTCCCTTCACTTCTTCCCTTACTAGGTGGTAGGGTTTATCCGGGTTATGTAAACTGACACGGTTGGCTACATCACCTACAACAATATCCATCATGTCACTCCATAACACCGGGTGAACTAGATGCCATATCAGTGTTTCGCTTCATTTCATGTCGGCTACACGGAACTGGACGGAAAGCACGAACTATTTACATAGCCGCTTCGACCGACCTTTCATTCAGTGCGGTTGTACCAACCCGGGCGGGTTAAACCCTACCACCTAGTAATATAAGAAGGGAGTCATATCCCTTAGTCGCCTTTTACGACATACACGGGGAGAGATGCAGTGGGGCTATTCTTTTAAAGTACCGGCCTCACACGGTACAAAATATGGTAGAGAGCGTTCCAACTAAAAGTTCCCTTTGCCGTTATGTTGGCTCCACTGTCTATCTGTCAAAACAGCGTTGAGGGTTGCTATGTGTACAGATTTACCCGTAATTATCAGTATTTACCGTATTTTTTGTACGGTACATACCGATTACATTATTATGTAATATAATCTTCACAATCTGGCAGCAGAAGCACTGACAGTGACACTCACAGTGAAGCCAACATAACGGCGAAGGGAACTTTTAGTTGGAACGCTCTTTAGATATAGTGATGGTGGAGTGAGAACGCGCCACACACACGCGCGTCCATTGTTTGTTGTAGCGGTGCTCGTTGGACGGAGCGAGGAGCGGAAGGTGGCGGTTATAGCGTGGCCGATTCGGTGTAACCACACCACACACCACGCTTCCGTCAACCACCGCGCGCGCAGTCAGCTGAGAGTCGCGCGCGCAGAGCAACTAGCTATCCACTCAACCTAGTAAATGGGTGAATCAACTTTTTCTTGTTTTTGGTATCTGACTGAAAACAGGATATTATGTTGATAAATTCACCTTATTTTAATAGTTAGAGCAACTCTCAGATAAGTAATATTGATTAATAAGAAAGAAGCTGCACAAAGAATTCTGAGTACTTACCTAATTTAAAAAAAATATTGGTTACCCTGGGGACATCTGTGGGACATCCCCTTTTTTCCATACAAAACTGGGGACAAAATTGTCCCCTGGGTTACCCCTAAAAATTTGGTTAATGTTTTATTTTAAATAGTTCTCTTCTTTTATTTCAATTGCCTATCAACCTAAGTATTTTATACTTATTGATTTTCAACTAAGTAATAAATTGTAATACACTTTTTTTTTTTACTTTGCAGCTGGTTTTTATACGTTACAAGAAAAAGTTGATCCACCCAAATACGTCTTCACTCACACTCGGGACTATATCCTGTCACTCAGCTGCTTCTTACTATAGTTAATTGCTTTTGCTATATAGGTAGGTACCTACCTACCTACTGCTTCTATTAGCTTTTTGTCAACGGTTTCGTTCCAGTGAAAATCGGTTTTACCCGCACCACGCCATGGAATAAGGAATAGCTGGAAGGGCCAAATAACGGTCGTACTATTTTTATTTACTTATTTATTTTGTTATGTAAACCAACATAATGTCTGTCTGTGCCCAGGTACCAATGGTGCAGTCGACAGAGCCAAAGTAATCTCTCGCGAAACCACGCTCAGTTAGGCGTCATGCCGGCAGATTGGCTGACAGTTACTATCTGCTGTCTGATTGATCGATAAACATACTCGCCTAGGCTTAGTAATGGCTTCCGTGTGGATATGGAACCTAGTTTACCGAGGTGTGGTGGACGGACACGTGTCAGTCAGTCAGTCGTGTCGTGTCATTTAAAAACAATTTCATCGGTCCTCGGTCCGTCTTTTATTTCATTCAACATAGATACCTCTATCAGCGTCTTACTTAGTAAGTATCGATCGCCAAAAGACCACCAAACTTTTCCAGTTAAGTAGCCAATAAAAATATCACCGGCGTATTAGCCGGCCAGAGACAATAAACTCATAAAAAGCGTCCCCCCGCCCCGCGCCGCTCCGCCTCCCTCGCCGCCCTGACCAATGGCCACTTAGGCGGACGCGATAATAATGACGCGTAGATAAGGCTTGCGCGCGAGCAATAATGGTTGAATGGACGAGCTAGAGCTTGGGTGCGGGGGAGGCGGCGGAGGCGGCGGAGGGGCGAGGGAAGACGGGGGGCGAACGGCGTGGACAGTGTAGGCACAGGTGTAGGCAGCAGGGGTTTTGTTCTATCCGGCTTGTAGAACCAGAATGATCCGGATCGAAGGACCAGAACTATTCAGTTCGAAGAACTAAAGCGGTCGAGAGGATGAGAGTGATCTGACTATAGGAATCTCAATCACTTCGTCCTTATAACTTAAACTATTCCGTTTAAAACACCTTTAATGAATTGACCCGACCAATTTTGTACCAAAGCATCACACTGAATAAAATGACGGTCGAAGCGGCTATGTGAATATGTACCTCGTTCGTGTTATCCGGTATCCGTCCAAGACCTATATTCGCGGAAAGTCGCACTGATGATTCGGGTCTATATGGGTATTCGCCTAGTCTGCTGTCTAACACAAGTCTACATACAAACTAGTCTCAGCGATTGAAACTCTCCTCAATCGTCAGTCAGTGCGTATTTCCGCGAATATACCCTGTTCAGTGTAGCCCGCACGACCGTAGGGCGAAGGGAAGCGCTGTCCGCTCAAAAACATTTTCTCGTGTTCTAATCAAACTGCTATTTACATAGGTACCTACCTACACCACGCTATGCGAGGACCACTCCATCAGCCCCGCACGTTTAAAACGTCATCCATCGCCGAAGTTGGCGCTAGCTAGCGTGCCGCGCCGCCATTCGTCCGCCGCCACATTAGCAATTCAAACATATTTACCTTAATAACAACCGCTAAACTTGGGCGAGATTACGTTTCAACAATAATTAATGCTTTCCTACTTATTCAGGTGCTTACCGCCGTCGCCGCCGCGCCGATACGGTCACCATGGACCGTTACGATCTCTTAATTGGGTGGCCATTTTTAAAAATGGCGTCGTAAATGCTATTAGCGCGCTTTTTGGGACTTAATTATGCGAACTTGTGTGGGTAGACTTCTGTGGCGGTGTTTGGGTCATTTAGATAAGAAGAAAATATAAGGGGACCCTAACAAAACTAATAATCATATTAATTACCTAGTCATGGAGCATTTTTAAATAACCTGCCATACCTAGTTGGCTACGCCACCTATACCTACTACAACCGTGATTCAGAAACCTCGGAGAACTAGGTGCAATGCCAGGACTTCCCTCTATTCATGCCGCAATGAACTGTTCACATAGCTGCTGATCTCTCATTCAGTGCGGTGGTAGTACCAAACCACCCAGTAAGGTAAGAGAAGGGAACCTACAGTTACGTGGAACTCGAACCGCGGTTGTATCGAGCCGATATTAGCGGCCGATGACCAACCGGCCGGCCAGCAGTTATTATTGAAGCCGAATCTGGCAACATTAACCATAAACTAAGAAATTGATTTCCTTATTAGATTGACCTCCTTATTGGTCAAGTCAAACTGCGCGCCGACACTACGTCGTCTCCTATTGGCTTATCAATGACATTGGTTGTATAGTTGTATAGTAGGTTGACACTTCCGCTGTGATCTATATTGTCTCTGTCTGTTCTCATTTATTGCTTCACTGAAATAGAGTTGGTTTTCAAGTTTTTTGTTTTAATTTATTTCTACAATATCTACTACCAGCAACTACATCGAAGCTGAAAAGGAGCCCTGCTCGCTACAAAACGGTCAGAAGCCTCACTCGACGGTCGAACGTTTGAACGGTCACTCATCCAAGTTCTGTCCGCGCCCAGGTGTGCTTAAAACTCCACCATTGAGCTACAAGAAAGTACTTTGTCGTTAAGACAACGCTTTTTAATTTAAGAACGATTTGTTTATCTAATTTAGAAATACCGACTCCAGACTGCTCAATCTATCGCGAATTTATCGAATAATAACTGAGTGGACAGCACAGCCCTATAGTTCCGTGTGCCGGCAGGCTCAATCGATACACTTCCGGTGCACGCACCGCCCTACTAGAGTAGTCTACCTACCTACCTAACCTACCACACCGAGCGAGCCTCAGATCTGAGACCACGGCTAGATGTGCCATTGCGCGTATAGGGCCTGTCGCCGCCTTTATTATTATTATTTTTTTATGGAAACTGACACGGTTGGCTACATCACCTACAACGTCCGTGATGTCAACCCATAACACCGGGTGAACTAGGTGCCATGTCAGTGCTTCCCCCTTTGATCGTGCCGGCTACACTGAACTGGTCGGAAAACACAAACTATTTACATAGCCGTTTGCACCGACATTTCATTCAGTGCGGTCAAAGCTAATGTTTAAAATAATAAAAGCCTTAATGATCAAAGCTAGTCATAAATGGCAGAAGATGTTGACGTCTGTCTGACTCATTGGCTGTAAATATGGACACGCGATCGCGGACCCCGGGGACAGTGCTAGAGGGGACTACTGGGAACAATCCACCGAGTGACCGCGTATGAGCGCGCCAAGCACGATAAGAAGGTCGGCGACTCCGTGTTGGCATCCCTTACAGACAGAGCGCTCTCGATATTCTATCTAGCCATTACATCTCTGATCTGCGGACCGAGATGACCGAGCCAAGCCAAGCTGCCCACAGATTACCGCCATTATTAGCATAGAGCTATTTATTTTCTAACCGTTACAAGCTTTTCATGGATGAAGATTAAAGGGGGTAATGATAGCTTAGTTAACATTATGGAAAGTCAATGCAAAAAGTTAATTAAGTAAGTACGTAGTAATTAGGTACCTAACTGTGATAGGAAGATAGTTAGGTATAAATAGGTACCTACTTTTGTTTATGAACCTAGACTAGATGACCCTAGTTATGGCAATAGATCAGATAGGCACGCATTGCTGAAATGTTTACTTCAGACAATGCTACAAAACTGTCATGAAAATAATATGAAGCGTGGTTCTGTCTTCAAAACTTACTTACTACCTAGGTACCTCCTACTACCTAGAAAACTCGGCTTCGGTTAAAACCCTTTTTATTTGTACTTTTGATATCAAGTACCTAAGCATCATCATCATCATCATCAACCTGTATCGTTCCACTGCTGGACATAGGCCTCTCCCAAGGCACGCCACCACACGCGGTCTTCCGCTCTTCTCATCCATCCACTGCGGAGTGCGGCTACCTTTTTTAGGTCATCTGTCCACCTAGCCGGGGGGCGTCCCACCTAAGTATATGTAATTTAATGTACCTACTCTAAACCTTATCGCCGTTAGTCCGGTTCTGTTTCCGTATAACGCTGCCGTAAAAAAAAATGTGGCGCCGACCCCACCCATGGGGTGAATGTGCAACCTTCTTTTCTTACCGCGGCAGTTTGCTCTGGGGTGGGTCTCAAGTTACACAAAAAAATTTATAACATTAAAAAATAAACCTCTCATCCTTTTGTCTTATTCAGTAAGTGTGTGAGCTTGACATTGTCCAACTGTGTATAAAATAAAAAGATGCAGACACGGACTAATTAAATTTATTAACTAATAAAAATTAAGAAGAAACAGTTATTACTTTTGTGAACTACATAATCTCCATGACCTCAGCTTACCTACTTTTATGTGTTATAAAAACAAAGAACTTATCTCGCTAATCAATAGGTTATTAAAACTTCAGTTAGATCTCTTCATATTTCACTTCATAGATCTTGAATATGTAGATTGAAACAATGGTGTGCACAAGTTGGAGAACGTGGAAGATTTAGCAGGTTCAGCATTAGCCAGTAGAATCATTGCCGGTATCGATAGAACCATAAATTGATGACGTTGGTGAGCTTCTTGGTGCGGTGAAAGGGAAGATCTCTCTTGTGGATGGTAGCTGGTTGAGCGAACGATGATTGTGATCGCCGGTGAGTGAGCCAGCGCCATAGAAATCAATGGCCAGCGCCCATCATGTGTGTTCCACCATTAGTTACCAGACACACGACAGTCTTCGTCAGCATGCTCGTGGATATTATACGGCAACAAAATACGTTTTTCTCTATTAAATTACATTTTTCACTCTTTTACATTCAAAACCAAGAAAAACTTTTTTTTTCCTCTTTCTGACAGCTCACTATATTATCTTCTCACCTCTAATTCCTAATTTAAATTATATTCATAAATATCTCCGCCAACTGGCCACTACACATTTACATTAAATAAAAAACATGTTACAAATGCACAGAGCATGAAATGCGCGCGTCCGCCCGGTAGGTATTTGATGCTCTGTGGGTGAATGTGACACCCTACGGCAGATTAGTTAGGTAATTGTTTATACCACAGAGCATCAAATGCGCGCGCCCCTCGCGCGCGGTAGGTATTTGATGCTCTGTGGTTTATACCTACTACTACACAGGGCCGAATCTAGAATCTGTCTGTAGACCCCTAGGCTTAACTTGGCTTGTATTATGTAGGATTTCGGCGTGTCTTATGATTATATGGGGGCCTGCACCACAGTATTTGAATTGAAAAAAAAAATATTGTTGTGCTGCGGGACCCTAGGCTACAGTACAGCCTATAACGGCCCTGCTGCTGTTACATCCGTGCGTCGATGTATTCAAGTTTTAAAACTCGACACAGGTGCTGCCATCTAGTAGACATAGAGCAAACGTTTCACGTTAATAGAATTTGAATAAACAGGCACAGAGAACAGGGACTTTTTCTGTGAACAGGCAGCACTGGAAAACACTCGTTGTTGGTTGGTGTTGCTGTATCGCGTGAACTCCCGTAGTCGTCCCGTAGTAGACTTTGGAAATATGAAACCCGGTATGTATGTACCTATATTTTACCTACCGGATTTAACCAGTCCGGATTGGTGCATTGCCTGCATCGAATGAAAGTCGGTCGAAACGGCTATGGCAATAGTATTTTTCGTCCCAAATCAGTGTAGCATACCTACCACACACTGTATTATATTCATGTTACACGCTCCTTTTCATGTTACGCTCCTATCACCGAAGTGATCAAAGACTTTCAATCAAAGTACGTGAACAGCATGGTGAAAGGCGACGTAGTAATTTTACTGACAGGAAATTCTGAAGCAAACCAGGACACTAACATTTACTGTAAATGTGTGAAATATGTAGCTGAGGTTTGCAACCATAAACAAATAAATCTGTTTGTCACTTCACTCTTGTATGTGCCACTCACGCTACATATTTCAGACAAATTAAATGCCACTGCCTACAGGTCCAACACACAAACCTATGGATTGACAAGAACCATACCCAATATGGTTTACATCGATTTGAATAATTTAGACAGCAGTAGCTACACTAGAATAGGTTATATGACTAATGCAGGACTGAAATTCATCTCAAGGACCATTCAAACATGTAATTATAGCGTTAAGGCATCTAACCTACGTTTTATTAAAACTTGTGATACTGATTTTTTAGACCAAGTTCCAAAGATATTGTCAACTGTGAGTTAAATAACATTGAAAATGCGTTCCCATCTGTAAATGAAAATGAAAATAAAATCAAAATACAATGTAAACATAAATCGACATTGTCAAATAATAATAATAGGACAATAAGGAAAAATAATTCAGAAGGCAAACTACTAGTATGCCATCAAAATGTACAAGGTCTGCGTGGTAAGACGCTAATGTTAGAACTATTTCTTCAGGACAATAATATAGATATATTTTGTATAAGCGAATCATGGATCAACTCTAATGAACTGAATATTTGTAATCTTAACAATTACAATGTAATTAGCAGTAGTCACCGAAAAAACTATATACGAGGAGGCACTATGATTTATGTAAAGGAATCCTTACGAGCTAAGAACCGATCAGATATCGTCAACATGTCAATTGAAAAAGATTTTGAAGTAAGCTGTACTGAACTGATGTCATTCTTTATTTTGTCCGTATATCGGTCCCCCTCAGGGAACATCTCTGTATTCACAGAAAGACTTGAACAATGCCTATATACACTAAGTTCTAATAACAATAAGTCAATAATATTATGTGGAGATTTTAATATTAAATTCCCAACGCACAAAGATGACAAACACGAGCTCTCAGACCTAATGGATAGTTTTTTACTATGCCAGACTATATTTGAACATACGAGGATTGTAGAATCATGCTCTTCATGCATTGATAATATTTTTACAGACAGTACAACTTTTGAAACGAAAGTAGTATGTGGTATTCAATCAGACCACCTAGCTCAATTAATCTCTATTTATCATGCACTGATTAAAAATAAAAATATTGCCATCAGGACATCGAGATTAATAAATGAGGACAGAATAAATGCCTTAAATATAGATTTAAAAATCGAATATTCACAAATAGCTAGCGACACCAGTTTCAAATCCTTCTTTAACACTTTTGTCACCTATATTGATAAACATATGCCCTTAAGGCGAAAGTCTGTACTTAAAAAGAAAAAGTTTGTAGAATGGGCGACACCAGGCATTGTAGTATCTAAAGAAAAACTTTTTTTATTGTATGAATTATTGAAAGATAAAAAATGTAGTGTCTTCAGAGCATACGTCTCTTCTTATAGTAAAATATTTAAAAAAGTATCCATAAGTGCCAAACAGATATTTCTGAAAAATAAATTATTAAGCTCCGACAATAAAATAAAAATGGCCTGGAATATAATTAAAGACGAAACAGGCAGATCTATCAGGGATGAGAATGTACAAGTAGAATTAAAAATTGGAGAAAGTCTTATAACTGATTGCAGCAGTGTTGCAAATCATTTCAATAAATATTTCTCAACCATTGCACATAACAGCACAAAAAATATTATACCTTGTAAAGACATTGCTTTGAAACATTTGGAAGCTTTCACACCTCGCAACACTGTATCAATTATTTTTGAGCCTGTAACACATTCAGAAATTAAAAGAATACTCCGCGACCTCAAATCAAAACGATCACAGGACCTATGGAACATGTCACCAAAGCTGTTAAAATCGTTAATGAGTATCGTGGACCCTTTGTTAGTTGTTATGAATCAGTGTATTGCAAGTGGAACATTTCCTGATGCTCTAAAAATTGCCAGAGTCATCCCATTATACAAAAAAGGTTGTCATAAAGACATCGGCAACTACCGCCCAGTTTCTCTATTACCAGTGTTCAGCAAGGTATTTGAAAAATGTATTGAAAAAAGATTAATCACATTTTTTAATAGGCATAATATTATTAATTTTAAACAATTTGGTTTTCAAAAGGGCAAGTCTACCGGAGATGCGATTGCATCAATGATCCGATCAGTTTTAACTTCACTAGACCAATCAAAGCAAACATACGGAATTTTTTGTGACCTATCTAAAGCATTTGACTGCGTAAACCATGATATCATATTAATGAAGCTTGAACACTACGGAGTAAGAGAGAAAGCATTGAATCTATGTGAATCATATCTAAAAAATAGAAAACAAATCTGTGATATTAATGGAGTAAAGTCGGGCGTAGAACCTGTCAGTATAGGTGTACCACAAGGCTCAATACTAGGACCACTTCTTTTCTTAATATATGTTAATGATATATCTAGCTGTGTTCCAGAGGACATAGAATTAGTCATGTTTGCTGATGATATATCTGTTGTCTTGAAGGATTTATGTATGGAGGAACTACGGAAGTCATTTGTAGTAGTAATAAATTCACTACAGTCATGGTTTCAATCTAATAATTTACTATTGAATGTAAATAAGACTAATGTAATGCACTTCGCATTGGGTACTCGGAAACGCATACAAGATGACATTGTGAACACTGTAAATGATTTATCCCTCAAAATAGCTAATGAAATTACATTTCTGGGCTTAATATTTGATAATGGATTAACCTGGAAGGCTCATATAGATAAACTAGCAGGCAAACTAAGCTCAGCCTGCTACGCTATAAAAAAAATTAAAGAGCTCTGCGGCATTCAAGCCGCAAAGACTGTATACTATGCCTACTTTGACAGTCTTATGTCATATGGTTTAATGTTTTGGGGAAATGCAGCGGAATCAAACCGAATATTTGTATTACAGAAAAGAGCCCTACGGTGTATACTAGGAATGAAACCTAGAGACACTTGTCGTTATGCATTTAATGAAATAGGAATAATGACTTTACCTGGTGCCTACATCTTTCAAAACATTTGTTATGCAAGAAAGCATCTATTAGTCTCCACTTTTAACTCGGACAATCACAACTATAATACTAGACATAAGGATAACCTACTGGGAATAAAACATAGGTTGTCTAAAATGTCAAAAAGTTTTATATGTAATAGTGTTAGATTTTATAACAAAATACCACAGGAAATAAGGAATCTAGGTGAAAATTCTTTCAAAATAACCCTGAAAAAAATATTAATCAAAAAAAGCTATTACAGTATTAAAGATGCCTTAACTGACGAATTTTGTGATTCTGACACATAATAAATTAAGTACAAAAGTATGACATAACGTAATGTTCTCAACTAACTCTAAGACAATGGGTACTTGTGTATCTATTTTATTTTTAAATTTTTTTTACCCTCGACATTTTATACTACATTGTGGTATGTTACCTGCTTACTAACAAAATCAAATAATGACTTGATAAAATTCCTTATCAAATTTGACGATGGCACTATACACCGGACTTTTTACATAATAGCTATATACTTCAGAAGTTGTCAGAATCACATGATAAATAAATATAATTAATGATGCGATATGAATGTAATTAATTAGTTATGCGATAGCGACATGTGGTGGTTTGTGACAGAAACCAGTAGTCCATACAATTTCATAGTAAAAATGTTTTCACTTTGTCATGAACTGCTGCATGTCACAAATCAGCACATGCGTGTCTAGGCAGTGGCAAACATTTTTGTATAGACCAAGTGGACATTGAAAAAATTTCCAGTGAAGTTTCTTGTCAGTTCTTCTTCGCTGTGATAATCGAACTGGCGGAATGTTACAATGTAAATATGACAAATCTGAGCGCAGTGTACTGCCAATAGATGCTAAATAAACAATAAACAATAAACAATATTCCGATGGGGTAAGCAGAGTAGTCGGTGTTGTGCTGTAAGTACTCTTGTAAATTACAGCACAACACACCGACGACGACCACATTTAGCAATTAGGACAAGTATCAAACAGCGAGTAGGTAGGTAGGTAAGGCACGAAGACCCATACCCTCGCCCATACCTGAAGCGCGACTCTCAAGCACATTTGTGCTTGTACTAAGTTTTAATCGAATTCGGATGATCGGTTTAAGAGTTATGGAGGAACATACATACATACATACAGAAAAGATTTATAAAAAAATCGTAGCATACTAGAGTAGTAGGTATTTCATAAAACAAAGTAAATTACTCCATGACCATCCCTTACAGATTTATTTATTAGTATTGATATTTGGCTGGATTTCGAGGATGGATTTTGGATTCTGTCTCGCTCGGGGTACCCAAGGCGGTAAATTGTGAACGACCCAGGGCGGCGGTGTACAGTTCAAAAACGCCCCATAATAATATGTAGCATGCATCCACCATGCACCTACGCCAACCATGCCTGGCTCCGCTCCATCCGGCGGCCACCCGCCGCTCCATTTGAGCGGCGGGTGGCCGAGTGGTTTGGGCATCGGCTTCTCATGCGAGAGGTCCGCGGTTCGAGTCCGGTCGGCGTGTACCAATGAGTTTTTTCTTGACGGAAAAATTTACGTGCATACCTACACCTGCTGCTTCAGCGTTCGGAACCGGTGTAAAACTGTAGGTCCCTTCCTTTGCCCCTTACTAGGTGGTAGGCTCAAATTGTAGCCGACTGGGTTGGTAGCACCGTACCTACTGGATGTAAGATGGCCGCATAGCAGCCTCGGTTGTGTTCTCTAGTCCAGTATAGCCAGCAATTCAGGGAAGTCTCCGGTATGGCACCTACCTTCTCGGAGGTGATATTGGCTGGTCGGAGCATGCGCTTTGGCCCCTCCGACTCCTCAGCCACACATACAGGATTACATTAAAAAAATAATAATATCAAGTTTTGAATATAGGTATGTAGTTATATATATTTGTTTATGGATAGCGGGACATGTAGAGATTGCCTTAGGCAATAAGTCCGCCATTTGTTATATATAATTTATATTAAACAATAAAGCATATTAAATAAATAAATAAACATGTGGCATCCTTTTACTTTACCTTTTTTTTTTTTTATTGATACGCGAGACTCTTGGCGCCGCGGCGCCAAGAGTCTCGCGTATCAATAAAATCAGCATGGATTGTTGAGCCGACGACGCCCAAAAGCATTCGTTTTAGAACGGGGGCTGCGAATGCCGTGCCGGCGTGACAGATGCCTTTTTACGCGTCTCTTGAATGATCCTAAGTCATACACTGAAGAACATCAGGAGGAAGTGCATTCCAGAGTTTCGCAGTGCGGAAGATAAAAGAAATACTGGAGCGCTTAGTCCGCACTTTAGGCAGCTCTACAGTATAGGGATGCATTCCCTGTCTGCGCATGGGCATCGTTAGACACCTACACATAGGTGTCTAACGATGCCCATGGACATTCTGTGATGCACGGGGATTGCGAATGCCATGCCGTCCTGACAGGGAGCCTTTTTCACGCCCCTTTTGAAAAACCCCAGGCTGTACGTGGGACGGGCAGGGAGTGCGTTCCACATTTTCCCAGTTTTGTGGGTAGAAGACCTACAGAACCGGTTGGTATTTTTACCTACCACGAATTTAGTATTGGCATTCGTGGTAGGTCGATTAAATAGGGGTGCATCCCCTGCCCTGCCCAGTACGCGTAGTGCGGAGGTGGAATGGGGACTGCGGAATCGCGTTAAACAGCTCCTCCGAACATTCCCCATGAAATAGACGGTAGATAGAAGACACTTAGAGAGCCGACATCCCTATGGAGTTGCAGTGCATTCGCGGGATTTAATCTAAAAATAAAAGAGGAGTTATAAAACAGTGCATAGAACTTTATTGGCGGTAGCAGCTAACCTAACGCCTAAACTCCTAGATAGTATCTAACTATTCTAATTAAAAAAAAACTCACAGCATATTTATTTTAAATTACCAAATAAATCGTAAAGAACAAACACAATATTTAGATTAACACACATTTGTGAATATTTCTGTAGTAACGTTCGCTAAACATTTTACAAGTCTTAATAAAATAAAAATAGTTCATTTGTATTAATTGTAGTAATAGCATTGAAATACACTATAATTGGACAAACACTGAACTCTGTTATAGTATAGTACGCTGGATTGGCTACAAAATTACAGTCATTTTTGGGTCCATTTGTCAAATTTTTGGCGCTGATAGCAGTAGCGAGTGTCCCAGGAATTAAATTTAACATTTATTGCAAATGGCCACCGTGGAATGGAATGGAATTTTAATATGTTTAATTTGATTGTAATATGTGTGCTATATAATTTACGTCATGTGGTTCAGTAGTGTTCACGGATTAATTTTATTCAGCCATGTGTGCGTGTTACCAAAATGGGAGTGGAGTAAAATTCTATGTATGTGAATTCACGGCTAATCTCTATCAAAAAAATATTCTATAGAACGTCACATTAGTTCCTTGGACGCACACTACTGCTATCAGCGCCAAAATGCTGATACTCAAATTGGCACAAAAATTGCCGCGTAAATGTGTCCATTCCAGCGAACTAGTACGTACATTATAGTTCAGTGGGGACAATGCAACACAAACACCTACTCCATACAACAAGGAATGCACGACAGGCTACACAATAATTTAATACATCTATAAAATGCCAACGCGTCTAAAATATAAAACCATATTGCGTTTATGAATAAAAACTACCACAATCAATATAATCTAAGTATCTAAAACAAAACAAGCTGTTTTTTCGTACAAGAATTCAAAGGAAAACATTCATAAACCATGCTGAAGTAAATTGAGATTATGAAAAATATATATAAATATTGACTATAGCTATCATTTCTATTAAGGAAGAAATATATCACAAAAACCTTTACTT
Source organism: Nematopogon swammerdamellus (assembly GCA_946902875.1). Classification (NCBI taxonomy): domain Eukaryota; kingdom Metazoa; phylum Arthropoda; class Insecta; order Lepidoptera; family Adelidae; genus Nematopogon; species Nematopogon swammerdamellus. Next base: position 16,038,266 of record OX336358.1, read on the forward strand.
TGTATAAAAATATATATTTTTGTGCATTACCTAGTTTTGCAGCAAGTTACAAGTTGGCGCATGTAGGTATAATATAGGCCGTGTCAACGTATCTATAAACAATTAATAATATTGCTAACTCTTGGATTTAAATTAAAACAAATTAAAATAAATATTAATATAAGTACTTGTTTGAGCCACACGAGAGATTCTATATTTTCTATATAGAAAAGTACCCTATATGCAGTTAGTATATTCTTTTATGTAACTAAAATAAAAATCATATTCTGTTTGCTCATGCTCCGTTTGGAACCGGGCGTAAAACTGTAGGTCCCTTCCCCTACTAGGTGGTAAGCTCAAATTCTGGCCTAATGGGTTGGTACCACCGTACAGGATGTCAGATGGCCGCATAGCAGCCTCGGATGTGTTTTCTTCCTGTCCAGTACAACCAGCAATCCAAAGGGAGTCCCCGGTATGGCACCTCGGATGTAATGTAGGCTGTTCGGAGCGTGTGCGCCCACGGCCTCGCGGCCCGAGGGGCCTCACGCCTCGAAAGTTCATGCAGCTTTGATTCATGAAAAACATTCAGCTAGATCTATTAAGAGACCCCGAGTAAACATCCTTAGACTTAATCAAAGGCAAACTAAACCGTGAATATTGCAATAATACTGTGGCTGTATTATTGCGATTTGACGATGTTGTTGAATGTATTAAGTATTGGCAAAATTGATAGGGCCTCGCAAAATTTATCTTGCCCACATAAAATTAAGTTCATGCCCCGCCACTAGTGACGCGGCCGTCGTCTAGTGAGCGGCGGCCATAGAGTAGGGTAAAATTAAATGCTAACGCTGAGGTTTCCAGTCGCTACTACTTCAAGAATGATTATAACAATAAAAAATCAGACGGCATTTAGAAAAACAGTGTCACATCATGTTTATAGAATGTTTATCCGAAATGTAACAAATAAACGATGTGATCTGAATGCGGACACCGGTCAGACTGCTTCAGGAGCTGAACTCATACTTTAGAAATCAAAACGCATTGATAATTCACATAGAAAATATCCTATTCTTATTTTAATAGCATAGTATTGATATAAGTACATGCATTTAGAGGTGTGTCAGGATCGTGGCACGTGGTGATCCGTTGCCTCTGCCTACCTCACCGGGAAACAGGCGTGACCTTATGTACCTATGTCTTTTCGACTGGCATATTAGTTCAAGCTAATTTTTTTTATAATTTTTTTTTTATTTAATCGAAACATGACAGAACGGCAGAATTGTACGTGGCTATCAGTCTGTCGTTCAGCCTGTTCGACTGTAAGCAGAATGAGTAGCGACTAAAAACCTCGTGCCGGTACGGTAAGCGGCTTGCGGCGCGCGAGACGGGCGGCGGGCGGGCGCGTCTGCGGCGGAGACGGCGGCGGCGGCGGCGGGGGGAGGGGCGGGGGGTGGTGGCGCGCGCTGCGCTGCGCGTGCGCGGCGGCCGCTACAGCCGCCGGTGGCGCGCGCACCACCTCAGCTAGAGCGGACATGCACACCCCGCCTACGGGAGAACACAACGGTCAGCAGGCTGGGGGACACCACCACTACACCACTCTCTCGACAACAGTCCAAGCACGACGGCAACAAAATCTCCTCTAGTCCAGTATGGACAGCGATCCAAAGAAAAGTGTTTGGTATGGATCTTTCTCGGAGGTGATAGCTGGTCGGATCGTACGTACGCTCTGGCCCCTCTTACGCAGCCACCCATACCGGATTGCATATTTCCAAAGTCTAGTATGCGAGTTGCTCTGATTGGTGGAGAGACGAGTCTGGCTCCGGCTTCGGCAATTAACTGAATCCGATATTTGTATGGTTTTTATTTTTTCGATCTCGGCCATGAGTTCGTGTCCCTTTGCCAAAATTTGTTTTGTTTTTTTTTAGGCAATGTTAGGGTGTTAAAATTAGGTTATGGTTATTATTTTTTTATAACCACCTAAGAAAACTTTATTTTCGGAAATACTTCCGAAATTTATATTTCCCGCCAAAGTTAGAACGACCAATCAGAGCAACTCGCATACTAGCCTTTGGAAATATGCTACCGGGTTGCATAAAATAAAAATAACATCTTTTGTCTGTTTACAACATATTTATAAAAGTAATGTTATGTTTTTAATTTAAAAACATTTATCGAACTGACCAGACAAATGTTGCTACTTGCTGTCACTCTATTCACAGAATGCTCCAAAACATGTTGTATGAGAGTCGAAGGAAGGTGTGGAGGAGTTTGTGCACGAGTCGACAGAGTGTGTTGCCATTGTGCCCCGGACTGCAGTTCTACCGTGCGCGTGCCAGACCACTGCCAACTCAATGTGGAGTGTGAACACAAACCACCAAATACTTAACGGCAACACCATCAACAAGATTTATGTAAAAAAATTGCCCAGCATTTTCTGTACGCACTTAGTAGAACAAGTTAGCTATTTATGGTAACCCAATAATGTGTAATATTTTTTTTTGTTTAGGAAAATAATTTTAGTAATATTTTTAAAAATTTAGTCGTTATGTTTGACATTTCAGGTTCAATGGACAAAACACTGATTTATTTTAATTGTGGTTACAATAAATAGGTAAGGAATGGGGTATATAAGAGACAAAGAAAATGTATTATGTAACAGATCAATAATAAAAAAGTAATATGATTGTTTCCGAAACTTTAGGTACTAATGGTAAATAGCTGCCTATAAAACTATCGTGGGCACAGAATAAAGGACATTTAAAACAATTTTAAAAATTTAATAAACATTTTCCCAGTCTTTAGATACCTTTAATTTCGGAACATTCGTAAAAATTTCAAAGAGTTACCATCAAGGACAACATCTACAAATGTTACTTTAGATGACTATGAGATTTAAATAGTGAAAAAACGAATAGAGAGAAATAAAGTTAAAAAAACACAGAATGAGCTACCTACTAACGTAATAGTTTGACTAGCTAGCCTACGAGGTAATAATACCGTAGATAATACTTAGAAAACTTTGACACCATTCAACAATTTAACAATACAATAACAATTTCACTCATAGTATATGAATACAGGCTCAACTCGGCTACTGGCTAGCTAGTCTTCCTTCTGGAAGAGCGTAAGTAAAATAGGAAAAAAAATAAAAAAAACTGAAAGGGATATTGCAAAATCTGTTCGAGATTTCAGCCTGGTGGCACAGCTATGTTATAAGTTATAAGATACTCTGACATAGGTTTATAGACCTATGTCATTCTAGGGTCAATATATTTCCAAAATGAGTGCTTGGATGTGGAAGTGTTTTGGAAATGTCTGCATTTTAGAATGGCATAGGCGTATTGTAAACACAGTAAAGCACCGCTAGACTGCAATCTCTAAGAGAGATTGTTTAATATTCCTTTAACATTTTTTTAATTAAATTAATTTGCCCGTTTACATACGCTCTTCCGGAAGTAAGACGATCCAGTCAGTATCCGCGCCCTTATACAACCAACATTCACAAACACTTTTGAAAAGATTAAAAAGTGAAGACATCCAAAACCTTACAAATGTTTTGGATGTTTAATTTAAACATACAAAAAATGATTACTTAAATGAAAATACTTTGAAAGAGTTCATAAGCAAGAGATGTAATGTTATATCGATTGACAAGTTGTTATTATTTTCAAAGTGTTTGACACTTTGACAGTAAAAGGTTTTTTATATGGCGGCCACACAGCTCCCCTCCGAGTGAGGGCGTTGCGCAGACCTCACGAAATATCTGGTAGGACGCCGTACTATTCTTCCCGAACGTGTTGTTGTTGGAGTCCCTTCGCCTAGTTCCGGTGGACTGGCGTTGACTGGTCTCTGCGCCGGTGTCGACGTCATCTTGTGCGCCAGTTTGGGTGGAACTGGGTTGACTTGAATAGGGGTCGGTTTAAAATCTTGATCCTCTGATGAAATGAATGCAGGTTTCAAGCGGTCGATAGAAATGTGTTTTTCTTTACCTTTGATTAACAGCTTGAAAACTTTGTCCGACCTCTCGATAACTAGATAAGGTCCATCGTATGGCCTTTGAAGAGGCGACAATACGGAGTCGCAACGGACAAATACGTGTGAACAGGTACTCAGATCTTTATGCACAAACACTGATTGTTTGTTATGATGAGAAGCTGGAACAGGTCGGAGTTGTCCCATGAATTCCCGAAGTCGGCAGACAAAATCCTGCGTACTGGGAAAATCATGATGTATATTGCTTTCAACAAAATCTCCTGGCAATCGAAGGCTAGAGCCGTAGACCATTTCCGAAGTAGTTGCTTGCAGTTCGTCTCTGTAGCTCGTTCTGAGGCCAAGTAGTACTGTAGGGAGGACTTCTGTCCAATTGTTTGTTGCGTGGCATTTAATTGCAGTCTTCAGAGTACGGTGAAATCGTTCAATCATGCCATTTGAGGCTGGATGATATGGAGTGGTATGAATGTGCTTTACACCAAGTAATCTTGCTAATTGGCTGAACAGGTTTGATTCGAATTGTCCACCTTGGTCTGTAGTGATGCGCGATGGAACTCCAAATCTTGCAATCCACCCGGCGTATAGTGCTGCGGCGACAGTCTCTGCCGTCATGTCTGGAATAGGAATGGCTTCCGGCCATCTCGTGAACCTGTCGATACATGTGAGGAGGTATCTATAGCCGTTCGACGGAGGCAGAGGACCGACGAGGTCTATGTTTAAGTGTTCGAACCGCTCGTTTGGTTGAATGTCATAATGACAAGTCGGACTGTTGACGTGTCTGTTTATTTTTGATTTTTGACAGTCCATACATTCTTTGATCCAGACAGTGACGTTTTTATTCATAGATGGCCAGACGAATTTCTCACGGACAGCTCGAGCAGTCGTTTTGATGCTCGGATGGGACAAACGATGAATGGAATCGACGATGATTTTCCTGAATTGAAGCGGTATGAAAGGACGGGGCCGTTCCAATGATACATCGCAAATGATGGTGGTGTTGAATTCCGGCATAAATATTTCTTCTAATATTAGTGAACACTTACTGGACTCAAGAAGATGTTTTAGTTCATTGTCTGTTTTTTGAGCCAGTGCTATTGCTGAATAATCAATACTTGACGGTAATGAAATCGGCGAGATTCGAGATAGTGCATCTGCAACAATGTTGTCCGGACCGGACAGATGGCGAATGTCAGTTGTAAACTGGCCAATAAAATCCAAATGTCGCATTTGTCTTGGGCTACAGTTATCATGCTTCTGTGCAAATGCAAATGTAAGTGGCTTGTGGTCCGTAAACAGTGTGAAATTTCGTCCTTCGAGCATATGCCTAAAATGTTTGATGTTCGTGTATGCTGCCAGCAATTCGCGGTCATAGGTGCTGTATCTCTTCTGTGTTTCATCTAGTGGCTTTGAGAAAAAACCTAGAGGCTGCCATTCCCCTTGATTCATTTGTTGAACTACTCCACCGATGGCCAGATTTGAAGCATCTACCATTAGGGCTAATGGAGCATTGTCTTTTGGATGAGCTAAAATTGAAGCTCTGGATAAATCAACTTTCAACGTGTTAAATGCATTCAATGCGGTCGTTGTCCATTCTATTGGCCGTTTGTCATTCTTTTTGCTCCCCTTCAGGTATTGATTAAGAATGACCTGTGTGTTTGCTGAATGAGGAAGAAATCGTCTGTAATAATTAATCATGGCCAGAAATCTTCTTAGCTCCAGTACCGTTTCTGGTTGCTTATATGCTAGAATCACATCAACCTTTTCAGGCAGTGGTGACACGCCATCCTTCGTAATTAAATATCCCAAGAAATTTACAGTTGCTTGACCGAAATGACATTTTGCGTTGTTAATGATAATGCCATAGTCCTTGAGACGTTCGAACAACTTTTTGAGATGATCCATATGGTCAGCTTCGGTATCAGATGCGACGAGTATATCATCCAGATATGTGAAGCAAAAGTCGAGTCCACGTGTAACTTCGTGCATGAATCTTTGGAAAGTCTGCCCAGCGTTACATAGACCAAATGTCATTCTAGGGAATTCGAATGAGCCAAAGGGTGTTGTGATGGCGGTCTTCTTAATATCATCTTCTTCTACAGGTATCTGATGGTAAGCGCGGACAAGGTCAATGGTAGAAAATATTTTCTTTGCATGTAGAATGTTAGAGAAGTCTTGAATGTGTGGAATTGGGTATTTGTCAGGAACTGTCGTAGCGTTAAGACGTCGGTAGTCCCCACAAGGTCGCCAGTCGCCGTTCTTCTTTCGCACCATGTGTAATGGACTAGCCCAATTGCTCTTAGATGGACGACAAATACCTTGTTCTATCATGTAATCAAATTCTTTTTTGGCTATTTTAAGTTTGTCAGGAGCGAGTCTTCTTGGCTTTGCAGATACAGGAGGTCCAGTAGTCTGAATATGGTGCGTTACATTGTGCTTAGAGCTCCTGTTTGCTAGTTGCTCATTTGTGATTTCCTTGTACGCCGCCAAAAGTCTGTGATATGGTGAAAGGAAATTTACAGTGGAGATACCAGTACAGGGGGTATCTGTTAACTTCCCATTTGTAAACTGTGCTGACTTGCTCTCAATCAGACGACGTCTCTTCATATCAATTAACATGTCATGGTAATGCACAAAATCGGCACCTATTATTGGTTTTGAAACGTCGGCTATTACGAATTTCCATGAAAATTTCTTGTGTAGTCCGAGATCAATTTCTAATATTTTGTTACCATATGTTTTAATAGTCGATCCGTTTGCTGCGTAGAGCTCGAAATTCGAGTGCCCAATTATTTTGTCTTTATATGTACACGGAATTACAGACAAATCTGCTCCTGTGTCAATGAGAAAATTCATTCTGTTGATTTTATCGAAAATTGTCAGGCGATAATTTTTTGGCACAATATCACCCATCGCCCTTAGTGATTGCCTATTGCGTTTTTTTCTTCCGTGAAATTGCATGGATTCGTACATTTTTTTGCTCGCATTCCAAAATGTTCGTGATACCAACAAAATTGGGATTTTGAATTTGTTTGTTGTTTTTGCACGGTACTTTTTTTAAAGTTGATAAACTGCTTTTCGAGAGCATCGACTTGGTTGGATAGTGCTGCAATCTGCTCTTGAGCACTGGTCGACGTTGTTTCAGTTTCTGTGATGAACTGTGGAAGTGTCATGTTTTGCGCAGCCATAAGCTTATCGGCAAGAGCTGCCAACTTGTTCAAGTCACAGTTGTCGTCATTCGCGATGAGTATCGGTTGAATATAGTTTGGGAGACGCTGGAACCAAATCGACTTTAAAATGCCCTCCGTGTGCTCATTGTGCTGCAGAAGTTGCTTCATTTCCAGAAGCAAATGGCTTGGTTTTTTGTCACCCAATTCTAAATCAAATAGATGCTTAAATTTTTCGGATTCTGTTCGTTGGAACTGATTAATGATGCGTGTTTTCAATGCCTGATATTTCCCCTCAGCGGGTGGGTTGACAATAATGTCACTTACGTATGTCAATAGTTGTGTCTCGATCGACGATACCACATAATGGTATTTAGTATCGTCTTCTGTGATTCGAGCTGTGAAGAATTGCGATTCCAATTGTGCGAACCACAACTTTGGGTCAGCCTTCCAGAACGGTGGTATTTTAATAGATACACGAGCGATGCTTTTAGACTCGGCCATGTTCTTATTTCGGGGTCACCAGTTTGGATGTTTAATTTAAACATACAAAAAATGATTACTTAAATGAAAATACTTTGAAAGAGTTCATAAGCAAGAGATGTAATGTTATATCGATTGACAAGTTGTTATTATTTTCAAAGTGTTTGACACTTTGACAGTAAAAGGTTTTTTATATGGCGGCCACAATGTAAACAATAGGTCATTATAGGAAGTCGATGAGATAACACTATTAATAGTCGATATCACAGGATAAGTACAAGCCAACACTTCCACACTACACCACGACCGCACCTCCGGCGCACGCTTCACTTGTCCTCTTCTTTGTTTGTTTGGTCCAACAAAGTTGATTGGGTTGACAAAACCAAGTAGTTTTTGTTACAGTGCGACAAGGCTTGAAATGAACGTGGCTGACAGCGGAACTAACGCCGCCACAGTGTTGTCAGATGACCGTCTCGCGTTTGACTCGTTCACGCGTACGTTAGTATCTCATCTTAGTCTGTGGTGTTGTTAGCAGAAATCGAAGTCTATCTGTTATTTATTAGTGAGCAAGTCTTCCTAAAATTCAATACATAAAATAAAAAATATGTAAGTACCTACCTACCTTATAGGTACTATACATACACTTTCTTTTGCAGCGATATTTTCCCCTAGTGTAAGGAAATTTTCAAAATTGACAACATTAATGCTGCTGCAGCTCCCTCGCACAAACGTCATCCACGTTCATTTCGCTTGTCGCACTATAAGTAACCCTGTCATACATTTTTTTTTCCGATTCTCATTTTAGGACATTTTGGCCAGTGTCAAGTGAACGTAAAAAAGTCGTTTTAAACTCAATGAAAGCGTGACATGTGACATCCTCAAACACTTGATGCAGGATAAGACTCTCGCGCACCAACACAAACATCCGGTTTCCCTTATCCTGCGTCAGGTGTAAGTACCAGCGTACTCGTAGGTGGCTCACGAGGCAAGGCATCTGAGAATGCTACGTCGAACTGATAGGAACTTTTCACAGCTCTCTATAACATGCCAGGTTATATTTGGCAGGGAGTGTTGAAAATTTTGCCCGTTGAAATATGAAACAGGTTTTAAATTGTACCAACCCTTATGCCAGATGAAGCGTGCTAAAGTTACAGTGTGCAGCCCATGAAGTAACTACATTTATAGAAATACTATCTTAGAAAATTCATCATGACGTTTCATAGATCTGTTCCATTGTCTGTCCATACACAAGTCTAAGCACAATTTTGTTTTACAATTTTAATTGCTACATTTTGTGCTTCATAGTTTCCACACATATAAAAAGAATCCGAGGGAAGAGTCTGATGTTCTAAATAGAATTTGGCAAACGGAGAATTATAATGGTTCAATGTTTCTAAGTTCAGTAATGTCTCTAATTCCGTAATGTCTCTAAGTTCAGTAATGTCTCTAAGTTCAGTAATGTCTCTAATTCAGTCATATTTCTATGTTCAGTAATGTCTGTAATTCAGTAATATTTCTAAGTTCAGTAATGTCTCTAATTCCGTAATGTATTTAAATTCAGTATTGTCTCTAATTTAGTAATGTCTCTAATTCAGTAATATTTCTAAGTTCAGTAATGTCTCTAATTCCGTAATATCTTTAAGTTCAGTAATGTCTCTAATTGAGTAAAGTTTCTAAGTTCAGTAATGTCTCATACCTAATTTAAGTATATTCGCAAAAATGCCAAAATATATTTGTGGACAACTGGAATCCAGTTTCAGTGGAAGTAATAAACACGCTAAGTACCAAAGAATTAAAAAAAAAATACAAATACCTCAATAAGAAAAAAATTTCTTAAAAAAAAATCTGTCAAGCGCGAGTTTTACTCACGCGCGGAGGGTTCCGCAGATCCTCTATACCATACCTGTTAAAAAACCATATCCGTATGTCTTTTGTCTATCTGCAATGCAAACTACCTGTGGCGCCATCTATTATTTAGTACCTAGTGTGAATATGTACTTATCTATTCTTAGCACGTCTCTTGTATGGTGACCCTTGTATGGTGATTTATAACTTTTTGCTTTTTTTATTATTTGTTGGCATACTGCCATAATAACCCATATTCTGACAGACAGACAGACAGAGTAGGCTTAGTGATGGGCTTCGGTATGTGTACAGAACCCTAAAAAGAGTGCCCAAGAGTGATGTTTAAAAAAATTATAAGCCTACACACTACCTACACTATAGCCTCTGTATCGCTGATGACATGAATGCCGTGCTTCGTCAGCACCAGCTTGACGATATCATTACAACTCCTCGTCTTATACTTCACACGATCCACCTCCTTATCCTTCACGCTCAACGCCTTTACCTTCTCCGACAGGCGACTCACCTCCGACAGGCTCTTCTTGATGCTGCCCATCGAGAACTTCTTGTCGATCTTCCTCATCGTGCCCGTCAGGCTGCGAGTGCTGCCAACTTTCTTTTCAACCGTGCGATCTGCGGCGACGTTGCCTGCGCTAACTCTGCGCTTGTAAACGTCTTGAGACACACCGCTGTCGAGAGATTTACGTTCGTCGTGACTTACCTCCGTGTCGCTCTTGACGACCGTGTGAGTTTTGGATGCGTTCGCGACGATCTTGACAGCTTTGCCGGGGATAAAACTCTGCGGGATCGGGTCGAGGTACGCCATTTTGGGTGTCGCGTCGTAGACGGGACTGACTGAGTCTGTGTGGGTGTTGGGCATGATGAAATTGGTTTTCTTAGGGCGTTTGGTGACTGTGAATGTTTCGTCGATAATGGATGGTCGGTCGCGGATGGAGATGAGTATGTTCTTGTAGTTGGCCTCTGTGGGTGTGAGCATGGCGACGTCCTGGGGCGAGGGGGTGAGGTCGGGGAGGAGGTTGTACTCACTGCGGTCCGTCCGGAAGCGAGCGTGACAGAAGAAACATGCCGTTACATTATTGGTTTTCCATTTCAACATCTGGAAACGCAATCTACTATTAGGTCCAATTACAGGAAGGAAGTTTATCCTCTGATTCTACTGATTTTTAGATCTTTGTAATCTCTTTTTCTGTATCCGTGCCATAATCTTAAGATTCGTGAAACTATAAACAATCAGACGATAATTTGTCTTCCCATAATTGAACCTCAGCATGCTGGTTATGTACAGTATTTTTGCTAAAATAAGAAACATCGGCCTTCAGAGAACAGTCTATGCGTAAGTGGGAAGAGTACGGACGTACGCCCAGTACGCATTGGCTGTCACATATTTAGGTTAGTTCGCTACATCAGCTGAGCAATACTTGGATGGGTGACCGCTCGACCGTTGGAGGCTGACCGTGGTTCGGATTTCACGTTAAACTGTAGGCTCCTTCCCTTCTTACCTTACTAGGTGGTAGGATTTATCCTGGCCGGGTTGGTATCCCGACCGCACTGAGCGAAATGTCGGGTCGAAACGGCTATGTAAATAGTTCGTGTTTTCCGTCCAGTTCAGTGTAGCCGACATGAAATGAAGGGAAGCACTGACATGGCACCTAGTTCACCCGGTGTTATGGGCTGACATCACGGATATTGTAGGTGATGTAGCCAACCGTGTCAGTTTCCATAAAAAAAGAATTGTATTCTTTACAAGTTCATGTTATGTTCGCAAACTTCTCTTGTACGAATGTATACTGAAGATGTATACTGATCTATTCTATTGAGAAGACACTAATATAAACACGGGCGGAGGTAACAATTGATACTATCCATGCAAGCCAACTTAACACATTTATAATCTACTGTTGAATGTCAAAGATATGACAGCATGCAGTATCAAAAGATTTAAAAAAATATTATGTTCGCAGCGTTCACTTAGTACGCTAGGCTAATTCAAATAGTGAGGCAATTCAGGCTAAAATGCTATAGCCATCCTTAGATGACACAGAATCAAGAGCGCTCGCATAGGTTGGTACACATTTTGCGTGTAATTTATTAATACTAGTTAAAAGTATAGTGGGCACTAACATGTGAGTACTGCGACTGCTGTATAGCTGGTGCGTCGCCGCGTACGCAACGACCGCGTCGTCCGTGAGGTACTTGATGCTCTCGCCGCGCCGCAGCAGCCGGCGCAGCGCGGTCGAGCTCACCTCGTTGCTCACCCAGTTCGTGAGCAACGTCACCTGCCGCTGTACAGAACACATTTTGACATGAGAGTACTGCGACTGCGGGATAGCTGGTGCGTTGCTGCGTACGCAGCGACCGCGTCCGGTACAAACACGCCAACCTATGGAGAGAGACCTGTCCCAACTTTGCTGCAGACCCCAGGTCACCGTGAGGACTGGTTTTCAGGCAGTCGTCTATTGATTCCAACATAGCATTGAGAACCTCCTTCTTTTTTTTAAAGTCAAAAACAAAATATAAGCTCGTGTTTGTGTTACCCGGTAGCGGTAGAGCGTGTCCGACTCGTAGATGAAACGGGAGGGGTCGGAGCCGGCGCGCGTCACCACGATCAGCCCGTGTCTGCCCAGTATCGCCTCCAGCTGCAACATACAACAGCTACAGGAGTAAATAACCTACAGAGTCCAAGCTTTATACCACCGCGTCGCGATGTATGCGCAATGCATTAATACAGTACCTATATCGCTTACAGGCACTGGGACTAGCAACTCTTGAGCAAAGGAGACAATAAGGAGACATTATAGAAACCTATTATATCCTAAGAGAATCCTACGATGTACCAAGTCTACAGTCAATGTACAAAAGGAGCACTGAAAAACGACTTCGCGGTCACTCATTAAAACTAAAATGGCCACGCATAGAACCAACCCCAGGAAGCATTTTCTGACGCACCGGGTCGTAAGGGCCTGGAACAAATTATCTGAAGACACGGTCAGCGCCCCCTCAGTTAATTCTTTAAAAAACCAATTAGACAACAAACAAAAAAAAAAACAAAAAACAAACAAACAAAAATACTTAAAAATAATGCAAGTGCACCTTTAAATTAATTAAACCTAAAATATTACCGCTAACTACCTACTGTAAGCTGTCCTCTACGGCACAGTCTACCCAGACTAGTGTAGAGGACAGAGACCAATAATTTTTTTGTGTACTTTATTAGTTCAATAAACGTTTTTTTTTATTTTGATTTTGAAATTAAAAACAGAATATTGACGCCGCCTATCTGGGGCCGGGCGGTCCCTTCGGAAACCGATAGTAGTAAACGATTTGGGGCCATCCAGCTCCTTCTGAACGCTAGGGGTTATTTGTTGTTTTTATTATCTATTCTTATTCTTAAAAAATATATGATTTATGTATATTCTCGAAAGCGTAAAAGTCGCTAGCCTGCTTTCGGTGCCAAACCAGATTCAAATTAAAAGATGCCGCCACTAGATTACAACGACTGGGTGTTGTCCACTCGCGGCGTGTACGTGAACACATCGGTTGAGAGGTCAGACTATATATTTTATTTATTTATTTATTTTAAACACTGACAGCTGACAGCTGGTGCGTGTATTCTGTTCTTTAATTTATGAGTGCACTTGTATTGTTTTTAAGTATTTTTCACAGAGCATCAAATACCTACCGCCCGCGCCTCCTACTAGAGGCGCCCTAAGCGATGATATTTGAAACCCAATAACCGTACGCTGAGCTGCTAGCGTTTCGTATGTGTGTGTGTGTGTTAGTATCGACACTACACACAAAGAGGAGCAAGTTAGGCACACGCACAAAACAAATGCACACGCACAACACACATATGTAAGTCATAGGCCACGCCCACAGGCTTCAACGCCGTTGTAGAGAAATCGCGCTCAGGGCGCCTCTAGGAGGGGCGGGCGCGCGCATTTGATGCTCTGTGGTATTTTTGTTTATTTGTTTTTTGAGTTGTTTATTTTTTTTTTTGTAATTGGTTTTTTAAAGAATTTACTGAGGGGCGCGAAGGGTTGGAAGCCAAAGGGTTAATGCATAAAAATCTATTTCATCAAAAGTTGTATGTAACAGCCATGAGATCGATAAAATCAGAAAATTATCATTAAAATGTGACCCATCTCTTTGGACGCAGAGTATTTTAGTTTAGCTTACAAGAGTAGGCAGAAAATACGCGTAATTACTGTGAGAGAGTAGGATGCACAAGCTAGAAGCGTCTGATGCTCCTATACAGCTTCGAGTGTTTGAGCTTGTATACGGGGCGCGCTGGACAATGTCGTAAGTGCATGTACGACAGGTAGGCTTGCGCTCCCCATGTGAACAACGGAAGGTAGAGAGGGAGATAGTAGGCTCACGTCCTCCTCGGCCCACAGGCCGGGCGTCGCGAAGGACTCCAGCAGGTCAGCGCCGCACAGCAGCTTCACCGACACCTCCCCTCCGCCGCCGCCCGCGTTGTTGTTCACACTGCACACACACACACATACACACATAGCACTCCTTCAAACATCCTCAGCAGGGACCTTGAAAGATGTTTTTTTATTTTAATTTGGTGAACGAGTTGCGGAAATTATATTTATGTCAGAAGTCCCTTATATTTGTCACCTGTTCTTGAATGAGTTTGTAGTTGTTACTTGAAAGAGTTTGTAGCTGTTGCTCGAATGAGTATGTAGTTGTTGCTTGAATGAGTCTGTAGTTGTTGCTTGAATGAGTTTGTAGTTGTTGTTTGAATGAGTTTGTAGTTGTAGCTCGAATGAGTTTGTAGTTGTTGCTTAAATGAGTTTGTAGTTTTTGCTTGAAAGAGTTTGTAGTTGTTGCTCGAATGAGTTTGTAGTTGTTGCTCGAATGAGTTTGTAGTTATTACTTGGACGAAAGCTCTATTGGTATTGTGGTGTTTGTGCTCAGGAGTATATTATACAGGGTGTTGTAACGGCCAGTACATTAATTTACCAGCGCAAACTTCATGTTTTTCTGAGACAAAAAAGTAAATAAAGTTTTTCTATAAAGTGTCTAGTTTTCAAGATATTAATTTTTGAAATTTATATTTTCGTCTAGTGCAATTGGCGCGGGCGGGGGGAGTGTGCTGGCGCGGAAACGGTCGGGGTCAAAAAACTTACGCCGCGCCGCCGCCACGCATCTCCTCGCTCCGGGCACTCGTCCTTGCTCGCTCACTCACCGCGCACCTTTTTTTTTATACCAATAGTACCAATTGTATGAAAACTGTAACTTTTTATTTAAAGGGAATTCAGAAAAAAGTTATTTGACTTTTTTGGTACTATTAATCCCAATAATCATTTCCTAAATTTAATGTACTGGCCGTTACAACACCCTGTATATTATGTCACATGTCATTATGTCACCGAGGATCTTCTTATAGAACTAAGAACATTCTACATTTCCTTCATATATCATGTCATACATCTCTAAAAGATAAATAAAAAAGCTGAAGTTGATTTATGTAGTGTTACACTATTTTAACAGCTCGCACAAGGATTTATTCACTGCTCAGCCCTTTTTAGAAATATCTTGATGATACACGACCTACTACCATCCTGAAATATTAGAGATTCCATTAGCGCAAGCTGAATGTAAATCTGCTGAGCTGTTTTCGAGTTACATGCGGACTGACTTGTTGTTGTAGTTGTCGCGGAGGTGATTGGCGCAGATGTTGTCGGTCACGTCGGAGCCGTTCACGTTGAGGATGTCGTCCGGCAGCCAGCTCGCGCGCTCGCGCTGCGCGTCCCCGCGCAACGCTGCGTTTATTGCGTTCTGTAATTTTCAATCAACATCTTCATCATCTATATGTTCGCATGCGGTCACAACTTGGATGGGTGACCGTTTGACAGTTGAGGCTGGCCGCGGTTCGGATTCCAAGTAAAACTATTCACTTCCTTTCTTACCTTGCTAGATGGTAGGGGGTTAACTAGACGGGATTGGTGCCACCGCACTGAATGAAAGGTTGGTCGAAGTGGCTATCTAAACAGTTTGTGCTTTCCGTCCAGTTCAGTGAAGCTGGCACGACCAAAAGGAAAGCACCGACATGGCACCTAGTTCACCAAGTGATATGGGGCTGACATATCAACTACATCAGGTTCCACAAACAAAATTATCATCTTCAACATGTTGAGGTTCACCGTTGAGCATAGTCCTCCCCAAGGGCCTTCTACTGTTGTCATCTTGAGTTTGCACAACCGTCTAATGAGCGCCGGCTGCCAATGTCGCACATTTTATCAATTTTTATTTATTTATATCTATTATTGAACACCAATTGAAGCAATTCTGACACAATAGGCAAACTTAATGCCATATTAATAAATTCTAGCTTACGTTGGTATGTGGAGCAGTTATATTATGTAAGTAAAGTAGTACAGTAAGTAAAGTAGTGAGTGAGGTAGAAAGACAAAGTGTTGAATGCTAATTGGGTAGAGTTAAGCGAAAAGGAACCATGTGACATTTTTTCTCAAAATGAGTTAAATACAAGAGGGGCTAAATAATGTTTTGCATTAAAGAACCATGTTGTTTTTCCACTACAAACCCAGCGAGAGCAAAGGTTCTTTTATGCACAAATGTCTATATGTATGAAAAAGCAAGAAAAAGGTCCAGCAAATAGAACCAAGTACTTGGCTCTGTTTTATTTTTAAATATTGCTGGTATAAACATAATTTATTGTTATACATTCAAAACAGAACCAAGTACATGGATCTGTTATGCTTATCTCATTTTGTTCCGTTTACAGTAAAATATATGGTCCAAGATTTGAAGAAAAGAACCAAGTA
Organism: Nematopogon swammerdamellus; assembly: GCA_946902875.1. Taxonomy (NCBI): domain Eukaryota; kingdom Metazoa; phylum Arthropoda; class Insecta; order Lepidoptera; family Adelidae; genus Nematopogon; species Nematopogon swammerdamellus. The sequence goes on from OX336358.1 coordinate 16,054,542, forward strand.
GGTACTTGGTTCCACAATTAAAATAAAATTGTTCCTTATTTTATACATTTGTGAATAATCAAATGGAACCATGTACTTGGGTTTATAATGCTTATCAATATTTCATTCTTCTCTATAGAATTTGATAAAAAAATAGAATGGAACCATCTGCACTTTTCAAAATTACAGTGCCTACATAATACAATATTTTGCTTTTTGAGTTTAAATAGATGAACATTAATAGTCATCAATTAACAATATATAAATTATAACTTCTGCTCAAAAGAATAAAAATGTATTCAACGTGAACTTTGAAGCTCCTTTATAGCGAAGTATGCTAATGTCACATGGTTCCTTTTCATAAATCTCTACCCAATTATTTGAGAGATCAAAACTTTTTCTTTCATAGAACCATACACACATAGCTGCACTTTTTTATTCATGGCTGATCAATCACAGCTGCTAGAAATGGCACTCATTTTTTTATTGTAGAAAAATCAAAACCATTAAAGAGACAAAAATACACAATTAAATTAATCACAAGCAAAGCTGCTTATATGTAGAATTCTCTGATTGAAGTAAAATAGGATACCTATTATAATTACACAGATCTTACTAATACATACACATGCCGGTGAGTGTGTGCGGACAGGTGGCGGCGGAGCGGGTACGTAAGTAGGTAGTACTGACCTGATGGTGCTCCAGTGCGACGCGGGTCCTGGTCCAGCCCTCCTGCTGCACCTCCCACTCCGACATCTTGATCCAGTCCGACGAGCGCAGCGCCAGCCGCAACATCGCACATCTAGACATTGCACATACAAGCCGCTCATTTAAATGTCATTCAATTTAACATTACTACAAGTTTACTTACTTAAAGGAGCAGTGGACCGCTAAGTAAATACCGGCCACAGCTTTGAGTTTTTATATATTCTTAATTAACTTTTTAAGGGTCGGGGGTTTTTTACAATTGTAATTTAACTTTTATTTCAAGCTTTTAAAAAAAAAACGCATCCAAATCGGTCCATCTGTGATAAATAATGTTTTTATTACTTCATAAATACTTTATTTCTTGATAACGAATATAGCTAAGAATCATCCCAGTTAAACCAACATTCTATACTGTGTGGGGTCGGTACTTAATAAGAATAGTCCCACTGCATCTCTCCCCGTGCATGTCGTAAAAGGCGACTAAGGGATAAGCGGCCTGCAGACACCCCGGTCGACTTGTGGCTTTCATGGAAGACATAGGCTGGCTGGGGTAGCTGGAGACTGCGGGGTTTTGCACGAAGGTCCCCAACCAAGCGGGATTAGTTTGCAGGCCTAGAGCCAACCCCAAACCAAAACAACAACAAACAACAACAACAACCAACATTCTAAAAAAAAAAACTCGCATCCAAATCAGACCATCCGTTTAGGAGCTACAATGCGACAGACAGATAGAGGTGTCAAACTTATAACCAGCCTCCTTTTGAGTCGGAGGGGTTAACAAATTAATAATAATAAGAAAAACAGTGTGACCTAGTCTTGTGCTTGCTCGGTCACTCAGCTGATTCGAATCAATTCGAATCAATCAGCGAAATGATCCGGATCGATCACTCGGATCAGTGACACATTTTGACACGTAACGTACCGCACGCGCGTGCGATCAATCACTCACTCACTAGAGTAGCGAGTGAGAGCGAGACTCGAATCGAACAAACTGATCGAGTGAGTTGTCTGACAGCGAGCGAGCGAGCAAGCGGACGGAGCTGACTGATAGACTGACCGACCGAACCGCGCCGCGAAGCGGATCAGTAACTGATCCGTCTAGCTAAGAGTAAAAGATTCGAATCACCAAACACTGAATTGATGCGACTATGTTGGTTTGGTCAATCACTCAGTTGCCAAGACTAGTGTGACCTGTGCTGAGCGGAGGCGAGGTCCTTCTTGGCGTACGCGTCGTGCACGGGCGACACCACCCCGCCCACCACCCGCGCCCCCTGCCCCTGCAAGTAGTCCCGCGCTATCTCTGCACACACAAACACATTTCACATTGCATGCATGCATAATTTCAAGTTAACTCCCTTCAAATTTCGAGACTTAAGAACCAGAGGAACGCACTGCGAAAAAGTAGATTTTACCGGAGGGCACAATTTGGGCCTACCTAAGTACAATAATTTTAGATTAAAATTAAAACTACACATTATCACTAAAATTTATATCTAAAATTAAAACTAACTTATATATAAATCATAAATTTCCTCAGAAGTAAACAAATTTAGATTAATGTTTTTTTTTTAAATAAAATTTGTATCATATTGTATAAGGTCTTTCAAAGTTTTGTAACAAATAACGTAAATTGGTGTTACGTTTCATTTGTACTAAAACTATATAAATAGAAAGTATTGAACTAAGCTTGTGATGGCTTCACCGAACATATCCGGGCCCATTGTCAGTAGAGGAGGGTGTCAATCGAGGTTGGGACTAACGAGCGGCCACTCTGTAGTTCTCCAGCATGAGTTACGTCTCGGCTCGCGGCAAGCCCTCTCCAGCTAGTCTGCGTTGACTAGGACGCTGGGAACCACCAGTCCCGCTCTCGACCTCCTACGACTCTCTAATTATCCATATTCTGTAGGATGCCACCAGTGACGTTTTCAAAGCTCTCTCCATATATGAGCTTAGCGTCGATCTTGGCAGCCCTAGATTGTTGAAGAAACTGTAGAGCGACTTCGCTGGTAGTCCTCTTGCTCCGACTTCCACACCACAGCGAAGAGGTTAGTATTAAATCCGTTTCTCACTACCTAGTCTACTAGGTTGCAGTACTTGTTTACTTTGAAATTGTGGTCCTTCAATATGTTACTTCCCCATGGAACTCTAAGTTCAACAAGTACTACCTACATGCTTTATCACTTTTGAGAATACGAGTATGTCCAGTCTGTATGCTGTGGTACAGATTTCTGAAGGCATTTGATAATGCTTCTCATGTGTGTCCATCAACACCTGCCAGTCCTGGTCCAGTCCAGTCCAAAATTTAGGAAGGAAGGTGTGGATCTAAGCTTGCGATGGCTTCACCGAACATATCCGGGCCCATCGGCAGTAGAGGAGGGTATTAATCGAGGCCGGGACTAGCGAGTGGCCACTCTAAATTTCCCGCGCATGCTTCACGTTTCGGCTCGCTTCAAGCCCTCGTCAGCTAGTCTGCGTTGACTAGGACGCGGGGAAATCACCAGTCCCGCTCTCGACCTCCCTCTCTCTACCTATCCATATTCTGTAGGATGCTTCCAGTGACGTTTTCGAAGCTCTCTCCATATATGAGCTTAGCGTCGATCTTGGGAGCCCTAGATTCTTGAAGAGACTGTAGAGCGACTTCGCTGGTAGTCCTCTTGCTCCGACTTCCACAGCGAAGAGATCAGTCTTGAATCCGTTTCTCACAATCCGGTCTACTAAGTTGCAGTACTTGTTAAGTTTGATGTTGTGGTCCTTCGGTATGTTACTTTCCCATGGAAATTTGGTGACAATGACGTAAGACGGAATATGTTTATTTGGCGGACAAAAATTTTTAGTAGGACGGAGGTCAGCCTCGATAGCTCAGTGGTGCGGTCGGTCGACTGTTGTTAAACAACCCTGAGCGCGATCAGTACTTAGATGGGTGACCACTCGACCGTTGGGAGGCTGACCGTGGTTCGGATTCCACGTAAAACTGAAGGTCCCTTCTCTTCTTACCTTACTAGGTGGTAGGGTTTATCTCACCCGGGTTGGTACCACCGCACTGAATAAAACGTCGATCGAAACGGCTATGTAAATAGTTCGTGTTTTCCGTCCAGTTCAGTGTAGCCGACATGAAATGAAGGGAAGCACTGACATGGCACCTAGGCACAGGTGTTATGGGCTGACATCACGGATGTTGTAGGTGATGAAGACAACCATGTCAGTTTCACAAAAAAAAAGGTATTTGAGTCCATTAAAACGTGGTTGTGGTTATATTTAATACGGACCTAATTTTAAATATAATAATTCATTTTCTTTTCGACGCGTGTGTTAGACACAGGGTGTGATAAGTTTATTTGGCTACAAACATGCTACAAGGGTACAAGTGAACAACGTATCAGAGGACACACTTACGTTGTTTTGCTACAAAATAGTGAATAAAAATATTGGTTGTCTGTAAAGTTGGTTTACGGACGATAGTTTTACGTGATGATGTCATAAAGTAAATCAGTTTCGGCGGATATTTACCATGTAAAATTAATTTAAGTACATGATTAAGATGTGATAATAACTAATAAAAAATATGAGAAAATAACGACTATTAATTTTTGTTTAATTTATATATAAAAACCTACATAACGCCATCTATATGTTCAACGTTGCAACAATTACCTAACTGCTAAATCAAGTATACCGCTGGCTGAAGTATTTAATTTAATATTGACGCTAGATGTTGACGCTAGATGTCGCTCCATGAAATTCACATACATACTGTTGAGAAAATTTGCAGCGATAAGTACACGGTCGATAGCCTGCGTGGATCTGGTCAGTGATGGTGGCAGGGACCGCGGGTTCGAGCCTCGAGGCTCGCAAAAGACGGAGAAATATATTTTGTATTTTCTACTATTGTATATGCCTCTCTATCGCGCTCTCGCTTGCACACACAGGTCTCTATCGCGCTCTCGCTTGCACACACAGGTTTAGATGGAACGTTACACTTCTTCGTGCGTGCAGCCGGTGTTCATCAATTTATAAGATGTGACATCATCACGTCAAAAACTGGACATTTCCGCAATAAAATTTCGAGCGCATATTATGCACAAGACAATTTAAGCAAGTGGAGGCAGACATATGCAATTTTAGAATTGTTCACTCTGCAGATAGTGGAGCGTGCGTGCGGGTGTCTACTGTGACCGCGTGCTATTTAGTTTGCATGTGTGTACGGATGGATAACATAATAATCATATTGTTGATTTAGCCTATCAAGTAGGTAATGTTCAATATGAAATAGATAATAATTATTATGATTATGCATTACTTGACAGTAATAAATCATTACGAGTTCACAGTACAAGCGTGACTCATCACATTCTTGGCCTTGAACTTCGTAGCTTGTGAAAAGTATTGATTTTGTTGTTTCGTGTTTCGTTTTGCGTTTGATCCAGATCATGTCGTCGTGCAGCAGGCGTCAGAGTAACCTCACATTGCTTGCAGTTTTCAATTCTACTATGCCATATAATAAAACAATTTATAAAAATTCTGCCTGATCGCCACGACAACGTTCCACAAGTTATTTTATCGAACAAATTCATGCGGCATGAACAGTGAGGAGAAGAATGCTGAAATATCATGATTACAATGCAAACAGCGCTGTACCCGGGTCCTAACACAACGAAATGCAAAGAATCTCCTTCATGAAAAGTAGGGATACTCACCAAACATTCGGAAGTGCATGTAAGTCGGTGGGTTGAAGGACCCGCAGGCCAGGAGCGCCACCTTGCCTTGAGCCATCGCGCACACCGCTACACGGTCACATCGACATGAAAATGAGCGAAAAACACTTCTGGAACTCGAAACGATCGCGAAGTACACAGAAAAATACGAAATGTTTGATTGATGTTTGGTCGATTGTCTGTCAGATAATGTTTTGACATTTGTAGTTGGTAAACTAAACAGCAGCAGTACGTACTATTTCAACTTTATTTTGCTGGATAAAAATTATACCATAACACACACAAAAACATTATAATTTTACAAACATTTCTACGTCATCCATCAGGTACAGAATTATGTGGCGAGTAAACTTTATAATTATAGTTATCTAGCTAAAATAGAAAGAAATGTTATATAGAAATGCTATCTTTGGATTGCAAATTATGAGTACCTAACCAGCGCAAAGAGAATAAACCATTATGTATGACTGTCAGAGTGAAGTGACATTGTTGCCAACCAAAGGTTGGTTGACATTGCTATTTGTTAGAAAAAAAAAGTGTAAGAAGAAATGAAAACAAAGTTCTAAAAATCACTAAAATAAGTTATAGGATTGCATGCGACATGGATGACGATGAATACTGGAACACAAGCGAAACGTCCGCGCGAGCCTTCAGTTTCGACGACGATTTGGTACTTTTCTATAAACGAAAAATTTACTTTCATAACTTCACCCACTGCTCCATGGTTCGGATTCCATGAAAATGTAGGTCCACCGAATTGACCAGAGGAAATTGCCTAAGGCAATAAGGCCGCCATTGCCATGCAAAAGTGTGTATTATTATGTTTCTAGTTTCTCGTGGGTTTGCTTGTCGACTTGCTTGTCTTTCTTTTCACTTTACCATAAATTGGCATCTCTCTTCACAGGTCGGTTACCCATGCCAACATCTTTTCATAATAACCTAACCTGTCTAACTCAGCAACTAGGGGGCTTGTGAAGTTATTACCAGTATTTATGTCAGTACCTACCTGTTCTAAATACCTATACTATTATCTATTTTATTCTTCTCGAAACTTTAATAACAAAAATTTTATTATATGGAGTTGTGTCAATAACACGACTACACATTTTACGTGGAATATGTTGTGACTAGTAGAAAGTATCTGAGCAAATTACGGTTGTTGGCAATGAATTTCGAAAGGCTCAGAATATAGCAGCTTTCGAGAAGAACCCCTTTTATTTCGCCAAAAAAGCTTTTAAGGAACAGCAGGGTACAATTAGGTTAAGTACGGACGAGATGTTCAACTACTTTAAATCCACATATACCACCCCGGAGGCGGATATAACTTACAGGGATCCACCAGCTCCAAAACCCAAAGAACCTGCTGTAGCATTTGATGCTGATTCACCGACGATGGAAGAGCTGGAATACCACATAAAAAGGAAACCAAATAGTTCCGCCCCGGGACCCGATGGCATACCATACATCATATACAAAAAATGTCCATCAGTGCGGAAACACATGTTGAACATCTACAAAAGAATTTGGACGAACAGAAAAGTGCCAGACTGTCTTGGTAAAGCCGTGTTTGTTCTTCTACCAAAAAAGAAAGAAGTTACTGATCCCAAGGATATTAGACCTATAGCCCTTACGAACACAATTTCGAAAATATTCTTCTCCATTATACAGGCCAGACTACTCAAACACATGTGTACCAACGACTACTTACCGAAGAAGTACCAGAAAGGTTTTCTCCCAAGAGTTGCAGGGTGCCTCGAACATAATTCTTTGCTGACTGAATGTCTTAGAGATGCAAGGAAGAATGAGAGACAATTAACTGCCACGTGGTTAGACTTTGAAAACGCCTTCGGTTCGGTGCGCCATGAGTTACTATTAAAGGCGCTAGAGTGGTATAATGTGCCACCTCTGATCTGTAATATAATAGCCTCCTACTACAAAAAACTTTCCTTTGTAATACAAGTAAAAGGCGAAACGGAGAAGACACCAGAAATTCGTTACGGCATAGGACTTTTCCAGGGTTGCTGCCTCTCTCCTGTCACATTTAACATTGTTATCAACATTCTAATTGATACGCTTGTCGTAAAAGAAAACAAATGGGGATACAGGTTCAAATATGGAGACACATATATGGCGGCCATCCTGGCATTTGCGGATGATATTACGCTGTTAACCCGCAATCCAAAACAAAATCAGGCGCTTCTTAAGGTGGTGGATGACTATTGTGAATGGACCAAAGGGATGAAGATAAAACCAGCGAAGTGCTACTGTTTGAGCTTAACCAGGAAAGGTTCAAAGTTTACCTCGAGCAATCCAGGTCTGACAGTAGCCGGAAAACCAATCGCAACCGTGGCTGATGAAGCTCCTTTTAAATTCTTGGGCAAAAGGATCACCAGCAGAGGAAAGGAGCATCCTACTGATGATATTGTCCAACTTTTCGAAGAGAGCCTCCGCCAAACTGACAATCTTCCCCTCCTGGGTACACAAAAGGCATGGATTTACGATAACTACCTGACATCAAAACTTTCATGGCCATTTCTCGTCTACGACTTCACAAAGCAAAACCTGGCTAAATTAGACTCGTATGTGACCAGATTCCTGAAATCATGGTTTGGACTGGCTCACCCGGCTGACTCGTCAACGCTATACAGATCTCACAATAACTTTGGACTGAACATTAAGAAACCGTCGATATTTTATCAAAAGGCGAGAATAGCCAAACGATGTATACTCAAAGACTCCAATGATAGCGCTATTCAAGCCTTACCCAACACATCACTATCAGATGAACTGGAATCGAGACTCGACTTCTACAAATCATTCCAAGTTGGTACACGCACCAATAGATCTGGATTGGGCATAGAAACAGCAAAGTCTGATAAAGAAATACTGAAAGGTTTTGCTCAGGAGGACATGGAACAAGGCTTCAAACTTCACGCCTTAAACCTAGAAATGCAGAATGATTGGCTAACAGTGGGTGACTTCTGCATCCCTCCTGCATTGAAGTGGAAATCCATAATATACAACTGGTCCCCTGAGCTGCTTAAGTTCTACTTAAATGCATTCCAGCTTACTCTCCCCGACCCGAGTAACCTAGTTAGATGGGGGAAATCTACAAATAGACTATGCCCGTCATGTAAGGAGTTCGTAGGCACGGCCAAACATTTGTTATGCGGATGCAAAATACTACTTGAGCGAGGCCAGTATTCCTACCGTCATGATAAAGTCCTCCAAATCATCAGAGAGGCCATCAACCTGTCAATTGCACGGACCAGGAAAGGGCAAACCAGTAGCGGCTTCCAGAAGGTCAACTTTGTGAAACCTGGAGCCAATAAGCTGCCCAAAGATAGGACTAAACCTTCTTCAATTTTGGGAGCAGCAAAGGATTGGGAATTGTTGATGGACACACATGAGAAGCATTACCAAATGCCTTCGGAAATCTGTACCACAGCATTAAGACCGGATATACTCATATTCTCAAAAGCGACAAAGCATGTAGTACTTGTTGAACTTACAGTTCCATGGGAAAGTAACATACCGAAGGACCACAACATCAAACTTAACAAGTACTGCAACTTAGTAGACCGGATTGTGAGAAACGGATTCAAGACTGATCTCTTCGCTGTGGAAGTCGGAGCAAGAGGACTACCAGCGAAGTCGCTCTACAGTCTCTTCAAGAATCTAGGGCTCCCAAGATCGACGCTAAGCTCATATATGGAGAGAGCTTCGAAAACGTCACTGGAAGCATCCTACAGAATATGGATAGGTAGAGAGAGGGAGGTCGAGAGCGGGACTGGTGGTTTCCCCGCGTCCTAGTCAACGCAGACTAGCTGACGAGGGCTTGAAGCGAGCCGAAACGTGAAGCATGCGCGGGAAATTTAGAGTGGCCACTCGCTAGTCCCGACCTCGATTAATACCCTCCTCTACTGCCGATGGGCCCGGATATGTTCGGTGAAGCCATCGTAAGCTTAGATCCACACCTTCCTACTTATCCTACACCTGAATAAAGATTGTTAATAAACCTACAACGCTTTGCGGCATAACTAACAGGAAGATTCACATTCACGCCTTGAGATGGCGCTAACGACCAAAGTCAGATGCTATACTTTTCTGTAACACTCCTCGCATAAATACAGATCGCTTAGCAGAACAACCGGGCACTCGCCCATATAACATCAGCTGCAGCTACACGTGGAGCCAAAGGATACGACACTGCTTCACATTTTACCTCATACCTCCTCAAATACGTAGTCCTATATAGAATAAGCCACAAAGCATGTAGTACTTGCTCTACTTACAGTTCCATGGGGAAGTAACATGACCGAAGGACCACAACTTCAAAGTAAACAAGTACTGCAACTTATTAGACCAGATAGTGAGAAATGGATTCAAGACTGATCTCTTCGCTGTTGAAAGTCAGAGCAAGAGGACTACCAGCGAAGTCACTCGACAGCTCCTTCAAAAATCTAGACCTCCCAAGATCGACGCTATGAAGAGACTGAGACTGAAGAAGAGAAGGAGGTTGAGAGCATGACTGGTGGTTCTCTGCGTCCTAGTCGCCGCAGACTAGATGAAGAGGGTTTGCCGCGAGCCAAAATGTAACGCATGCTGGAGAACCACAGAGTGGCCACTCTCTAGTCCCGACCTCAATTGACACCCTCCTCTACTGCCAATGGGCCCGGATATGTTCCGTAAAGCCACCACTGCTGTGTGGCCGAGTATTATCTATTTTAAGGACACAAAGTTCGTGTAGTCCAGATATTCGAGTAAGGGTACACCTTTCAACATGCTTCCTAAATGCAGCGATAGCGCCAAAACTACTTTATAGGAACTAAAGCTGACGTCATTTCTGTTTCTCATTTCTCCAGTTTGGCACTCATACAACTTGAAAGACATATTCATCGTCAAAAATATTTGAAAGAAATAATTTGTGGTGTGCAGCTGTCTCCGCAGGAGATCCTCGCGATAGGCAAGGCGAGCGCGGCGGGCGCCGGGGCGGGGGAGGCGGAGGGGCTGCTGGCCGGCGGCGGCGGCACACTCAAACCTGCCCTGTTGCCGCTCTCCAGCCTCATCTCACCCAAGTGTATGGAGCTGTGTGAGTTTTGTTTATGTCTCCAAAGAACTGCAAGTAATAAATGCTCTAAGTACCAATCTCGCAGAAGAATGTCAATCTTGGTATTAGCAAGATTGAAAAATTTTCAATCTTGCTAGATCTCGGCGTTGCGAGATCTCAGATCTTGGTACACCGAGATTTCGAACCCTAACTCCAATCAATTTGAATTTATAAATACGTAACAAATAAAAAATTTAATTAAAAAAAGGTACTCAAGAAGGATGTTTAAAAATGCATCTAAAAAAAAAATTTATTGGCCTGTAAATATTCACACACAGCTAATTAGTGACTAATTTGTCAGTACATCTTAGTTCATATAATGTGTTTGAGTGAGAATGTATGTAATGCAATCTAGAAATAAAAATATACAGAACCGGTAAACCCTGGAACGCTCTCCCTGCCCGTATATTTCCCCTCAAGTACAGTTTCGGGTTATTCAAGAGGGGCGTGAATAGGCACCTGTCAGGCCGGCACTGCATTTGCAACCCCCCGCATACGACCAACATTCCATGGGCGCCGTTAGACACCTCATGGGTGCCTCAGGGCCACATGTCGTGCTTTCTATAAAATTTTTTTTTTTTAAATGTGACATTTTCAGACACCCGTAGTGCCTAAAAATTATAAATAAATAAAATCAATCACACAATGGCTAATAAATATCTATTATAGAAGACAAGAAATGAAAGTAAATTGAAAAGGTCTAACATCCCTGATTTGCAGAACGCAAAAGTTTCGAATGTCTGAATCTGCCCTTTCTAACCACATACTTTTCTCTTTTGCACAGTGCTTCTTGCTCAGTCGGGCGCGGAGATTTCTGTTGCTAAACCAGAGGCAACGGAAGAGAGCGTGAGCACGACCCTCAAGAGACTGGTGCTCAGGAGAAGATGTTCACTACACACGCACAGAACTCTCGCCAGCAAGACAGCGCTGCTCGATGGAGCATTGGCGATAGGTGATGGTGATGCAGTGCTAGCTGTGAGTCAACTAGAGACACCTGCTAACTTTTTAATTATTCCATTTTTTTTTTGGTTACATCACCTACAACATCCGTGATGTCAGTCCATAACACCGGGTGAACTAGGTGCCATGTCAGTGCTTCCATTCGGTCGTGCCGGCTACACTGAACTGGACGGAAAACACAAACTATTTACATAGCCGTTTCGACTGACGTTTCGTTCAGTGTGGTGGTACCAACCCGTGCGGGTTGAACCCTACCACCTAGTAAGGTAAGAAGGGAAGTGACCTACAGTTTTACGTGGAATCCGAACCGCGGTCAGCCTCCAACGGTCGAGCGGTCACGCATCCAATTACTGACCGCGCCCAGCGTTGCTTAACAATCAATAGCAACAGTCTACTGTCTGCTGACGAGGCTAACTAATGTTGTTCAGTCTGTTTTAGGACCAGCAAATGTTGCTCAGTGGTTGCTCAGTCTATCTTAAAATACACGAAGACCTACCGTTACCTACTGCAAGCCTTTTTGTCAGCCTCGGTAGCTCAGTGGTCCCGTCGTCCCGTCCGACTGTTGTTAAGCACACCTGGCCGCGGTCAGTACTTGGATGGGTGACAGCTCAACCGTTGGAGGCTGACCGTGGTTCGGATTCCACGTAAAACTGTAGGTACCTTCCCTTCTTACCTTACTAGGTGGTAGGGTTTATCCGACCCGGTATGGTACCACCGTACTTAATGAAACGTCGGTCAAAATGGCTATGTAAATAGTTCACGTTTTCCGTCCAGTTCAGTGTAGCCGACATGAAATTAAGGCGGAAATAAGACTCAAAAGGTCAACTTTAAACGAAATTATTGAGCTATTGGTAAAGATAACAAATGTGTAAAAATATGTCTTATGTATTGATCTTTAATTAACAAACATAGCGGAAAAAAATTTATTTTACTACTTTGAAAAGGTGTTAAATAAATCTCCAAAAAATAACGAAAAGTACGAAAATTGTACATTCAAGTTAAATTATCTTGAGAAACATCAATTGTTTCAATACAAGACCCTCATAGAAATATAGATAATATTTTTCCTTACAATCGTAGCGAAAAAAATATTCTTTTCCATGTTTCCAACACGTGAAATTTAATATATATAGTGTGATTTTCGCGCAAACGATCTTCGTCGGCGCGACGTATCAGCCACCGCACGAGTAGAACGTATCTCGCACCTATTTACATCTGCATACGGTTCGTGTTTCAATCATCAGTGCTCCGGTAGCACGGTTTGAGTCTTATTTCCGCCTTAATGGAAACACTGACATGGCTCCTAGTTCATCCGGTGTTATGGCACAGATTACTAAATAGTTACTTCGTAACAGATAAATCGCTCCATAGAAAAAGTTCCTACCTTCGGGCTTTAATAGCCTACTACTTCACGTCGCCAATCACTGCGTGCGAAAATGTACCTTAACGATCGAGTGTAAAGTGATTATTGCTTTGCACCTGCGCCTGCCGCGCGTAAGTATGCTCTGCGCGGCTGTTTATGTTCTTTGGGCAGCCCATAGAAATTCACCGCCGGCGGTGCGCCGGGCGGTAGGTAGTTAGCGCGCGCAAGTACATAGAGTGCGTGAGGCCTGGTTATGGGCTGACATCACGGATGTTGTAGGTCAGCGGTCCTGAAACTTCTTTGGTGACGGAACCCTAAAATAAACAAAAATTTGTTTTTGTGCATTCTTTATTAATAATCATAGATATTGTCAATGTAACAGTTACTTACATAATATTTTAATAAAAGAGAAAAACAACAGAAGAAGTGAAAAAGAGAAAAGGTGACGTCTGCGCAGCCGAGTTGAATCGAGCAAGAAAGGAGAGGTGTAATTTTGATTTTTCTTTCTCGTATTCTCGCGGAGCCCCAACAGAGGCTCCGCGGAGCCCTAGGGCTCCGCGGAGCACACTTTGAGTATGGCTGTTGTAGGTGATGAAGCTAATCTTGTTAGTTTTCAATAAAAAAAAAATTAAAGACTTTGGACCGCTCACGGTGCCGGTGCCGAGTATGTTGTGCATCTCCCTGCTCACTGGCGGCCAGGTTGTGCTGTACCTGATGCAGAGCCTGCAGCGGAGGCTGGTGTACGGGCTGCTGGCGTCGCGGCCGGTCGCTCTCAACCACTACCTCTCCTTCCTGCTCTCCGAGGCCAAGGTCAGCGACCTCACCGATCTGCTCACGTATGTCACTTGCCACTCTTCATGTATATTTACTTATTCAATTAATACATATACGGTGTCCTGCGATCTTGAACCGCTGCAACACCGTAGGGATGTCGGCTCGCTAAGTGTGTTGTATCGCTTATTCCATGGGGAGTGCTCGGAGGGGCTGTTTAATGCGATCCCGGCGTCCCCTTTCCACCTTCGCACCGCGCGCACTGGGCAAGGATTGCATCCCTACACGCTGGACTTACCGCTGATGCGTACTAATCGATTCTGCAGATCATTCCTCTACAGAACCGGTAAACTCTGGAACGCTCTCCCTGCCCATATATTTCCCCCCATGTACAGTCTCGGGTCCTTCAAGAGGGGCGTGAATGAGCACCTGTCAGGCCGGCATGGCATTCGCAACCCCCGCATACGACCGAATGTCCATGGGCGTCGTTAGACACCTTATGGGTGGCTCGGCGCCAAATGTCGCGGTGTCAATAAAAAAAACTACCATGTGGGGCTGGTACTTAAAAAGAATAGCCCCACTGCATCTCTCCCCTTGCATGTTGTAAAAGGTGACCAAGGGATAAAGACAAGATGCCGTGCTAAAGGGCGCTAGGCTAGCCACCTCTCACCTTGGAACGGTCCTTCCACCGAGTAATGCAGCGGGTGGGTGTTGGGGCTTGATAGTTATCTTGTCCCTATGTGTGTGTGCTGGGGTTACATTGGGCTTATTTAGCACACACCTTTTTTGGTAAAGAGAAGATACTATTTACCTGTAGAATGTTTAACTTTTTTTAGCTTATCCTGAGTTGAAGGTTGTCGCACGTCCTAGGTCCCGCCCGTAGGCTGTATCATCGACTGTCCTAACAGAGTTTTGTTTGTTTTCTAGAATGTTGGGGAAGAGTCCTGAAGCTGCGGTACGTCCTTAAAGCTTATTTTTCATTAATTTCGTAATAATTATTTTTAAAACAGAGTTTATATTAATGAAGTACTCTATTAAAACTATCCAGAATGATGAATGTGGAAGAGTTGTCAGAAGTGTGGCAGGACAACTACTCGTGGGTGGAGATCCATTGTCTCTGTCTACCCCACTGCGGGACGGGCGTGATGTTATGCAGTTTTTTTTTTATCTTTATCTTATAGGGGCTATGGTGCACACAGTGACTATGCCAGCCACATTGGAAAACACATAAATTACAAGTAGGTACATAGTGAAGTGGTAGTCCGTGCATTAGTCACCTACAAAAATCTATTTATATATTTATAAAATTCATCTTTTTTTTAATATGTGCTGCGCAAACCTATATAATTGTATGGCCTTGTTGGAGGCTGGCTCCGCTAATATAGTGGTGTAGCTTCCAACATTATAGTTAGTGATACCCAGTTGTTGTCTCTCGACTGAACCCCTCACACACTCCACCAGCAAGTGATACACATCCTCAGGTTTGCCACACACGTCACCAGTTTGGTGATGGTACTTTCTTCTGTTATGCAGATGTACCAATACCAGCACACGGTGAAGTCGTCCGGGAACAACGCCGCCGCACTGCTGAGCAAGCTACGCAACCTACACGCGAACCACTTCTCACAGCCGGGCATAGATCCGCATCACACCAAGACACTCACCAACTATATCAAATTCTTGGGTGAGTCTTTTTAGAACACACAAGTGTAGGTGTCCTTAATAGTGATTTCTTGGATTGCTTGCTGAATTAGAAAATAAATTGATCTCATCTGAAATAACTCTCATTAATACTACAAAATGTATTATGAAATCCTTTTTTTAGGGTTCCATAGTCAACAAGGAACCCTTATAGTTTCGCCATGTCCGTCCGTCTGTCTGTCAGTCTGTCCGTCCGTCTGACTGTCCGCGGCTTAGCTCAGAGACCCTTAGTACTAGAAAGTTGTAAGTATACATTTCAATAACGCCGACAAAGTGCTAAAATAAAAATTTTGAAATGATTTAGGGTACCTCCCCTACACGTAAATTGGGGATGATTTTTTTTTCACGTCTACCCCATCGTGTGGGGTGTCGTTGGATAGGTCTTTGGGAAATATTGCGGGTTTGTGAAAAGCATTTTTCGATTTAGGGATCCGTTTGCGAATTATTAAGCTTTTTAAGTGCTAATTTTTGTTAGAGTCAAGTGTCCCCACCCCCTGCCAGCTAAACGGTTGTTATTAGATATGTGAAAAAATTCACAGCAGTAGTATATAATATCGAAATTAAAAGGAAAACTATCACAGCTAAGTAGGCAGTATTATTATTGATTGTGCTCTTTATTACCCGAGAGCCTTTGACTCACTAGTCTGATCTCAGACTTCGATTCACTAGACTAGTAGATCCGGTCGAAGTGGGACAACCTGTATATTGGGAGATACTATAATGCCAAAAGAAGTATGTATGTTTGTACCTATGTTTATTGTTTATTATATAATTTCATCCATGGGTAGGTACTCGTAACCTACGCTTGGATATGTCGAAAATTCCGCCAGTTCTAAATTCAATGCGAAGAAGAACTGACAAACAAACTTCGCAAGTCACAATGTTTTGTTAGTACCTTATAAGTATTATATTAAAGTAATGTCCAATAATTAACCCATACTACCGCTCACAAGAACATAATGAGTATAGTATATATAAGAGTTTATGTATATTACAATTATTAATTTTACTTATTTTATAATATTTATGTATAGGTACCTATGTATTATTCGTAGTATATTTATATTAATAGTATTATGTAGGCCGGCATGGCATTCCCGACCCCCAAGTACGACTGAATGTATCTATGTATTTATATTTCATACTATTGTCCTTTCTTTAGTACTACCTTGTCCGCCTCTACACGTTTCCCAAATCCCAAAGGTTGGTTTGTAAAGAAGGTGTTAAAATAAAGTATATTTTCATTTGACAACTTGCAGAGTGGAAGATTTGCGCGAATGTGCCGGAGCTAAGCGAGCGGTCGGTGCTGCAGTGTGTTGCATACTGCTGCTCACATCTCTGGCACGAGACCGCTGGCAAGATGATGTCTCCTCTCACCCTGTGCCAGCAGCAACAGGTCTGTACTACTCACCCTGTGCCGGCAGCAACAGGTCTGTAGTACTCACCCAGTGCCAGCAGCAACAGGTCTGTAGTACTCACCCATTGCCAGCAGCAACAGGTCTGTTCTACTCAGCCTGTGCCAGCAGCAACAGGTCTGTACTCACCCTGTGCCAGCAGCAACAGGTCTGTAGTACTCCCCCAGTGCCAGCAGCAACATGTCTGTTCTACTCAGCCTGTGCCAGCAGCAACAGGTCTGTACTCAGCCTGTGCCAGCAGCAACAGGTCTGTACTCACCCTGTGCCAGCAGAAACAGGTCTGTAGTACTCTCTCGGTGCCAGCAGCAACAGGTCTGTACTCAACCTGTGCCAGCAGCAACAGGTCTGTACTCACCTTGTGCCAGCAGCAACAGGTCTGTAGTACTCTCCCGATGCCAGCAGCAACAGGTCTGTACTCAACCTGTGCCAGCAGCAACAGGTCTATAGTACTCACTCAGTGCCAGCAGCAACAGGTCTGTACTACTCACCCTGTGCCAGCAGCAGCAGGTCTGTACTCACCCTGTGCCAGCAGCAACAGGTCTGTAGTACTCACTCAGTGCCAGCAGCAACAGGTCTGTACTACTCACCCTGTGCCAGCAGCAACAGGTCTGTACTCACCCTGTGCCAGCAGCAACAGGTCTGTAGTACTCACTCAGTGCCAGCAGCAACAGGTCTGTACTACTCACCCTGTGCCAGCAGCAACAAGTCTGTACTCACCCTGTGCCGGCAGCAACAGGTCTGTAGTACTCACCCAGTGCCAGTAGCAACAGGTCTGTACTCAACCTGTGCCAGCAGCAACAGGTCGGTACTACTCACCCTATGCCAGCAGCAACAGGTCTATATGCAGGCAAGGTGAGCCTTGTGGAGTAGTCGCTTTGCATCCTTTATGCTACCTTGTGACCTCAGCTAGCCAACAAATGCCAGGTAGGCGGAACAGCCTCCAAGGAGATTTCGTGCATTCTCGGCAGATAGAGGTGACTGAACGGCAGACTGAACTGATCTAAATGCAGTCGGGGCCTGAGGTGAGTGGCGGGCACGCCTCTCCTGACACGCCCGCAGTGTTTATCTACTTTTGCACACTAGCGCATTCCTCAGAGCTGCATTCAGATCGCGCGCCGACTGTATACTGTATATTGTCAGCCTCGATAGCTCAGTGGTGCAGACAGTCAACTGTCGCTATTGAATGTTAAGCAACGCTGGGCGCGGTCAGTACTTGGATGGGTGACCGCTGACCGTTGGAGGCTGACCGAGGTTCGGATTCCTCGTAAAACTGTAGGTCCCTTCCCTCCTAATCTTACTTGGTGGTAGGGTTTAACCCGCCCGGGTTGGTACCACCGCACTGAATGAAACGTCGGTCTAAACGGCTATGTAAATAGTTTGTGTTTTCCGACCAGTTCAGTGTAGCCGGCACGATCAAAGGGGGAAGCACTGACATGGCACCTAGTTCACCCGGTGTTATGGGCTGACATCACGGACGTTGTAGGTGATGTAGCCAACCGTGTCAGTTTCCATAAAAAAAAAAAATAAATAAAAAAATACAACATTCATTTAAATCATCCAAGTCGGCAAAATTTTCCTCAATAATTTTCACTAGGCTGGTGCGTATCTTACACTTTACATACCTAATGTAGCTAGATGACCTGGCATTCAGGTCAATATTGTAAACAAACATTCCAAAATCTCGTTGGCCTTCGCTGAAAGCCCATGTCATTTTACATTTCAGATAAGCCCGCAACAGTACGACTGGGTCGCATTGAACGTGCACGCAACCTTGAAGAACTGGGATGTTGTCGAGTCTCTCTTCACACGGAAGGTAACACTTCATCCATCTTTATATTGCCTTTATTTGTGAGCCTTCACCAACATATGTTGGGACAAATAAAATAAAATTCACCTTCAATCAGTACAGTGGTACCAATCCCGTTGGGTTTTATTCTACCACTCATGCTGTTTGAAGGAAAGAAACTAACAGTTTTCGGAATCACGGATCATGTCGTGGTCACAACAGAAAATTGTAGGTTGGTACCACCATACTGGACGTAAGATGGCCACATAGGAGTTTCGGCTGTGTCCTCCTCTTGGTCAGTATAGCCAGCAATCCGGCGGCGGGTGGCCAAGTGGTCCTCGCTTCGAATCCGGTCGGCATGTACCAGTGAGTTTTTTGTAACGAAAAATTTTTACGTGCATACCTACACCTGCTACTTCACCGTTCGAAACTGGTGTAAAACTGTATATCCCTTCCCTTGCCCCTTACTAGATGGTAGGCTCAAATTGTAGCCGACTGGGTTGGTACCACCGTACTGGATGTATGATGGCCGCATAGCAGCCTCGGTTGTGTTCTCCTCTAGTCTAGTATACCCAGCAATCCAGAGAAGTCTCCGGTATGGCACCTACCTTCTCGGAGGTGATATTGGCTGGTCGGAGCATGCGCTT